>CAOKZL010001191.1:0-600000 GCA_948472985.1 Iguana delicatissima | reverse complement strand
AATCAGCTATCTGAGCTGTCACAGATTTCTGAGTAGCAGAAACACATTATGTGGGACTGTGGCCCTTTCCACACGGGGGATGGGGGAACGGGGCAGCGCACGCAGGGACGGATCTTACCTGAAAACAGGTTGCTCTGTCCCTGCGGGGAGCGCGCGTTTGCCGCTCCACACGCTGGCGAGTTTTGGCGGCGTTCGGCGGCGCCCAAAATGGCGGCCGGCGACTTCCGGCGGCGCTCCGCCAATCAGGGCAGCGCACCAGCCGGAAGCCCGCACCCGGGCAGCTCTGCAGGGACGCGCTAGCGCGTCCCTGCAGCTTCACACGGGGCGCTGCAACGGGTTAGCGCGCTCGCGTTTCGTAAAAACCACATAAAATGTGGTTTTTAAAAAACGCGCCGTGCTACCCCTTGCGGCCGCGCTAGCGCGGTTTGAGGTGTGGAACCTCCACTATTCAAACCACTCTAGCGCGCTCCACGGTGTGGACGACCTCGGATGAGGTCGCCCTAAGCCGTTTTTTTACCCCGTGTGGAAAGGGCCTGTGTTGTCACTGAATGCTTGAAGCTGCACCACCTTTCTTCCCTTCTTCTTTCCCACCTTCCTACCTTCCTGCTTTATGTTTTGCTCCTTGTTACTGAGGAGCACACTTAAGATTACTAATGCTTTCATAGATATATCAGTATCACAACTAATAAGTGACTTTTCTGTAGGCATATACCCATTAATAAAGTTAATAAAGTTCCTTTTTACAAAGTCTTTTTATGCCCTGGATTTTTATGCCATCTTCTTCTTTATCCTCTGTCTAGCTGGAAGTTTTCTAGCTGCATCTGACTGAGGACTGGAGAAACATAAATGGTTGGCTTGCAGCAGTTTATCTACGGAAACTTTGGCTGATCTTATTGTTGCTGTGTGTGTGTCTACAAGAGGAAAGATAAAAAGTAGCTACCTCCAGAATATCTTATTGAGCATGCGTAAACAGTAAAGCAGAGTAAAATGGGAAAAGTAGACACACCTGTCTCACCAGCTGTCCTCCACATTAAAGAAGCACAGGTATATAGTTTGGGGCACCAGAATCGAAATCGTAAAAGAAATGGAGAATGGTGAAAGACAAACAATAGTCTCTTGATGCTTTTTGGAAGAAGCCTTCATGTGATCTGTAGAAAGTTCAGGATGTTTTTGTTTACTTATGGAAAGCTCAAATGACATATTTGTTTTCTTTCACAGGTGCATATGGTTAGTTCTAGATAGAATGTTTGCTGAAATATGTGGAGCTACTCTTCATTTTTGTGTTTTAGGAAACTATCATTATTTCCATATTATTTCTCCCTGTGTCATCAAATTCCCTGTTAAAGGAGTAATGGCCAGGAGCACATTCACTTTGCTAATTGAGGTGGCATCTGTACTTATGCAAGAATAATCTGTTGAGATTTTGTTTGATAATGTTGATGCATCAGTCTTTCCCACATCCAGATCCATTGGACTACAGCAACACTTGTAGAGTTCTGTGGGTTGGGCGGAAGTTCTCTGGATTACCTTGCAATTATGATTTGCTAGGGACAACTCAGCTATTCGGATTGCCCTTGGGGCTGAGGTGTTTCACCCAAGGGAAGGCTGAGGAGGTTGTCACAGGGTGACACCTGGCCTCAGCTGGATCCAAATTCTCTGTGTCTGGTCTTCCTATTTTATGGTTGGTCATCAATACCTATACATATTCCAGAATAATTTGTTGGGCTTTTGTTTGATAATGTTGATGCCTCAGTCTTTCCCACAGCCATATCCATAAGATTATAGCAGCAGAATTTGGTGCCACTGAGTACTTCTGAGTGCTGGCCCATTTCCAAATGTGGTGGTACACCAAGTAAAACCATGGAAATAAACATTTGAAAAAGGAATCAAAAGAACCATTTTGAGTGCCTTCCTTGATGGCAATGAAGGATATAAGTTAAATGAATTCTAACAAACAAATTTAGACTTTTGTATTTGTATGAGACAGTAATGACCAAACTAATTTTAAGAAGTCATCAGTTTTGTTACTCAAATGGATGTGGGATATATGAAATATTTTGTAAAATCTGAAAATCATTCCTGATAATAGTGGCATTGCACGATCCAAACAAAAAGGACATGAACCACAAATTTAGAAGAAAGAAAGGCCGCAACTTTTTCTACAGATATGTATTGGGTTGGCGCATGCATAGGTAAGGATCAAGGTAGTCAATCAACCTGCCTGTTGACCAATGAGCTCAAATGTCTGACCAAAGCTGGAATCTGAGGAGTGACAAAAGGGAAGAGCTTCAACCTGCCCTCCTGCCACCAGGGGATGCATGTCAGAGTCCTCCCAGTGGGACACAACTGCCACCATCACACATACTCTGAAACTGATTGGTACCTCCATACCAGGTGGCTCTCGGTACCTGCAATCCCAGATCCAAAACTCCTGCAACTGCCTTATAAGTTGTTATGTAACAACAACAACAACAACAACAACAACAATGAAATTTATTTATATCCCGCCTCTCCCCATAGATCGAGGCGCACAACAACAATATACCTGCCAAGGTGACAGATTCCATGAATCATACAAGAACATGCCTACAGTCAAGAGGGTTCATGGAAAAGGAGCTCCCATGGAGATAATGGCCAGCGCTGCCAGACAGCTGGCTTAAATACATTGGAACCTGACCTGAGTGAAGCCTAAGTGCTTCACCCAGGCCAGGTTCAAGCAGCCAATGAAATCAAAAGGGGAACTTTGAACTTATTGGCTGCCTGGCTCCAGGCCTCCAGAAGGCCATGCAGTGCAGCCTTGCCCTGAAAATGCCTTCTGTTCACTAACAGGAGGAACAGAACATCATGGGTGCCCTCACTCATAATGACACTGCGAGGAAGTCACACTGCACACTTATCTTCTTCCATTATGGGACTCCCTCACCAAATGAGCAGCAAAGCTGCTTCCCCCCCTTCTGTTTTTTGAATTTTTCCTCTCCAGTCTTAGTGTCAATGGTAAAAACAGTCTCACATTATAGATGGTGCGATTCCCTGCATTTCATAATGAACTGAGATTCATTAGTGTTTTGTTGTATTTGTATATTGTTTCAACCACCTATTAAATAGATGGACAATCAATATATGAAATTTTAAATAATGACATATCTGTCCATTGTGGCTTTTGCTTTATTTATTTATTTATTTATGGTGTGTGACTGCATCACTGTGTGCAAATATTCCCCTCCATGCAAAAAGACATCATCTGTTACTGCACCTTTAACCATAGCTTGGGTGTGAATGAATTAGCAGGTGAAGATTTTCACAGCATAGAAATAACTATAAGCACACTGATAAACAGGTACTGTTCTGATCAGATTCCAGTAAAGTTCAAGCCTCGCAGAATGCTCCACATCTTTCACAGTATGTCTACACCAATTAACACGCTGTGGCTGATCACTTCGGTAAAAGTCCTCATCAGTTGCCTTTCAGCTTTCTGTTTTCCAAAGCTAGAAAGATTACAAAAACTGATCTGTTTTAAAAAGTTCTGACTCACTTGACACCCTAACGTATGTTGGGTTGGTTTAAACAAGGAACATGAAGAATTAATAAGCTCCCATGCTTGCTTGTTTGATTTCATTTGTCTCTCAAACAAAATGTTCACAGTGTGTTTAGGGACATTTATTACCACAGTTTTCACCAACAATCTACATTGTTCACTATGCTATAACACAAGGATTTTAAAATAATGGGGTAGAACCCATTGGTAGGCTACCAATGCCTTAATGGATGGATTATGAAGCTGCCAGGTATTTTAGACCAGAATGATGGATGGACCGCAAGGGCTAGAACAGAATACAGCACAAACAGATGACCCATATTTGCCTTCCAGCAGGTGCAGCAAAATGCAGCTTGCCTTAATGTGCAGCAGACAGAAAACCCAATAGGCCACGCTTAGCTTCTTGACAAATTTCAGAGCCCCATGCTGTGCAAGTGCAGTGTGGAAGCTAAGTGTAATGAATCAAGTGTGCTGCAGAACACCAGGCCTTGAGAAATCACCCTGTGGGACGAAGATGTGCAACATCTAAGCTGAGAACATCCTCATCAATGCACAAGCCAGAAGGATGTTAAAGCATAACTAGGATTGTAGCATAACAGTTCAGTTTGACCTAGTAGTAGGCTGTTAGAATGTAACGGAGATAAAAGCCTAATTCTGAAGGATGTTTGTGGGTTATAAGTGATCTCAAAGTTGCTTTCTGATGAGCCTTTCTACACGTTTACATATCTGACTGTGAGTCCGAAAAGTGTAAGCAGTGGGAAATCTCTGGCCGTCTATTTCTTTTGGGCTACAGCTCCCATAATCCTTTACCATTGATCATGCTGGCTGATGGAGATAGAAGCAAAAGTTCCAGACCACTGGAGGTCCACATCCTGCTCCAGCCAAGAAATGCTGGCTTAGTTTCAAATGTTTTGCAAATTAGTTTCTCAGCTTACCTGGATAGAAAACAATCTGGCTTGTTCCATGCCTTTAATAGTAGCTTAGTCTGCAGAAATCAGTGACTGAAGTTTATTGCAACATGGTGTTATCCCCCACTGAGGGCTGGAAGTCAAATTGCTGTTTCAAAAATGTTATGAAGTGGAGCTGGTTAACAGTTTGATAAAATGTTTGGTCCAGAGACTTTGCATTTATTCTCTTTAATCAGCTTGACATATATCTTTAATTTCTCTTGATTGATGGTTTTCATATAACAGTTTCTGCTGTATACTGATCATTCCACCCCCCAACCCAGAATCTTAGACCCTTTCTGCTCCACCCTCCCAATCTGCCATAGGGACAGGAGAAGGATAGAACCACAACAACTGTCCTCCTGTTCCTAGGCAGCGCAACCATGCTGCAAATCATTGACGGGTTTTCCGCATCAATGACCAGTGATTGCACTGCCACATGCCCATGCTTACCATAGCTGTGGAGGCCCTGGAAGTGCAGTGGCTGCACTTCCTGCCCCCGGACAGCTTGGGACAGTACCCAGCTGCACTGGGTCAGGAAGAGGCAGGACTGTTGTGCTTCCTTCTGCAGTAAGCAAGCCAGTGCAGAGTGGAGTGGTGGTGTCCATGCTCCCATCCTAGCAAAGCCACTGCCAGAACAATGCTAGGATGACCCCAGATCCAGGTAAGCTGTGGAAAGGGCTGTACTCTTTCTTAGTATAAGCCCCTTTAAATCAATGAGACCCACATTAGCCATGATAGACTGAAAACAATGTCTATTCTGAGCCAATTGTATGCCCCTGATATTGCAAATTACACCATAGGTTTCCTCTGGCTATTGCTAACAGCCTGAAATGATCCCCTCAAGCCATGCAGATGTAGCTATCTATCTTCTCAGCACTGATATAGAATTGTACAGGTTTTTGCTCTTCAGAATAACAGCTGAACTCTGAATGTGTCTACTCAAAAAGTAGTTTCATTGTTTTCTGTGTGGCTTACTCCCAGGTATGAGTACATAGGAGTGCAACCCTGACTGTTTGCCTCTGAATCTGCAAATATTAGCTCAACTAGGTCTTTTCATCACATTCAGTTCTCAGCAATGTCCCCATTATCAAAATCCGCAGGAGGTATGTGTCTAGTGCTGGAGGCTATCAGCATTACTCCTATTGTTTTTGTTTTCATGTTTGTTAGTTTGTTTTTTGCTTTTTGCAAATAGACCATTACATAACAGTAAACAAGCATATAATTAAAGTAATTACACATACAAGAACATGTATAAAGAATATGAAGATCACAGTACAGCAGATTACGATAACAGTTGTCTCAAAGAACTCACAGAATATCTTAATGTATCCTCTCTGTAGCTGCGCTGTCTCAGTTATGCCTACATTTCAGCTTCTTGAGCAGCACGTTTATTCAATACTGGGGGTCAGCCAAAGTCATCACCCCATATTTGTGGGGTAACAGAACTGTTGAGTCCAGCTCATTTATTATTTACTTATTCATTCATTATTTATTAAAGTGACTTTCCAAAATCTAGAAATCTAATGCATCCTCAGGTAATATAGGGAGGGATTGTTAAGTCAATTGGGGAGGTGTAGATGTGAAATGATAGCACTACGTGATTATCATGACAAAGTATTAAAAAAAGAACAACTGCCTCCATAGGATGTGTTTTGTTTGCACTGAAAACAGTCTAACAAGAAATCTCTTTTGACAGTAAATCGTATTAAACTTTTCATCTGTACAGTAAGGAGAGAAGATAAGGCAGCCTCTTACACCCACTTCTGCAGCCCTCAACCCCCCATAAGTCTCCTGAAGGCCCCCATTTTTTAAAGAAAATGGGCATGATTTTGCATAATAAACTGTACAAAAATGTCCTAAACTGTTCAAATATGGCGGTTTCTTCTTCCTCCAGTCCTTACACCCCTCACAATTTCCCCAAACTCTATATCTGTCAAAATTTAGCCAAAATGTTATCACCGTGAACTGGCCTGACTTCGGTAGACATTAGATATCACTTTGATATCGCAATTCAGTCCTATTTTGCCACCCTCAGCCAAGTGTTTGTGGGGCCCCCAAACAAGCACGGAGCTAGGCATGGCTATTAATTGCTGAACATTCCTTTTCTCACCTAAGCAAGCCAGAACACAGCCAGATCTTGCTTTATGAGACCTCCTGAAACAAACACTTCATTAAGGATGCACCCTAATACAAAGAGCCCTCTGCCCCAAGAAGGCACCCTGGCAAGCTAGACACTCCACCGCCCAGGCAAGCTGCATCTGCATACTGGTCATTCCTTTGTCAATTCGAACTTAACTCAATCATGTTAAATTCTGACCTTTCGGAGACATTGTCTCACGCCCAAACTTCATTGTTCTCTCCCAAGTACAGACTAGCCCACGGTCTTATTTTCCCCCATAAAAACCCCAAGCTCCGAGAGCTTCCTCAGATCTCTCCAGACTTCCATCCAGCCTTGCTGCCGCTCTGTTGGGCGAACTCCCCTTGGCCACCATGCTGAGTTTCTTCATCACCATCTCCAGCTTCTTCAGGACTATGAGAAAGGCGTCGTATCACCCATTTCCCCCGAAAACTCTCAATTTTTATTTCTTAGCTAGCTGTGTGGTTGCGTTGTCTTAAGTGTTTGTCTTTAATAAAACATCATTTTTGCTATTTTAAAAACTCTTCTGACCTGACGCTGTATACATAGAGTTAAAAGATCCTTGCAAAGTTACCCTGCCTCTCATTAGCTTAAGTGAGTGCTCCAGTTAATTTCCCCATCTTTGCTTATTGTTTGGTTATTTGGGCGCCGCTCCTGGTACCCCCAGCACACAGGGTAACAAAAATGGCAACAGGAAGTGATGCAAGAACACTTCTTGCATATTGTGAAGGATGGGTGTGGCCTGCAAGGTGGGTTTGCAGAAGTAAAAGGTAGGCCTTAGCTCTGCATAATTGTACAATTTTCTTTATCTTCACTTCTTTTGTACTTCATTTTTTTTTTATCTACTGCTGGGATTCCTTTATTTTCAGTATTCCTCACAGCCAAAACAACAACAAGAACATTCAAATTCTACCCTTTGATGATATTGGAGAAAAAGGCTAAAGGCATTATGGTATCACAAAGGTTGTGGATTCCTAACGGATAGATGGAAACACAGTTCTCAGTGCAGGCTGCTTTGTAACTTCAACCTGAGAAGCCATGCTGCCTCTGTATGGATGAATGTATTTATTTAATTAATTTAGATCCCACCTGGATCCCAATATGGGATCTAAGACAGCTAACAATTTTATTTAAAACCAAATATAATGAAAACTATGTCTAGTACAAAAGTTAAAAAAACAAATGGTCACATTAAAAACATTGATTTAAAACAGTTTTTAATAGGCATTTAAAATAGGGAAATAATGGAAATACAAGTATAAATAACACACTCTAGTGACAAAATCCTTCTGTTATCTGACTGATAACAGAAGTCCTCAATAAATACAAAGGTTTTCACCTGCTGGTAGAAGGAGAACAGAGATGTAGCCAACCTAGCTTCCCACAGCAGGTAATTTCACAGTCTGAGAGCAACCACTGAGAAAATTCTCTCATCTGTCCTCCCCAAACTTGTTTGTGATAGTGGTGGGACAAAGATAAAGCCCTCTCCTGAGATTCTTAAAACTCCAGAGACTCAGAATGGAAGATATTCTGGACCCAAGTTCTATAGGGTTTTACAGGTCGTAACGAGCACTTTGAATTGTACCTAGTAACTACTGACACTTTTTCAACGTGGGAATTATATGTTTTCAACAAGAGAATTATATGTTCCCTGGAACCCCCAAGTCAGCATTCCAGCCACAATGTTTTTGAATTTAGATATATTCACCAACTCCAATCCAGTAACAGAGGTATGAATAGAGATAATGGTTTCATAACACACTACATATATTAATACATAGGTCCTCACAACTGCACATAGAAGAAACGGAATCTCCACAGGGAATGTTTTGATCCAAGGGGAAAGACTTTTGGTAAGGAAATGTATCACTTTCACACATCAGTACTAACAGACCAGTTGCTATCTGAAAGACCTGTGTTATCTCACAGAGTTCTTTGATGATTTATGGTGAGGGGGTCACAATTTGCATTTTTCTATATCTTATCACATTCTATCCCACTCCCACAACTGTGTAACTGTGCTTGAAACATATGGATTCAATATCACTTTATCAGGACATCTGCAGAAGTGGATTGATATCCAGAAAAGCTCATGCTGAAATAGATAAGTTAATCTTAAATGTGCTGCTAGATCACTCCCCCCTCCCCCCTTTTAATGCTGTAACAAACAATAAAGCTATTTCTTTGAAAACAGTGAAGGTAGGGCTGAGCCCTAAGTGTCAAATTATATGCTTTCCCCCACAAAGCAACAAAGATATCTATTTCACAGAAGGTAAAGTATGGAGAAACAACATGCATAGGAAAAATGCCTATCCCTCCCAAAATCCTAGGCTTAACAAACACACACACACAGAGCAAAACACACCACATAAACACGCACACGAAAAGCGGAACAAACACATATACCATGGCATCTGAAGTCCAAAGCTTGTATATTTTTATATTGTAAGGACACTGATTTTTATCCATGTACACAAGAGGAAGCAGTCAGTAGGCTTGGGGAAACTAAAGTGACAGAAAGATTGTGCCCAGAGGCCGTAGAATATTGAATGACGGTTGAATGGAGATAAGACAAAAAGAAAGGAGGGAAATGGAAGAATCCAGAAAATGAAGTGTCCTGCGAGAAAGCAGAGTTCCAGTCTGACAGCCACATGGAGGAATGCTCCACACTCTGCCATTTTGCTTCAAACCCCAAGTGCCCAAGCTTCAATCTGAAGGTAAGATCTCTAGAGAAATGCAGAGGCTAGCTTCACAAAAAGCTTGATTAGGATCACACTGAAATGAATGTTTCATAGAAGCTCAACATTAATAGAAGCTCAGCATTCAGATTTGCCACATACCTATTGATGGGAATAACAATTTCCATCCAAGCTTGCTTTACAAAAGGGAATCACGTCAGGTACTTATCTCTGTAGAGTTGGCAGTGTTTGTGCATGAAAAACATTAGCAAAGAAGAATTGATTCTCTTTTTCTTTCCTTTCTCAAAGCCATTTATTTTATAAGGCCTACATTCTTCTGAAGATTTAGGACAAATGTGTGATGTAAATGTCAACATAATCAAGGTGAATAACAGCTCTGGACTGCAAAGCAGGATGTGTCGTGAATTGTATAATAATTGTAAGACATCTAAAGTTCTCTTGCAATTTTTCCTCACTTAAGCATGACTGGTGATACCAGTCATAAAATGAGAAATACTGCTTTCCTCACTATTAGTGGTTTTCGTATACTTTACTATTGTAAATACATTTAATAACAGTTTGACAAACAAGCAAATCTTATGGGCATTTTTATTACCTATTAAACAACTCATCATTTTTTAAAAAAAAATTACTATGGGATAATATATTGCCCTTAGAACTATTCAAAGTGCAAAATTTACTATCACAGAATGAAGCACATTTAATAAATACTGATCATCCATCTTCCAAGTAATATTTATTTCATCAAGTTTCATTCCAGGTATCCTAGGATATGACAATGGTAAGCATATATTAGGTCTGTGGAGTATGAGGTGTGATCAGTTCAGCAGACACAATTACTATATAAACCTTGCATGTTTTGGAAGCTCAAAACAAGACTCTAAATCACCATCCTACCCCATTTATGAGCCACCCTGAAGCATCTGTTTGGCTACTTGAGGGATCCCAATTTATTTTTGGTAGCTCCTGAAATGAGCCTTCAGCAATCTGAGCTATATGAAGTGTCCTTCAGCATTTAAATCATTCCTTTTGTCCATCAGACTCTTTCATTTTCCCTTCCAAATGATGGGTAAGGCAACTACATGAATCTTAACCTTTATATGTTCTTCCTCTGAGGCATTGCATCCCTAAAGCAGTGTAGAAAGCAAAATATCAGAAGCATCCCTTGGAGAAACTATTTCTTTTCTCCAGAGCTCTCCAGGATGTGCTACAATGCATCATGCTCCTGGCTTATAAAGTCTATAATGTGCCTGCAGCAGCAGACAATGTAACATGACTTAGAGGAAGCCAACTTTCTGGCTTGGTTGAGCAGGGTTAGAAGCTATTGCTGAAACTTATATTAATTACCCAATGAAGCAGAAACTCCTTTCAGCCAACAACAGTTTTACAT
Source organism: Iguana delicatissima (assembly GCA_948472985.1). Lineage (NCBI taxonomy): Eukaryota > Metazoa > Chordata > Lepidosauria > Squamata > Iguanidae > Iguana > Iguana delicatissima. The sequence continues at coordinate 589,289 of CAOKZL010001191.1, read as the reverse complement.
TTGACAGGTGCTAAATGTTTAACATTTAAAATTACAGGAACCACAAAATTTGATCCACAATACTCAATTGATGTTGATTGTTTGGATATTTCACAGGGATATAATTTAGATTTGGATGAATCTGAAATCCAGAACAAATCTGAGCTGATTTGAACAGTGTTACCCTGATTTCTGGGGTCCCATGAGGAACACCTCAACATGCTCCAAATAATGGGGAATGGGAATTAGCAAGAGCACACACTATAGCAATGCAAGAGACTTAGAGAGCTGGGTATGTTTAGTCTGTAGAAGAGAAGGTTAAGAGGGGACATGATAGCCATGTTTAAATATTTGAAGGGATGCCATGTAGAGGAAGGAGAGGGCTTGTTTTCTGCTGCTCCAGAGACCAGGACAAGGAGCAACGGATTCAAGCTGCAGGAAAGGAGATTCCATCTGAGCCTCAGGAAGAACTTCCTGACAGTCAGGGCTGTCTGGCAGTGGAATATGCTGCCTCAGAGTGTAGTGGAGTCTCCTTCTTTGGAGGTTTTTAAGCAGAGGCTAGATGGCCATCTGTTGGGAGTGCTTTGAGGGTGTTCCTGCATGGCAGGGGGTTGGACTGGATGGCCCGTGTGGTCTCTTCCAACTCTACATTTCTATGATTCTATGATTCTATGAGGCAGGACAACCTAGTGAGATCTTGGACCCAATGTTTACGGGGTCTGGCCAAGTCAATAATCAAACAGAAGTAAATAATAATTGTCTTCTTTATTTTGAAATACAGTCAATATGTATGTATGCAATCATTCACACAGACCTAGTGAAAGAAAGGTAGGAGTTTGATAGGGGATTTTAAGAGGGATTTTTCAGGGGCAATACTACACCTGATCTTGTAGCCTAGGTAGACAGAAGAAAGTCAGTTGGAGCGGAGATTCTCAGCACGTGGAAACTGAGGGGAAGGCTCAGTGAATGGAGCGGCAGCAAGACGGGATGGAAGCCAGGAGCGATCCGAAGAAGAGCTCAAAATCAAGGGGTCTTATAGGGGAAAATGTGCCTGTAGGCTAGTCCGTTCCTGGGGAAAGCAATGGGTTTCAGGCTGGAGACAAAGCCTCTGTTTCATGATTGTTCCTTTTGCAGGATTTTTTTCTTGGGGGGAGGCAAAAAAGAGGCATAAGCACAAACATTGGTTTTTGTTCCAAAAAAAAAAAAAAGAGGGGGGAAAAACAATGACAAATTTTGTACAACTGAATTTTTCACAAAAATTAACAGAATGTGAATAATCATTGGAAAATGTGCAAAAACTCTCATAATATTCCTGCTGGAGAAAATACATGAAAGTTTTCTATATGTGAAGATCCCCATTCCTATCAGCCTTTGCTTCCAATTTCCTGGACGTATGAAGGTTAAGCCAAGAAGAAATAGCTGGGTTAAATCTTGTCCTGAACTGGCATGTTGGTTGTTTTGTTTATCATTCAGCAAACTTAAAGGGTCAAGGTTTGTTGCTGGTTATGATAAAGTTCTGGCATTATAAACCTCAAAACTGTATTGCTTTTAACAGTGAAATAAGCAGAATAATACAGTCTCATATATTCCCAGTAACATAACTGGTACTGGGAGTCATATTGCCAGGTGATACAGTGATACATCATAAGGAGCAGTTAGATGATAGATTCACTTCCATGAATTCATCTAATCTTCTTTTAAAACTTCTTAAAAGATTCCTAAGGTTCACCTGTTCAGTTTTCATCATATGATTTCACATAAATCCTGTTCAGTTTTAATCCATTATTCTACTTCTGTGTTGCATGGTTTTACACAAGCTATTTATACAATTATATTTTATTAATTTCATGAGGTAATAGTTAAGAATGTTTTTGGATTAATTAATTTCTTAACACATTGAAACATACTTGAAATTAGCTTTTACAAAGCTTCATCAGCAATAATGGGCCCCAGTCTGGCATTTTGCTCTGGAATAGCTAAGTGTTGCTTTTTAAGCTTTGAGCATATTGGGCTCAGTGGAGCGATTAGTCAGAAACTAACCTTTGTGATAACAAAGTAGAATCAGAAAATAGGCAATAACTCAGTGTTCAAGGATTTTTTTTTCTTTTTAAAAAAGTTCTCTAACTACAGACACTTTCAAAATTGCACCTATCCAGAACAGTAATATCTAATTTTACACAGTTGCTAAAGATAAATGATTTTTCCTGATCAAATTATATCAGGATGAATAATTTTATACTATATAATTGGTGAGCTGGATAATTCAATAAGCCCATTTTCTATGGTTGACTTCTTTTTACAAGTCAAAATTCCATAATGAGGAAGGCAGCTTTGTCAAAACAGCTGCCAAATGGCAATCGCATCATAAAAAAGCGTTAATCAGTAAATTAATTAAACATTCCGTGTATGTAAAAACCTGCTGTATGCTGAAAAAATGTGAATAGCCTGACAATAGCATTTGTTGCAATGTATTCATCAGAGACTTCTGCCAAATAGGCATTGTCTTGGAGCAGCACACCAAACCAGTTGTTTTGTGTGAGTAATAATTTTTCATTTTTGCAGTTCAGGTGGACCAGGAAAAGAAAATGGAGTAAAAATTGTAGCATTTTTGTCTGTTTAATGATGGCAGCTGAGATCACATTCTATTACATCAGGTACTGTATGTGTATAAGAGAGATGAGAGATGTCAATATATATCCAATGTTCGTAGATATTGTTCTGTTTGTATTTAATGATAGTGCTTTATATTTATTGTCTTTCTCATCTGGCAGAGTGACATGAAAGAGGGAGGAACCCATTTATAGTACACAGGCTATGCCTATCATGAGAAACACAAAGCTCTCAAATTTGCCCTTTAATTTTCATTTTTAATTTTCAAATTTAATTTTCAAATAAGGGAAGATTGGTACTACTTTTAAATAGTATTTCCAAAACTCAGTGGCAGGAGGATTTCAGCAGATTTTTTAGTTCATGGAAGGTGTTAACAGGTATGCATGTTTCCAGGTACATGCAGTTCAGGGGAATGAGTCATTGCACTAAAACAGTGGTTCTCAACCTATGGGTCCCCAGATGTTTGTGGACTTCAGCTCCCAGAAGCCCCAGCCACTATGGTCAATGCTCAGGGCTTCTGGGAGCTGAAGTCCACGAACATCTGGGGACCCACAGGTTGAGAACCACTGCACTAAAACCATTTCAAAATAACATCATGCAGTGCAATTGTTTACTAAGGAACAAATGTGTTATTCATTCTATTATTTATCACTTCTATTTTTATGTTTCCTTTGAACGAAAATCTCCAACATATGACAACATGATAGGACTGTTCTCACGGCCACTTTTTAGACTCAAATTGTCATTGTTAACACACATTTTGCACAGTTTTCGTGTATTTGTGTGAAGGTACTCACTACCAGTAGGTTGTAAATTTCCATATGATAGAGAAACACAAAACCAAGATATGCCACATATCTTCATACTTTTCATTTTACGCTGAATAGGTATATTTAATCCTGGGTTCCTGGAAGTGGCACTGTAAGTACAAAAACTCCTTTTCTGTGTAGAAAATAAAGATTACCCCACTATGATAACCCAAATAATGTTACTCAGTTCATAATAATAAGAGATTCATGACTTAAATCCTGAAAGCGAGGTTGGGAGATCCAGGTAAAAATTAAAGAGGAGAAAAACAACAGTGATTCATTGTGGAGGTCTGCTACAGACCCTCAAGCCAGACAGAGGACTTGGATGATGCCTTCCTCGAACAGAAGACCAAAATTCAGAAAGAAAGATGTAGTAGTAATGGGAGATTTCAACTATCTTGATATTTGTTAGAAATCTTGATATCTTGATATTTGTTAGAAATTGAACTCTGGCAAGAATATAAAGTCCAACAAATTCCACCAGAAAATGAAAGGGGCAACAAGGAGATCAACTGTTTCAGGTCTGATGTTATTAACTATTTAATATAACATTATTCAAGGATAATACAGTTTTTCATTGTGCTGTTTACAATTTAACACCAGCAAGGCACATGCCAGATGCCAAGGTAATCCAAGATATGAAGCCTGAGGAATTATAGATGCTTGACAGGGTAAGGCTTAGGAGCCAGAGGTCTCTCATGGGCAGCTAGTACTTCAAAAATATATGATAGACGAGGAAAGGAATTTGTATGATTTGAGAAGGACACAGCATTGTGTGCAGACTAGACCAACCTGATCGAGCATTTGATGCAATTGTGCTATGGAGAAAGTGCTTAAGAACTTACTTTATTTGAGGAAAACTGGCAGCACTTGTATTTTGGACAAAAGCAAAATTTTAAGGACTCATCTCATGATTTCTGCTTGTATAAAATGGTAGAAGGATGGAGCAGGAAGTGGAGTGTGTGAAAAATTCCAGGTCCATTAACCATTTTAAAGGGTCTTCAGAAGCAATGGGTTGGGCTTTTTCATTCAACTTTTGAAGCCCTTTTATTTCAGGTAACAGCCTTAATACCCTTTTAGGGACCTGCAGGTAAGCAAGCTTGTGGTTACATCAAAATCAAACCAATCAAGTAGAGGCCATATTTTGGTAGAACTACAGCCCTCTAAGATGTACCAAAAGGGGAAAGGATCTGAAATTCAATTACAAGCCTGTGCTGTTCCTTCTTTATGCCCATTCTTGCTATCGGGTACTATTTCCTGGCTTGGGAGGATTGGGAAAGCTTGTTCTGCACAAATGAAGACCATAGCCATATCACTAAGTAATTGTTCTGGGCAATAACACCTAGAGTCATGGGGAATATGGGACCTCAACAACATAAATCTGGATGTCACATGGAAGATGGAGAAAGCTTGTTTTCTGCTGCTCAGGAGACTAGGGCCATTTCCGTGCTATACTGTTATAATACTATTATTCCACTTTCAACATCCTGTGGCATTCTGGGGTTTGTAGTTTACTGAGACTGAGGATGCCCCCCTAAACTGCAAACCCAAGATTCCATAGGATGTTGAAAGTGGAATAGTAGTTCTATAATAGTGTAGTGAGGAAATGGCCTAGGACTCTGGACAAGGACTTTTCCACAGACTGGAAAAATGGCTTCAAGCTTCAGGAAAAGAGAAATTCACCTAAATATTAGGAAGAACTTCCTGGTGGTAAGGACTGTTTGACAGTGGAATGCACTGCCTCAGAATGTGGTAATGTCTCCTTTGGAAGTTTTTAAATAGAAGCTGAATGGGGGTGCTTTGTGTATTTCTGCATGGCAGGGGGTTGGATTGGATGGCCCTTGTGGTCTCTTAAAACTGTATGATTATCTGATTCTACAAATAACAAACACGAAAAATAAACAATTAACTGTCCTGGTTTGGGGCTATAAATGCCCCAAAGCATAATAGGCAAACAACAGTGGAATAACAATAATGAGAATTAGAGCCCAGATTAGAACATAGATCTCACAAAAGATCTTAGTTTGCAGAAGTTGGTGCAGATTACAGTCAGGAGATGTGCAGAAACTAAGCTAAACTAAGCAGAAAATCATAAACCATAGCAAGAAATACTAAGAAAGTGTCAGTTAAATGTGCCAAACCCAGGTATCGTGAAGATCTGATAGCCAAAGTGTAGGAATGCTGAGAGCAGGGAACATGTTTATATGCTGCTATACTCAGGCAGTCCCTCACAAAACTGTTACTGAAACTAATATATTTATTGCTGAGGCTTCCTTTTTGGAAGCCAAATACTTTGCCTCAGGTGGGTCTTAGAGTATCCAAATGCCATCAATCCCTAGGGCTTGGTGAGGTGTTTTGCAGTCAGCTTCAGCTCCTTGCTCCTTTAGAGGGAAGTGGACATTCTTTGGAGGGTCCAGGCTCAGTCTTAGCCTACAATGGTTCCACAGGAGCCACTGTTATTAACTAGGGTTTTGGTTTCAACCTACAATATAGACTCTTCCAACTAGGACCATTCATTCTGAAAAGCATCTTCTGAAGAAGACTCCTCTAGGTATGGCATGGTAACAACTCAAAAACTGCTTCTTTTTCATGATGACACCCCAGAACTTTTTCCTGAGATGGCCAGCTCATGCTGCCCAATACTAAGGCCAGCCCTTTCATGGCCTTAGAGAAACAACATTCTCTCATCTGTTCCCATCTGCTAAAGTGCAAGTATCTATGTAAATATTTTACATTTTTAAAAAAAAAAAAATGGAGGATGTTTCATACATGAAAAGTCTGAGATATAAAGTTTATAATAAAAGTCTATTAAAAAAAATAAACTTTGAAAGGGATACCAGAAAAAGCATCTGTCTGTGTATGTGTCTCTCTCTCCCCCTACTCCCTCCTGGTATGTGTGTCTGTGTCTGTGTTCATGATTTGTTAAGTGAAGTGATTTATTCTTACACTGTTAGTGTTTAAGAAGCCATATATACTTCTTCAGTATAGCCCAAGACTGAGCTAAGAGAGCATGAATCCACTTTGAGCCTCTTAATTTTCCTGGAGTATTGGAAATAAAATTAAAAAATGAGAAGGGGAAAATTCTCAAAACATTGTGCAGGGAAGAAATAGACAAACAATTCATAATGAGCAACTTCATTTGCAAACATACCTCTTTGGTAGCTTCTTGAGTCACCAGATTCTAATTCTTTTAAAAAACATCACATGATTGATCATGCTTGGCATGGCAGGGTTGCTAGATAGCTCAACAGTCAAAGTAGTTCATGCTCATTAAACCCCTAATCATTTTGTGATGACATATAATTGCAAATGGAGGACATAGATGAGACTCTTATAATTTCACATTTCCTCCCATTCCACAGAGATGAAATGTTTCAGTTTTAGGATTCTACAAGTAGACCTCTGCAGGCATTTTTTAAAAATAATAAATCTAAAAAAAATTAAAGTCTCACTTCCTTCTTCTCATCATCATCATCAAAAACACGCCTAGTAGCTTGGACTATCAGCTTGTTCATCTGTAACATCTCGGGCTATATAAAATTCTACAACCTTATGCAGCAATTTAATCCAATAGTTTTGTGTGGGGAGCCATTCATTCTGCTTTGCCCCTGATTCTATCACAATCTCCCAAATGTATCATACCATAATTAATCTCTTGTTGTCTATAAAGCTTTATTATTTGTGATTCTGGGGCAGAAACAGTGACTGTTGCAGTGACTATGGAAACAGTGAAAAAGAGGAAACACCACACATCCTATTAAATGATCAGGAAGAAAACATAACTCTTCTCAACAGTAATGAGGGTTTTACCTCAAACATCACAATTCAGGAGAAATTATCTGTATGGTTGGCAATCAGAATCCAGTAATTACTGGAGACAGTCATCCCGGGCTACAAAATCACAACCAAGTTGCTAAATAGTTACAGTTAAATACAGTACAGGTATTTTGAGTCCCAGCTTTAGATGGAGGGAGGAAGCAGGATATAAATAAAACAATACAATAAAGCAAATACTATACCTCTCCTTATTTTTCTTGGGGAAAAAATGAAGAGAAATCTACTGTACACACGCACATACACACACATGAAATATACCTAGAGTTCAATACATTTTAATGGAGATTGTAGTGTTTTGCTGGTGGTTATGCAAACCACATGAATATGTAGTTTGATGAGGCACTAGAACTCTCTAGCTCTAAATACTGTTCCATAAACTGAAAATCCCAGAATTCCACAGGCTTGAGCCATGACAGTTAAAATGAAATCATAGTGTTATGATTGTATAGTAAGAAAGGGCCAATGATAGAGATGAAAATTACTATAACTGGATTGCTGATATGGATCAACGTCGCTGCTTGATTATGGGGGATTTTCTTGTGGGGTACAGCTATGGGAACATTCATAATAAGCAATTGTACTTTAAAAATTACCACTATTCTGCTGGACATGAAAATGCAACTGGAGTTCAAAGAAAAGCAAGAGTAGAATGTCTGGGAGCTTTTTGACAAGCTCGGGCTCACTGTCCTTGCTGATAGATGAGGTTCCATAATAGAAGAGAATCGATCATGGGACACCTGTGGCTGGGAGGAATCTTCTTTAGCCCTCAAGTTAAAGGCTGAAGGGCTGAGCACCTTTATTTCACTTGCATTTTGAAAATACAGTAGAGTTGGAAAGACTATTTGAAAAAAAATGAAAAATATGTTTTTCAAGTGTTAAGAAACCCGGATGAGAAGAATCCTAGACTGATTAGAATCTTCTCAGCTTAAGTCTTATTCTTCACAAAATTTCAGTGATGTAAACTTGGCTTGATTGACTTGGACTGAAGTCAGACTTAAGTCACTTCAGTGACTTGACTTGGACTCAACTTGGCAATAAATGATACGTTGACTTAACTCAACTCCTGACTTGTTTAGTTTTAGTTACTGACTTGCTGCCTTTGGTTCAGTAACACAACACATTCACCCAGAAACCTTACAACTTTGAAAAATGTTTCCATCTCTTTTGCCTACTGCTCACTGATGATCTGTCTCAAGCCCAAATCCTGGCCACATTTCTTGGAGGAGAACAGCAAACGGTTTTGCAAGGGGCTTGAGACAGGGTCGAGGTTTGCTCAGCAGCCTGTCCCTGCTGCCTATCAGAGGAGCCTCTTTCTAAGAGCAGTAGGCAAGACTTTCCACCACAGCACAGGGTGCATTTCTCAGAGGGGAACAGCAAATATGTTAGGAAACAGGATTGAGGAAGAAAGATCCTGAAGCTTATGAAGGTCCAGTAATGGGTAGTAAGAAGGATCCTATTCCCCACTTCCGAAGCAACAGAAGCTTTCATGCCATTTGACACAAAAGCCTTCAGTTTGGGGAAGGGAGAATAAGAAGTATCCTATTCCCCATTTCCAAAGCTGCAGCTGGCAAACTCACAAATGTGGAGGGCCAACTCTTTATTCAACTCTGTCCAGAAATTCTGGAACATTGATTGGGTTATAACAGTGGTTCTCAACCTGTGAGTCCCCAGATGTTCGTGGACTTCAGCTCCCAGAAGCCCCAGCCACTATGGTCAATGCTCAGGGCTTCTGGGAGCTGAAGTCCATAAACATCTGGGGACCCACAGATTGAGAACCACTGGGTTATAAAGTTGGCTTCTGAACTTGAGACTTGACCAGAAAGTATCTTGCCAAAACTTGAAACAATTTGAGATTTGAAGTTAGGGACTTGAGACTTGACTTGAGACTTGGAGCAAAAGACTTAAATACATCACTGCAAAACCTACATGTGGTTGTTTTGTACAGAAAACAGCATTCTCTACATAGAAAACATCATTTTGTGTATGAGAAGTAATTTCGACACAAAAATTCCTACACGTAAATGGTTTCTGTGCAGAAAATGCTGTATGTACTTGGGGATTTATTCTCTGAAGTTCACCCATGGTTGACTTGTGTCAGAAATTACTTTCTGCATGGAAAACAGCATTTTCTATGCAAGAATTGGTATGTCTACATTGGAATATTATTTTCCATGCAGAAAATGTTGCTTTCTGTGTAAAACAAGCACGTGCAAATTTTGTGAAGAGTAAGTCCAAAATTGCCAATAGACTTTGACAATAGAAAATAGAAAATAGACTTTCTCACAGTAGAAAGAAAATTACTGAAAATTACTGAAATGACTCATTGCTATCTTTGAGAAGAAAGTTAATAAAGAATTACATAACCAAATTATAGCTATGATTCCCATGGCTCAAATCCAAGTCTAGAGGTGCAACACAGTTCCCATGACACAGAATTCAAGCTCACCCAAGACATGCTAGTAGTATATCTTCATTATTGTTGTGTGTCTTCAAGTCATTTCTGACTTATGGTAACCCTAAGGTACAACTATCATAGGGTTTTCTGAGGCTGAAAGTATATGACATAGCCAAGGTCACCCAGTGAGTTTCCATGCCCAAGCAAAGAGTCAATCCCTGGTCTCCAAGGTTGTGGTCCAGCCCTTAGACCAGTACACCAGACTGGCTCTCTAGTATATCTTTACTCTACCTTAATATTGCACTACATAATTATAACAGTTTGATACCATATTAATACTCTTGGCTCCACCCTACAGAACTTGAGGTTTGTAGATAGGTGAGGTACTTAGATTTCTCTGCTAGAGAGTTCTAGTTGAAGGGAGTGAACCAGAGCTCTCTTGCAGCAAATTCTAATTATCTTGCCAGCTTAAAAACCCTGGGATTCTATTAATGGAATCATGGTAGTTAAAGTGGTAACAAACTGCAATACCTGAGTAGCATATACTGTATGTTCCAAATGTTGACAAGTGTTAAAATTGTCTAAAAATAGAATTTTGGTTATACAGATAATCATAAAGAAATGAGAAAGGCAAAACTTATCGGCAAATAATAGCATTACAAATAGAGAGAAAGATAGGAAGAGGGGAAATTTCAGCAATGAATTAATGAATTAACTTTCAATCTGTTAAGAAGGAAACATTTTTGATATATTGAAATGGTTCATGAAACATTTTGATATTCTGAAATGTCCAAATCCAGCTTCAGAGAGCAGCCTTTTCCAAGAGGTGTGAAAGAAACAGGAACTTCTTCTATGTTTGGAGAATTTCTACATTAAGGACAAAATCTGGGGAGAAAAACGATGGAAGGGCATAGCTGATGTTCTTTGCTTCGAGGCCCGAAAAGATGAAGCTAGTTTGCTTTGTTTTGGAACAGTCAAAGCAATGAAATCTTCTCTGATACTTGTTGTTGCTAGTGGGAGGAAAGCTACCTAGTGATACACCAAGAGGAAGAAGTAAAGAAAATAAAAAAGTTAATAGCAATCAGGAATATAGCAGGGCTTCTGAAGACCACATGTTGAGCTTTTATCTTTGCCATCTTCTCTTCCCTTAAGGAACCTAGGATATTTATACAATAGCTGAAAGAACAACTTTGATGTATCATTTGTTGAGCTGAGCATAAGTTATGGTTTTGCTTGAGCCCAGCAGGATATTCAGCTACAAAAAAGGAGAGTTTTGAAGTTAGAGATCCTGCTTTTCTGAACCGTTTGTTTCCAGGATTCTTAAATGCAAGCCATGATCTCTGCCTTTGAACAAGCGTCTGGATTTCAACTGAAGAACCCTAAATAAAGCTTACAATAGGCTGCAATGGCACACCACTGTTTTTGAAAAGATAGACACTGATGGTAATACAGTGTTATGGATTTGCTTTGTGCACTGGACAAAAATGCAATTAATAAGCAGACTTATTGTTGTTCATATTTGAAGGTAAAATATGTAACTCCTTTGGTGTCCTTTCATTCCCCACAAAAATAGGATTAAAGATTTTTAAGACTCCTTCCACTGAATACCCTGCATGACTTGCTTTGCATGAGGAACATATGCTTTTGTAACTTAAGTTCTATTTAGCTGTGGCTATATTGCTGATGGTACAGAATGTGCCATAAATAACATTGATATGCACAGATGAAAACCATGAGCCCCAGAATGCATACTCCAGTAGTGCTGTTAATGTTAGTGGCATGATTTAATATGGTTCCTGCCTCTGAGTGTCTTCTAAGTATTTCTCTCCGCACCCCCCATACAGAACATTTGACTTTACACAGAGCATTAGCTACTCTCTGTCCATGGGAAAACACATTTCAAAAGCTTTGCGGGTCAAATATTCTGTATAAATATGGAATATTTAAAAATCTGTTCACCCTCTCCCCAATATTTGTGTGTAGAAAGAATGTACTTCTGCACAGTGTTTAGCTGCAAAAGACCTTAAGAGGACATGACAATTGTATTACAGCTTTTTAGAAAAATACATCACCATCCTCATAATCTTTACCTATATCTCACTTTTTCCCCAGATTCAAGGTGGCTTACCCAATAGAAAGATTACAAGTAAAAATATACCAAAAAAAAAAATCTACATGAGTTAAGCTATTAACCGCATCAAAAACATACACATTAAAAAGATTGCTAAGATTACACAATGCAGTTTAAAACAAGACAGCACTTATAGTTCTTTGTAACAAAAATTCTTAAAATGATAGATTAAAGGGAAATCCATGTGGCTTACAATATACCAGACAACACTAGAACACATATAATGCAAAAGGTTTTTTTTAAAAAAAAAAAAATACAATCCTATTAAAATATAAATTTTAAAGAGTTGAAAACACACTGAAAGCATAGAAAAAAAATACAACACACAAGGTTAAAAATCCTTCTGTCCCAACCAGTTAAAAGCTGAAAGTCTGTCTAAATAAAAGGGTCTGTCTAAATAAAAGGTGAAAAAGAGAGCAGATAAAGGCCAAGCAAACCTCCTTTGGGAGGAGGTTCCATAGCTTAGGAGCAGCCAACAGAAAGACTTTCTCCTTTTTTCAAATGTATACATGTGCAAATAAATCCAAAAACAAAACAAAAAAAAAGAAAAAGAACAATTCAGAAAACTTAAAAAGACCACCAATAACAGAAACAAAATTTAATTCATAGTCAAAATAGAATTGCTATTAAATAAGACCAATAAGAAAGAAAAAAAGAAAGTTGAATAAAAAATCGTGACTATTCAGCAGGTCTTTGGGTTTACATACAGAACATTTACTTCTTCTTTGATAACATTTCAACTACAGGATCAGCTGAAATATCTTTCCAGGATTTTAGATCATGTTTTGGCAGATGACATAAAGAATGTTGGTTACTTATAAATGAGAGAAAGCTGTATCCTCTGTCTTCACCAAACAAGCCTGTGAGAATGACAGAACTGAGAAAAAGCTCTCCTTCCAAGATAGCAAGACTCAGGCATTGTCCTGTGGGGAGATACCGTTAGTAATAATACAATTCAATTTACGCAACTAGTTTTGTGTGCTCAAAGGTGTTTTGTATTCATGAATCTTCCACTATTGTGCTGTACTCACAATAAAAAGGAAAGTTTTTGATATGGCACTGAGAACTGCTGCTCAAAGCTTTCTTTTTTAATCCCATTGGGTGACCCAAGTTAATATTGCTTGGATGCTAGCTACCATTTTTTATATCTTATGTTTTTAATGTCTCTAGCATGATAAAGAATATGTTCATATTTTGTTAGAGAAAGCCTGTGAAATATTTATCGGATCATTATTCTGATTACAGTTGCACAGTTGCAAAAGCGACTGCACAATGGTGCAATTCACAAAGTCATAAATAAGAAAAGGGGCTGCAGAATTGCAAAATGATTGGTGGCACTAGGGACCTCACTTATACAAATTTGGAAAAGGTCAACCAGTTGCATGATTTTTTTTTATTTATTTTTTTTAATGCTGGTGTGAATTGTTGTGTATCTTCAAGTTGTTCCGGACTTATAACAACCCTAAGGTAACCCTATCTTGGCAAGATTTGTTCAGAGGAGATTTGTCTTTAACCTCCTCTAAGCCAAAGCAACTGTGACTTGCCCAAGGTCACTCAGTGGGTTTTCTTGACTGAACAGTGTTTCAGACCCTGATCTCCTTGGATCCTATTCCAACATTCAAACCACTACACCATGCAGTAGTAATATGCTAATCCAATAGGATTTCAGCTTTTACATAAAACAACTGAACCTAACTGTGTTATGTAAAAACAGAAATAGTTATAGGTGGAATAATTTGGATTTTCAAGTACCCGTAGGATTAAACTACCAGTGAAACTGGGGAACAGAGCCCTTGTGGCGCAGTAGTTAAATGCCGGTATTGCAACCACAATGTTGTGAGTTCAATCCTGCAGGGCTCCAGATTGACTCAGCCTCCCATCCTTCTGTAGGTCAGTAAATGAATACCCAACTTGTTGGGGGCAGTTAGCTAAACACATTGCAAACTACTTAGGGAGTGCTTTGTACTATTAAGCGGTACAGAAATGTAACTGCTATTGCTTTTGGTTTTACACTTTTAAGAGGAATCCTATTCAGTGTTAATGAGTGGGAGGAGAATGCCAGGCTTACGCTTTTCTGTATATGAAGATTTTTTTTTAATTTTAATATTTTATTTTATTATATTTTGCTTTCCATTCAGATAAAATAAGCCCTAGTGTTCAGCTAACCTGAAGAAATCTTAACAACCTTGAAAAGCATCCAGAAAATTAGCTGAAAACTCTACAGTCCACTAATGTTGAGTCCCATTCAAGCAGCAAGTGACAGATTCTTGAGACAAACATTTAACAATCATTCCTTGCCATCATCTCTCCTTTAAGATAATAACACTAATACTACTACTAATAACAACAACAACAACAACAAGGGTGAGAAAAGGACATTTGAGAAAAGGTATCTTAGATTCAGAACTTTTTGAACTGCATCTCCACAATGTACTACCAGCAGCCAATTTTGGCTGAGGGAATCTAGGAGTATGTGCGTCTGTGTGCCTTCAAGGTGCCTGTCAACTTATGGCAAACACATGAATTTCACAGAATTTTCTTAGGCAAGGAACACTTCACTGAGTAGTAGTCCAAAAATAGTGTTTCCAAGATCTGCTTAGATCCAATGCTTCTAGCAAGAATCACAAAGAATCATATGTGTACTGAAAGCGGGAAAGGAAGAGAAAGTGTTAGGATTAGAAAATCTAGTAGTTTCACTTTTCTCCACATTTGGGGGTATTTCTTTTTAAGAACATCAAACTTTTCCCACTGCATATATTAAGAAGTTAGTGGATTTTGTTAAACCCTTCACAAAGGAGATTCTTCCCTATTTGTACCAACCAAATTAAATGGATACAGCTATTCCCTAAGTAGAGAAGATCATACTGTACCTGCCTGGCAAAGAGGTGAATCTGCCTACAGAAGGAAGGAAGGAAGGAAGGAAGGAAGGAAGGAAGGAAGGAAGGAAGGAAGGAAGGAAGAGGTCAGCAACTATAATTCAGCACTTTTGTGGTTGAATACGTAAGAACTGAAGGTCGAATGTTTAAGAACTGAGAGCTCTGGTGGCCAAGTGGTTAAATGCCAGTACTGCAACCATAACCTTCTGAGTCCGATCCTGCAGGGCTCCAGGTTGACTCAGCCTTCCATTCTTCCATAGGCTGGTAAAATGAGTACTCAGCTTGTTGGAGGCAATTAGTTAAACACATTGCAAACTGCTTAGGGAGTGCTTTGCACTGATAAGCAGTATAGAAATGTAACTACTATTGCTAACTGCTAAACGCTATAGTCCTGGCTGGACAGTGTGTCCATTTCAGTATCTCTCTTGTTTGAATGTTTTAAAACCTCAAGGGTCTTTTTTGATTCCAAATATGAAAAAAATGCAAATTCTTGTTACTTCTTGTCAATCTGGAACAAAATTCTCACACATCTCTAAGGCGGAAAAAGGGGTAAGTTAGGACTGGTTCATGAATGAATCATACTCTGCTTCCTTTCAACACTTTTCTATGAATGTTCATCATTTAAACTCTCCTCAAGAGATGGCTTGCAAGTGCAAAATAACATATACATGTGTTACTACATCATAGATATAACCCTGGATCTAAGTCAAAATGCCTTCCCAGTTTCATCCAATTTTTTGAATACTGTGATATTGGGAGAATATTTCAATGGAAGAAATGCCCAGCCACCATGTACACTGACACAGCTAAACCAGCCAACAAGGACATCTACCCAATGGTCCAGAGCAAGGTGTATATCAAGTGGTCCACAAAATGGAAGCACCCTCACTTATACACCCCTAGAAAACACTATTTTTCTTTAAACTAGAGCGTACTGGCTTGCATTTCTTACAAAAATGTGTATTGAATTGTTCTTTTTTTTTTCTTCCGCAAGAAATGGAAGTCAATGTCTGGATACTTCTGTTTTGTTTTGGGAGGAGGAGTAATAGCAGTAGTCCTGAGGATGGAAATTGGCTCCAGGATCCAATTAGGTTGGCCATACCTGTTCTGAAGTGAGGAAGTGAAGCAATGATATATCACTTTCACTTTCCTCACCAACAATTTAACTCTCAAAAAAAGAACAATGGTTTTCCATTTACCCTGTCCACATAAGCCCTATTCAGGTTTCCTTTAACTGGGGAGAATCAACATATATGTGTACTCTGCCTCCTACTTCTGTTACTCTATTCACGTAAAGGATGGTTCTCTGAAGAGGAGAGACCATACTTCTATGCAAGTAGGTTTTCCACATGATCCAAAATACTGATTTTCTAGCATTGCAAATTACATCAAGAGCCTACGCACAGAAAAGAGTATAGGGAAAGGGTGAGAAATGATGGTGAGAAGGGGCAGGACTTGCGCATGGCTCTTCTGTATACAACTATATTCATCCATCAGTGATCAAGTATACAGTATAGTAATCAATCTGAAAGTGTTCAAGTAATGTGCAGATATATAAACCAACTGTTATTCTTTAGCCTTTTCTGCAGGACGTTGTCATCCTGTATTGGGAATGGGGAAAGGACAGGTCCCAGGTGACACTTATGCACAACATTGTCCAGGTCCTATCGTTCTCTCATCCCCAGGTTTTACCCATCAATGACCAGTGATTGCACAGCTCTCTCACCACCCTCCCGCATTTACCATAGGTGCGGAGGTCTTGGAAGTGCAATGGCTGCACTTCCTGCCCCAGCTCAGCCTGGAACAGTGCTCAGCTGCACTGTGGAAGGAAGAGGCAGTGTCATTGTGTGTCCCCCATTCATGGAGGCAACCAGTGCAAAGGAAAGCACTTGTGTCATGCTTCCCTTTCTGGAGAGGCTCTACCGAGATTGCCGTGGGACACCGCCAGGGTCCGGTAAGCTGTGGAATGGGATTTTGTGGAACATTCAAATTAGTTTTCAATGATGTTGTTATTTATTTTTTTAAAAAACTAACACCAATAATGAAATTTTCTGGACTGTAATAAAACAGAGTCTGAAAATAAAGAAAGACTGGGCCACAAACTTTGAGAAAGACAGAAATGGGGAAAAAATCAATGGTAATGCTAGTTTTCCTCTGCGATTAGCTATAAGTTAAAACCGTAAAAAAAAAATTAAAAAGTACTTGTCAGCCGCTGGCACTCTATTAGATCAACAGTAGGAACAAATAGTATTTTCTATTACCAATAGTTTTACATAAAAGAACTACCTATTTCATCTAAAATATGTATGATCTGACAGTCTTAGAATTCTCTAAAGATAGACAACATATAATCAATTTCTGAAGAGGTTTAAAGCTTTGGCAAAGTTGTAAGTTGAAACCCTGAAGAAACAAAATGAATTTCATTTTTACAAGCAATTGCAATCACTTTTCTGAAAGTAATGCCCTTTCCGCACAAGGCAAGTGAATCGCTCCATGGCGTTACTTACCGGTTCTTTTTGGGTCCAAAGTAAGGCTGATTTTCCCTGGAGCCCTTCCTCAGGGCTCCAGGGCAAACTGGAGCAGTGTGAGGTCTTTAGATGTGCACTGCTCAGGCTGAAAATGGTGGCTTCCTGTGGCTTCCAGATGAAAATGGCAGCTTTGTGGGTGTGGACCAAACGCTGATGCTGACCATGCCCACAGCCTGCTCTCCGCTGATCGCAGGCTCGCATTGGTGTGAGCCTGTGCATCTGCATAGGTAAGCAGGAACGCAATGGCGTGTTCCAGAAAATTGAAAGACCGGATTTTTCCGGTCTTTCCTTAGCGTGCTGGAGGACCACTTGGGGGTGGTTTGGATCGGACTAAGGTGCTAAACTAAGGCCCTTTCCACACGGGGGGCCCGAAACATGGCAGAACGGGGTGGCGCACGCGAGGATGGAGTTTACCTTAATCCAGGTGGCTCCTTCCCCACGGGAAGCAGCGCGCGTTCGCTGCTCTACATGGCAGCGGTATCCGGTGGTGCCCGGCGGTGCCCAAAATGGCAGCCGACAGCACTCCGCCAATTGGGGCAGTGCACCAGCTGGAAGCCCGTCCCCGGGCAGCTCTGTAGGGACGCGCTTGCGTGCCCCTGCAGTTCTTCATGGGGCACTGCGATGGGCTAGCGCAATCTTGTTTTAAAAATACCACTTGAAAGGTGGTCTTTATAAAACACACGGTGCCACCTCCGCGGCCGCGTGAGGGCACTTTGAGGTGTAGAACCCCACCTTTTCAAACCGCCCTAGCGCACCCCATGGTGTAGACGACCTCCTAGTGAGGTCGTCCCAGCGCGGGCTATATCCCCATGTGGAAATGGCCTAAGTTAAATAGTCCGCACCTAGTCTGATCCAAGGTGCAGACGACCTCTGTGCCAGGACACCTTGGTCCGTGTTAACATCCACGTGCGGAAAGTCCCACTGAACTCCTTGAGTTGGCGTATATAGGATTACACTATGGGCTTACTGATTCTACTGTGGGTGTTACTCATGTCAGTTTTATCTTTATTTCATTATATCTGATTGAAATATATGTCTCATCTTGCTATCAAATATAATAAATTGGACAAGAATACTCCAGAGACTAGGACAAGGAGCAATGGATTCAAGCTGCAGATTCCACTTGAACCTCAGGAAGAACTTCCTGACAGCCAGAGCTGTCCGGCAGTGGAATACACTGCCTCGGAGTGTGGTTGAGTCTCCTTCTTTGGAGGTTTTTAAGCAGAGGCTGGATGGCCATCTGTTGGGAATGCTTTGATGGGTGTTCCTGCATAGCAGGGGGTTGGACTCGATGGCCCCTGGGGTCTCTTCCAACTCTATGATTCTATGATTCTATGATTCTATGAAATAATTCATCATATTGTTGCAGAATTTAGATTAAAACATCATTTATCAGAATATTCCAATACATAAGCATTTCAAGAAACACATCTTTTCAGAAGGAAACACATTAAAACGATGGACTACATAAATACACATACACATGCTAAGATATTCTATCTTTATCTCTCTCTCTCTCTCTCTCTCTCTCTCTCTCTCTCTCTCATACACACACAAAAACACATACACACAGAGGGGAGATCTAAATGAAGACCAAGGAGGATGAGAAATGTAACACAAAATCTTATAGACTTGAAGCATATGCAGTTGCATATTAATGATGACATCTGTTATGTACAGCTTAGAAATCCCTTAACTATGCAATGCCACATAAGCGCTGACAAGAGACTTGAATGTCTTCTATTAATTTGTGGTGGCAGCAATTAGCAAAGAGAGTGTTAATGCACCAGTGTGCAAGCTGTCAAATTCTGGCATTTTTTAAAAAATTTCTTGCAAACTTTTGCTGCTGAACCGAGTTTTGCATGCATCCACAAAACAGCTCCCTAATTCCTTCTTTCTGTAAAATATTTTGAAACATGTACAGTTTTCTGGACATCCATCCAAGAGCTTCATATTCAAAACAGTATGAATTGTATATTGGCCCATTCCACTACAGAGAAGGAGATTCTGTTGGAAACTCTGTACAGATGCACACATGCTTTGTGTGCCGATAAACATACTCTGTATAAACTAGACCAAGTAACAGTTATGGCCATATGGAGAAAGACAGGTGTTGCTCACCTACTGCTTGTGAAATAAAGTGGAAACAGTCTGTAAGAAGATGAGCTTTGCTAAAAAGAACTGACAACCAGATAGGATTTAAGAACCCAAAATTTCACAAGAACATATTGAAGTCCTTCAGCCAAACTCACTGAAAAAAATCAATGAGAGGAGAGGCAGTTACCTCTTAGCTGTCAAGCTTTTCAGTATTGAAAAACTATCTAGAGAGATCATTAACTTTAGGGGGACCCTTATACACTACAGTCATAGTGCTATAGTCTGTGGTCTGGTGAAGCACTAGATCCCTATGGCTGAGAACTCTAATCTCTCCCTGAACTGCAAATCTCAGAATTCCATATGATGGAACCAGCACATTAAAGTGTAATCATAGCACTACAGCTCTGTAATATAAAAGGTCCATTGTGAAGGTCACAATAGGTCACTGTGCCTGTGGAGAAAAATGTGGAATAAAAAGCTAAGAAAAAAATATCCAGCAGCAATATTCTCAGGATACACCAGCTATATGTGAGACTCACTAGAACACCTAAAAGATAACTTTCATAACTTTATAAAACTTTATAAAAAAATATTTATTGTTAACTTGATGTCAGGTTGAATAGCTGTTCCAATGTTCTGTATTATTTTCCCCTCCAAATGTGTGAAACTGCCCTAGGGGCCTTTCTGTATTGCACTATTATAGTGCTATTATTCCACTTTCACCATCCTGTGGAATTCTGGGGTTTGTAGTTTACTGAGGCCAAAGAGCTCTCTTGCTGAGAATTCTAAGGGTGTCTCCCTAAACTGCAGACTCCAGAATTCCATAGGATGTTGAAATGGAATGATAACATTCTAACAGTGTAGTGAAGAAATGGGCTATGTCTTTATAGCCGGATGGCCTATGTCTTTATAGCCAGATGCAAAACTAATTAGAGGAGCTGTAGGTGTCATGGGAGATGGCTTTGTTGTTCTTCATCTGGCCAAAGGAGTTTCCCTGTTCCCACCCCCATTCTGCACTGCCTAGAGATGAATGCATTCCTGATACCCTCACTATCCAGTGCTTACTAAATGGCTGGGTAGGGTTGCTGCAGGAGAGGTGAGTCTATAGGGGTATGAAATTGTATCGTAAATTTGTCCCTCCACAGTGACCTGTTTTGTTTTGTTTTTTTCCTGGTCTACTTTTAAAAAACTGAAATGCAATTTTAGCATCAGCTACTTTGTCATGATTTATATAAGACCATGAACTTTTTTTCTTTTTGAACAAGTGTAAGCCACTTGATATATCTAAGTGTTAAAAAAAATGAAAGCCAGTGTAA
The DNA here is from genome assembly GCA_948472985.1 of Iguana delicatissima. NCBI lineage: Eukaryota > Metazoa > Chordata > Lepidosauria > Squamata > Iguanidae > Iguana > Iguana delicatissima. Next base: position 568,711 of record CAOKZL010001191.1, on the reverse strand, counting down.
GCTATGTATTTTTGTAAAGAGATGAGTAATTCCTTTTGCTTCACAAGTTTCTGCCTTGTTGAAAGAGATTCAGCTTTTTCTAAATGGTACTTGGAGTTTTCTTGGCAAAATGCATTTATAGAAGGTTTGCCACTGCATTAGAATGAGAAAGCATGACTCAGCCAAGGTCACTCAATGTCCTTCAGTGGACTGAGTAGGGTTTCATCCCCTGGTCTCCTGGAGTTCTAGTCCTTCATGCAGACCACTGGCCATACTCTCAATATTTTCTCCAAATCATTACAATAACTCTGTTTGACTTACTGTCTTACCAGGTACACTCTATGCTGGCAGAAGATGGATCAACATGTTCTAAATCACGAGGCCCTGGCCACGATGCATATCCTCAACCCTGGCAGAAGACTGTTACCATGCCATGGCAGTAAGCATCTGTCTGCTAGCTATTACAGCAAGAAAGACCACCTGTAATATAGACAGTGTTTGCTAGCAGAGAGCCAGTGGTGTAGTGATGTGAGTAGTAGTTTGAGTGCTGGACTACAAACCTAGAGACCAGAGTTTGATTCCCCACTCAGACATGGAAGCCCCCTGGGTGACCTTGGGCACGTCACGCTATCTCAGGTCCTAGAAAACCTTGTGTTAGGTTTGCCTTAGGGCACACAACAACAGCAAAAACAACATTTGATAGCATTTTTTTTTCATTTAAACTCACCTTTCCTACAATGAGCTCTGCATGTCATACACGCTCACTTAAAAATGTAGTCCTCATAACAATACAGTGAGTTAGGACTCTGAGACAAACTGAGAGAGACAGAAACAGAGACAGAGAGAGTCTGGTGCTAGGTTAACACGTTTTCTGACTCATGAACTTGAACCTGGATCTCCCTGGTCCCGCTCTAACCACTAAACCAAACTGGTCATATGTGGAACAATACCTAGTGGTGGTGTAAGTTTTGCATGCTATACACAGGGCAGAATTCCATTTACTCTGTTTTCTTAACATTAGGATAACAGGTACCCCACTTCTTCAGCTCCAAATTGGGGACAAAAGTTCTGCTTGTCATGCCCTTCAGAAGGGCATAGGAGCCCTGGGATGACAAATAATATTGTTAACCCTACTGATAAACAGCTGGCTTCCCCACTAATCACTCGAGACTCACTAGGAGTATCTGTGGCACAGAAGTGGGGAACGTCATTGCCTCTGTGACTGTCTGGAGAGCTGCCAATTTGCTTGCAGAAACAATAGAGACGTGGGGATTGAGATAAGCAAAAAGTAGCAACTGAAACAGACAACATCCATAACTCAGTGCTCACTGACGGCACTTGACAGTGGGTGCTGCTCTCTGAGCAATCTTGTAGGCTGCCTGTCCCAGCCTAACCTTGCACACTGTGGATGGCAGTGCCTTTGGGATCTTCGATGGAATGCTCTCCTGTTGAGGAAGTTAATGCTGTCATCATGCAACAATTCTCTTTCACCCATCCCATTAAGGAGTTGCAATAGAATTCCCCCTACAGTTACTGTCCATTATGCTGCATGTGTTCTGCTTTTCATTCTGCAAGGAAGAATAAAACGTGTATTTGGAAAGCAATACTAATAATGAAGTACCCTTTGCTGTCAGTGGTGCATTACAAAACCCTTCCCACTTTCAAGCGTCTGCGATCAAGAAGGATCTCTTTTTTATATCTGCAAAATTAACTACCTTATGTAACTATCTTATGTGTGTGTGATATGTTACTACAAATTGTACATAATCTGTACATTTTTGCCTTTCTATCACATATTTCTGGGCAAAGAGCTGTCACAAAACAGCTTACAATGTGGCAAACTAACATGTTGAAACAATACCAAAACCAACTTTTATGAAATCAGTGTAAAGCATATGTGATACATATAATACAACCACGTTATGCTTTGTTAGATTAAGATGTCCTTAAACTACCACTTTTTATTTTCTCTACTTCTCTCTTTTTCTTTTATTTCTTTTCTTCTACTACCTTTCTCTACTCTCTTTCTTCAATACTCTCTTCACTTCCTCTTTTTTTCCTTATCTTTTTTGTTTAGCCTGAGGGTAGGAAATATACTATGTTATTTGTATGTAATCTTTCTTTTTTGCTTGAAATTTAATAAAGATTATTTTAAAAATAAAAAATAATACAGCCACATTAAATCATTCCAAATGCAAGTAAAAATTAGAAAATGTATGCACTCAAAAACTGCATAAAAAAGTGTGAAATTGGAATAATATGTATACGAATGCACAGATTTTCAGGCTAAATGGGGTGCGTGAGGCAGTAAATGGACCCAAATGCAAGTTTATATTAATTTGCCAAGAAGAAATGATAAATTCAGCAAAACTGAAATTCATTAATTCCCGTGTCCCTGATCCCAAGGTAAGCATCTATAGAAATGCAGTATAAATTGCTTAGCTATACATTAGCCATTTGCTTAGCTACAAGCAACAGTGTTAGAGGCCATCATACTATCTCAAAGTGATACTTAGGATATTAGAAGAAAAAATTGGGCCAGGCACTAAGTGACAACAACTTAAGAGCATATCTATAAATACATAAAATGCAGTGTATATTTTATATTATAAATGGCCCAATATATTCCATTTTGCATCACATGCTGCACTAAGAACAAGTATTAATGTTTTCTTCTCTTGTAGAAGCCTGTTTGAAAATCTCTGTTGTGCCTATCACTTTTAATAATTTGTTTGTTTACATATTATTGACTGTTTTTATAGGGATATGAAAAATGCACTGCAGGGCAAATTCTACTTTGTATCAGTGGACGAAGCCTTGCAGTTCCTTCTTTCTAGAAGTTACAGCTTTCAGAATTCTTCTCCTCAAGGTCCAATTTAATGTGTAGTTCTTACAAATGAAATTTCTTTCCCACCTTTTGGCCAACATAATTCAGGCACTAAGAAACAGATACAAGGACTGAAGATTCCTCAGACAGTACTCTTTACCTTAACATTACAGTTCCTAGATAAAAATGTCAACAGTAAGCTACTCTGCAGAGTTGTAGTGATTATTTTGGAGAGATATGATGCTCCGGAGTTCTGGAATAATGTATATCCACTGTGCTATCTTGTGAGCCCACTGTACTAGAAAAAGGAGAATCTTTTGGAATAAATAAAAACTGATAGGTTGTCAGTACGTACCTTGTTCCACTTCTGGTTGTTTTTCATCCAAATTGCAATGCATTTTGAAGAATGCCTATATACCTCAGGAATGATTAATATAGTAAATTGGAAGGTGAGACTTCTACATAACCTATGATCTTGGAGAAACAATTGTCACAGAAGCTGCACCTCACAGTGTGATTGAAAAACTGCCTCATAAGAATGTAAGAAGGTGCAATACAAGTGTGCCCTTATAGAACAGGATAGATAAGGCAAGGGGTGCTCCTAAAAATTAGAGATAATAACAATTTTCTTTCAGTTTGTTTTTGTGAAGAATTTAAAAAGTTTCTTTGTATTCAGAATGGAAACAACTTGAGGTTTGCTTGTTTTTTAAACTGAATGCAAGAGTACCCAAAGCTTAGAGAACTGCCATTTAGATCCAGGGCTTCGAATGCTTGACTTTTAAAAGTCTTTCCAAGTGTGTTCAACTACTTTTGTGGTGCTGCATTGGTGTGGCCATCTAGTTTTTTCTGACAGGGTACTCACACTTGACACCTACCAGAAAAACGTGGTCTTCTTCATGCCTGGAATAAATGTACACATTGAATGTGGCCAGTCCAACTAAGTCCAATTTTTTTCCAGTTTATTTCTGAAGAATTTAAACAAAGACATTTAAAAAATCATATGCTGGTATTATCTCACTGGAAAACCCTGTCCCAGGGTCTACAATTTTGATATTAAAATATGTTTCAATGTGCCTGAGAAGTCACCCGGATGGGCACATAGGCAGCAATGGTCAAACGATCAAAAATCAGGTCAGGCCAGTAAAATCACCCTAGCCACGTAGCCCCAGGAGACCTTAAGCTGTGCAAACCCACAATAAACAAAGGGTCCTCAGCCCCTGAGAAGCCAATTTGAGGGGATTAGTGTGTTCGCCCCAAGTTGAGCAAATATCCCAACAGGCAAGGACTATTTATATGAAGTCACACCACAACCAAATGCAGCTGAAGATCCTGAGACTTTGGCAACACCTTGTAATCTCATCGTGTGAAGGAAGTTACCATTGTGGAGTTTCTTTTCCATTGCAACACCCATTGTTCTCCCTGGGAAAGGATTAGCCCTCCAGGTACCTTTTCCCCTACAAATAGTCCCAGTTTTTGAGCAGTTCTTTGGATCACTCCCGGTCATCCCAGCAAACTGTTGCTCCATCCATTGAGTAATCCCCTCAGCCCTCTCTGTGCTGAGCCCCACTTCTCCACTGTTTTTCCCAGACCAAGGACTTCAGGACAAGGTGCAGTATTACCCCTGCTACACCCCCTTCAATATTCCCCTATCCAGTTTCCTCTCTTTTGCTTCTTAATAGGTCTTGAGTGAATGTGTAAGTGATTGCATTGCTGCGTGAGATTTTCATTCAATAAAATCATTTATTGGACATTTTTTTTTTATTTTTGTCTTGGCCTGACCCCATAAAAACTGGATAAAAAGATCCTGCTAGGTTACCTGCCTCTCTCATTGCTATTGCTTGTGCTTTGGCTAGTTTCCATTCCCCATCACATGGAGTGCATTGAGGTGTCCCCCAAGGGACTCCAGAAATCAGGGTAACACTGGACTCTAGTTTTCTCTTCAGATCATGTATGTTGGATGGAAAGAACTCAAGCTTTTTAAAAAAATTAAACATAGGAGAAATCAAAGCCTTACAACAATCCTGCAGATCTTGTTGCACTACTGTTTCTAATATTCCTGGCCATGGACCACACTGATAGGGATTGACTGGTGTTCGACAACATCTGCAAAGACACACACTGCCACCCCATTTTCCAATGAAACAATCTGATTCTACCTTGTCACCTGAGGCCTACATCAAGAACAATTTGTAAATGAAATTTGGAAAGGGCTGTTTCTCTAGGATAGAACCCTTTTGATGATCAGCCATGAAATAAAGAGACCAGACACATAAATTGAGTAATAAGGACCATTTTATTTAATCTGACCTATTTAAAATTGTGTTGACCTATAAAGGAGCAACAAGAGGGGAGCAACCTGACGTGGATCCAGCTGACACCAGACATCACCACATGACAATCTCTTCAGCCTTCCCTTTGGCAAAACACCTCAGCCCCAAAGGCAATCCAAATTGCTTTAGTTGTTCCTTCTCTGGCATAACTGGAAGGTAACCTGGGCAACTTCCACCGAAGCTGCAGAGCCCTACAAATGAGAGCCCTAATTCCGAGTGAATCTCAAGGGTAGACTCCTTCCCTGACCCTCTGGGATGCAAGGCCCTACAGAGGGACTTCCAGAGTCCTACCCTACACCAAAGGGGTGCCAAGAGTTGAACACCGAAGTCTTATTCTCCCCCACTACCTGACAAAGGAAAACTTATTCAATACACCAAAGCAAGCCAATTGTCCCAACGCCATCAACTACAGTATGGGAAAGGCCAAAAAAAAAAAAAAAAGGTGGGGCGAGTTCTCATCCAGACTTGAAGCAACCAGATAAACTCATACTGCAATTAGGGCAGGAGGTTGGGTCAATTAACAGAGCCAAGCAGAGAAAGAGCAGCGGTGGGCTACCTTCAAAAAGCACAACCCCCCCCCCCGGCTAATGTTGTGATCTGGCATCATGTGCCAGTCACAGTCACACCCTGGTCTCTTCCATGGAGACCATCACATTTTTACCCTTTCCAGCAGCAATTATCATCACGCAGGTCTAGGTAAGTATAATAGAAGCTACCTAACTGGAGTGAAGCAGAAGATATTCATGTTCAGTGTTTATAGTCATCTCTTTGTATTTATGGTCAATATGCATGGTAACTTTTTAAACTCATTGGGTAGAAATTACATCTGTCCATATATGCTAAGAATATCTGAAACTTGTCCAAACAAATCAAAAGGGTTTTTTTTGTTTTTGGTCACAGGTAGGGCTGAAACATTTTTGTTTAAAATTCTTGATGAAAATATCCATTTTGTCCATCCTGAGCCTTGTGAGATAACACTCATTTTGCCTTTGAAATTTGCCATTTGTGAAGTTTAACCCTGAATTTAAGAAAAAAGGTAAAAAAATACAAAAAAAAAATACAAAAAGCCATGCATTGTAGTGTTGTTGCTGTGTACCTTCAAGTTGTTTCTGACTCATGGCAGCCCTAAGGCAAGCCCATCACGGGGGGCTGAGAGTACGTGATGCACTCAAGCTCACCCAGTGGGTTTCCATGGCTGAACACAGAATCAAACCCTGGTGTCCAGGGTCATAGTCCAATATTCAAACCATTACACCATGCTGGCTGTCTAAAATGCATACAGTTGAGAAATACATGCAACCACACTTTAATCTATGTTGAAAACACATGCAGAAATGTGTATATTAAAATATGTAAAAATATGTGCATTTTCAATAAAAAAAATTAAGATTTTTAAAGAAGAAGAAAAATTCTCACAGCCTGGTATAAACCAAGATCGAAATATGAAAATGCTGGTAGAATTTAGAGAAATGGAATCGCATTCAGAGATTTCCACATCCCTAGTCATGAGCTACAGTAATTATCAGAACTATAAATAAAGACATAAAGATCTGGAAGTGGCTTCTTCCATGGATTCAGTAATATCCAGGAGATATTTGAAATTATTGAGTTTAAAGTGGAAGAGGATGTGTTTGTTCATGATTCTGTGTTTAAACTAGTCAAAACTCTTTATTTTGTTTAAATGATACATTTGAATTAGTAATACCCAGAGTATCTCTGCGTAATGAAACACTTCTCCGTATTAATTAACTTGTCTGTAATTATGGAAGAAATACCAATGACAAATAATGGATCATGTGCTGCCACCTATTGGTTATATTGGTTATATATTTCAAAAAGTCTTCAAATATTTGTGAACAGAAATCTATATAAAGTGAATGATTAGAAAAGAAAAATGTTCACCATGATCGAGAAGGTTTTTTATAGACTTTGGAGCTCTGATTATTATGGAACTGAACATTTTTCATTTCCATAAAAGCACCATGGTGTAGTAGTTTGAGCACTGGACTATGACTCTGGAGACCAGAGTTTGAATCCCCACTTGGCCATAGAAACCCATTGGGTGACACTGGGCAAGCCACAGCCTCAGACGAAGCCAAAGGTAAACCTCTTATGAACAAGTTGGAAATGACTTGAAAGCACACAGTAACAGCTGTGGCAACCACAATCTATTGCACCATTGTTCAAAATCATGAGATACTTCAGTCTTAAGTTAATAAGGATGCAATACCATATTCACTTGCTTGCTAGGTGTATACCCCATTTGAAGAAAATGGAGCTTATTCCTAAGTAGATAGCTGTAGAATTGCACTGCTAGTTAATACTGTAGTCATTGTGGTCAAAATAACTGTGGGGAAAACAGTACTTCAAATAAATTCTCAGGATAATTTTTTGTAACCTATTAAAATTATTTTTTTGAAACAGGTATAGATAACTCACTGTATCAAATATTTTTTTTTATTTTCGGTTTCTTCTTTTTATGTTATCTATGTCGTGTTTTTGTTTTATATTTATTTATTTATTTATTTATTTATTTATTTATTTATTTATTTGAATGTCTAGTTGTTTTTAATGTAAAGTTGTGGTTATAGTGTTTGTCATTTTGTTTTTATTTGAAATAGTAAAACATACCTTATATCTAAAAAAAGATTGTATTTCATGGCATAAAACAGCTTGGTAATGGGATGGTGTGGTGGAGAGAACAACTGCTACACCAGTGGGATATATCGAGGTTGATGGCTACAAAAATTGAGCCGCAGAGCACTAGATTTTCACAAAATTAGAGTGAAGTAATATGGTACAAAGTAATTTGGTGTAAATTGTAGAGAGGGAGGGAGATCTGTTGACCTCCAGTTGTTTTTGAATTACGAATCCCATAATACATAACATCAGCAATACTGGCTGGGTGGTGGGAGTTGAATCACATATTCCCATAGTATTCTACTGCTTTTACAATAGTCTTTTAAACTGAAATTCTCTACACATTTACAGGAGGGTAAGTCTCCACTGAATTCAGTAGCACTGAATAGCTATGGGTGAGAATTTTATTCACTCAAATTTTTAATAAGAACTTAACAAAATTTGCACAAATATTCATAGATAAGGTAGAAACTTCAGATGTTTAAAAAATGGAACATGACGGAAAATGAAACTGATAGATTTACCTAACCAGCCAAAGGGCTTTGATTTCTCAACTCAAAAAAAAAAAAAATTGGATCTCAGTTTGTGTACATGTAAACATGTTAGCGTTGCTGCTGAATTAGGGTTGACAACTCTTTTTTATATGTATACATTCTTAGTCCATAAGAACTGCATGGCAGGTAGGCACAATATGGTCCTTTTCATACCTAGCAAATGTGATCCATAAAAGTGGGTGAAAATTTCATTCAATTCATTTTTGATATATATGGGATGAGAAGATCTTGACATGTGAAAAAACATGTGCCAAATGAGAGAAAGCAAAACTGTCCAGTTTGTACTTTACTATCTTTGAGTAGTTGTGCACAGGATTACACTGTAAGATTGTGATCCTCCATATGTTCTTTTGTGGAAAGAAGTTGTATTGAATTCAGCAAACCTTAGGTCTGAATCAATATAGATATAGCTTCATAACAATTACTAGGCACAATCCACAATTCTGTGTGAAGCTAAATAAATGGATGGATGGGAACTGTCAATCACCTTCATCAGTCAACTAAATGAAAAAGTTAAAATGGAAAAGTGACAAGACAAAATGCTGTGATAGCCCATATGACAAAATCTATAGGTGGGAGCATAGGCCTTCTGACTCTAAACAGCAGAAACCTAATTCCAATTGTTGTTCCAGACTGGAATAGACTCACTACATGAATTACTGAATGGTACGTCAACACTTATGATTCAGTGGGTCCATTCATGCTGAAACTAGAAACTGAATTTAAATCCGAACCACTCCAAAGAAGTACTTTCTCTCCCAGTTGATTCAGTGGAGCTTTAGAAGGATATGATATTCATTTGAACCAAAAGCCACTGAGAAGTCAAAGAGAATGGGCAAGGTCACACTGTCTCTGCAGTTTTGGTTTTTCATTTATTTTGTTTTTTTAGGTTTCTTCTTAAACATTCATGTTTTATGTGCATTTGTATGAACATATATGTCATATCTGTACAAACCTACATCTTTTGACATCTTTTTTTTTTTTGTAGATCATGTTCCTTCAGTCTGCAAAACATCTTCATCATTCTCTTAATTGATCTTTTAATCTTTTACTTGTTTAAACCTGGGGTACTGTGCTTTAGCTGTTTCCCGGAAGCCCTTGGATCTCAGACCTTCCTTTCTTCCCACAACACCTTCTTTCTTTGCCACTTGTTAACTCTGTTACTCTTTCTTTGGAAACAGGTGGTTGAAAGACTTCTCAAGGTTCAGAATCTCTGCTGGGCTTAGTTAACAGTTGTCTGCAAACAGCATGTAAAAGTGTTCACTATGTCAGAGAGATGGAAAATAATTTGAAGAGCAAGAGTGGAACCAGCAGGATTAAGAAACTCTAAAACAACATGTGAAGTTTAACCATCAAAAAGACCCCAGCTCGTCACTTTGAGGTAACACCAATCAATTTGTGAAAATTGAAAAAAGAAAAAGTGAAAAATAGGAAAGTGAAGCAAATCTGTTAATCACAGCAAAGCGCCACTAGGCAAACAAAGAATGAGAGATTGCATGGGGGAGGAGAAATACAGAACTAGCTAATGCTTCTGCAATAAACAGATGTAGATATGAACTGCATGATTTCAAGACCATGAGAATTGCATTGTCTGACATTATCAGAACAAGGTTTATGTAGCCCAAAATTCTTTTTCCAGAGTCAGACAGTTTTGGAAAATCAGAGGCAAGGAAAGGATATGTTGGTTTTCCCCATTCTCCAGAGCCCAGTTTTCAGAGGTATACTTTCCTTCTACAAGGATATTCCATTCAGGTAGACTGATTCATCCTACAGAAGTCTTGTCAATACTGAAGAAATGAAACTAATTCACAGACAGTAAAAATGACAAAGTTTGCCTGTTTCTTAGGTGTGTGCTCAAGTTCACCAATAGAAAGAATGGTTTTATAGTATTCTGTATTACTAGTACTGTTGGTGGACAGTAAAGCCCACCATTGACTCATGGTCCAAGAAGGGGAGCAAGTATCTTATCTCACAACAGTTAGGCAAGAGGCCCTATCTGCTCAAGTCACAGGTCACTGGTGGTGAAGCCCTTGGTTGTGCCTAACGCTTTGTAATGTATAATGGGAAAAGTGCAAGTATCCAGCAATTGTTGAACTGCCTATCCAAGTGTTATTCAATATTGGCTATGCTTCCTAGGGCTGATGGGACTTGCATTTCAGAAACATTTGAAGTGTCTGTAACATTTTGCTCACCCTTGGTGTAATGTCACTGTTTCCAGATTCTGTAGGTTTCATCCAGGCCCTTTCTGCACACAGATGTTAACACAGACCAAGGAGTCCTGGCATGGAGGTCATCCACACCTTGGATCGGACTAGGTGCAGACTATTTAACTTAGTTCTGCACCTTAGTCCACCCCCAAGTGGTCCTCCAGTGTGCTAAGGAAAGACCGGAAAAATCCGGTCTTTCAATTTTCTGGAATGCACCATTGCGTTCCTGCTTATCTGTGCAGATGCACAGGCTCACACCAATGCGAGCCTGCAATGAGTGGAGGGCGGGCTGTGGGCATGGCCAGCGTCAGTGGTTGGTCTGCACCTATGAAGCTGCCATTTTCATCTGGAAGCCACAGGAAGTCACCGTTTTCAGCCGGAGCAGTGCGGATCTAAAGACCTCGCACTGCTCCGGTTCGCTCTGGAGCCCTGCGGAAGGGCTCCAGAGAAAGTCTGTGTTATTTCAGACCCAAGAAGAACCAGTAAGTAACGCCATGGACCGATTCACTCACTTCGTGCAGAGTTAGTCCAAATGTGTCTATGACTCCAAGCAAAAAGAGTCGTTAGTCATTGCTAACTTAGACTCAATTGATTTCAGTTGGTCTTCTCAGAGAGCCTGTCTGCACTCCACTGTTATAGTGCTATGATTCCACTTTCAACATCCTGTGGAATTCTGGGGTTTGTAGTTTACTGAGGCCAAGGAACTCTCTGGTTGAGAATTCTAAATGCCCCTCCCTTAACTGCACTCTTATAGTGCTATGATTCCACTTTCAACATCCTAGGATCCCATAGGATGTTGAAAGTGGAATCATAGCACTATAAGAGTGCAGTGCGGAAAGGCCCTAAAAGTTAGTGATTGTTGTTGAGGCTGTTGTTATTTATTGTTCTTTTTCATTAAAATAGATCCAGCTCTTTGTCTAAATAGGTTGAGCAGCTGTTCCTGGTGACTTAACATTCTGACCTTGGTTTTGTTTCAAAGAAATTAGTATAACATTTAGCTTCTCTCTCTCCTTCTAAAAGAAATATTTTGCTTGTTGTTGTTGTTTTTTTAAAAAAAACCACATTATTCTTAGCTTGTAAAAGCCTCTTTGTGGCGTACTTTACACCTTAGAGTCAAGATTAGTCATATAGCAACACATTTTACCTAGCACCCTTCTCTTACAATAGACAGAGAACTTGAATGACAACAGTTACTCAATTGAAAATAACAATTTTCAAGCATACCCAAACCTGTGAACATTGGAAAAAATTCACCTAATAATAATTACAAATATTTAAAACCTTCAAAACACATAAATACTTGGAAGAGAATATCAAATGCAAAAACCATGGGGAAAGAGAAATGAAAATAAGGTGCTCATTAAAAGATAATAACTACCAGAATTTGTCACAGGTATTCGGAACTTTTCTGGGTGCCTCCTGCCTTCATTGTCTTTCCCATGAAGCCTGAGAGGAAGGTAATCAGTGACCACACCCTGCTCCTCTCTGCCCTTTGTAGCTCACTATGAGGAAAAACAAGGAAAGACTTGTTTCTATGTTTTGGATCAGGAACCAGCTATTGGAAACAAGAGTGGGGTAGCCTTGATCACTTTGAGGGAAGCAATGTATTTCTTCAACAATGAGACCAGTCAGGAGGTTGCGCACAACCAAGGTGTTGGCAGGCTAGATGTGAAACCCACATGAACCAGATCCATTTCATAGGCTGGAGATTTCCAGTCCCTGACATATGTCTTGGGAAATAACTTTCCTCATTCAGCCTTACCAGTAGTAGATAATCAATTCAGATGGTAATCCAACTATATGGGATATGTAGAGAAGGTTAACCATTTGCTAAGACCTCCAGGCTTTACCACTCATTAGAATGGATGATAGAACACACTACATTTTCTTTGACATGGAGATAAAGTAGCCAAGCAGCCATGTAGTAAAAAAGCTTAGACCTGGAAAGCCGGTCATTTACAACACAGATGTAGGAACTTTGTTTTTCCTAATTGCAAGCATGCTCAAATCAAATAGTTCTATTATTCTTCCCAAGTGTTTTGAGAAGACTTAGGACTTTTTTTTCTCATCCTGGTGATGCAGCTTAAATTCTTGGTAGGAGAAATCAGCAAAGATAGCTGAAAAAGTTATGCTGCCTTATATACCATACACAGATAGTTTATGCAGTGATAATCTGAATCTACCAAGATGTAATTTCTTTACATTTGAAATTAGGATTCCTATACCATGGACTGGAAGAAGAAAATGGAGGAGATTAAAATAGAAGGTTTGTAACTTTTCAGACAGGGCATTTCAATGCTATCAGTTTCCATTTTATGGCAACAAACAAACACAAGCAGATCTTGAGGTTTACCATATAATACAAATATTTCATTGACCTCTCCCAAGGAATAACCTTATGGTATTCAGTACATACTCCATGATGATCTGTACTATTCTGTATGTAAATATGACATACAGACAAATTAAGCATCAATTCAATTCTATAAAAATATTTTTAGCTTATAAATCTACAAGTGCTTGAAAATTATTTATATAAGCAATTCCTTGGTGTAAAAATAAATTATTTCCTTTTTCTTTCTCTCCGTAATCCAAGCACTCAACTTGTGTGACAATATAGCTTTATTGCATTTTGTTTCCTAGACAAAATGTGAGGCTGACAGAGATACATTCAGCTGAGAATGACAGACTTATCACAGCTCAATTCTGACAAGTATAACTGGGAAAGAGCTTTATTAGCGCCAACTAAAAAGTCACAAAAATGTTCAGAAACCTCCAGAACTCTTTTTTGGGCTGGATATTAAGCAGGACCCAGTATGTGAGTGGGGAGATGGGGAAAAAAACAGACAAAGCCAGGAGGTCTACTGGAATTTAGAAGAAGATGCCAAACTAAATGGTATTATCAATTGTATTATCTTCATTAGACAAACTGAGGGCTCCAGTTTAGGGTAGGCATACACATCTTCCCTTTTTTTTCATTCTCATATGAATTTTATTCTCATGAGAGAATGAAAAACTGCAAAAGTTTTCTCCTCAGTCCTGAGATTTTTTTTTATTTTATTTTATTTTTGCATATCTGTAATTTAAAAAAAAAACTTGTGTAAGAAAACAATATTTTCAGAAAATAGGATACATGGGATTTGCCAGAAAGTTTGCTCAATTTTATTCAGAAACCCCATTCTCTCCTCAACCAGAGATGTGAAAAGGGGGGTGGTCTTCTTGCCTTTGCTGAAAAATGAACAATTTTTATGGTGGGACATCTCGATACGTTGAGGTAACCTTTCTGTCACAGAAAATTTTGAAAATACCCTGTACAACCCTACCTCAAAATGGGACAGCTACAGATATGGAGTATCATGTATCATAGTAGCAAATCCATACTCATATTCTTAACAATAATATATAGTTTGCTATTATTGCTTTCATACTTTCAATGATGGAGAGAGAGGATTGTAATACATATGAAGTGTCACACAGAGTAAGGCCCTTTCCGCATGTGGGAAAGGAACTGCGCGAAAACGGGACTCACCAGATTTCTTTGGCATCCGGTTGAGTCCGTCGGGACGAGGAGCAGTACGAGCTCGTTGCTCCGCACTGCTCCGGCATCCAAAATGGCAGCTTCCAGTTGATGGAGGATCTCCACCAACCGGAGAAACTCGTCAGCCTAAAGCCAGCCCCCGGCAGATCTGCAGGCATGCACTAGTGCGCGCCTGCAAATCTGCACCAGAGTGCGGCGACACAGTGACACGGAGTCGTGCGCTCCGTGCTTTTTAAAAACCTCTAAAAAGAACTGGTCGCCGCGCGACCAGTTCCGGTCACTCCGGAGGAGACTGAGGTGCGGAACTGCAAAAAGTAGTCCGCCCCAGTCCACTCTATGATGCAGAAGACCTCCGTTGGAGGTCACTCAGCACCATTTTGATAGCCCAGTGCAGAAAGGGCCATAGTCTCAAACTTCATTCAGATGCAGTTTTTTAAGATTTCTTCAGACAGGAAGAATGGTTATTTTCATACTTTTTTTTTCCCTACTAGTATGTATAGGGTTGGATTATCGACTGGGCTTTTTCTAAATATGACTATGTCTAGACCCAGAAAATCCATTTGGTAGTCACAATGACAGAAAATATAATGCTCAACATTTACTTAAGGAAAGTATGTTAATATTTTGGAATCTGGTCTGTAATCCAAACATAGTTGTTCAGCTATATTCTTCTCCCTTTATAGTTATACATATTTCTGTCATCTCCCTGGTACTGAGCATCTGTTACCTATGCTGTTCTTTTGCCAGGCAGTTTTGCCTTGGCTAAATTCCAAGATGGTTAATTACATCCTGTGCGATATAAATTTCACCATCAATTTCAATTCAACACTGTTTTTCACTCTCTATTGTACAGAACTATCTAGGGTAGCTGTATGATGCCAAACATCTGTTATATTCTCTCCACTCCTTGCTCCCCATCACACAAGCAGCCTGACAAGAATGGAACTTACTAACTGGTGTAATGCCTCTGATTGTAAAAAACAAACAAAGGGGCACTTCAAAAACTAACAGATATAACATGATCTTTGGTGTCCTTCTTCCCTAGAGTTCACTTCCCCAGGTCTGTCATTCCTCCCTGCTCCTAATGTTGTCTCTACCACCATTGAAGAATATTTATAATCTCTTGGGCAAAAAACATCTTCTCTAGTGATACAGGGCAGAAACATCTAGTGATATAGGACAGAATCCTGTTGGTGCAATTCACTAGAGTAGGTGGTGGAGGCAAGAGGAGAAGGACCACAGGGACATTGTCTGAAAGAATGAAAGAAATAGGACATTGTAAAAGAGTAAAATTCTTAGACTGGTCAGGTTTTATCTGTCTCCCCTTGCCAATACTGTATAACCCTGGAAAAAAATGCCATTTAGAGTATGAAGAACCAATGAGATTCCAGAAATAATAGCTTGCAACAAAGTTCCAGAAAAAACGGGGGTGTTTGGTCAGATTTTACCAAGCACTTTGTCTATGATTTTATGCCCTAAGAACTAAAAGTTATCCAACAGAGCTCAAAAAGAGAGTACCCAGGATATCTTCATAGACTTGACTGCATAAACCAGGAGTGACTCTGAACAGACCATGGAGAGCTGCATCTCCACTTCACTCCAAACAGCATACCTAAAAAAAATCTCCTCAATTTTTGCCCTCGTACAAACAAACAAAAAATGCTTGTATATACACAATTTGGGGGAGAGTATTGAAATGTGGAAAAAAAATCTCACAGTTTTGGCCATTTCCCCCCTTGTGGCATGTCTTGACATGTCAAGACATCCTTTTTTGTCAAAGATGAAAAAATGTGCAAGTATTTTTTTTATATTCCTACTCTGAGGTAGCTGTAAGAGGATTCCCTATTATAAGACTTGCTTCCAAATGCAATGCAACTCTCTTGTGCCTTCATTACTCCCAATGACAATTTTGTCACTGGTAAGAGGATTTTCTGCGGATTTGGTGTGTTGGGACAAGAGAAAACATAATAATATTTTGCCATGTTAAGTTTGTTTGCCATCTTAGGTGGCCCAAATCACTGAAGGGTTGAGGTTTAAGAAAATTTCTTCTTGCTTTCTGATAAAGCATTCTTAAAGTTTCAGAGCAAAAACAGGGCATAGTTTGGAGGGCGGTCTTTTTATCGCAAATTATCTATTTTGGTACTCCCCCCCATACATAGAATCATAGAGTTGGAAGAGTCCCCAGGGGCCATCAAGTCCAACTCCCTGCTATGCAGGAACACCCATCAAAGCACTCATAACAGATGGCCATCCAGCCTCTGCTTAAAAACCTCCAAAGAAGGAGACCCCCCCCCACTCCAAGGCAGCATATTCCATTGCCAGACAGCTCTGGCAGACAGTTCTTCCTGAGGTTCAGGTGGAATCTCCTTTCCTGCAGCTTGAATCCATTGCTCCTTGTCCTAGTCTCTGGAGCAGCGGAAAACAAGCCCACCCCCTCCTCAACATGACATCCCTTCAAATATTTAAACATGGTTATCATGTCACATCTTAACCCTCTCTTCTGCAGACTAAACATACCCAGCTCTCTAAGCCGTTCCTTATAGGGCATGGCTTCCAGACCCTTCACCATTTTGGTAACCCTCCTCTGGACATGTTCCAGCTTGTTGATATCCTTCTTGGATTCAGGTGCCCAGAACTGGACACAGTATTCTAGATGAGGTCTAACCAAAACAGAATAGAGTGGTACCATTACCTCCCTCGATCTAGACACCATACGCCTATTGGTACAATCAAGAATCGTGTTGGCTTTCTTGGCTACTGTATCACACTGCTGACTCATGTTCAGCTTGTGATCTACCAAGACTCCTAGATCCCTTTCACATATACTGCTATCCAGCCAAACATCCCCCATCCTATATTTGTGCATTCCGTTTTTTCTGCCTAAGTGTTACATTTCTCTCTGTTGAAATTCATTTGTTAGCTTTGGCCCAGCTGTCCAATCTGTCAAGGTCATTTTGAAATTTGATCCTGTCCTCTAGGGTATTAGCAACCCCTCCCAATTTGGTGTCATCTGCAAATTTGATCAGCATGCCCTCTACTCCTTCATCCAAGTCACTGATGAAAATGTTGAATAGCATTGGGCCCGGGACAGAACCCTGTGGCACCCTACTAGTTACTTCTCTCCAGGATGAAAAGCAGCCATTCGTGATCACCCTTTGGGTTTGGTCAGTCAACCAATTACAAATCCACCTAACATTAGCCCTGCCCAACCCACATTTTACTAGTTTCTTTGCAAGAATGTCCTGGGGAGCTTTATCAAAGGCCTTACCGAAATCAAGATATGCTACATCTGCAGCATTTCCTTCATCTATCAAGCCTGTAACCCTATCATAAAAAGAGATAAGATTAGTCTGGCATGACTTATTTCTGAGAAATAAGTGACTTTTAGTGATTACAGCATTGCTTTCTAAGTAATTACAAACTGACTGTTTAATTATCTGCTCTAGAATCTTTCCTGGTATTGATGTCAGGTTGACTGGGCAATAATTATTTGGATCCTTCTTTTTTTCCCTTCTTGAAGATGGGGATGATATTTGTCCTCCTCCAGTCTGCTGAGACTTCTCCTGTTCTGTTCTTTGGGGATCTTTGTTGTTGTTGTGTGCATCCAAGTCATTTCCAACTTATGATAACCTTATGGTGAACCTATCACAGGGTTTTCTTGGCAAGACTGGTTCAGAAGGTGTTGCTTTTGCCTTCCTCTAAGGCTGAGAGGGTTTCCATGACTGAGTAGGAATTCCAAACTTGTTCTCCATCATCCTAGTTTAATACTCAACCCACCACACCACGTAGGCTCATTTGGCATCTTAGGCACACTAAAAATAGAACACCAGTAAATAAGATCAAATCCGTTTGAAATTAAAGGCAAATAAAAATTCTCACTCATTTACACTGATAGTTAAGGTTCTGTATTTAACAATTCAAAGATTAAAAGGAAACTCTTAAAAGGAATAACTTAACTCATTATTGATTAAATGCAAAAGTCTCAGACAAAGCATATATCTGAGACGAACATCTCCATTTTGGAACATATTGAGAGAGTAAAGGATATCCTAGGTGAAGCCTTTCCCTTGCATTTTAGAACTGCTATGGAGATTTGGGAGTTCCTTCCTTGTTTTGTTTTGTTTTTTTAATTTTCTGGTCATTTTTATATGTTTTGGAAACTTTCCACATTTTCGTTATTACACACCAAGAGGCAAAGAGGGTTTGGGGCATGGAGAAGTGGTTGCAATTCTGTGACAGAGATCTATACCTTTCCAACTAGGGTTTGTGTTTACCCAGTTTTCCTTTTTAGTTCCAATCATGCTGCTTTTAGGCGAAGCAGACAGGGAACTTCTCAGAAGCTATTCCAGAATTATTGTTATGCTGTCTTTCTAAGTATATCAGTAGTCAGAGCGGCTAAAAAAGAGGTGTCTGGTGTTCCACTCCTGCCTATGAGTGTCTGGCATCAGTTCCCCAGGAAGAAATGTTGAGTTTCACTAAATCTGTATAACCCATCAAACTTCTGGAGCAGTTTCTCCACAAGTTCAGGCAGGCTTTTGGCAACTAAGTGCTATTGCTAGCCCTCTTTTTTTTTAATGGTGTGTTTTAATTAGTTTAAACTGGGTTTTAATTTGATTCTGTTTTAATTGTTTATCTTATTTTGTGTTTCAATTTTTTTTTATTTTATATAATACAATGTGAACTATCTTTGCGAGAAAGGTGGCCAATAACCCAACCAATACCTAAAATGAAATGTCAGCCTA
This sequence comes from Iguana delicatissima, assembly GCA_948472985.1. Classification (NCBI taxonomy): domain Eukaryota; kingdom Metazoa; phylum Chordata; class Lepidosauria; order Squamata; family Iguanidae; genus Iguana; species Iguana delicatissima. Next base: position 549,894 of record CAOKZL010001191.1, on the reverse strand, counting down.
AACCTCAGAGCTGAGGTGATCACCTACCTGAGCTAACAAGCTGGATGCCAAAGACTTTTATTTTTCCTTTTGTGAGGAGATGTATCTTTACTGATTGCCATATTTGGGGACCACAAGAAATTGACCCAATTAAATTGGATAATTATTTTAATTTAAATCATTTTTTTTTTATTTTTTTTATTTTTTTTTTATTTGTAGCCTGCCTTTCTCTCTCAATGTTGGGGTACAGAGCAGTTAACAGCACATTAAATGTATGGTAATACATCACCAATTGCAAATATAACATCATGCATTAATTTAAAACACTTCTAAACTATCCCAAAAGTACATTGGTCACTTGAGACAATTATTTGCTATGGATTACAACCTTGATAAAAAGTGTTTGTTTACAGATGTACTTCTTTACTAATTTTGTTCTCAAAGGAAGCAATGAGTATTTTAGCAGTTTTTTCCCCCATTTTGAAAAAGTCTTTGAAACCTGCACTGTTGTTGAAGGACAGTCCAGGACTTATCCTGCCCAAAATTTGCACATAGTATTTTTAGTTGGAAACTTATTCTGTGCAAAATTCACACATTATACATTTCAGCAGAAAACAGCATTTTCTGAATGGAAAAACAGAACATTATTATGATTTTCTGTGCAGAAAATGTAGTTTCCTGCACAGTAAATTTTGTGAAGAATAATACTTGAACTGGGATGATTCTCACCAGTCACAGCTCATCAAGGTTTCTGAAACTCAAGAAACATGGGGTTTTTTAAACATTTTTCAAATATTTTCAAATATTCTGTTCCATCTCTACTTAGAATGGGGGTGTCTCTGTACCTGTGCTGTGGGTTTGTGTGTGGAGGTGTGTTTTCTTCCAGTCTAACAAATTTTGTGACATATGAACAATGTAAATCCTGCATAATATCTGTATTTTCTTTTTCTGTCAAGAATACTCAGGCTACATTTCATGGTTGAGGGAAAAGAAGAATGTCAAGAATCTTCTTCTTGTTATAATAGATCTCAGTCAATAGCAGACAGAAAAAATAACTTAATGATATGAGACTGCTTTTTCAAATACAATTACTGACAGCACAACACCCCTCCGGGAATAAGATACTGGGAGCACATCTTTTTAAAAGAACTTTTGAGATTCAAAGGCCGCCTATTGCTTAAGACTAAATTTAATCACCTCTTTCTTCACAACCATTTGGCAGATTTGGAAAAGTTTTCTCTGGGCTCGGTTCTCTGAAGCCAGACTAATAAAGTGCTAATTAAAGAAAGTACACAGAAGACATGAACATCAGGAGCCTGGAGTAATTGGCTACGAAAAAGGCAGGGCTGAGACACGTCACTTTATCTGCTGCTCCTGATTAGCCTCTAATTCGAATCCCAATATTTCAGTGCACGTTAAGGGACTTTGGGAAAGAGAGTTTGAGTTGTCTCAGCAGAGCAGAGATCTCTGCTGTAAGCAAGGAAGACATAGCCAGTTCTCTGTGTGTTTGTGTGCATGTGTGTGAGCGGGGGGAGGGAGGGAGAAAGGGAATAAATGTTTGCATGCTTGTGTGTTTCAAATCTTTGCAGCACTCTTTATAACAAATGTGGCCTCCCAGGCTTTGTAAAGGGGTGGTGGTTTTCCCTAGCTGGATGAGATCAAGAAGAAATCAAGGGAAATCACCATTTACAGATAAAACAAAATACTGAGCCATGAACCCAAACAAAATATACAGATCAAATTTGACACATCTGAACCATAATTAATCTGAAGGAGTTTGCTCCTCTGCCTTCAAGCCAAACATGAAAGCAACACTTTCCAATCTGTCCTCAAAAAATGAAGACTACAAATGTAAGGGTTTTTAATTGGTAACATTTTGAGGGAGTGCTGGTGATTTCCCCCACATGTCATAGTTTTGTCTTTCTGCAGTAGCTTATTACTATGTTGTGGCAATAGAGCATAAGAGTAAATTGGAAATCTAATGTATCTTATTAAATCCAAGATTAAGTCACTCATGGTGAAAACCTGTCTTGTGTATATTCTACCATGTTTCAACAGAACTCAAGTGTCTTGCATCTAGTTCCTAAGCAGCCTTCCCATCTACTTACTGACCAAAGACATGCTTGGTTTGCTTCAAAAAGTTATCTTCAAAAAGAACAACCATCAATGCACACTTAGAGATTCCTAATTTCCAAGGAAAACAATTATATTTTATCAGGTTTTATAATTCCCTTAAGTGCCCCTTGGTTATATTTTAGTGTCTACATGATTTAATTCTCTGGTTTATATGTGGTTTTTATTTGCTTCACCTTTTTTTGGCGCACACAATTCATCCAAGGTATCAGAAAGATAAACTTTCAGATGAAATTGAACAAATATAAAACATGAGTTTGGAGTTTATAAACATAGTACCTGATCAAACCATCTGTGAGTTGAAAAGCTGAAAGCATGCCCTAAAAAGACAGAATATTTACTATTATTCTGTCTCCCAAGCCATACATGAGATATCCCAGTATTCTTCAGATTGTAAAATACATGTTTGGTTTCTAAAATACATTGTCCAAGATCCTGCACTGTGAGACATACACGTAACATGTAACTATGTTTCTGTAGCTATATCAGAGCTATATAGTGCCTGCTACCTGTACAACCCGTCACCATGGTCATTTCCATGCTGTCAGAGAGTGGAGAAATGAATGGGGATTCATCCAGCTGTTTTCCTGTAGCTAGGTGAGCTGCAACAAGGGATCAACAGAAATGCCTCTGGGGATCCTCAGGAAGTCCCTGAAGTGCATCCATCCACAGGAAAATAGCTGGATGTATTTGTGCTTATTCCCAGCTCTACAACAAGATAAAAATGGTTGTGTTGACAAGGTGTTGCTGCATAAAAGGTGAGTGGGGGGGATTTTAGTTGTTTCATGGTCAAACAGAATTCTGACCCCCATAATAACAAAAAAAGGGGGGTCAGATGGGCATAAGTCTGGATTACAATGGCATCTTATACCATTGCATTCACCAAGAGGTAGCTGTTACTTTGGTGCCTGCAGATGGCAGACACCAGACTTTTCAAGAGTAAGAGGTTTTCTCAAACATTTTGCAGAAAGACTTGCAATGTGGTCCAAAAGATTATAGCTGCTTTGACATGGAAATCTAGGGGAGCAGGCTTCACTTCTTGTCACTACTGGAACACATGTATTGCTTACAGATGGAAATAATGGCCACCATTGTTAATTTCCTGGCTTCAAAATGGATCTTCTGACAATTATGGAATCTGATTGGGAAGAATAACATAGAGGCAAGAATTCTGAGATGTCTGAGCCCTGTATTCATATATCCTGAAGTGTTTAAGGGAATTAATCTATGTAGAACTGCATGTGGAGATTTTTGGTGCAAAAAATCATGTTTTTGTGTGAAAAATACATGTTTTTGCACAGATAAAACATACTGTTTCCAGAAACATGCATAGACTTTTTGTGCAAGAATATAAGAGGAGGTGTTTAATATAAAATTACATAAAAAATCTACATATATTTCTAGAAATCACTTTTTTTTTTGCACAAATATTGTAAGTTTTTTTTCCATAAAAAGATTTTGTCCAAATATACATATGGGTGTTGCTGGGGGAAAAATGTGTTTTATACTCAAACAAATGTATTCTTGGAATTTGTGTCTTTTCTGCAAAAACAATTTTCTCTTTCACATAAAAATCCCATTTTTGCACAAGAGAGTGTATTTGTGAGGAAAGTAAATTCCCAAAACACCTCAGGATGTACAAATACTGGGTGAAAACAATTCAGAAATGGTCATGTTCTTCTGCAGCAAAGAGAAAATGAGGAAAATTATTCATCCTCACATGGAAAGACAAAATAGTCAAAGATTTACATCCCTAGTATTACTTTTGTGTTATCTAGCTGTCTGGCAAACCTTACTTGAGCTGGATTCCAGATAGAGTAAAGGTGTTGCATGCATGCTCTGTGCAAATCAGGTGGCAAAATATCTTGAGGTGTTACATATGTAGTTTACAGCTAAGCTGTATTGATATTTACACAATAATGTGAGATACATCACTGAATAATGTGAGATATAGGTACTGACTAATTTGTATTGCTAACAGATTCATAACTCTGGAACATTTGTCACATAGCACACTAGTTCTGTCCTGATATGTCAGCAACGTAAAGAGAAATTGAAACTGACCTTCACTTCTAAGATGGGAAGAGTTTCATTCAGTTTACAACTTCTGTACTTTTGCATTTTCAAAACTACACAGGATCTGAATGTATTTATATCCTGAAGTTCGCACTTTGTGACAGAAGCGTTCCAGTCCAGAAATGCATACAAAAAGACGTCTGTTCAAAAGAAGTGTACATAAAATGCAGATATTAGTGAAAGTAATGTTAAAAAATGCATGATATTGTAAAAATTGCTTGCAAAAGGTGTCTAATGCATCCAGTGCAAAATTGATGAACTAGAAGAAACAGATACAATATTTTGTGCACAAACACAACATTTTGTCTCTCCTGCAGTCTCTTTGCTTTTTATACATCACATAAAACCCAGTCTAGTTTTAATTGTGCTTTTAATTGCATTTTTAATTGTACTTTTAACTGTATTTTGATTGTACTTTTAACTATGACATATTTTAATTATAGTACATTTGCGTCAATTGTTCCATGTGTATTTTAACCATGGATTTTAACTCTATCTATTCTGTACCCGACCTCAAGCCCTGGAGAGAGGCAGGTAACAAATAATTTATTATTATTACTATTACTATTATTATATGATAAAAAACTGGGAAAGTTCAGTAGAAACTGAACTTATGTCAGGACCAGACTTATGTCTTAAAAGATACCACATTAAAAGAATACCAGGTTCCCTTTTCCTGCAGAATATGTGTTTAGATGGTGTGTAAGCTTATAAGGGGATATTTTCATTCATTCTCTCCCTGCAAATATAATTGAACATTGTCTTTTCATTGCCTAATGCATTTCAACATTTAAAAATGACAATAACCATTTCCTCCAAGAGTGGGGAAATGATCTGTTTGCTGCTTTGGTCTGGAAGTAAATCACCAGCTTGCAGGAAGGCTGCATGTGGCTGAACTTATCATTAAGCTGTTACCATTACCTAGCTGAGGCTTAAAGCAGACACTTACCCTCCTTTCTCTATTAGTAATAACAAATGTGGACCTTAAAATCAGTAGCCAGTAGATCCTCACTTTTATTGTTTTGACCTTCTGGCTCTTCATATATCTCTTTCCAAAGCACAGCGGTTCCATGACATTATAGTTTTCCTAGAGATTAGACCAACTTGTTATTCCATTGACATACCCAACTTGGTAATGTAGTTTCTTCCTTTAGAAATCATGTTTAGCAAAATTAAATCAAGCCAAGGCAAAGATAAAAAGCTATCAATCCATCTTGATAATTGTGTGAATAATATAGTGAGGTTCGGTTGACTGGTTTACAGACAAGAAATGGAGCAAACCAGGAGTAAATTAGTCATTTGCTCACAAGCATGCACTTGTTTGTGACTGCTGTGCCTACACAAGAGAGACTTGGCTTTTATTGCTTCTTCATGAAACCACAAAGCTTCAGAAATAATTGGACAAAGCATATTAGAACAAATACTGTTCTCAATGAGCTCAAACCCATTAGCTTCAAGGGGTGGAAGAGCTTTCACATGAACTTTTAATATAATCTAAAATGTTTTCTCCCTAATCATTAATCAAAATGGAGATTGTAGTCAAAAAATCAGAACAATACAAAGTCTTGGAAAGTCATCTACAAGATAGCTAGATCAGGTTGTCAAACATAAAGATATATCATTAAATACTTAAATCAAATCATCCATGTCATAGTAATCTTGATTTCTAAGTATGGTTGTGAAAGCTGGACTGTGAAGAATGTTTGCAGGATGAGAATCAATTAATTTGAAATCTGGTGCTGGAAGAAAGTTCTAAGGATACCATGGAGTCAAATCATAGCATATCGGGCATGAAATCACATGAGAAACCAAGAATATTAAACTCCAACAACTTTGGAGATGTCATGAGATGGTGAGACTCACTGGGTAAGGCAGTAATGCTGGGTAAAGTTGAAGGTAACAGGAAAAGAGGAAGACTGCAGTGCAGGTGGATCGATTTGATCAAGAAAGCCACAGTTCTGAATTTGCAAGACCTGAGCTGGTGATTACTGGCCTCATTAAGATCTTTCATTCACAAGATCACTGTAAGACAAAATTGACTTGAAGGCAGAGAGCAACAAAAATGTTTCAAAATATTCAAACAGACTAGTCCATTAAACGGCGTGGCTTCTGAAATTAAGTAAAAGTCAGATATGATCTTTATATATCTGGTACACATCACTGAGAGTTTTGTAGAGACAGTGAATCATCTGCTTCTTACACAAGAAATTAATGAATGTGGGATTTTTTTTTTCTGGCTAAAATCTGGGATTGGATCCAGAATTGTCCTTCACCTCATCTTCAGAAATACCCAGTGGGCTGGTGGGGTTACCATAGGGAGGAATGAATGAGAAAGTCCATTTCCTCCAACCTCACTGCCTATGCTCAAATCTGAATCTGACAAACTATATATAATGGCCAAATGAAGAGGCTGTTTAGTCTTAAAGGAAGGTGAGAAACATCTATATAGGTCAATGCTATAAGTGGCTTCCACTTTGACAGCTATGGATTACTTCCAGGATCAGGAGACAGCACATTTCTGAATATCAGATGCTCAACTGCAACAGCAGGAGAGCACATTTGTCCCCATTTCCTTCTTCTGGCTTTCAATTAGATGCTGTAGGAGCCAGGATTGTAGACTAGATAGTCCTTTGATGTTATCCAGCAGGATCCTTCATATGTTCTTATGTTTGTTGTAAGGATTTGAGCAATGCACAGACAGTTGCAACTGTTACAGTGAAGAAGGAGTGTTTTTACAAAACCATTTTGCCACAAAATAATTGAAGGACTAAGTTGCTTTCTCAGAAATTGTTGTATAGCAATATTGGCGCTTAATCTGAGCGAGATCCTACTCTATCCACTTACTGAAAAACATATTTTCTGGCAAAATATTTTTAAAAGCATTGTAAACCCCTGTCTCTGCAAGCATCCAGAGCTAGAAGGACTGCAACACCCAGAATCTGCTAGTCAGCATTGCCAGAACTTGCCATGCTCTCTGAAGAATCACAAGAGAATTAGAGGAGTTGTTATACAAGGAAACATTTTCCAGCACTTGACCAAGTCTGAAAATAATAGATAAGTTAATAATCATTGATGTAACCATGATCTGAAAGGTTTTAGACTTTAGGGCAAACCATATATCTCCACAAATAGATTGTCCATAGACAAGAAAACCTAATACAGTGCTTTGCATAATCAATTGCAGAACCAAGGCCCTGACTCAGCAGCTACTGCCTACAATCTAGCACAACTTCCTTGCCTTTTTGCCATTAAAAGTAGAAGTCCTGCAGAACTGGGTCAGCCCCCTGGTGGAATCACTACCAAAGGAGGGTCGCCCCGTTCAAGGATCCTCTTCAGGGGTACACACGGGTGAATCCTTGTCCCTTTGCTCAACAAAGCAATGTTTTTGCCATATGCCTATATGTATGCTGTGTTGGTTGTTTTTAATAGCTACTGGTTTGTCTGCCCAGTACAGGAAGGGTTTGTTTCCCAGAGGAGGGAGGAGAGGGTGCACAGATTCAGGGAGCAGTCATTCGAGTCCTACAGGGCAGAGCAGATATAGAAGGAGGAGACAATTATGATATAATGGAAAAGGAAAGTGTAACAGAGTGCTTGTTGTCCCCAACTCTGTCTCCCAGGTCAAAGAGCATGGATAGTCTTTAAGACAGGCCCCTCTCCCCTGAAAATGCTGCTGTTGAATGCCAGGCCAATGAACATCAAAACAAGTCTCCTTCAGGATTTGATTCTGGATGAACAGGCCAATGTGGCCTGTATTACAGACACCTGGCTGGATGAGTCTGGGGGAGACATTAAATCTTTCTCAGTTCTGCTCACAGGTTTTCAGTGAGGCAGGGAGGTGAAGCTGCAGTATTCTATTGTAATTCCATCCTCCTGATCAGGTGTCCTTTCCCACAATCTTCAGGTTTTTAGTGTATATACTTAGACAGACAGTTGTAACCGCAGTTTCCTAGTCTGAGCTTGTGGGATATTAGATATCATTTGATATCAATAATTTGGCTTCCTTTACCTATTCCTTTCCACATGCTTGCGAGGCCCCCAGAAAAGCAGGCATTCAGGCTCAGCTGCTAATCGCTGAAATATTCCAAACTAATACAGGCAGGCCAGAAATAGCCAGACTGCCGCTTCAGGAGACCTCAAGGCAAGTACCGCATTATGTATGCACACTACTTACAAAGGACTCTCTGCCCCGAGCAGGCAGCTTGACAAGCCGAATACTCAACTGTCAAGCACTCTGCGTTTGCATACTGGCCACTCTATTGACAATTCGGTCCTAACTCAATCATGTAAATCACTGACCTTTCGGAGGCTTTGTCTCCAGCCCGAAACTCATTGTTGTCCCTGAGAACAGACTAGCCTGCGGCCGCATTTTCCCCTATAAGAACTGACTTTGAGTGCTTCCTCTGATCGCTCTTGGCTTCCATCCCCCCCTTGCTGTCGCTTCGTTTGGCGAGCCTTCCCCTCAGCTCCTCATGCTGAGAATCCTCACTTCCACGAACTTCTTCTTCAGACTACCCAGGCTTCAGGACAGGTGTAGTATTTCCCATACAAAACCTCCTCTTAAAAACCCTCTATCCCACTCCAACCTTTATTTCTATAGTTCTCTGTGTGAGTGTGTTGCATACACGTATTTGACTGTATATCAATAAAAACAACAATTATTATTTACTTCTGTTTGCTCCTTGACTCGGCCCCATAGACATTGGGTAAAAGATCTCACTACGTTGCCCTGCCTCTTGTAGTGCTAGCTTGTGCTCTTTGCTAATTCCCAACTTTGTAATATTTGGAGCGCACTTAGGTATCCCTCACAGGACCCCCAGAAATCAGGGTAACACAGATATACTGTTGGTGTACCACCCACCCCACTGTTCAACAGCCTCATTTCCTGAGCTAGCTGGAGTGGTCTTGGAGTTGGTGTTGGAGTATCCATGGCTATCAGTGCTGGGGGACTTCAGCATCCATGCTGAGACTACCTTATCAGGATTGCTTCAGGACTTCATGGTCTCCACAACAACCATGGGTCTGTTCTAAGTGGTATCTGGCCTTAGTCATGCTGATGAGCATACTCTGGATCTTGTTTTCTGATCTGGGCAGGGTAATGTTCATCTTGGAGTGCAGAAACTCTCTGAAGTTCTATTGTCATGGACAGATCACTACATGGACAAATCACTACCCAATCAGGTTTAGACTCACTGGGACTCAGAATCTGTGCAGGGGTTGGGAATTGATTCAGATGGTTCATCTCAGGAGGCTAAGAGATTTGGATGGATTCCTGATGGCTCTTAGGAGTTTCCTGTCACCTTTGCAAGTGCCCTTATTTAAGCTCTGTCTTACCTCTGGAATTGGGAAAGGGACACGACAGTGGACACAACTGCTTCACAGTGTCCTCTTTTATGGGCTGCAGCCAAACCAGCCCCTTCCTTTTCCAGGGAGTTGGTGGTGATGAAGCGAGTGAGGCTGAGACTAGAGCAGAAGCATGACTGACCAAACATGAACTAGAGCCCATTTGAAGGCCTACTCCATGAGACTGATGGCAGTAAAGAAATTATTTTTTGCTCCCACCATTGCTTCTGCATGGAACTGTCCAGCAAGGCTGTTTCAAGTGGTCAGAGGTATATTATATACTGCTCCTAACGCAGAAAATGCAGACCACTCAACAGCCCATTATGAAGAATTTGCACAGTGCTTTGCAGACAAAATGGTTTACATTCACCCTGCCTTGGATGCTATAATTAATACAGTTCCAGTTGATGTAACTTTGTCTCTGTATGTCCAGTGTTATTGGATACTTTTCAGTTTGTGCAGCCTGACAATGTGGACAGGATCATTTGAGATGAGAGCCACAACATACATGTAGACTTTTCTTCTTCCTGGCTTATCAAAAAGACCAGAGGGGGTCCTGCTGAATGAGTAGAGGGGGCCCTTCTCTTAGTCTAACCACCATCACAGGCACTGTTGTCTGGGCATGAGAGAGGGCCTTCTTGGTGGCTGCCCCTAGATTCTGGAACATCTTTCCCAGGAAGGCCAGAATGGCTCCCTCCCCATTGTCCTTCCATCACAAGCTAACACCTTTTAATTCCAACAAGCTTTTAAAACAAAAAGTTCTTAAAAAAAACAAACTAAAGCGTGAGGTATTGTTTAAACTTAACTGTTTTAAAAAGCTGTTTTTATCCTTTAATTGCATTTTATTCTTCCAACTTTAGGGGTGAACTGTTTTAATACTGCAAATAGTTTATTTCTATTTTAATATTCACTTTTTGTATGTTTTTAATTGTATTGTTCTTTTACATTGTAAGCCATTTTTGAGTCCCAATTTTGCAAAAAAAGCAAAATGATGATGATGATATCCATTTTTCTCCAAGACAGGCAAATATGTAACTTGTTTCTTCAAGGAGGTAATAAGAATACTCTCAGATATATACTCAGATGTAAACTCAGAATACTCAGATGGACAGATTTTTCAATCCTCATTTGTATCCTTTTCTGTTCTTCAGCATATATTTCATCTTGCTCAGTTCCGCATCTTACAAACTAATATTTGTTTTCATTGAAGGGAGGGGGAAATAATGACCATCTGTTGTTTATTACAATATAGTGTATACATTCCCATTAATTTTTTAGTGTTCCTTTTTTATTCTTTCCCAAGGACATGGTTATTTTGCAGTGTAATGCTCTCAATTAAAGGAAAACATCAGAGTGGACAGAATGAGGAAGAAGAGAAGGGGGTAGAGTCAGGGATTAAATCTTGCACACCCTTGTTAAACAAACAAAAGAAGTATAGCTCTCTCTGAGAGTCGTTGTAGGCATTATGCAGAAAGAGGTCACAGACTGCAAGCTAAAGTGGATATTTATTTACATCTGTAGGATCATAACACGATGTACTTACTTTTAAGTAAACAAATAGCTTGTATAAGGATAGCTCAATGACATTTCAGAGTGTCATGTTGAAGAGAGACCTTGAAACTTTTGCCCCATCCGTCATCCCATAGTGTGAACCAGAATCACGGTCTACCATTACAAGATGAATAGTAGTTTGGGAATAGTACATTTGGAGGAGAGCAGTTCTACCTAGGACCACAACTGTTAATGTGTTTGGATTGTGTTTTGTTTTGTTTTCCTTTGCTTTTAAGGCAAGTACACCAGAGCTCTAAAGAGGAATAATGTTACGTCTAGAGTTCTGTGCCATTGCATGCTACAGGAGGGAAATGGTTTTCCACTGTTCCAAACATAAATAGACTCTCTGTTTACTACAGTAGCAGTAAAGGGAGAACATGTGCTCGTTTCCTGCATATGAAAATGATTTTTAAAATATGTTAAATATTTGTTCATATTTGTAAATATGTTAAAATATGTTCACACATGCACATACATAGACAGTCTGAAGTGTCACATTCCAGAATTCCAACCCTTTTTTTCAGTACTGTGTGTATATCAACTCTGAGGAAAAATACATGAACTCACATCCACTAGCTATGCAGGCTAGGGATGATGGAAGTAGTAGTCGAATACATTTGAATGTCAGCAGGTGGTAGAAGGCTAATCAACACATACTGAGAGCACGTCTCCAGAATTTCAGACAGAAGTCTTTCCCAGTGCAGATGTCAGGGACTGAACTGAGGACCTGCTTCACGCAGTGCTTGTACAGCTATTCTGCCACTAAGCTATTTTCTTCCTTTGAACAGAGAGCATGGCACGGGCACTGGGTTATTAACAAAACAATGATACTGCTCGTCCCTCAGTGTTTCAACCTTGGCCATGGAATCTCTGTAGTTATTACCCTCTAGAAAGCATGCCCACTGTCCTAGATAAATTGGATTAAAATGAGTAAAAACTCAGTTTATATTATTACAGCTCCTTTGCTAATGAAGATTGTCTTTTGTTCCTGTTGCACCAGCAGTGTCCACTTATAACAATCGCTAGTGACAATGTTAAACGTGCAAGTAGTTTTGACTTTATCAGGGGGCTTTTGGGAATACACAATACAATTATAGGTCATACTGGTTCAGTTACAGAGCTGTGAATTAGGGTTTCAGTGTATGCAAAACAATTTGCTCTTTTAAAGTGTATGGGTACAGTGTTAATTCCACTATGGTGCCTGCTATGAATATAATTTGAATATTCTTTAATCTGTGACTCTCATTATCTCCTTTCATGCCTCCGTGCAACAAATTCATGTCTCTAAATGCTTTCTGTAAAAATGATAAGCCAGTCTTTCAGGGTTTGCTGTATTTTCCACTCCTGTTTAGTCATTTCAGTTGTTCCTCTAGCATTCCCCTGGCAGCTGCTTAAATGATCCAATTAAGTTTGTCACATCGACTGTAAACATTTGTAAAATATTATTGGCATATTCTTGGTAATCAGGTCTCCCAGCAAAAGAAGATGTCTGCCATTAATGAAGATATGGGAGGCAGATAACCTACTCCTATGAAAATTAAGGAGGCTGGAAATAGGAAAACAACATGACAGATGTGTAAAGAATAAATTAGAATGTGACAATTCTAAAGAAGAAATGTCAGTGTTACTCTTGCGTGCTGATACTGGAAGTCTCTCTCTCTCTCTCTTCTTCCAAACACACACATGCACACAATTTCTGAAATGTAGGTGTGACAGAAATAAGTGACTACTTTCCAATATTCAGTAAAAACCTATGGCCAACACTGCATAAACCTGGGAAATATGTTGAGCTTCATTCCATAAATTCTTAGCTGAGCTGATGTGCCTAAGGAATAATAACTTTGGAAGCTCAGTTTATACAACCATTTTTTTATTGTGGTAAAGACAACACATGTTCATTATTTGCCTATTAGATTGGTTTTTGGGGCAGAAAAGTTATTGTGAATTCCTACATTACAAAAGTTTGACTTTAGTGTTGCAAAGAAATGTACTGGAAAATACAAGAAACATACAATTTGTCCTCCATATCTCCAGATATCCAGTTCTAATCCAGATCTAATATCCAGATCTAAGACAGCATATGTTTGGCTATGACATCTTTATATCATCCACAACCTGAAGAATTTCCTGTTCTATATTTCCTGTTCAATATCTTTCAAAAAGATACTATGATTTGAGATGACTATTTGCCTTTGAAATTACACTCATGAGTTTTTGTAGACTGAGGTTGAAATCCTACATATACTTACCGCCAAGTAAGTCCCATTGGACTGATTGGGGTGCTAGAGGCCAGATGAATTTTACTGGCAATTCTTCAGCCTGTGCATATACTATTAAAATGTTTATATAGAATTAAATAAAGACATATAACCTGGTGAAGCCAGTGGCGGAGCTTGGAGTGTGTGGAGGGGGGCCGGGAGGGGGGTGGCGCTAAGGCATGAGGGGTATGGCCACTGTGCATGGCAGCGTGGCTGCAGTGTGTGGGGGCACGGCCAGGGCACAAGGGGGCCTGGCTACAGGCTGTGATGCCCCAAAAACACTGCCATCCGGGCGAATCGCCCCCCCGCCCCCACGTCTCTACACGACTGGGTGAAGCCTATAGATAGCAGAATATAAAACCTAAGATTCCTGACAATGTCTGCCCAATTTCTGTCTTGTAATAAAAGAACAGAAAATGCTTGTTTATATTTCAACTCTGGGAAGAATGCGAAATGTTCCTTTAAAGAATGTAAGCAAAACACTCAAAGGATGACCCCAGGTCCCCCTGCAAGTTAGTACATAAGAGACACCTGACAACAAGGTAGTGAGGTGTAAACTAAAAGTGGGGTGCATTAGACTCAAATGTACCAAACAAAAATATGTTATAAACCTCTGATTGGATAATTGATATACTGAGCAGGTGTCAGAAGAGAATAAAAGAATGAAGTTAAAGCCACATAACTAGGCTGCTTAGGCAAACCTCCAACACAGGAAGAGAAGATACCAATGTTGTCCTCCAGATATGTAGTTCCTGATAGCTCCAACACGCCACCCTAAATGCTGGTACCGCTAAGAATAGGCTAAAGATAGATATATGATTGTGTGTTATTAATGCTGTTAATGCTCCAATAGATACTATGAAAGTATGGAAGAACCTAATGACGTTGATAATGTTTCTCATAGATAATGGGTTAAGTGTTAAGATAAAATGTCCTGATGGCTATACGACAATATAAAATGGCTTATATGTAATGGTATTCAATTCAATTCAATTCAATTCAGTTATTATGGCAAACAGCCAGCAAGTGTATATAATGGTATGGAATGTGAAGAAGTTGAAGTACCCAGGCATTGTTATGTATGTGTTTCTCCCTGAGGGGATGTATACGTATATCTACCTGTATGAATACTTACAACAAATAGCTTGAAATACTACCAAAAGAGTCTGTTCCCTATCATGTAAATATCCTGGAACTCCAAGGCCTTTTCCGCATGGGGTTTTTAAAACGGTGCAGAGCATCCTCCAGAGAGGACGTCTAAACCTGGGAGCAGACTGGGTCCAGACTACTTTGTGTAGTTCCAGACCTCAGCTCGCTCTGAAATGACCCAGAGTTGTTGTTCAGCATGCTTTTGAAAGACCGCTTAAAACAGGTCTTTCAAAAGCACAGAGCTCACCACTCCATGGCCACGCTCCGGTGCAGATTTGCAGGCTCGCACCAGTGCGAGCCTGCAGATCTGCTGGGGATGGGCTTTAGGCTGGCGAGCTTCACTGGTTGGTGGAGAGCCTCCACCAACCGGAAGCCACCATTTTCATCCCCGGAGCAGTGCAGAGCACAGCCACGCACTGCTCCGGACCAGCCTGGACCCACGCAAGGAACACACAGGTCCGGTGAGTACCGGCACGAGGCGATTCCCTCGCCCTGTGCAGAAAAGGCCCAAGACTTGAAGATATTTTAGTGGAATGTTGATATTAAATTGACCTGTCTGGTTTAACCGCTATCATAAATTGAGAACTATAATGACCAGAGATGGATAAAGGTGACCCTAGACAGAACCCAGAATTAAAAGACAAGTGACTCTAAGTCCCTCAGTCTGCCATTTCCTCACTACACTGTTGCAGTGCTATTATTCCACTTTCAACATCCTGTGGAATTCTGGGTTTTGTAGTTGGCTGAGGCCAAAGAGCTCTCTGCCCCTCCCTAAACTGCAAACTCTAAGATTACATGGGATGTTGAAAGTGGAATAACAGCACTATAACAGTGTAGTATGGAAATGGTCCAAGAAACAAGGGTTTTGAATCATGCCCATTTCAGGTACTTGTCTCTGCACAGAGAAATACAGGCTTATACTCTGTGTGTCAAGTGTTTTGAGCAGTGCTCAGAAGCGTAGGTGCTTGAGTGCTGGATTTAATGAGTCCTCATTTCATGGGCACTTTCACAGATCCAACTGAATGATTATGAAACTATCCCTTGATATCAACATTAATACGAAAATATTCCACTATGACCCATACTGTATAAAACAGGACATGAAATGAAATTTCAATGGCACTACTGCCTTCATTAATCTCACCGATAATCCAGTCCTTTATTTTAAACATCATGCAATCAAAGCATGTACTTTACCAAGAAATATGGGCATATTGTTCATTAGGAGATACAAATGTCTACACAGAAGTAAACCCCAATGAATTCCTTAACACTTATTCGCAATCCTATGCATGACAATTCAGAAGTCCACTGAGCTCAAGAAATGACTAGAGATCAAATGGCATTTATCTAAATGTTCTTCTGATTTAAAAAAGCATTCAGTCATATGAAGCAGGCATTATAAGCCCTGACATCCACTGATGAAATTGAGAGAAATTACTGCTTCCTAAGATATCAAAATCAGCCCTTTAGCTACTAGAGTAGCTAGTTTCCAAAATTATCAGCTTTCATAACTGCTAATGCCCATACACTGGAATAGGACATTAGATTGCCTCAGAGTCATTGCAGAATCCACACAGAACTAAACCAACATTCTAGAGTGTTGCTACCTGAACAGTTGAAAAAAGCTTCCCAAATTTCAGCCACTTGTGTTGCCTTTGTGCATCTTTCAAACACTGAATAAAAATATACTGCTTTTTCCATTCCTCTTGCCCCAACCAATAACTTATTGAGACCAGAAAATATATAAAGATGGGTTTCTGGTTGATTGGTCACTCGGTTGGTTGTTTTTACGTAGGCTTGAGACTTTATTGTATTCACTGAGTAAAGTAAGCTGGTAGAACCAAGCAGTGGCAAGACTGAAAGCACATGAGATCAGTAGTGTCTCCATGAGAATCTGAAAAATGAATATAGTCTGCTTTTCAAATGCTTCTAGAAAGTGGGGGGACTCCTGGCATTTGTGTAGGAGATAAGTAGTTATCTGAGCCCTTGCTATAAAAACTATTGCTTGAGATTATATATGTTTGTGTCTTGTCCTTAAGAGAAACATAAGGACTAGTGCTAGCCTAGGGGACTAGGAAGCACTGGTTGAGTCCTGTGTGTTTTGGAGATTCCAGACACACTCATCTATGAGGAAAGTGAACTTCAGTTAGCTAAAAGGACTGTGTATCTTTTTCTCCGGTATCACACACCAACTGCATATATTTTGTTGCCACTGTGTGCTTTCAAGCCACACCAATCAATGCCAGCCCTAAGGCTAATCTATCAAAGGGTTTTCTTGGAAAGATGGATTCAGAGGGAGCTTGCCATTGCCCTCCTCTGAGGATGAGAGAGTGTGATTTGTCCAACATCATGCAATGGATTTCCATGGCCAAGTGAGGATCTGAACCCCAGAGTCATAGTCCAACACATATATCACTACACCATACTGGATCTTGCCTCATACATTCAGTACCAATGCACTAGTGTTTTGTGCAGAATCCATATCATACAAACTTTCGGAGACAACTAAGACTAGGATCCCAACACCCATTCAGAGGATTTATTTTAAAAAAAAAACTGTTCATGAGCAATAAAATCCCACAGTGTTGGAATACATGTAAGAATCAACTCCCTAAACTTTAGCTTCATGTCATTGTAAGATATTAATATGTTACATTTCTTCTAGAACATGTAAGGTACAGGAGAGGCCCTTACCTTGGGAAAAAATCTCTCTCTATTTCATCTGCTACATTGTCAAAAATTACTTTCTTGGACTGGCCACTTTCCTACTGATTTCTTGTGCATCCAACACAATTTAAAGATCAACTCCTGTTTAATGAGCCCTAAAGCTATATCAGGAATGAACACAGAAGTGTAAGTGATATCTTCTGCTTTCCGCTACAAGGAAAAATAATATATTAGAAAGCTGTGTCAGATCTTTGACTTAGTACAGTCTGCACTAGGAGAGGAAATCAGATGTCCTGCAAAATGTGTGGGGGCTCTTGGAACCTTCAAAGTTGGCCAAATTTAGCAGCAATCCAGGGCATCAAACTATGGCCATTTCCTCACTACATTGTTATTATGCTATTATTCTACTTTCAACATCCTGTGGAATTCTGGGATTTCTAGTTTACTGAGGCCAAAGAGTTGTCTGGCTGATAATTCTGAATTCTAAACGGCAAACCCCAGGTCTCCATAGGATGTTGAAAGTAGAATAATATGTAGGATTTGGCTGGGACTGGCTCCTCTGAGCACACACAGAGTGCAAACAGTGAGGCAAGACTTCGCCGCAGCCAGAGTTTTCAGTCAAGCAGACAAAAAAGGATGGAAACACATTCTTTAAGCTTAGAGTAGATTTATGACTGCACACTAAGATAAGGCTTTTCAGCAAGTATTCCTAAAGGCAATTAGGAAACAAAAACATCAGGAGCAAAGAACAACACTGGAGATAAAACAGACAGAATCTCACCCTACATAGTGTATATAGACAGCAGCGTAGCATGATCAGCCAGGAAAATAACAAACTGGTGGACTGGTGAATTGTGCTGGCAGATCCTAGCCTTTTTAAGGGCTAATTGTCACCCTGAACATATGGGGTGACCCAATCATCTTTCTGGCATGTGGCCTTCCCCAGTACACAAGTTGTAGTCATAACAGACAGACATATTAACCTTGCACCTGCACCTCTGGCCACATCACCTCCTTTTCTGCCCTCCACTTAGAGGAAACCATGTCTGACTCAGCAGAAATCCTTGACACCCCTCCTTTTCCTCTATAGTGGACCAGCAGTTTACACTTTGTGCGCAACCATTTCAAGTTTCTTGAGCATGTCCCAGTGTTTTACAGTTCTGAGTGGTTTTGTGAACAGATCTGCAACATTTTCCTCAGATTGGCAATACTCTAGTTTGACTAAACCACTTTCTACTGTCTGTTTTACATTTTGATATTTGATATCTACGTGCTTGGTATGCCCTCTGGCTTTTTCTTTAACGGCCATTTGGATGCAAGCTTCAGAATCATCAAATACTGTCACAGGAGTTGGAATGTCAACACCTAAGTCTTTTACAAGTTGTGTGTACCAAATCAGTTCATTGCACAAATATGAGAGATTACCATATTCTGCTTCTGCAGTTGAAATGGCCACGGAACTTAGTTTTTTGGTTTTCCAATGCACCAGCGTGCCACTGTACATTATGAGGATTCTTGATGTTGACCTCCTGTCACATAAATCTTCAGCGAAGTCGCTGTCACAGTAACATACCAGCTCAGATTTCACATAGTACTCCAGAGTGTTTTTTTAGATATCTTAACGCTCTTTTTACCCCCTGCCAATGTTGCTGTGTGGGCTCAGCACTAGCCCTTCCCAGAATGTTAGCGGCCAGGGACAAATGTGGTCTACTGTACTCAGCCAAGTATAACAGAGATCCCACAGCAGATTGATACTTTTCTTTGTCATGGAATACTTTGTTATCAACAGTTTTTGTTAACTCTTGCAACATGGGGGTTTGCACACCTTTACAGTCAGCTATGTTGAACCTTTGTAGCAGTTGTGATATCTTCTGCTTCTGCCTAAGCAGAAACTCTTTCTCAGTTCTTGTACCTCAATGCCCAGATACTGTTTAATGGGTCCCAGGTCTTTGATTTGGAACTTTTTACACAGTTCCTTAGCAAACCTTGTTACCTGTTCATTTGTTGTGGTAACTAAACATAAGTAATCAACAAAGGCTAGCAAAACCTCTTGGTCTTTTCCAGACCCTTTGGTGTTCACACACTGGTCTGCCACACTTTGTTTGAAATCCAAGCTCTGCAAAAGCACCATCTAGGCACTTGTTCAACAATGGACAGATTGTTTTAGACCAGAGATGGCTTTGTTTAACCTGTACACCAGACTGGGATTACCTGTCTCATACCCTGATGCCTGTTGCATATAGATGGTTTCTGTTAAATCAGCATTGAGGTAGGCTGTTGTAATATCAAAGTGGTGCACCAAAGCATTCCTCTGTGCTTCCAGAACCAACACCAGCCTGATGCTCTCACTTCTGGTGGTTGGTGCAAAAAATTTGGTCAAAAGACTAATTCGTCCTCTGTGAAAAACCCTGAGCAACTAGTCTGACTTTGTGCTTTACCTCCCCTGAAGCCAGGAGTTGGAGTTTGTACACCCACCAGCAGCCCACCAAGGTCACACCTTCTGGCATCTTACACAAAGTAAACATACCATGTTTGTGCATGGATTACATTTCCTGGTCCATGGCATCAAACCAGCAGTCAGCTTGTGCCTTAGGCAAACTCAAAACATCTTCAAATGTTTCAGGCTCGCAGGAAACTTGGCACACTCTCACATTGTTTTGCATCACAAACCTTTGTGGAGGAATGCCTTTCATTTTTCTGTCTGACCATCCAGGAAAAGCACTTGGCACCTCCTCCTCCACACTTGATGACCTGCTTCTTTTTCAGACAGGTTTTTCCTCCCCATTAGCTTGCTCAGCACTCTGAGAAACTTCTCCCAGCTCAGCTTCTGGCTCTTCCTCCTGTTTAACCCTTGGAGGGCTTGCTGCAGGAGAGGAGGACTGTGCTGTGCTCTCAGCAAAACTTTCATCACTAATTGGGAGAAGCACCTCAGTATTTGCATGCACTTTTTTCCAATTACTGTGCTCTTCAAACTGAGCATTTCAGGATATCACCACCCTTCCATTATTGAGATCAAAATGATAGCCTCCACTGGGGGTATACCCAACAAAATGCAACCTGCAGGCTTTGGGCTGCCCCTTTCTCATCTGGGCTTTAGGGATGTGTACCCAGGCATAACTCTCAAACACTTTCATGTGGGCAACAGAAGGCTTCTTATCATACAACCTTTCATAGGGAGTTTGATTTACAATGCTGCTCCACAACCTATTACGAATGTAGTTGGCAGTAAGCATTGCCTCATCCCAAGCTTTCTAAGGCATGTTAGTGTCTGCTAACAAAGATGTCAAGGTCAGAGACCTGGGTAGCAGAAGGGAGTGTGAGAGCCAGCAAAGTCCAGCCAGGAGGAGACAAGCAAGCATTTTACACAAGGGAGTTCTTTTACCAGAGTGTCAAGCGAAAGCCGTAGTCAGAGTTCCAAAAGCCAAGAGTCAAGAGATCAATTCAAGGTAGCAGGAACCGGCTGCTGAGAGCAAGGAACAGGCAAGAGAAAGGCTTGAAAGAAGTTTACCACAAGCAAAGGAGAGCTTCCAGGCAAGCAGTTATATAGCCCCAGGCACAGATGTGGCTAGTCACTGCTTCTTGAACTTAATCAAGGAAGCCTCCCTTTGCTCAGCTCTCTTGAGTCTCCGCCTTGTTTGAGGGCTGATTGGCACAGGCTCCAAACCATCTTCAGAATCAGATCCCTGTTGCCCTAAAGGAGCAGGCAGATGAACGTCCAAGCCTGCTTGGTCCGTGACAGCAGGGGGACCTCTTGAGCTGCAGGACTCATCTCCAGCCAGAGCCATAGGGACCAACAGCTGCTGCTCATCAGCAGCAGCTCTGACAGGGGCTTCAGTTATCACAAAAGAACTCATAATTGCCTGCAGCACTCCCCCATTTTTTTCTGCCATGCCAAATTTTGGGGGGCAATAGGGCGTTGTCAGTCTATGACTAATACCCTTTTTCTGTAACTAGTGCTGCAAACTCTCAGCCATATATCCACCTCCTCTGTCAGTCTGGAGAGCTTTTACTTTGCACCCAAACTGTCACTCCACATAGGCACACCAATTCTTAAACACTCTACAAACCTCAGATTTTTGTTTCAGAAGATAGCAGAAAGTGTACCTGCTATAGTCATCTACCAGGAACGTCACATACCGTGCCCCACCCTGGGAACTTGGTATGGGGCCAATGAGGTCTGAGTGCACCAACTGAAAAAGCTGTGTTGACACCCTGTTACTGAATTTGGGAATTGGGTGTGCCTTTGATTTGGATTGTTTGCAGACAGCACAGTCCAAAAAGGCATCACAGGGTTAATTTTGCAGTCTTTACAATACTCAGGCAGTTTCCTTAGAACTTGAAAACTGGCATGCCCCATCCTTCTATGCAACAGATGAATGCAATTGTCATTCTGGAGCTTATTGCTATACATCATATGGGTGTTTTGTTTTGGCATGAACTTATACAACCGGTCTCTGAGCACACACAGCCCCATTTCTAATGACCTTACCCACATTCCCAGAAAAAAGGACATCATGCCCACTCAGTGCCAACCCAGACACTGACAGCAGGCAAAACTCTAACAAGAGCATACAAAGAACACTATCTAGGTATTTCCCCAGAGCAGGAACAAAGGCTTCCCCTATACCTTCCACCCTGCATTTAGAACCATCAGCAAGGGAAACAAAGTCAATGTTTGCTTTGCCCAGTGACTTAAACATGCCCTTGCTATTAGCCAGATGTTGAGAACACCCACTATCTAGCAAACAGAAAGCCCCTTGGGGTTCACAGTCCTTAACCATAGCTGGAAACAGCCGGCGACCCCCTTTGTCCTTGGAGCCCTTGCTCTGAGTCTTTGGCACACTGCCTCTGCTGTCCAGACAGTTCTTCCTTAGATGTTTTGTGGACCCACACCTGAAACATCTTTTGACAGCATTCACCCTCTCTGTAGCCTCAGTCAGTCAAGACTCAGTGTCCTTGGCACTCTTCTTGCTGCCGCCGCTACTGCTGCTGCTGATAAGCTCTTGCCGGCTCCTTTTGGCATGCCTTTCCTCCTCCTCGTACAGTCACCCAGAAATGTATTGGACCATGAGATTCTGCTCTCTCATCCCTGTGATGATGGCCACAAAAATGTCCCAACCTGCATCTAAGGAGCTAAGTATGCAGTAGAATCTGTCAGACTCAGAGATCTCCTTTCCCTCTCTTGCAATGTAGCAAACAGGGAACTTAGGTGCTGGAGATGGTCACACATACACTCACCAGGTTGCAGCTGTGCCCTGTACAGCCTCTTTATCAAGAACAGCTTACTCCCAGCTGTAGGGGGGATGTAAATAGCCTGCAAAGTATCCTAACATGCCCGTGCTGTGGTGAGATGCCTGACAAAGTTTACCCAGCTGTCTTTCAAAGCCAGAAAAATGTTACTGATGGCTTTCTCCTCAATCCTGGCATCTGCTACGCTGAGGGGAGGTGTTGAGAGATCAGCAACAGCCTTCCACAAACCCTCTCTATGCAGATACATCTCCATCTTCACTGGCAAGGTGAGATAATTCCTCTCGTTTAATCTGTCCAGAGGTAGACTCGCACTCACTGTGGACACCATCCCTGCAGCTTCTCTTGCCTTCCAGGCCCCTCCTATGCCACGACTCTCACTTACCAGAGACCATCCTCGAGCAGGCAGCTGCAGAATGGAACTGGTGCTTCACGGGGTCCACTGGGACAGCAGGAGCGTGAGGCTGAGCCCAGAACCTGTCAGGATTTGGCTGGGACTGGCTTCTCTGAGCACACGCAGAGTGCAGACAGTGAGGCAAGACTTCACTGCTGCTGGAGTTTTCAGTCAAGCAGACAAAAATGGTTAGAGACAAGTTCTTTAAGCTTAAATCTCTGCAGCTCCAATCCATGTGGCCAAAACAATACTGGGCTTCACACTAATGAGAGACTAACATGTAGATTGCTGCCACATCACCTTACTCCAATTTTACACTTGCATGTGGCTCACAAAACCAGTTCAGAGTTGGACAAAAAACACTTCTGTGGTGTGCCAGGGGCTGACCCGGATCAAAAGTAATCTGTAGCAGATTCAGGAGACGCCCAAAACACACTTTTGTCTTAATTCTACTATGAGCAAAAGCCTTTGCAGCTGTGATTTCAGCCAACTTGCAAGACAACAGGGAGACATATTGGAATCTCATCAGGATACAAAGGCTCACAAAGCATGGTGAATATGGTTTTCAGCAGAGTTTCCCAAATTGTCAGCAAGATGTCAAGGTGATTGTGGGTATACCCAATAATGCTAATGAGAATCTACTGATTGACACTCTCAGAAAAACAAGCTGCCTTTGTTAGTAAGGGCAGAATAAGATTTCACAAATAAAAATAATCTTCAAAGAAGATGCAGCTATCAGTCTCCTTGGGGCTCAAGGCAATTTCAAAGAAAACTAAAAGTAAATACCACACATTTAATTTTTATAAAGCTTACCACCTGCCAGTTGGAATCTCTGATGAACTCTCTTAAGCAGCTATGTAATATCTAAACAATTTCCAATGACAGATGGTTCTAATGTCTGTGTAATTTCTAGTTCTTACCTAGACTTTCTTTCCCATATCTTACTAAATTTGCTGTGTGCGCTGGGAATTCCATCTGTGGTCCTCTCTCAATGTTTGAAGACAATGAAATTTACTATATTTGTTATACGGAGATCCAATTTGATGATTCTGCAAACTTTTTATCTTCCAAATATGCTAATATAATACTAAAGTATATTAAACATATATATCCCCAAAGATCTTCCAGGAAAGTCTGCAAACTTCCATCTCATGAAACAGTAAACTGAGCACTAATAAACTATGAGGAAAGAATGAAAAAGGGATCATTAAATGGCTTTTATAAATTCTTCACTTTATCCTTTTGGGGGAAATTGCTGAAAGCAATAAAAAAGTATTTAAGAAAGAATATTAACTACTAAACCTGTGAAAAACTTAAAGGCTGTTTTGAATGGATTTTTCCCCCTAAGAGAAGGATCTTCTTTTGTAAAGGGAATATCTTTTTTGGGGGGGGGGGTCAAATTGCATGTAAAGGCATCTACATATCCACATGAAAACTTGTTTAGGCATTAGATTACTGGCCTTCCTTATATAGTTGGAACCAGGTATATGGCACCATATGATAGTTATGTACTATTTCTGGAAACCTGCAGATTCAACACTTTGAGCAACAAGGGTATAGGATTCTGTGATTTTAAACAATACATAATTTCTGACTACTTGCAATTTATATTATATTTTTATAACAATTTCAGCATTGGACTGTGACCCTGGAGACCAGGGCTCCATTCCCTACTCGGCCATGGAAACCTGCTGGACAACCTTGGGCTCATCATAACCTCTCACATCCCTAGAAAACTCTGTGATAGGTTCACCTTAGGGCCACCATAAGTTGGAAACAATATGAAGGTATTCAGTAACACCAATAACAACAACAATAACTGTACTCTTGTTAAAACAAAGTATAAATTTAAATACCTAACCAGATGAGAAGCTAGACACTAGTGATTATTTCAGTTACCTGTGTTTTTTTCTAAGCACAGCCATAAGGGAAAGAGAATGTGCTATAGGAATATTATAGCTGAGCACTTTACCAATCACCAGGCTGCCTGGGGATTCTGGATGTTTCAGTCCAAAAAAGGAATAATTCCAAGCTCTGAGGCAGAATCAAGATTGATCCTTGTGGGTTTTCTTTTTAAGTGATTATTAAAAGTAAAAAAGTGAGAGAAAACAAGATGCATGAAATTAGCAAAGCTAGAAACACACAGAGCACAACATCCTCCAGTTTCACCCAGGTTACTTATGGCATTTTACAATTAGTAAGCAATTTTTTCCGTAAATTCTACAAATTACTGGGTGAAACAGATGCTCTAAACAGATAACTATTATAGGTAGAAAATCTAATAAGTGGGACATATATTACATAGAATAAATTAGGTGGTTGGTCATGCATGTACATGGTCAGCTTTTTCATAAGGGCCAGAAAGAGTCATTTTTTCCAACTAGGAAGAGACAGATTCATTACGCCTTTTCAATGACATACAATTTCTAATCTTGCTGCTTGGCTGAAAAAACTAATTTGTTCTTTATGCCAGATAGTGTTACCATGCCCTACACTTCCACTCTGCAGGATATGCAATGTTCATATCTGAACATATTTATAGCTGGAAGGTATGTTTGAAAGCATACCAGCTGAAAGCATGTTGTCAGGTCAAAATGACCTCAGACATGGTCAGGTCATAATTTGAGAGAGGATTAGGCAGGAAAACCCAGTGTTAATGGGCTTGCAATAATCCTTTCAAGACCTCAGGCTACTTGCATACCCAACTACAATAGAAGACAAAACTGCCCAGGTAAAACAATCGGGGACAATACTGTAATCTGCTGTACAGAAATCCTCCCTAGACCCTCTACCCGACCAGACATTAAGAGATTGTCGTGACTCCCATCAATGTTTTGTCACCTAGAGTTAAGACAATCAGTCCATTCCAGACTCCTTTGTTAAACCATTTGAAAGCAATTACTGCTTTGTCCATGCACTCTCCTTCAGGGTAGGAAATACGGTATATAAACCCCAGCTTTGGGACCAGAAAATTGTAGTATTTGGATGTAATACATGGTGCCCAGACCTCTGTTTGTCTTTGCTACCCTCAGATGCTGTCTGAGCCACTCCACGTTGACCTCCTTCTTCAAGACTGGTAACTATCACCCTTTTCATTCAATCATTCCACCCAGCTAGCCAACTTTTTACACTTCACTTTCTGATAGCCTGGTATAGTTCTTGAGAGTGTTTGATTTCTTATGTGTTTTGACAATCCAAATAAAATACCCTGTTTAGCTTTTAACTAGAGTCCTCTCTATGTACTAACTCTATGGTTAGTACTGGTATATACAGGGGAAAAGATCCTGACATTACCTTCCTCTCATGGACCTCCTTTGAGCTACAATTCCCCAAATTCTAAGGAGAAGCTAACATTGCAGGTGGACCTCAAACTCCCCCATCTCTTAGGGCAGTGGTTCTCAACCTGTGGGTCCCCAGATGTTCGTGGACTTCAGCTCCCAGAAGCCCCAGCCACTATGGTCAATGCTCAGGGCTTCTGGGAGCTGAAGTCCACGAACATCTGGGGACCCACAGGTTGAGAACCACTGTCTTAGGGTTACAAGATATTTATCAGATCCCAACAACAGTGCTGACGGACTTCTTGCTAGATCACATAAATCCTTCTGGTTAGTAATAGTATATACCTCTTTAAACACAAGATTGCCAACGTTGTTTAACCAAAGCACAATCCCACCATATATGCATGTAAGATCCTAGATATTAAACTGGAAGAAACCATGAAAAATACATGACACAGAAACTAGGGTTAAGCCTCCTGTCTAGCATCATTTTATACACCAAATGTCCCCTCTTCCCTCATAATTGATATTTGTTCTGTTAAAGGAAATGAACATGTACCTGTATGCTTTCTATAGTCAGTAGGATAATTAGCCAGTAGAGTGGTTAGCTTTGTTAATGGGAAAAATCCAGTTTTTTCCTGGCTTTTAAGATTGCTTTTTACTGATTGCTAGTAATACTGGTTAAATAATGGTCTCAGTAGAGATTACTGGAGATTGGAAGTGCCCAGGGCTGAGAAGGTGGGGTAGGTGTGTGTCTCTTTGGCCCTTTTTAAAGGATAGTAGTGTCCCGGTATGGGGATGTGACAGAAGCGGGACCACGACAACACTTCTGCATGATGGTCATCACGGTCCTGCCCTTCTCACATCACCAGCTGGTGCAATTGCAGGGTATATCAATGACAGAGAAATTCCATCAATGACCCCCAATCATGTGAGCCTTCCGTCACAGCTAGCCATGCAGAAGTGATGGAAGTGCGATCACACACTTCCTTCCCCATGGAAACAAGGCCAGCTGCAGTGAGGAAGGAAGGGGTGTGTTCCTCACGCTCCCTTTCCCAGGCAGCTGATCTGATCGCGTGTGGATGGGAGCATTGGGGACACACTCCTATCCCAGCAGAGGCACTGCTGAGATGACCCCCAGGCGACAACAGAGCAAAGTAAGATGCAGAAAGGGCCTTTCTCTCTGAGTAGCCCTCTTCCTCTAGCTGCAATCTCATACTCCACTTACCTGGGAACCTCACAGAACTCACAAGTGAACAGATGTGTACAGGCCTAGGCTATAAATGTCATTACTGAGGCTTTTTCAGGACCAGAAGGGACATCCAGATGAAAACGTAATGAAATGAAATTAAAAAGGGGAAAAATAACAAGGTTAATGAAGTCATTAAAATCCTACTTGCACATATTATGTTGAATGAGTCATATTGAAGAATCAGTGTCTGTGCTAATTCAGGAACCAAAAAAGCTGTTCACCATGCAGAATAATAATCTGCATTGCAAAATAGGCATATCATGTCAGAATTTATAAAGGAATTATCTGCTTTTTAATTGATAAACTATTCAATATATTTTTTAATCCTGTTAAACTATTGTTATTATTTCTTTTTTTAAATTGATTTTATTGTAAGCCTGAGATATTTGAATGTAGAGCAGAATATAAATATTTTAATTAATAAATTAAATAAATATAAGCATATTAAACATTCCTATATTCTCCTGTATGAGTCCAACATTTATTTCATATCCCACCTTCCTCCCAATATGTTACCCATGTTACTTTTATATTTCCATACATGTTAAAATGCAAACCTTTACTGTCTAAGACTACTTAGTAATTATTTCTTACACCACGTAAAGAATCAACGTTAATGTGTGTTCCACGTATTTGTGAACAGTTCATGTTGTTTTGTTTTATCCATAAATTTTAAATTTTGGGTTCTAAGTAGACAATAAATAGGAGACAACATGGTATAGCAGTTTGACTTTTGGACTAGGATTCTGGAAAACCAGGCTTCAAATCCCTACTTGGGCCATTTCCGCGCTAGCCTGTTATAGCACTATGATTCCACTTGCAACATCCTATGGAATCCTGGGGTTTGCAGTTTTGGAAGGGGCCAGCCAGCCCCTTCCGAAATTGCAAACCCCAGGATTCCATAGGATGTTGCAAGTGGAATCATAGTGCTATAACAGGCTAGTGGGGAAATGGCCTTGGTCACGGAAACCCACTGGGTGACCATGGACAGTCACACTTTCTCAGCCTAAGAGGAAAGGAATCTGAATAAATCTTACCAAAAAACCACATAATATATTCAGCTTAGGGTCCCCATGGGTCAGAAATTGCTTGAAGGAACACAGCAATAATATATAAATATTTGTAAATAAAGTAAATAATAAATATTTACTTTGGATGCATTTCTGCACTACTCACAAAATTAATATGCTGGTTTGAATTGGTTTGACAGCATAATATGTTACTAGGTTATTCAAATTGTTTAATAGGACTATTATGTTACAGCTCCAAGGGAAAATCCAACACACCATTGGGACCCACTGGAAGCTTGCTTTATGTTACTTACTGGCTTAAAATCGTGGAAGTGAGACATGACTGCTCTTCTGCCTCTTCTCACTACAGTTAAAGTATTATGTGTAATAATGTATGGCAATATGCTTGGAAAATTCATGCACTCATTTCTCCTCTCGTTTATATAAGTTGTTCAGACATACACCCACACTTAAAGGTATAGTGGGCACATACAAGTACTTATGGCCCTTTCTACACTACACTGTTATAGTGCTATTATTCCACTTTGAACATCCTATGGAATCCTGGGATTTGCAGTTTAGGGAAGGGCATTTAGAATTCTGAGCCAGAGAGCTCTTTGGCCTCAGTAAACTACAAAGCCCAGAATTCCACAGGAGGTTGAAACTGGAATAACAGCACTATAACAGTATAGTGCAGAAAGGCCGTATGTTTCATTGCAGGTGCAAGGGATATATCTGTGCATTAGAAACATACTCAGTCTCAATACCTAAAGGAATCAAATTCTGCCTGATCTTTGAAGCTAAGCAGAATCAGCCCTGGTTAGTACTTGGATGGAAGACTGCCATTGAATATCAGCTATTGTAGGCTATATTTCAGAAGGAGAAACTTGCAAAACCTCTGAATATTCTTCATCTAAGAAAACCTTATGAAATTCATGGGGCCATTATAAGCTGGCAAGCAACTTGAAGGCACATAGACACATACACACACTATGATAACCAAGATGCCTGGAGATGTTTACTTTATTATCAAGAAACTTTGGGAATGGTCACTGTATGGTTATTACAAAATCTGTGGTTTGTATTTATTGTTACTTTTTTATATTTATAAATTGCATTTGACAGTTGTGGGAGGGCAATTGATGGATGATAAGTAAATTTTGTACGTAAATAAATAGATAACTAAAGAAATGCATTTAAATATTCAAACAGAAGCTTTGTCTGAAACCAGCTTTCTCTTATAATACCTTTCCTTATTAAATATGGAGGCTTTGTTTTGTCTGTTGATTGCCTTAGAGGAAAGGAACTTATTGAATAATGCCACTCACTGTGGCTCTGAAGCTGAAGCCATCAAATTAACACTTTTAGCATACTGACAAGCCTAAATCCCTCCTCACTGAGCATATGGGTTATAAACAGAAGTTTACAAAGTGACAGCCTAAGAGAAAATAAGTAGTTACTTGTCAACTCAAACCTGTAAAAGGAATCATCTCCAAACTGCCTGTTAAAAATCACAATTTCTCCCAGGTCACATTTGCAGAACTTAATGATTGACAGAGACAAAGAGCATGACCTGGCTTCCATTGATGATGGTGGAGAAAGTCTTGCTGTGTCTAATTTCCTCTCACCTGCAGGGAATTTACAGTGGCATATACCTCACCTGCAGGGGATTTATGCTTGTCTAAATTCATTTTCTTGAGTCATTTATTTAATCTTTATATACAGTGAGGACAATCAGATCTCTGGTTCCAGTGTAACAATGAATGGACTGACCAGAAATGTTACTTGTTGGAGAAGATTGAAGCACCCTGGTCCACTGACCCTGTTCTAATACCATACTTTGAATGCTGTTTGTATCAGAAACCTATTAACCTAAAAATGCATTCTGTTTAAATATCGTAGACATCTCCTAGGCTACTTGAATAAATTGTTAGCTGCTCTGAAAATCTCCAAACTCAAGAGTAAGCTAAGAAAATGTTCCAAATTAAATGTAATCAAGCAATCAGTCAAATGTGGTTCCTTTCATTTATTTACCAACATGCATGAGCACACACATTACTTTGGTTTCAGTTAAATGACTGTAGTAGGAAGCTGTGCTCAGATTATAAGTGATGTTTTTAACTTCTTCTATATATTCTCTGTTTCAAAGATGGAGAAAGTGCACCCTGTTTGCCCCATGCATGTCACAGGGCTCAGTTTCTGCTGCCCTGAGAGCCTCGCAGGCAGCTCCCAAAGCCCAGATATTCAAAAAAATATATTTTTAAAAGATTTGGTGAAACTCTTGGGGGGAAAAAAGCACAAAACATGAAAACTGCTACAAAAGCACAATGCTTTGGGTCTCCTGTTCCCCCTACTCCCCAAACCATGAGAGAAGTTAAAAGTCCTTTTATATTTGGGACAAATCCTGGACCTGGAAATAACTGGAAGAAAATGGCACCGACGTCCTTCAAAGATACCCATTCCTGCTCTTTTTAAAGTTCTGTCTAAATGTCTACCAGGAATTTGGATGACACATAGTAAATCCATATTTCTATACCAAAGCTTCAAAATCTCAAACAGATAAAGTATAGCCTTGTATTTCAGGGTTTAATAATAGCTTAAGAAAGGTTAATGAAGTACTTTGCAACCATTAATTAATCCAGCATCAGGATTTCCCAAGTAGGTATTAAAATATCAGCTTTATAGTATCCTTTTTCAGTTCTTCATCTTTGCACATGAGGAACGGGGAGCAAAAGAAGTGTGCCAGCTTCACCCACCATCATCATTCCCATCACCCTCCATGTGAAAAAGGCTGTTGTCTGCAGGGCTGTACCTTCATTTTGCAATAATCTCAATGGGCTTTTGATAGATGATTTGATACTAGGAAGCTGACATTGAAATGATGTGACAAAGATGATGATGACAACAACCAACAAACAACTAATAATAATAGAAGCTAGTTAAATTTTAAAAGGTCAAAAGGTATAATTGTGAATCCAGTTATTGGCAACCAATATGTCACTGAGTTTAGATTCCCCAGCTGTGCTGACAAACCGCAAACAAACCTCATATCTCTTATGTGATCAGTTCCACCATAAAATGCACTACATCAATATGTAATAATATAGTTATAGTGTGTTTTATACCACAGCTACACAAGGATTCCACAATTTAGCCCAGAGTCTGATTCAATGATTCAGGTGAGATCTGATTTGTTTTGGACTATTTTGATCCACCTCAATAAATCTGAATTGAAATTAAGAAATCTGAATTTTTCTGCCTTTCATTGAATTGCACTGGAAAACCAAAACAAGAATAACATTTATGCTTTTTTTTTTTAACAGAAGTGCATGAAATTTGAACATACAATATTCCCACAAAAGGGGATTAAGTCTGCTATGCTGGTAGGGCTGATGGGAGATGAAGTCCAACAATATCTGGAAGACCACAGATTGCCTACCACTTGGTGGAGCCTAATTCCATGAAAAGTCTGTTCCTATACCTACTTTCAACAGGACTAAATTCTACTGAATTCAGGCATGGATAAGATTCCACAGTAAATTGGCAGTCGCCCGCTATACTTCATTTTAAGACTGAGTCTAGCAGTGCAATCTTACTAGTTGCCTCAGAAGTAAATCCCATTATGTTCAGTGTGGCTTATTCAGACACACTATGCTCATGACATAGAACTGAAATTTATGAAGATTTTGGTTAAAATCCAGCCTAATAAAAGAATTCTAGAAAACTAAAAAAAATTACTGTTTAACTATCTCACTATTCTGATATTTTGATTGGCCCTAAGAAAGTATTATTGTAAGTAAGTTCTGTTGTTTTTATCATGTATTTCATTGTTCCACTGCTGTCTGGAGATGCCTTTAGGTCAAAAGCCCATGCCTGCACAAGAATAAAAGACAAGTGTGTTTGCTTCCATTGAACTGGATCCAAAACAGGCAACTGGTGGCTCCATTGCATCAGGGTGTATTATACATGCTGGGTTTTACAGAAGACAAAGGAACAGTCAAAACCACCTCTGATTATTCCTTGTCTGAGAAAACCCTATGAAATTCATGGGACAGCTATAAGAAAGCCAGCATGGTATAATCTGCAGAACAGAGGTTTGAATCTTCGTTCAGCCATGGAAACCCACTGGATGACCTTGGGAAAAGCATACTGTCTCAGTCTTAGAGGAAAGGCAAGGCAAACTCTCTCTGAACAACTCTTGCAAGAAAACCCCGTAATAGGTTTGCCTCTGGATCATGATAAATTGGAAATGACTTGAAAGCACACAATAAGACAAAAAAAAAAGTTGACAGGTGACTTGAAGGCATGTGCGCGCATGCATGCACACACATGCATACAGGTACACATGCTTATGGGAGCTATCCAAGGTGCTGAATGCTATTACCACAATGGTTTGGCACTTTGGATTGCTCTTGTAAAACTCAGAATACCTCACATAAAAAACAATGTAGATTATTTCCCCAAAGCAACATCTGTCTCTGATCAAGCTACACCAAAAAATTAAAAACAAAGTTGTACATGTTCTTCAGTTATAGAAGAAGGCATCCAACCTGCTTACACAAGTTTTTCTTACCATTTCAGCTACAATGATGGACTAAATAAGGTATTCTTTTTCTAGCTATGGGTTTGTATATTCATGAGCAGTTGTCTCTATTACTGCCTCCTAAATGAATTCCATTCAGGCAGAGTGTAAACTGATAACAGTAGCAATAGGTTCAGTCAATAAAAGGTTGGTTTAAAACACTGAGCAATGGTGCGGGCACAATACTTAGTTCAATGTTACAACTTATATCTATGTCAGCCTTTTCCTGTAGTATCGCCTCAGAACAACTCCTTTCTTTTCCAAGCCCAGCTCCCAATTCATTCATCTATCAGTGTGGCTATTAAACTGACAGGCCTCTACTTTTATGGCCTTTCTTCATTCCCATTTATTAGCATTCCAAGGGTTGTGGTTGGCCATGCTAGGCTGAGCATCTCCCCTGCTGTCTACACCAGTTGCCTTCTTCCTGCCTGAATTCTGGTTAACCATAAAGTAGGGCTTTTCACTTCTTTGTTTCTGAATTTGTTCTTAGCCATTGAAATTAATATGAGATACATATACTTTACTGTGGCTGTGTAATACTCATTTTACTTAAAACATTGCCTGACAAAAAGGAAGGAAGGAAGGAAGGAAGGAAGGAAGGAAGGAAGGAAGGAAGGAAGGGGTGGGTGGAATGAGAACTGAGGGTCTTCTTCTATAAAATACAGTATTTCATTGTGTATCAAAATATAATGGGGAGGATTTCCGTGATATGAAGTCATATGACAGCGATCTTTTTTCTGCTGCATGAAATGGGAACAGTACTGGCTGCTTATTTAAAGACAAATATCTCTGCAGTGGAAAGGCAGTTGTTTGATAATGAAATCCATATAGTGCCAGACAACTTTCAGTTATGATCATCGATATTCTGCACCAGCTACTTACTTACATCAGCATAACCTAAGTACTGTCTACTGGCTCACCCAACCCCCAGCCCACATTTAAAGCCAGTAAGTGGATCAATTGAAGGATGTTCTTTCAGTGACCAATTGGGGTGCAGAAAGGATGACATTTCCACCTGATTCCCACCAACAAGTGAGGCTGTAATGAGGACTTGCAACAAGTGTCCTGCTTCAGATTGTTACAGCCCTGTTTAAGTATATTTACAGTAAGGCCATTTCCACAGTACACTGTTATAGTGCTATTATTCCACTTTCAACATCCTGTGGAATCTTGAAGTTTGCAGTTTAGGGAGGGGTATTTAGAATTCTCAGCCAGAGAGCAATTTGGCACTACAAAGAAAGAAAGAAGGCACTACAAATCCCAGAATTCCACAGGATGTTGAAAGTGGAATAATAGCACTATAACAGTGTACTGTGGAAATGGCCTAGTACAGTGGTTCTCAACCTGTGGGTCCCCAGATGTTTGTGGACTTCAACTCCCAGAAGCCCCAGCCACTATGGTTAATGCTCAGGGCTTCTGGGAGCTGAAGTCTAGAAACATCTGGGGACCCACAGGTTGAGAACCACTGGCCTAGTACTATTCAGTCTTACTGAACACAGAGAAGTTTCAGATCTCTAACTCTAAGTTACAATTGCATAACTGTAACCTTGAATATCAGCCATTATTTATGAGACATTTTACTTGTTTAGTAACAAGATCTTATGCTTCACAATGTTTTAGGCTATAATTTATATTCTGTGGAACTGCCACTGAAGCACAGCAGGAATAGTTCCTCCATGAACGTATCCACTCCCACTTTTAAAACCATTCAAGTTTACAGCTATCACTAAGTTTTGTTTAACTAGGTGCTGTATAAAGGTTAAATATCTGTGATATGAAGAAGTACTTTTATCTGCCTTGAATCTCCAACCATTTATCTTCAGAGGATGACCCTAGGGCTCCAATACTATGAGAAAAGAAGTGTTCTATCTACTTTTTCTATATCATCCATATTTTTATATAGTATTATCATGTCTCTTCTTATTCACCTTTTCCCCTAAGCTAAATAGCCCCAAATATTATCAACTTCTGTTGCAGGGTAGTTGTTATGGCCATTTCATCATTTGGGTTGCCCTTTTCCTCACCTTTTCCAGCTATACAATATCCCTTCTTATGGATGATGGCCAGAATTGTATATGGATTTCAGATGTGATCCCAACAAAGATTTTTATAGGGGAAGTATGATATTGGCAGTTTTATTTTCAATTCTCATTTTAACTATGCCCACATAGAAATCATTCTTTTTATAGGAGCTGCACACTGGGTGAACATTTTCACCAGGCTATCTACTACAACCCCAAGATCTCTGATAATTTTGCTGCAGTCCCTGCATACATGAAGATAGGATTTTTGTTCACAATATGCATCACTTGTCACTTGATTGCGTGCAATTTAATTTGCCATTTTACTGTCCATTCGCTCAGTATGGACTGCTTCATTATCTGCTTTTGTCACCACCACCCTAAATAGTTGTCTTCAGTAAATTTGCCTATCTCATGACTCACACCTAGTTTCAGATTTTTTATTGTTAGAAAATCAAACATTCCCTCTCACCTCCTTTCTTCATTGCTATTAGAGCAATTCAGGATTTTCGATAGAATAGCCTCCTCCCCACATGCCTATACTCATTCCCAGTTCTTACACTTCTTTCCATTGCAATGCATGGTCATAAATACTTTGTGTATCCAGGCAACAAGGCCATGTGACCCCAGCACCTTCTAGGGTTAGTTATCATATAACTCCCCTTTTCTATTAACTTCCTCTTTTAGCTCTTTCTCTCCTTTATTCTTAGCTTCAACATGCTGAGTTTTAAGCTCGCTCTTCCTTCTACCCAATCTTGTTAATAGTTAGGATGCAGTGTTTGTTTTTGGACAAGCAACTGAAGAAAAAAAATATTTTGGCAACAGAGAGCAGTGATGTAGATTCAAGTCAATTGACTTGGACTCAGGTCAGACTCAAGTCACTTCAGTGACTCAACTCGGACTTGGCAAACTTTACACACTGACTTGACTCAATTGGAGACTTGCACATTTTTAGTGAGTGACTTGCTGCCCTTGGTTCAGTAACATAACACCTACATCCAAAAACCTTACAGCTTACTCGTCACACAACAATCAGTCTCAAAGCCAAAGTGGGGACACATTTCTCAGAGGGAACAGCAAATGAGTAAGGCAGTGGGCTTGAGGAGGAAGGAACCTTCCTTCTAAAGCCCTTGAAGTTTCAATAATGGAGAATAAGAAGGATCCTATTCCCCACTTCTGAAGCTGCAGATGGCAAAATCAGAAAAGTGGAGGGCCAACTCTGCTTAAATTGTTAAAACTGACTTTATTTGACTCTGTCCAGAAATTCTGGAATATAGGTTGGAATACAAGCTGGTTCCCAGACTTAAGTCCTAACTCAAGACTTGACTTGAAAGTATCTTGCAAGGACTTGAGACTCGACTTGAGACTTGAAGGTAGAGACTTGAGACTTGACTTGAGATTTGGAGTAAAAGACTTAAATATATCACTGACAGAGAGGCGGGGCAGCAGATGTGAACAGCTCCAGATCAATGCTATTTGAGCAGATTCAGCAGTATGAATCCGAGGCTTGGATCATCCATATTTTAGTTTTACATTCTTTGTTTCTTAATTTAGAATGCATATGGTTTGATGAGCCTGTTGCCCCCCTGCAAAAAATGTCATTTTTCAAGGTGTCATCAGGGGCCTCTGTGTCTTTCACCATAATTGTTGAGTCAATTGCTGATCTGAGTGCTTGTCATTTTCTGTGCTGTTAACTTGTCTGGCTAGCTTATCTCTATCAGCTGGCAGTGATATGTGGCTTTACTAACCTTTATGATTAATAGCCCTTTAAAAAATTGCTGCTTTCCTGCAAGGGCACAGCAGTTCACATGCCATTTAAACAGACCACCAGGCCTTTGTCTGTTCAGCTTGCTATTTGAGGCTAACGAATGAAAATGGCTCAAGGTTGTACTTGGCCCATTTTAAACCTCATTGTAATTTCAAGATCTTATGGGGCTTGAAACTAAGGTGAGCCTTTCTCATATTGTACAGTAGTTGCAATTTTTTTTTCTTTCCCTATACCACTAAGACTAAGAATACATATTTGTATAAACAAACCAACATTGTTGACAGAGGCTAGTAAAAATCTAATCTGATTGGATTACTGGAGTCTAGAAAGGATATAAAACTGGTTCACAAGAGATAGACAGCAGACTGACTCAGCATCAGTCTCCCATGCAGATGTGACTGTTATGAAGCCCCCAATGATACACAGCTCCTCGTTGATATGACCCTGACTATGCTGCTAAGAGAGAACCTGTGCTTTTCATTAGGCTAGACATAATTCTTATTAAATAGATAAATGTTTGTTGTGAATAACGAATGTCCATAATTGATAATGGGACAGAGACAGCTTTGGTCACCTTGGCAGATCACCTAGCCAGGGAACGCAACAGGGGACTGTGTCCCTGTTGGTTCTGCTGGACCTCTCAGTGGATTTTGGTACCATCAACCGTGTGTTCTTTAAGAGCAGAAGAGCTTTTCTATTTTAATTAGAGTGTTTTATTCATTTTTTAAAAAAAACTTTTGTATGTTTTAAAAACGATTTTACACTGTTTTATGTGATTGATTTTAATTGTTTTTAAATTTTAGTGTAAATGTTGAATTCAATGTTCTGGAAACACTTTGGGTCCCACTCTGGAAGAAAGGTGGTATACAATATAATAAATAAATAAATAAATAGGATGAAAAGGTTGTCCCTGGTGGAAATGCATAATGGCTGGCAAAGCTTCTCTTATCAATACTAGTTGCCTTGCATTTCTGCAGATCTGTTTTGCCCTGCAATGCAGCTCTATTTCCCTGAAGAGTTTTCCCCTGTGCTTTAATCCTCACATTCACACTAATTCAAACACTTATACAAGATAAACACAAATACCACAGGGTGCTAAAGTGGTGCTGAGAGAAGTAAACAATTCATTGAAGGAGGCACTCCAAAATTGTTGGGCGAAGCTTCTCCTTTCTTAACCCTTACAAAGTGTTTGTTGGCAGGGGCGGGGAGGACTACATAGAGTCCTTGTTTTCAGCTCTCCTGACCAAAACAGCAGCCCTGCATTTAATTGTTTCTTACTTGTTTTTCCCCAGAACAAGTTCAGTACTAGCACAGAAAATCATCCAATTAGAGAATTCAACTACCTTTTGCTCATCCTGATGGCAATTTTGTTCTACCATCATCTTTATGGAAGGAAGGAAAGGAAAGGAAAGGAAAGGAAAGGAAAGGAAAGAAACAAACCTTGATAAAGCTTGGGGCCATTCTGGGTGAGGTTGGAGGTATAAATGAAGGGAAATCCCTTTGCCTGAGACTTCTACAGAGTTTCAGTACCAGAAAGAGAATCTGCTTCTAAATGGAGAAACCTCCCTCTTGCTTAAAAAAAGAAGCAGGTCCTCCCACCTTACCTTTGGCACTTGGAATAGCAGGTAGAGACCAGGGATATAGCTACGAAGGGGAGAAAGTGAGGGCATGGCCTTCTGAAATAAAAATTCTCTCTCCCCATGAAATGTTCCTTCAATCCCCCAATTTCTAGCATTGCAGTAATTAAAACTTGAGTCAAGCATTTAGAAATAGGCATCCAAAAAAAGAGGGGGAGCAGGCAAAGTTACAAAGAGAATGTGAATACAACAAATATGTGTATTCTAGGTGTTAACAGTTTTCACTGTCTTACTCTCTGCAATGCTAGAAATTTTAAGGGTGAAGGAAATTTTCATTTTGGGTAGGCAGAATTCTTACAGGAGGGCAATGTCCTCATGTTGCCCCTTCAGTAGCTATACCTCTGGTGAAGGTAAGTCTTGCTCCTGTTGGTATCTTGGTGAGAGCAACCTGGAAATTTAGCTATTAAAAATGCATGTAAAAACCAAGCTGTGTCATAGACCATTTTCCACCTACACTGGGACAGACAAGAGGAAGAAGAGGTATGGGAGCAGCAGGAGGTGGAATAACAATGTTTTCTTCACCCACAGAGCTATGTTCTTCCTGTAAGTGTGAACACTGCTGCAAGATGCACACTCATAAAAACAATGGCATGGCTGTAGGGATGTAATTTGGCACTAATTTTCTTCTCAAAGGAAGCAATAAGTAATTTTAGCAATTTTCTTCCTGCTGCAAGACACTACCAAAAATAGTTTCTGAAGCCTATTCACAATCCAGGATTTATTCTGGGAGGCAATGTATGAATACTTTAACAACGTATTTGTAGTCATGGTAATAACCTACTGTACTTTCATTTTTAATTATTAATACCTTGGCCAGGATGACATTTGGCATTCAAAATTGTAAACATGTTTTATATTGTTTGACATGTATACATGGATGACCCATCACGATCAAGAGACACCTGGAGAGACTTCTTTTTCTAGCCAATCTGAATTATTTTTAGTTTCAGTCCAGGTAACTGGACTGATTCTGTTCTCTAGAAGACATGGGGGAAGGGGAACGTCCTTTTGTTCTTCTCACTGTGTGGCCTTGCAGAAGCCACACAAGTCAATACGTTGTGCTTGGTTTCTAATGACAGCTGCTTTAATTAAGGGGAAGGAGGTGAAGATACTCCCAAGAAAAAATCTAACTTTGTTTTATTGCTCTTGCATTTTTAATACTATCTGTTATTTTCACACTGACTGCTAGCAAGTTTTAAGGCTGCACTTAGGCAGCAGACTGAAATTTATGGTCTTATTTATGTTGACCATGGTTCTTGCTTGCAGGTTATCCCTGCAGAAAATGTGATTGATTCTATTGGTGGTGTCACTTCAAAGTGCCGTGGGGGGATGGTATCCACTCTCTTTGGCCATAGCTTTTCTTTTTAAAAAAAATCCTACTAGTGCAGCTGACACTAATTTCTACCTTTATTGGCAATCTCTGTAGAGAGAGGTCAAGGACTGAAAAGAGAGACAGCCTGCATTTCTCTCTTATCCTTAGACATGGTCATTCCTGGTCAGGGTTGCAGTATATTGAAGGATTATTGCCTGTGCTCTGCTGTATCTGTGCCATGGATAAATTGAGAATTTCAATCTTCACTCCTGTCAATCCAGAAACTTTTATAAGAGCTATGGTCACATTAAAAAAAATTTTAAAGAAAGGGGTGAAAAAAAACATTATTTATTGACTTTGTAAGAAGTGGCAGTAAACTCATTTTGCTTTTACATCTGTGTCATGACCTGTTTGCTCTTGGCTGCCGATGATACATTGTTGAGCATCCGAGCACACGCTGTGAAATAATGCACAGATGCCATTTTAGCTTTGCATCTTTGACAGCTACATAATCATCTCAAGAGTATCCACTTGCAAAGCTCCATAAGCTCTTCAGGCATAGAGAGACCCTCTCCCTCCCCTGACAGAGCACACTGACATGGTAACAAGAGCACTAAAGAGCTGTCTAGAAGGCCAAGGGAATAATCTTAGAAGGTGAGTATTCACAATGCTTTCTTTCCCTCGGCGCCTGGAAATTTTTTTGTTATTTTTAGGAGCTACAGTTCCCAGTCTTTTCCAGTCAGTGTGCTTAGTGGCAAGCCTACTTAGGGATTCTGGGAGTTGTTACTACTTTTTCCATGCTCTGATTTCTGTCTCGTGAGAGTATCTTCCCCTTCTATCTGGCTTATTCCCAGCCCTTGTCCCGTTCCCCCATCACTCAGAGGCCATTCCGCACTACACTGTTATAGTGCTATTATGCTACATTCAATGTCCTATGGAATCCTGGAATCTGAAGTTTAGGGAGAGGCCTTTACAATTCTCAGCCAGAGTGCTCTTTGGCCTCAGTAAACTACAAACCCCAGAACTCCACAGGATGTTGAAAGTAAAATAATAGCACTATAACAGTGTAGTGCAGAAATGGCCAGGGCAGTGCCCACTGGACATGCTCAGATTTCACTGGGTCATTTTGGGGAGATGTTTTTTTCTTCCTAAAGATTTATTGGTTTGTTCTGACATAGGCTGGATACTAATTTTGGTTACAATTTGCTAAATTTAAGCCCTGAAAAACATAAGGTTTAAAATAGAAAGCCTTCTGTATTAAGGAATGTATGTGTTATTGAGAGACAGTGACAACCTAATTCTGGGCAGAAGGAGCCTTTTTAATTATAAACAAGATAAGAGAACATCCACCAGACATGACTGACAATAAACAAAGAGCAGGTGCTTGGGTGGCTGGTGCAATCAGACTGCATGACAACCAGAAGTCTAGATTTAACTATACACAGTTCATTTATATTATACAGAAATCTGATTGGAGAAGAGGTCTGTTGACACAAACAGGGTCCCAAAGAGATCCTTATCTCATAGGATGAGATAGAACAGCTCATAGGCTGAGTGTAAGCTAGGGAGACAATAAAAGAAGCAAAGAAGATGCTGAAATCAGATTGCTTTGACAGTCTGCCATGGATAAAGATGTAGCTTCTGAGCTGATGTTCTGAGCTGATAATCTGCTAAAATTAGACATGCTGATGTGGATAAGAGATCTAATTACTCTATGCTAGGTGGATATAGTTCCAATTGTGGTGAAATGGACAAGTGGTTATGATATATGGTTTAAAATGAAAGTCTAACAGCTGACTTGTACAATTAATGTCTTACCTGCAATATGATATCAGTGAATGGAATGGAATGCAAGCAGTGTTCTCAGACATTGACCTGTCTGTGTTTTTCCTAAGGGGACTGTATATGTATGTATGTGTATTTAAATTATATGAATGTATCTGATAAATAGCCTAAAAGATTACCAAATAACCTTTTCATCTCTATAAAAACATCCTGTATCTCCAAACTTCAAGAATGTTAAAGTTGAGTGTTGATATTAATTCTATCTATCTGGTTTTCACCATCATCACAAGCTGGTTGGTGGATGGAAGGTGTTGATGGGACCCAAGCTAGAATCCAGATAACTCAATCCCCCAATCTAAAGAGATACAGGCGAGGAACATTGCCTGTTTCATTCTGAACATCTCTTGTGAGTGAATAGTGACAAATCCTAGCAAAGGTTCTGATTTTCTGTTTTGCACATTGCAGTGCTGCTGTTAATTTTTCTTCGTCTTCTTATGGCTCTTTCTCATTCTTTGGGATTCAAAATCTGCTGGATAATGGGATGTAAGATACAGCAATTTGATTTTTGGTGAAACATGATGTCATAAAAATTGTGTATCTATTTCAGTGGTTCTCAACCTGTGGGTCCCCAGATGTTCATGGACTTCAGCTCCCAGAAGCCCTCAGCATTGATCATAGTGGCTGGGGCTTCTGGGAGCTGAAGTCCATGAACATCTGGGGACCCACAGGTTGAGAACCACTGATCTATTTATTTTTTTATCTTCCTTAATTTAAAAACTACACAAATAACTCATAAGTAATAACCATTGTATTTAACAAGCACACAGGCAGGAATATGTGGATCCAAAATTTATCTTTAGAACAATGGCATCCTTTCCCTACTTCACCACATGTTTGGGACTAACTCTTATGATCACATGAAATGTTATGATGGAAGGCATAAGGAAGACTAGTCAGTGGAATAAAATAAATCAATGGATTAGCTTTCAATGATGAATTCAATAGTTTCTGCATTTCTGTAAATTTCTGTAAATCTCCAAACTGATGACATTCTCTCTACAATCCAACTTGGCCAAAGATAGCTAGAGAGTACTTGTTTTGGTGGACTTCTTTTGGACTTCCACGAGAACAACAAAACTTCCTTCTCATTGTCTGTAGTGAGGATAACACCCAGAACAAATTTCCCATTCATTTAATGGATGGACTATTTCTATTCTTTACCAAGGATTTTATGTCAATAAATTTGCTTTCCCTGCAGATTAGTTAACCATCAATTTTGGACAAAAGCTATAGCTACACCAGAATTCTACTTATATTGTAGTACAGTTCAAGCACATATGCACATCTGTGCATATGTGCATGCACACACTGATTTGCTGGTGGAAACAGCTACAGATCAGCCTCTTATCTGCCACATTTAGTTTGTTTTTAACCTAGTATTTTCAAGAGATACAAACATAAGAATGAAATAACATATGTTGTTGTCTTTGTTTTCTTTATACTGCTTTTTGTCATGGGAATGCTCAGTGGTTTATGACAACCTGTCTTTTGGGTTTTGCTGTTGAATATTTGTCTGGTCACTTTATGGGTGAACAAGAATAGGAAGAAAGAGCAGTTTTGCTCCATAATAATTTATTGACAACCTGCACATTGTAGTCTGTTCACAAGCAAGTATGAATTATGGCCAAATAAAACATTCTCCACCACACTTCTCTCAATATATGGAACATGAAGCATCCACTCCTAAATATATAGTATGTTTTAAT
This sequence comes from Iguana delicatissima, assembly GCA_948472985.1. Classification (NCBI taxonomy): domain Eukaryota; kingdom Metazoa; phylum Chordata; class Lepidosauria; order Squamata; family Iguanidae; genus Iguana; species Iguana delicatissima. Next base: position 506,686 of record CAOKZL010001191.1, on the reverse strand, counting down.
GTGAATAGTCAATTAGAATAGGATTATTTTTAGCATTTTTTTCTGGACTACTGTGATATATAATAACCCTAACAATGTTTTGGGTTTTTTTGCATTACCCCTAATTTATGCCAGCAGAAATAGAATAAGAATCAGTGACAACCATTTTCCTGGAAGTCCAGCCATACCAGAATAGATGTCATGTAATTATCTCTGCTAAGATTTATTTTATTGATCAGATGCACTGTTAAACATTTATTTATGTTAATCTATATCTAACGATTTCTTAAATTCAACCTTGTTCTTGTACTTACTGTTCATTTACATTAGGATAACTTTCAAGTTATTGTGTTCTTTTCTGGAACATATTCAAAATAAATATATTTTGATGTAACGCTATTATAAAGTACATTAATAAGTTGTTATTTATATAGCTGAAAGAAAGGCTTAAATCTAAAAAAGGAAAGTTTGTGCATGTAGTTTCAAACTTTGTTCATGAAGTATTAAAGTAAACTTTTTTGCACCTTAAATGTAATAACTGAAATGGGGGATTTTCTAGAAACCGTAGGGCAGCACTGAGTCAGTTAATAGTCAATTCTAAAATTAACACTACTAGCAAAGAGTTTTATTACTATCTAGATCACCTAGTTACTGTGACTGTTTTAAGTCTCTTAGCAGGTACCATGCTTCTTAACTTGACATCAGAAATGTTAATGTGCCAATATCCTAACAGGCAATACATGCCCATGTTATCCTAGAGCTCACATGCATCCATCACACAGAGATTGCATCTAATGCTATCAGCAGAGTATTTACTGCATACAGTGAGGTATTCTTGCATCCATACATTGAATGCCATCAAACAACTTTCTCAGGGCAGGTGCAAATTACTAACAGGACATCCTATTTGTGTAATGAAGAAAAACTGTGTTACTACTTCTGCATCCTTGCATTACTGCAGGCTGAGCTATTAGGCATGCATGGCTCTCCACTCAGAACATCCAAGTCACAAATGGCTCCCCATTTTTTTCTGCTTAGCATGGAGTTGATTGTATGAAATAGATTCCTTCCAGTGTATTAAAGTGTAGTCCAACAAAAGTCTGATGTGCTTCAGATGTGCAGAAATCAAGATAACTTTTGTATAGAAAATTCTTCATATTAATCAAATTATCTGGATTTGTTATTCACATGTAGTACAAAATATTAACCAATGACAATATCAGTTCTTGCCACAAAAACTGGATGTGTCAGACCCACTACTATGGAAGTCAGCATTGTTCCATTGAATAACCTGGGAAGCAAGAAAAAATTGTTTCCTCACAAAACAATGCAAATGGAACACTAAGCTCTGAATATTGTTGCTTCATGCATTACTTAGCAAACAGACTGGTTTGCTACAAAGTGCACACTTAAGAAGAAACTATAGCCAGGTCTCTAAATGTATCTGTACGGCAGGCACATTTTCAATTTTTTTTGTAGCAGTCATATTTCACATGCTTATATGCTGAATTTTAAAACTTGTATATAAAACTGTGATGCACACATGGCCACTGTTTTCAAGTCATATGCAAACATACCTAGCTCACCACGTTGGGCTGAACACATACACATATATCCAATCATTTTCATATAAGCGATGTTATGAATTTTAGTTTCCAGGAGACAATTGCATCTTTATACAAAGCAATTTAAAAATTCATAAATATCTTCCTCTCATCTATGAGTCAAACTTGCAAGAAATCACATTGACTTATTGTTTTTCTTCTCCAGGCAATAAGGTAAAATGCTTTGCATCCCTAAAAACACAGGAGCTGTAAAGAGAAGCTACTTCAGAATAATAAACAGACCAGGTTCAGCTGCTGGTGGTTGGGATATTTCTCTCTGAAACATGAAGGAACCATTTTGTTTTTCTTTTGTTTTGTTTCAGGTAAAGTTTCAAACTGGTGAAAAACTGGTGAAATCTCATTTTCTTTGAACAAGTGCTAATTAGATAGTGCCTTCAGTTTGAACATGTTAGACAAATTAAATTGATCTTTGTTTTCCATGCCATTTTGCCAAATATGGTATCATCTGAAGGGGGAGCAGGAAAAAAGAAAACCATCATAATAGAAAAGTTAATATTTACTTCAGTACCTGTTCATTTAAAGAGACATCAGGTTCCCTTTGAGTTAAATGGAAGCACACAGTTGTTTTTCTAAATAACAAATATTAAATAAAAGACTATTATCAGTGAAACAAACATCTCACTGTATGGGCAGTGGCACAGGTGATTTTCCTGGTTTACTCCTTCACACAGAGCCTATCTCTGAGATCTCTCAGAGCCAAGCATTCAGGAAGAAACCAACTCTATACAGTTCAACCAGTTGCTGGTGGTGGTAAAGGTTACAGCTTCCACTTCTACCTCTTCTACCACTACTCTATCCTCTTCATTCTTGGGCTTCATCGTATGTCCTATTTGAAAGGTAGACAGTGGGCAAATGCATAGGTACCACTGCTATGTCTTTTTCATTTCTGGGTAAGCCTGCTGTTTCTGCAGGTGGGAGATCTTGGGTTGACTCTATTCAGAGTTGTAATCTGAAAATGAAAATTTTCCAAGTTCTGTCACTTTTGGGCATGTCACTGAATCAATGTTCAATTTAAATTTTAAAAGAAACTCTTTTTTTAAGAAAAAAGGTTGTATGTACAGGCTTCCATGCAGTTGTGAACCTTGTATAATCCAGCTTCCCATCTGCATTGGAATGTACAAAGAATCCAACTGTTAGCCTGTGAATTCGGGATCCTAGGAGGAATGCCCAAATGACCAAACAAACCAAACAAAGATGGGGAAATTAGCTGGAGCACTCTTAAGCTAGCGAGAGGCAGGGTAACTTAGTGGGAATCTTTTACCCTATGTATACAGGTTCAGGTCAGTGAGCAGTCAGACAGTTTAAAATGGCAACAATGATATTTATTAACAAGCAACAAATTATTAAGAAAACACAACCACATGGCTAACTAGAAGTAGGAAATGAGAGTTTTTGGGGGAAATGGGTGATATGGCACCTTTCTCGTAGTCCTGAAGAGGTCCAATTGAAGAGAGGAAACTCAGCGCAGCGGCCGAGGGGAGCTCGAAGAACGAAGCGACGGCAAGGTTGGATGGCACTCCGGAGCGGTCCGAGGAACTCTCGGAACTGAGGGTTTTTATTAGGGAAGGAATGACCGTGGGCTAGTCTGGTCTGGGGCGAAAACAATGGGGTTTGGGGCTTGAGACAATGTCTCCAAAAGGTCAGAATTTGCATAATTGAGTTAAGGTCCGAACTGACAATAGTATGGCCGGTATGCAGATGCAGCTAGCTTGGCAGTTGAGCTTTCAGCTCGCCAGGGTGCCCACTTGGGGCAGGGGTCTCTTTGTTTTGACACACATCTGTAATGAAGGTGTTTGTTTCGGGAGGTCTCCTAAAGCAAATCTGGCAGTTTCTGGCTTGTCTTGGTGTAAACAAGTATGAGTCAGCATATAATAGCCATGCCTAGCTCGGTGCTTGTTCGGAGGCCTTACAAACACGTGGCTGAGGGTGGCAGAACAGGGCTGAATTGTGATATCAAAAATGATATCTAAAGTTTACCAAAGGCCAGGCCAGCTCACAGTGGTAACACAACAAATATGTGGACATGGCTAACTGGAGCCCCTCTCCTCTACACATTTCAGGAAACAGATGGAAATAGAGTATGAGAAACTGGAAAAGTATTGAAAAGTATATCTAAATACTGGCATTTTGCTGCAACCTATAATAATAAAGAGATTCTAAATTTATCTAATCATAGTCACAACTACAACAAATGAATGCAGAGAGAAAGATATCTATCTATATAGACAGATAGATTTTTTTTCTTGGCTGAAATCCAGTCAGTGACATTTCATCTGTCTACAGAAAGACAGTGTCGAAAATATCACAGCTGTTCGCAGTTTCATCTTATAGGACAGATGAAAACAGAGACAGATGCTGTTGTACCTGGAGGAAGGGTGGGACCCAAATATACTATTAAAATTTCCCACTCATCCTTCAGTTCAGTGAATCACTTTCTTTCTGCTTAACTTTTTTCAGTGTGTCCTCATCTTATACCCTTCAAATTATTAAACTAAATTCTTCACACTAGTTCTGAAGATTTAATGTTCAAGTAAGACTAATGATAAAGATAGGGAACCAGCGTGGTGTAGTGGTTTGAATGTTGGACTACAACTCTGGAGACCAGGGTGTGAATCAGTCATAGAAACCCACTAGGTGACCTTGGGAAGGTCACACTCTTCCAGCCTCAGAGGAAGGCAGAAGCAAATCCCCTCTGAACAAATTTTGCCAAAAAAAAACCCATGATAGGTTCATCTTAGCTTGTCAGCAATGATTTGAAGGCACACAACAACAACAACGACAATGACAGGACAAAATGATAATTCTGAAATTCAGCTCTAGCACAAAAGGGTCATAACATCTCATATTTCTTAAGATTTAGGGCCTTTTCGCATTACACAGTTATAGCACTATGATTGCACATTAATGGTCATGACAACATGCTAGGGAATCTTGGGATTCACAGTACCATGCGGTATTTTGAATTCTCAGCCAGAGAGCTGTAGTGTTCAGAAAACTATATATCCTAAAGTACACTGAATGATGAGCAAAAAAATGTTGCTTTCTGCACAGTAATTTGTTTTCTGCCTTCCCAAAACATGTTTTCTGCATAGGAAAGCTCTATGTGGTTTATCTAAGTGGGTATATTTGTGGAAAATGTGTAAATTTTTGCAAATGTTCAGTTTTCCTGCTCAGAAAAACCATGTCTAATTTCCCGGTGTTAAAAACAGAGTCTGCTAGGCAGGAATGCTATGTACATTGCAAGGACAAGGGAGGCAAGTTAATTTTCCTCATCAGTGTCCCAAAGTATGTGAAGAAACTTGACTCTTGTTATTCTCAGTTATGTTTCTTTTTTTGCTTTGAAGACAGAAATGTCAAGAAATATTATTCACTCGCTACTGATAAAACCAGCAACAGTGATACAACAGATATGGCAGAGGCATTACCATGGTAGGTGTGGGGGATGGAGTATGACTAAAGGAGGTTTACAATCCATGGGCAGGGAGTGGGAACATCTGGAGAAAGTTTATATTTGCAGGTGAGCCTATGTATTACTAAGAGAGAGAAAAATAAGCTTTCCTCTATTCAATGAAACTTAATACCAAGTAATCATGACCTGTTGTTAATGCTTGCAAGCAGACTTTGGCTTATGGTGGATTTATCCTAGGGTTTTGTGGACACACTTTTTACCATAGCCTTCCTCTTAAGCTGAGTGAAAAGGGCTTCTCCAGTGTCAACTAGTGGATTTCTATGGTCCACCAGAAATTCAAATACTCATCTCCCAAAGTCCTTGTTCAGTTCTCAGATCACTACACCATGCTGGCTCATGTGTACATTTAAGAACTGCAACATTCATTTTTCCATTGCACAATAACTAAAATGTTTTTCTTAGTTGAAACTATTAGCTGAATCTTGAGCTTGCCTCATACTACACATGTTGTACCAGCAAACCTCTTTGAAAATCCCGAGAAAGTATAAACGATCACTTATTTGCCATTTCATATTTGCATTAAAAGGCAACTAGCAGGAAGAGTGCTCGCAGTCAGAGATTCCTCCAGCATACTGATGAGCTTTTCTGAAAAGTTGGTTCTTTTGATAGTCAAAAATACTGACCTCCCACTGACAGGGTTATAAAAGCAATGGAATTCTGTGTGACAAAGAGAAATATATCCTTAAATAGACTATATCCCTCATGGAAATAAATCTAACAGTGATTAAAACCAGAGCACAATGATAGCAGGTAAACTAGCCTCCTGCAAGAAAGAGTTCACTGATAAACGTCCACAAGTATGTCAGGCTGCCTTCAGGATCTGCAGTCCACGGGTGGAAATGCTCCCTTCACAGAAGTTCCCCCCTGTCTGATCCTCCCCTCAACAACTATTCGCACAGAAATATGTCCAAGGAACATTGGGAATGATCCACTGACCACCTGAGTACCATTTTAAAGGGGCTGAGAGGGCTGTTATAGGAAAGCAGAGGGTGAGGAATTTTGTTTGTCCTGGCAATTCACAAGCAATAACATTTGGATCCAGTTCCTAATATTCAACCCTGAAAACCTCCTGCTTAGCACCTTGGCTGCTTATGTTTCCATCTCCTGGTAAAAAAAACAGTCTTACAGTGAGAGTTTATTTTGACGAGGAATACAATGCAGGAAGAAAGAATGTTATTGAAAAATATTTTTAAAAAAATCTGCCACTTCAGTTGCAATCACCTGATTAATGACATGTCTAGATTAACTAGCTGCTGATTGGGAGATTATGAGAGCTGCACTCTAAAAAGGTAACTGATCCAAGCTTAATATTCACCACTTGGGCCTAAATTTGACTACTAGTCCCAAATAGAATTTCAGTCAATGACAGGTTCAGATATATGTAATGCCCATTGCCTCAGGAGTACTATTTTAGTCAGACCTAGCAACAGATGTGAGCTCACAAGGAATATGGTATGACTTACACACAGATTTGGTCAGCAACATCCTTACAGCAGCAGCACCAACAGCACAAACAGAAGATTCAAGCAGCTGTGACAGAATCGGCTCGTCAAGTAATCCTGGACAAGCCTCAGAGGAGACGAGTTCTAATGATTGGGAACTCCTTGCTGAGAAGAATGGAACCGACCATTTGCAACCTGGACAGGATCAATCGTGAGGTGTGCTGTCTCCCTGGGGCCAAAATCAATGACATAATGGAGAGGCTAACGAGACTGGTCAAATCTACTGACCATAACCCCCTCCTTTCGGTTCATGTCAGAACCAATGACACAGCAAGGCGCAGCTTTCACCGCATTATGAAGGATTACGAACTTATGGGTAGGAAGCTGAAGGACCTTCGTGCACAGGTTGTCATTTCGTCTCTCCTCCCTGTGGAAGGATATGGCCCACAAGGGGAAAGAAGAACAGTGGAGATCAACAACTGAGTCCGAAGATGGTGCCGCTGGGAGCAATTTGGGTTTTTGGATCACGGCCTCCATTTCCGGGAAGATAGTCTTCTGGTAAGGGATGGCCTGCACCTCACAACCGTCAGCCAGAATGTTTTTGCTAACAGTCTTGCAAAACAGATCAGAAAGTCTTTAAACTGACTTTGACTGGGGAGGGGGACAGTATTATTCTGGGCAAGGATTCAGTGAGTGCTGCAAAAAATAGCCCAAATGATATAGATAGGGCAGGCCAAGTAGAGCTAGAGACCAACAAGGGGATAGAAAGTAACTTTAGTACAGGACTTCCAGGAAGGGCACATGGTCTCAAGTGTCTCTACACTAATGCACAGAGCATGGGAAATAAGTAAGATGTACTACAACTCTTAGTACAACAAAATAAATATGATTTAATAGGCTTCACTGAAACCTGGTGGGATGCATCTCCTGGTTGGAATGTAGGAATAGGGGGGTATAATCTATTTCGCGGAAATAGACCAAACAAGAAAAGAGGAGAAGTAGCCTTATATGTCAAGGATGTTTTCACCTGTGAAAAGATCCATGACTTAAATCTGGGAGGCCAAGTTAAGAGCATCTAGGTAAGAATTAAGGGAGCGAGAAACAATAGGGATGTGATTCTGGGGGTTTGCTACAGGCCTCTGGGCCAGCCTGAGGACTTGGATGAGGCCTTCCTGGAGCAGATGACCACACATTCAAAAAGGAGAGATGCTGTGTTAATGGGAGATTTCAATTATCCTGATATTTGTTGGCAGTCAAATTCTACAAAGACCTGTGATAACTAAAGCCCCTGTCAGAGCTGCTGATGACGAGCAGCAGCTGTTGGTCCCTGTGGCTCTGGCTGGAGATGAGTCCTGCAGCTCAAGAGCTCCCCCTGCTGCCACGGACCAAGCAGGCGCGGACGTCCCTCTGCCTGCTCCTTTAGAGCAACAGGGATCCGATTCTGAAGAGGCTCTGGAGCCTGGTTCAATAAGCCCCCAATCAAGGTGGAGACTCAAGAGGGCTGTGCAAAGGGAGGCTTTCTTGGCTAAGTTTAAGGAGTGGTGACTGGACACACCTGTGCCTGGGGCTATATAACTGCCTGCCTGGAAGCTTCCCTTTGCTTGTGGCAAACTTCTTACAAGCCCTCCTCTTGCTTGAACCTTGCTCCCAGCACCTGGTTCCAGATACCTTGAATTGATCTCTGGACTCTTGACCCTTGGCTTTGGAACTCTGACTACGGTTTCGCTTGGCGCTCTGGTAAATGAACTTCCTTGAGTAAGTGCTTGCTTGTCTCCTCCTGGCTGGACTTTGCTGGCTCTCCCACTCCCTTCTCCAGGCTGGCTTGCTGCCCAGGTCTCTGACCTTGACAAGACCGCAAGGTCCAATAGGTTCCTCAGTTGCCTTGCAGACAATTTCATGGTCCAGAAGGTGGAAGAGGCAACAAGGGGATCAATTGTTTTAGATCTGATCCTGACCAATAGGGATGACCTAGTTGATGGGGTGGAGGTGGTGGGATTCTTAGGAGAGAGAGACCATGCCCTTTTGGAGTTTGTCATTCAGTGGGAAGGAGAAGCCAAGTGTAGCCAGACATGCATCCTAAACTTTAAGAAAGCTGACTTCTGTAAACTTAGGGAGTTACTTGCTGAAATCCCGTGGTCAAGAATACTAAAAGAGAAAGGAGGTCATGATAGATGAGAGTTTCTTAAAAGTGAGATACTGAAGGCATAATTGAAAACTGTGTCAATAAGGAGGAAAAATGGCAGATGTCTAAAGAAACCAGAATGGTTGACTAAAGAACTCTCAGCTGAGCTAAGTGTTAAAAGAAACATGTACAGGAAATAGAAGAATGATGAAACCACCAAAGAGCAATTCAAGCAAATAGCCAGGAGTTGTATGGAGAAGGTCAGAAAAGCTAAAGCACAGAATGAACTCAGGCTTGCCAGAGACGTTAAAAACAATAAAAAGGAATCTTTTAGATATGTCCACAGCAAAAGGAAAAACAAGGAAATAATAGGGTTGGTGCATGGAGAAGATGGCCAATTAATAATGGAGAGAAGAGAGAAGGCAGAACTACTCAATACCTTCTTTGCCTCAGTTTTCTCCCAAAAGATAGAAATACTCAACCTGGGGGATGGGGAGCAAGTGAGGAAGAGGGGGGAATGCAGCACAGAATAAGTAGAGAAGTAGTACATGAATATTTGGCTAAACTAGATGAATTCAAGTCTCCAGGGCCAGATGAATTACATCCAAGGATAGTAAAAGAACTGGCAGAAGTCATTTCTGAACCACTTGCAGTAATCTCTGAGAACTCTTGGAGAACAGGAGAAGTCCCAGCAGACTGGAGGAGGACAAATGTCATCCCCATCTTCAAGAAGGGAGGGAGAAAAAGAGGACCCAAATAATTATTGCCCAGTCAGCCTGACATCAATACCAGGAAAGATCCTAGAGCAGATAATTAAACAGCCAGTTTATAATTACTTAAAAAGCAATGCTGTAATCACTAAAAGTCAACATGGATTTCCCAGAAATAAGTCATCCCAGACTAATCTTATCTCTTTTTATGGTAATGTTACAAGCTTGATAGATGAAGGGAATGCTGTAGACATAGCATATCTTGATTTCAATAAGGCCTTTGACAAAGTTCCCCAGGACATTTCTGCAAAGAAACTAGTAAAAGGCGGGCTGGACAGGGCTACTTAGGTGGATTTGGAATTGGTTGACCAACTGCACCCAAAGAGTGATTACGAATGGCTGCTTTTCATCCTGGAGAGAAGTAACTAGTAGGGTGCCACAGGGTTCTGTCTTGGGCCCAGTGCTATTCAACATTTTCTTCAATGACTTGGATGAAGGAGTGGAGGGCATGCTGATCAAATTTGCAGATGATACCAAATTGGGAGGGGTTGCTAATACGCCAGAAGACAGGATCAAATTTCAAAATGACCTTGACAGATTGGAGAGCTGGGTCAAAGCTAACAAAATGAATTTCAACAGAGGAAAATGTAAAGTCCTACACTTAGGGGAAAAAAATGGAATGCACAAATGTAGGATGGGGAATGTGTGGCTGGATACCAGTACATGTGAAAGGGATCTAGGAGTCTTGGTAGATCACAAGCTGAACATGAGTCAGCGGTGTGATGCAGCAGCCAAAAAGGCCAACGCAATTCTTGGTTGCATCAACAGGAGTATGGTATCTAGATCAAGGAAGGTAATGGTACCACTCTATTTTGCATTGGTTAGACCTCATTTGGAATACTGTGTCCAGTTCTGGGCAGCTCAATTCAAGAAGGATATGGACAAGCTGAAAGGTGTCCAGAGGAGGGTGAACAAAATGGTGAAAGGTCTGGAAGCCATGCCCTATGAGGAACGGCTTAGGGAGCTGGGTATGTTTAGTCTGCAGAAGAGAAGGTTAAGAGGGGACATGATAGCCATGTTTAAATATTTGAAGGGATGTCATGTTGAAGAGGGAGCGGGCTTGTTCTCTGCCGCTCCAGAGACTAGGACAAGGAGCAATGGATTCAAGCTTCAGGAAAGGAGATTCCACTTGAACCTCAGGAAGAACTTCCTGACAGTCAGAGCTGTCCGGCAGTGGAATATGCTGCCTCGGAGTGTGGTGGCATCTCCTTCTTTGGAGGTTTTTAAGCAGAGGCTGGATGGCCATCTGTTGGGAATGCTTTGATGGGTGTTCCTGCATAGCAGGGGGTTGGACTGGATAGCCCCTGAGGTCTCTTCCAACTGTATGATTCTATTTTTATACATCAAGCGTAGCTCTTCATTACCTTTGCCAGAGTACTATAGATCAGAGTTTTTAAGTTTTTAGGCTTTTTACTTCTCTGTATATTGTTTTTGTGGTGCTGATTGTTAATTCTGCTGATACCTTTCATGCTTATCTTTTATACTGTGTCACTTTAATGCTTGTGTTTTAAAAATGTTTTATGGTAAATTTTAACATTTTTGTAAGCTGTGTTGGGAACCTGTTAAAATGCATGGTGTAAAGAAAATAAACTATAAAATATTTCCTATGGAGAAGCTAGTAGAAGAATTAAACAGGGGAAGGATTTCCTTCTTAGTGGAATATTGAAAGCACTAAAACCTTTGTTTCTACAAACAAGAGAACTGAAAGGATGTGACAATGTTTCTCTTTCCCCTTTCGTTTCTGATGTATAATGCTGTCTGTTATAACAGACAGAACTATAATCTAATAAAAAGTGACCATGAGCAGTACTTTGATACTGTGATGCTTCTAAGTGACTTAATGAAGCATGAAGAGACTTCAATTGCTGGCAAATCAACATTGTCATTTTCAAGACAGATGCCATTTCCACTTTCCCCACTTCTAAAACCTAGTTTTCCTCCTAGGGCCTTTCCGCACTACACTGTTATAGTGTTATTATTCTACTTTCAACATCCTATGGAATCCTGGGGTTTGCAGTTTAGAGAAGAGAGCTTTTTGGTCTCAGTAAACTACAATCCCAGAATTCCACAGGATGTTGAAAGTGGAATAATAGCACTATAACAGTGTAGTGTGGAAAGGCCCCCAGTTTAATGCTGTAAATAAGATCTGGAGCTCAAAGTTACTCCCATCAAAATCAGTATGAGTTCTTCCATCTAGAATGAGAGCTCTTTATTCTGAAGCATTTCCCTTCTAGAAAGACAGTATGTAATCAAGATACCATAGTAAGCATAGGTGGAGAAATATAGACTACTCCAATGAAATCAGTGGAGCTAAGCTAAGGCAGGCATAAGATACTGCCTATCTTTTGTTAAGGAAAGCCTAATGTGCTCCTAAAGTTTGTATACTGGGTGTAGGAGATAAACATGATATTATTGTACTTAATGCATGTCAGTTCACTATTTAATTATGTGTTATGGTGCTTTGGGAGCACCCAATGTTAATCAATTAAGCCTCAGTAAAAGAGCTCATTGTCCAAAACACCATCACATGTTGAGAACATCTCAGACTTGAATGGTTTCCATGCACCTCTCATATGTTATTTTTCCCAAGTTCAACTTAAGTAACTGTTAAGAAATGTTGCCAGAATCATTAACACAAAGTTTAAAGCCTTAGTAAATCTTTTTTAGTAACCTGGCTTCTCAATGCCCTTCAGTAACAGTGCAGTAACATCTGTTGAATACTTTAACTCTGAATGTTATGTTCTTAACAGGTTCTCAGTAGAAAAGAGCTAGTATTCTACAAAGATTATTTCACATTACAAAAGGGGCTAAAATATTTCAATATCTAATTAAGATTCCTAGTCAATTGTGTCTTAATTGACTAATACATCACTCTGTTAACACTAATGGTGTATTAAATATGTGTGATCAATATTCAAGCAGTGAACTGTAGTCAATATTCATTGAAGTTAATAGTCATTACCTTAAAATATTAACTGATGTAAATCCACATGCTCAAGAATTTTATTCCATAATACCAATATCCATGGTTCCATCTGTAGGAGAAAAATTGTTAAGAGAATCTTTCTAAATTCATTCTCCAGGGAAACATAAGTGTTGTATCCCACAAATCACATTGTACCATTAGCTGTGTCAATTGTGCCCTCTACTATATTTCACTTCCTGTCAGAATCATGAACCATAATTAATGCAGTTTCTAGATACAGAGGATTATCTTTAATGTAGAGTATTATCTTTAATGAGCTAGAAAAAGTTAACCCTGTAGATCTGTTTCCAATTAATGTATATAATATTATATCAAAACCCTAAGGGAGGTACACAAAGAAAAAATGAAACATCTGGAAACAAATATATATACATCTATACAATAAATTTACAGGGAAAAAAATAAAAATGTTGGAGGCCTGGGATGTGTATTCACATCTAGGAAGGCAGTGTTACTGCGATGGATATGCCTGAACCCGGGGTCTACAATTTAATATAAATTGGCTATTAAAAATATACCCGTCCACGTGCTTGAGAAGCCCCTGGATGAGCATGCACATGGGCACGGCCGAACAGCTGAAAAATACAAGAAAAATCCTAGTCAGGCCAGTAACTTTCCGTCATGCAGCTTCAAGAGACCTCCAGGCAAGTACACATCAAAACTCAATCAAGTATGCACCAAGCACACAAAAGATTCTCAGCCCCGGACAGTCAGCTTGACAGGATTAGCGCTTCGGACTACACAACTGTCAAGTGCTCCCTATTTGCATACTGTCTGCACTATTGACAACCCTGTCAAAATCCAATCATCTTAAGCACTGACCTTTCGGAGGCTTTGTTTCAACTCCAAAACCCATTGTTCTCCCCAGGACCAGACTAGCCTCCAGGTACCTTTTCCCCTATAAAAATCCCTGATTTTGGGCACTTCCTTGGATCACTCTCGGCTTCCTCCCCATCCTGCTGCCGCTCTGCTGACTGAAGCCTTCCCCTCAGCCTCCACATGCTGAGATTCACTGCTCCCGACTCTGGCTCTATTTCAGCTTCCCGGACTCCAGGATCAGGTGTAGTATTCCCCTGATATCCTTCTTTAAATCCCCTATCAATTTTCCTCCCTTTATTTTTCTTAGGTCTGTGTGAGTGGGTGTGTAAGTGCGCAGTGACTGAGGTTTTAAATAAAGAAAATAATTATAAACTTATTTTGTCTGGGTCTTGACTCGGCCTAACCCCATAAAAGCTGGGTACAAGATCTCGCTAGGTTACCCTACCTCTCTGGTGTGCTGGGTGTGTGCTTGGTGTAACTTGGAAATCCCCTTAAAATCGAGGTCAGACTAGGTGTCCTTTGAGGAATCCCATGGAACTCGGGCAGTGACCGGGACCTCCAGGGACTCGGGCAACATGTCTGGTGACCAGGACCTCCCTAAACTCAAAATAACTAATTCGGTGACAGGGACCTCCCTGAATTCAAAATAACTAATTCGGTGACAGGGACCCTCTTGAACTCAAAATACCTAATTCAGTGACAAGGACCTCTGTGAACTCAAAATAACTAATTCAGTGACTGGGACCCCCAGGACCCCTAGAAAATTAGGGTAACCGCAGGGTTATCAGGTTAACAGCTTTTCTGGTAAGAAGTCCAGCATTCAAAAATGAGAAGAAATTTAAAAATACATAAATTATTTCATGAACGTACCTATACCTCAGCCTTGTTCCTCCAAATTATTTCAACACATACACTTGGGTTCATGTCCCATTGAACAAAACTGAAAATTCAAACAAGTCTGTAATTTCTTTAGAACACTGTACCACTTAATCAAAATGCACTACTGAAGTAAGAGCTGGCCCATTCTCTAATGGTGTAAATATTTCTATAGTATATCGTATTGTATTAGCAAGTAGCTGTTATCATCATCACTGTTATAATCATTTTATTTATATTATACCCAGACCTTTTTCCAAAACTATGGTTCAAGACAGCTAACAAATTAAAACAAAATAGTAACTAAACCCTTGAAAAGGTTAATGCTAAAATGCAATTAAGTGTCAGTGAAAGCAATTTAAAACAGTAAAAAATAATAAAAAGCCAATCAAAAATAGTATGGTCAAGAACAATACAGTATTCTACTAATAGCCCTTTCTTTGAAAACATTCATTTCTTAAAACTTGTCAGAATAATAATTTTAAAAAGTCTGTGTCCACCAGCAAAAAGAGACCAAAGAGAAGAACATTCTAGCTTCCTTGGAAAAGGAGTTCCAGAGTCTAAGGCCCTTTCCACACGTGGAGGGAGAAACGGGGTAAAACACGCAGAAACAAAGCTTACCAGAAGCCAGGTAAGTCCGTCGCCATGAGGAGCAGCACGAGTTCACTGCTCCACACTCCTGCGGCATCCAAAATGGCAGCTTACGGCTGGCAGAGGCTCTCCACCAACCAGAGAAGCTCGCCAGCTGGAAGCCCGCCTCCTGGCAGATCTACAGGCACGCACTTGCGCGTGCCTGCAAATCTACACCGGGGCGCTGCGAAGGGGTAGAACGGGGCTGTACACTCATGTTTTATAAAAACCACTTGAAAAGCGGTTTTTAAAAAACACGCGGCACCACCACTTCCAGTCGCTTCAGTGCGGTTTGAGGTGTAGAACCTCAAAATTATAAACGCCTCAGCGCACCCCACAGTGTAGACGAGCTCCGTTAGAGGTCGCTCTACACCGTTTTAATTACCCCATGTGGAAAGGGCCTAAGAGTAGCCACTAGGACAATCAGCCATGCTGCTCCCTGGAATGGTTGCTTCACTGAGTTAGTAAAGGATGCAACTATTTTTATGTAGCAACCAATTCAAATTTATCTGGCAGGCAATCAAAAGGCATCTCACAACAGGATTTTCAGGTTAAAATAAATGGAGTCAGTTCCTATGGTCTTCACCCAGAAAAGTTTGTATCTCTCACACACGGTTAGGGCTTTTCCGCACCACACATTGTAGTGTTATTATTCCACTTTCAACATCCTGTGGAATTCTGGGGTTTGTAGTTTACTGAGGCCAAAGAGCTCTCTGGCTGAGAATTCTAAATGCCCCTCCCTGAACTGCAAACCCTAGGATTTCATACAATCTTGAAAGTGGAATAATAGCACTATAACAATGCAGTGCAGAAATGGCCATATATACAGAACTAAGAGTAAACCAATTCCAAGGTTAGTGAGACAGCTGAGAATAAGTCCTTTGCAATTCAAAATAGTATTGCTCTCTGTCAATCTGGATGATGTGTTCAGAGACATCCTGCCCATAGCAGTTATATGCAGAGGATGAATTTAATTGTTGTGAGAAACAACCTTTCCTCACAGCCTAAAACGAAAGAAAACTTACTTATTATGAGCTTACTATGACAGCGTCTTTCATCTTTCCTGCCGCCAAACCTTAACTTGTTAAGGAGGCAAATGTTCTTCAGGAATGCTTTTCATGGGGATGTTGGTTTCCTGTGATGGAGCCAGGGAGCAGAAAACACAGTCCAGGAGAAGGTCCTCCTCTTCCACCTGGCATTAACATTCTGAGCTCCTGGTGAAATGCATCATGGAGAACAGATTTGTATATTTTCCAGTATATATATAATCCTGTTAGCAGAGTTGGTGGAGCATACAAGAAGAAAATAGTAGAGCTTGGCAAGTTACTTTCAAAAATAATCAGTTACAATTAAAGTCTCAGGTCCTTTAAAAAGTGGTTGCAAGTGCAGTTTCTAAAAGTATTTTTTTAATTTTATTTCTCAGAAGTAACAGATGTAATTCTTTATAGTTGCTTTTAAAAAAGAATTCTACAGATCAGTGCCCTGCAGTATGAAACACATTCTCAGCCTTTCTACCTTGTTGCCTCAACACCCACAACAGAGCATGAGGCAGCAGCACAAGACAGAAGACAAGCTAGCACTTGGCCCTCTTATCATTTGCTGAAGCTATGCATAACAGCTATAAAATGACCTAGGAAGTTACCATTTTACTACGAAAGGAGTGGCAATATCATTTAAGGTGTTAATCTTGTAATGTAACTTAATTATATGTTTGCTGTTAGGAAAAGGAATCAATTGCAAGCCTATTTTTTTAATGAGTTACTTCCAGAATCTAGTAATAACATAATTAAAGAAAGGGCTTTTGAGGAATGTGCTATAATGTTTAATTATATTGTTTTAAACTGTTTTCAACATTTTAATTGTATGCTTTAAAGTTTTTAAATAGTTTAGTTCTATTTTTAATGTTGATATTTTCCATTTTAATGTTGGTCTTTTCTAAATTTTAACTATGTTGTATATGCTGCAATGTGTAAGTTGCACATATAGAGATAATAGTATTAATAATGAACACAAAGATAGTATAAAAATAAGTATAAAATAAAAACAAAAAGATAATAATAGTAGTAACAATAATATTACGAGGTATAAAGATGGTGAGGATAATAACAATAACAATTAAAAAATTGCACCCCATGTCAGAGTCTGAGAGTTATTTTTTGTTGAATCACTTTATATATACTGCCATTGTTCAATGATCACTTTACTGCATTGTTTCAGCAGGAAGTTAGAACTTTATTGTAATGTAACTCAAACATAAGATCCCTTAAGTACAAACCTCCTTTCCTCCATCACACATGGGAAGTAGCCTTGAGCTACTTTCAAGCGGGGAGTTTTCATCTAATGAGATGTCACATTGCACAGGCACAGACAGCAGTCAATGGAGTAGGCTTCTCAATGATATGTAAAATGTCTTGAAATAAAAATGATTTACATCCAGTGCCATTCATTGCTTCATTGGCTGTCAATGTTAATGCAAATTGCCATGAGGATGGGTTCCACAAATGGCACAAAGTGGGATGTGAGAAATCTCATCAACAAACTTGCACACACAGCTAAGAAGAAATCTGCTCAAGTACCAGGATTTAATGTGGGAAGTATGCTGCTAAACATAGACCCTTTCCACACCTTACCTGGTTGCAGAGACATCCAATGCGGGTCCTGGCGTCAGCTCTGCTGGGAGGGGAGCATGCTCCCTTCTCCACCGGCTGCCTCCATGTTCCAGGAAGTGCAATAGCCATACCTCTCCCTGCTGCAGTGCAGCCAGTTAGTTTCCCAGGCTGTGTTGTGGCAGGAAGCACAGCCATTGTGCTTCCAGGGCCTCCGCAGACAAGGTAAGTCTGTGATGGTGGTGTGATCACATCAATGAGATGCAGTGTAATTGCGCCACCTGGGGATGGGAGGACAGGACTGTGATGGCATTGCGCATGAGCATCCTAAGGGTACTTAGGATAATCTTCAAGGTGTTAAAATGTCTTTGTGGTAAACTAAAAGCACCAGGAATTAATGTGCCAATGAAACTATTGCAAACAGAGTAAGGTGATAACTTAAGTGTGAGCATCATTGTTAAGAAGGACAACAAGAGCCTATGGAGAATCACAAGTTGGATGGAAGTACACAGAAACATATGAAATCCCTAAGCAGGCCAAGCAGCATCACACTGTGTGAGTATGAGAGATGTTCTGGTCAGGGTAAAGAAACTAGATGGCAGCAATGCATGGTGGCCCCATGAATGATGTGTGTGAGAATTTAATGTTATAATTATGGAAAACTTAAGGAAGTATGGACCTGCTTTGCATCTGTTTAGGAAAGCCCATATAATGTGAAAGCCTTTCTAATGAGAGAGCATTGGACTATGTCACACAATCTCAGCCCCAGAAAACCCCATGATAGATTCACCTTAAGGTTGCCGTAAGTTGGAAATGACTTGAAGGCACACAACAACAATGTAATTAGGCCCACAGAAAGAATACATGGAATAATCTTGCATCTTCCAAAGGAACACCAGGGCCAGGAATATAGAACACCGAGATCTTAAAAGTAGACCATTCTCTTAGCCTGGCAGTCTTTGGAGTCATATCAGATGGGCGAGTGAGTGAAGACTTTTTGGAGAATGGCTCCCAGGCTGAGGAACTCCGTACCAAGGGAGGTTAGGCTGACCCACTGTCTCTTGTGCTCTCTCTGGGAAACAACCTTTCATCAGTTACTCAGGCAATCAGTTACAATTAACCAGAGTTGCAATGGTAGGGGCTTTTAACTGAGTGGATGCATCTTTTTCTTGCATTGATGTGCTTGAATTGTGCTTTTAAGCTGTTTAGGATTTTATTTTCATATTCATTTTCTTTGATTTTTTCCATGGTCACCTTCAGTGCCATTCTTTGGGAGAAAGGCAATATATAAATGCCATAAATAAATATACTAATCCATCCAAGTCATTCTAGTATTCATATATGGGATAAAGGCAGCTGAGAGAGAAAAAATGGGCTGTGTTTAGGAAATTGTAGAAGCTACAGATCCCATCTTTATTAAGATTCATACATCATGCAGTGATACAATTAGGGATGGACTAAAGAACCATTGGTATCCAAATTTTGACCTAGGTGAATATATTATAGCAAGGTTTCTGCAGACCAGTTTAGCTAGACACAGACTGCAGTGATAAGGAGTATTCGGGTGCTGGCAAGGGGTTAGTAAGTCATTCTGAGAAGAAGACAGCTCTTCAATATTTTAGGGCAATTTTATCTGTTAAAGCAGGAAAGTCTTCCAACTCTATGAGTCACTCTTTATAAATAGACTTATACTTTTAAGGGTTTTTTTTCCCTCTTTAAAAAAAAGATTAACTGAAGCAGTACAAACACGAACTTAAGGGCCACATCAAATATAATTTATGTCAGAGAAAGCAAAACCTTTTTTATGAGAGCAGCAGTGTATTTGAGTTTCATGCACCTTTGTTTGTTCATTCACCTCACCGTAAAAAAAAAAAAAAAAGACAAGCAGTTATATGCCTAGCAAGAATAGACATAAAAAAAGACACATTGGAATATTTTGAAAGACAAACCTGATACAATACATACATACTTCGAATTAGATTCCAGTGAACTCATTACAACTTAATTCTTGTAAACATGAATAGGATTTTCAAGCCAAGGGAGGTAAGGTGGCTTTTTTGACACTAAGTATTAGATGGACGGTAGAGACAGTTTTCTTCCACTGGGCTTTTAACAATGCCTGACATTTTGCTCTTCAAGTCTAACTATGGATCTCTGGTTTGATTTTATTTATAGCTCTGCTTCTGTGATTACTTCATGATATGATTGTTTTAAAATGGTATTTTTATTGAATATCACCTGAGGCACCTGTGAGACATTGGGTACAATTAATACACGTATACAATACAAAAATGAAATTGATTGTAAGGCTAAAATCCTGAGAATACTATGGGGAGGTAAGCACCATTTGCTGGAATTTTTTTTCCAGCTGAACATGCTTAGCTGCATGCTATGCACATATCAAAAGAAGCTACTTTGAGCAGCATTAAAAGTGATCCATGAGTCAAAGGAAGGATTTATGCAATATGAAAAGAAACCAGAGTATCGTGGGCCTAAGGAAGGAGACTGTCTCATCCCACTCCTGTGAGGTATTGTGTCCTGCTACTCAGACCATGGGTTGCAAGGAAGCAAAGAAAGAAAAGCAAAACTGAAAGAAGCTCACACCTTACTGGAAGTCACTAATAAACAAACTGTCGAATGAAAGCAGAAGCTAATCTTGGCAACTGCCCAACATGAAATGTAGGCTGGGGCGGTGGGGACTTAGCTGAAAGGCTAGAAACAAATCCTGCAGTCCCAACAACGAATTCACAGTATTGGTGAGAGAGAGAGTGTACAACATAACAATCAGGTGGCGCCATTTTATTTCTACAGAAATCAAATCAATAACAGACACTTCAGGAGTGGATCTATCTTTAGGAGGAATGAGCATAAGAAGTTGATGGTCCAGAAGCAGCAGCAAGATGTTTGAGGGCAAGGTTATGTGTAACACCAGGCCTGCCAAGTCTGCCACCCTCAGACAGCTGGTGGAAAAGCCTGTCCCATAAGCCATATAGAAGTTAATCTTTGCATGTGGAATAGGAAGGGGTATCAGCTTATCCTTTATGAAGTGTTTTAGGGTGGCCCTAGGACATTTCCAAGAACAAGTCAAGGAGAGGATATTAAATTCTGGGTCGCATTTGTTGAACAAACATTTTTCAGGCTATTTAATACACTAACCTATATGAAAACAGTAGAAATCATAAGTGGAATGACATGACATGTAGGAAAATATTGTTTGCCCTTGCTGAATTTGTTGAGATAGCAGGAGTAAGGGAACAGAGAGGGCATTTCTAAAGAACAAATAATATACAGGGAGAAGGAAGGGTAACTTTTCCCACTGTCTTTGAGATTATCTCAATGAGTTCTTCTCTATCCTTCAGTATGAGGGCTTTCTCTTGCTAGACCTTTTCAATTCTTCCCTACAATTTTTTTTCACTGAAGTTGGTTCTTCCTGAAAAGGGAATCTGTCTGAGAAAGAACAGGTTAAGAATGGTCTCTGAAATATTTACAAGGGACAGTTGATGGGCAGGGAAAGGATTCAACATTTTCTGCGCCACAAGTTCTTCTCCTTTAAGGATCCCACCACCACCACCACCACCACCACATTTGTTTTTCAGTGAAGAAAACAAAATTCTGTTTTCCTCAAAAAAAATGCAGTTTTGCCATAAATCTGTGCTCTGTAGTTTGATGGATTTTTTCTTCAAATTTATTCTGTAGGACAAATTTTGTTGCAAATTAGACAGGACTGCAGTCTTGGAGTGCATAAGAAGGGGCTATATCCAGTTTTTAACGATTCAGAACAAAAACCAGAACAGATTCACCACCCATTCATATAAAAGCTACCAACTGCACTGCCAGGAACTGTGCTGGAAAGGATTATTGCTGACCCTTGGAACAGAAATTAAAATGTCAGTAAGAGAGAGCTTCCCTTGCTCCTCACTTGGTTATTGTAGGACGCCATAAAATTTCTACCCTAATACTTTGAAGAAGAAGAAAAAACTCTATTTTTACTCTCCTGATGTAGGGTACCATTTTTTCTAAAATGAGGACAATGTAAAAGAAGTATCTCCCCCTCTGTATGAGACATAAGGAATGGGTACAGATTTAATTAACTTTACTATGCCTGCATTTTTTATATGCTGAAAGCTCTGTTATATGCTAATATTTTTTTTTCCTGCAGAGACAGATGGCCTGCTCTTGCAACATGGGTGCTCTCGATCACTTACAGTCCAGTTTTCTCATCAAGTACCCAACTGCCTGATAATGGTGACCCTACCTGCCTCATCTACATTAACCAATAACCATTCTGTGACAGGATATAACACTGCCTCTTAAACTGACTCCCAAATAGGACCCACAGCTTTTTCATTATACTCGTTGTCAATTCCAGCTGGCACCACACACCTAGTCCTGGAGTGTCTTGAATCAAATGCCACACCATTCTGAGTATAGGTATAGACGAGCTGTTGCCCATAGGTGATGCCGTTTTGTTTAGAACCATCACTCTTTTTCCATACTTCATCTTCCAAAGGGTGAGGTGGCAGTATTCTTCTAGCTTTCTCTTCCTTTGCTGTCTTGTTGGTTTTGTAATAATTGCCTGGTTTATTTCATGTCAGATATACATTGCATACTCCAGTTTAATAAGTCTAATGTCATGCTGAAACATAATCCCACATTTAAATAAAACCCCTCTCTGAAACCTCATTGACAAACAGAAGTATTGCTGCCTGCTGATTCCCGTGTTCAGCTTCTAACACTGTAGCATTCAGCTTGCCAGTTACAGAATGAAGCACTGTTTGCTATCGTAGCATCTCAAATGTAATCCCTTGACAGTTACAAGCTGTAGACTTGAAAAGGCAAATGCATTTACCAATAATATGCATTGAGGCTCTTGGTATTTAACTTGCTGCCTGCAGAAAACACATTGCACTCCCATTGGTGGCTGGAGCTAGGTCTGGCGCGGATGCACAGAACCAAGGAATTGGTTAGCATATTCAGAGGTGGGGAGGGTAAGAGTGAAAAGCCCAGAAGGCAGGTAAGTGAAATCAATGAAGCATGGGAAGGAAAGATTCTGGGTATGTCACCATAAAACTTAACTGACAAGGAGATATGAACAATGAACTCACAAGCAATAGACAGTCACATTGATGATGGTTGTTATGTTGATAGATGGTAATAGTACAAAGGTAAAATCCAAACATGTCTCCCAGCATGACAGACTTATTTTTCTGTTCTTATTTGGGATTGGTTCCAAATGTGTTCAATTAGTTGCCTGGTCCTTCTTTCCCCACAGGGCATTACAGTATTAGCAGCAAATAGTCTAAAAACTTATTGAATTTTAATGCTACCAGGGAAAGAGCAGAGAAAGTGAGGGAAGTGCAGTGCTCATAATTTGAGCATCAGCTTTTAAAGTGCTGGTAGCTTTCCAAGCTTCGTTGGAAGGAAGACGGGAGTTCTCTACCACCACCATCACCACTCCGTCACCACAGTCTCTGCCTCTTCCACCACCACCTCCATTTTCTTCGCTTGCTGTCTAGCATCATCTGAATCAATTAATACCTGGGGTGGAAATAGAAGGCAAGCAGGAAAATATGGGGAAATGTCTTATTGATTCAACAAATACTTGTCATCAAGATTTGTTTGATGTAGCAGTACTCCAAAGAAAGGAGATGTTCTTCCATGTCTCTTTGTGTCACTGTGTGACCCTTGAGGGGGCAGCAGAATCTAGCTACAGCCATGTCTTCCCAGCTCTGCCACATCACTACTGCAGGAATGAAATTTTCTTTTTTTTAACAAACCATACAGGAGATCTACATAACAGACATCCTTCTTTCCAACTCCTGACATGCTCACCAGTTTCTCATTTTGATTATTTCTCCTGAACAAGGGCTCCTGATCCTTTCCACTGCATTCATCTGCTTCGCTTTCTGAGGGAAGGACATGACCATCAGAAGCCTGAGTGTTGTACCTGAGTTAGGGGAGAATAAAAATGCCTCCAATTTCATTATTTTCTTCGGTGAACTTCTTCTGAAGTAATGACAGGGTTGTTAGATTTAATTCCTTCATCCTGCTGAATATCAATTCTCCCATCAGCCACCAGCACTTATGCACCTTTTAATATTACTTTCATTACTAAGGCATGGCATGTGCAGGTTTACTGATCAAATGAGATAAAAAGCCACCAGGAGGAGCTTTTCTTGTCTGTTTTTTCTTCTTTTTTTTTTTTTTTTTTCTGTTCAGCAGTCAGCATGCAGGGCAGAACTGATTTCTGTACGCAGAAAAAGAGCAGCAACAAAGGAGTGAAGCTGGCATTCAAAGTAAGCAAGGTGTGAAGATGAACATTTCAAACAGTGAGAAAATATCACTAAATATACAGCTCATGCCTGCTGATTGACTCCAGCATTTCCCCAGATTTCCTACAGAGGAAGCAAGTCAATAAGCCAACAAGACTGAAACTAGCTACAGCACATTTGCCCCACCTGTAGCCCTCTGAATGTTTTGAACTACAACTCTCCCTAACCTGTTAAATTGATGGTGGGGTGTTTGTTGTTGCAATATTTGGAGTGTTTCAGCTAAAAAAAGATAGATCTATTTTGCAGCATAAGTTCCTTTACTCCCTGATAGAACATGATGCTGCCACCATCATGCTTTATCATGAGAATAGTATTGTCAGGACAATGAGCAGCTTCCATATTGAGCCAAACATAGAGTTTCACAACTATGATATGGGTTTATCACAGTAAAGAAATTTCTTCTTACCACTCTCCGTTAAGCTCAACTCTGAGGAGCATCCCAGTGATAGAGGAGATGGCTTTTCCCATCCCAGGTGCAGATTTCTGCAGTTATTTAAGAGTTATCATGGGTCTCTTGCTTGCTTCTTTGACTAATTCCCTCATTACCAAGTCACTAAGTTTTGGTAGATGACCTTCTCCAAATAGAATTGTTGATGCATATTTTCCATCCAATCAAAAGAAAGAGACAAACACCCAAATGCATGGTTAAACTAAGAGCCACTTTTGTAACTATTTAAATTGATCTGCAGAACAGATAACACATTTAGCAGTGGTCTAGAGGACATTCATTGTTTATTTTTAATTTTTAATCACCCAATCCTGATTGGTACTTCTGCATAATTTTATCATGGTATTGTTTTGATAGTTCATTGGTCTTTGTAGTGCTGTTTGTTTAGATATGCTCTCCAACAAATTTCGGGGCTTTCTAAGAACAAGTGTATCTAATCTGGAATCATCCTGTATAGAAAATGCACAAAGGTAGACTCCATGAAACACTTCATGTGACTTCTTGAAGCAATGGGTTGCACCAGATCTTATTTAGATCCGTTTAACTTTTGTGCCACAGCTAAAATAATTGACAGCTTTGTAGGGTTGAACATCTTGTGAACATCACACGATAAAGATGCCGAATAAATCCATTTCAGTTCTAGGTTTTTCATCTGTAACATAACAAAATGTAGGGGAAAAGTTAAAGGAGGGTGAATGTTTCCGGAAGGCTCTGTATTGGCCTGATATGGCTCTCCTTTTTGGATTTCAGGTTTAAATTTCCAACTCTACCTAATGAATATTAAGGAAATTTGGTAAAATACAAATTTGATTTATATTTTAATCAAGTGAGCGAAGGTGTGTCAAATCCATAAGTTGAACAATATTCATAAATATTTTTTAAAAAAAATCAGGTGTGATTAGCATTGAAAATAAGAGCTTCACTGAATATATATTTCAATCTTTTTCATTTTTCCAGATTAAATTAAAAAAAATCTACCCCTCTAATATTGAGTTTTGAAGGGATATACATTCTCTCTATTATACACAGTGCTTTCAATACTTTGCGCTTTTGAAGCGTAGACTGAGCTGAGACTGCATCTGTTGCTGACAAAAGAACAAGGCTCCTCTTTAGCGTCTTCCCCATAATGTGTTTCTCATTTGTGGCTCATCCAGTTAATCCTCAAGGAATGTCATCACACACATGACATCTTTTTAATAAAGCACACAGACTCAGTTAAAAAGCAGAAAAAGCCGTTGCATAACCAGAAATAATGTTTAAAGGATTTCTTTTCTATTTCAAGTTTCACCTATAATGTAAGAGAGTATTAAAAAATCTATGGACAGTGAGTGCAATCGCTTAGAATGTAACATGATTTTACACACACACACACACACACGTGTGTGAGAGAAAGAGCACCTCTTGAGCACCTATTTGAGAACAACTCTATCAGTCTTTGTCAAATTTTTGAAAGAGTCATTAGTGAAATGTCACCTTCCAATATTTTCCATTCAGGAGTTCAGGCAGCTTCAGCTCTGGAAAATCAAAACTTAGGTTAACATAATGACTACACTTAGTTAACTATGTCTGAAACATTAATAATCTGAAAAGGAAGCCAAGAAGTGTTGAAGTAACATTAATTTAGAACTACATTGAACACTGAACAGCTGCTCTCGTGGAACGGCCAGCCATCTGATTTATATGCTACTCTGTGCTAAATTGCTTAATATAAAAAAACAAACACAAACAACTCTGAAAAACAAAGCACAATAGAAGAGGTTCAGTGTTGAAATGTAAGACTAAAATGTCAGAATGCTAGTCTGTAGATTTTACATGGTTCTTTTATGCATCTCATTTCTAACTTTTTCAACTGCTTTAAATTCAATATATTGAGCACTTTTGCATCTTTCATTTTAATCAGACATGTTGATAAGCAAAGTCTTCAATTCAGAGATAATTTGGGCCAGGCACTTGGGGAAGAAAAACAATTGAACAAATTAAAAACAGACACAATGACACCTAGTGGTACTAGGGGGAAAAACCTTCACTCTTTGCATACTTTTTCACAATAGAAAATGCAAGAAGCAAGCAAGTCACCTCTTCCACAAACTAATGTAAGGAACTTTCTTGCTACCAGAGTTTGCCTATGCAGTATAAGGGGTACACTTTTTAATATGTATATTTGGAAGTGCATTCTTTGTGGGTGAGTTTTGTGAGTGTGAGACACAGAATTCCATAGTTCTAACTTTTAGTTGTAGCAAACTTAACTGTGTATTGAAAATTACTCAAATTTGACTGTTGTTACTTTTGCATGCCCCATTCCTCCCCCCTGTCCCCATTCCATAATGCCAGTCTGGACAAAAGAAATGTATATTAAAATCTTCTCAGATAAATATCTTTGTTAAAATGGTTTATATTATTCTGTAGATGTCATATATATTGATGATGTTTCATAAATAATGGACAGTAGCACAAATAAAGAACATATCTTAATAACAGGGATACAATTTGCATATATTTTTTAAAATGTTTCAGTGTGTATGTGTGTCTGCGTGTGCAATAACTTTGCCATGCACTCATAATTGTATGTTACAAACACAGTTTGAAACATGGATTTAACAATGTGCTTTCCAAAGAAGGAATGGTTAGGCTAATTATTTGTAGGTTGATTTAATGTGCATTGTTTTCTCAACATTATTAACTAGGGTTTTTATGTTTCTATGTATTTAAATATGAACTCACTTAGACTTCCCGTAAGCTCTGTTTAGGAAGTTACAATGACTGGAGTTAATTGTAATGTGATATGTAGTAAACAATACCTGATATTTCAAAACAGAAGTAGCAGGATTGTGCCTGTATTTATAAGTTAGTATTACGATAAAGCTTATTAGGAGAGGTGGTCAAAGCTATTTAAAATTTCATAAATCAGCCCTGAAAAGACCAGATTGAAGTAAGGTGTTATTTGTTGTTGAAAGGGCAAAGCATTATGGATTCATTTGAAATGTGAAAGCAATGCCCAACTTCCTCAGCTACTGAAAGAATTTAAAATGTCATTTTCTTGGAAAGAAAGTTATTGTCCCAAATCTTCATAACAGACCCAGCTATTGAAGTTGTCATAAATAAGTCAGTACAGGACAGGGGGCTATTTTGTGAGAAATTATTTAGGCTATTGATATAGAAGTGTCCTCCTTAGTTCCATTGAACAAATTATGATTTCTCTCTGAGTAGTCACACACAGAAGCATACTGTTAGGCAAGTTAAAGTGTTAATTGGATCCTAAAAATTCATCTAGACACAACCTTTTGAAAGTGTGAGTAAAACTCAGTGATGAGTCTATAATATGAACTATTAATCATAGTCCCAGTTTTTACCATTGTTAAATCCATGAAGAATAACAACTAATGAGTGTGTACATAGGTTTAGCCATGCCCCCAGAGGCTAGTTTAGCAAATACCTGAGACAGGCCTTTCTCTATAGCAGGCAGTGTCTTGGTTGTGGAACTCCCTCCTAAAGGTAACCACCTGGTTCAAACACTTTTGAGGATCCAACAGGCAGCCAAGACTGCCTTGTCCTTGCCAGCTTTTAAGACTTTTAATTGTAAGTGTTTAAAGCTCAGTTTTAAAAATATACATCTTAGTGGGTTTTTTTAAAAAAAAAAATACCTGTTCTGCATCACCTCACTAATCTTGCTGAACCAGCCATGTAGCTTGGCGTGTCAGTGGAGGGGCAGAGGCATGGTCACATGGCGCCAGGGCATGGCCACATCGCACGGGGCACCCCCAAAAAATTGCCACCCATGGTGCACCACCCTCATTGCCCATCCCAATCTGTCCACCAGCGTGTTAGACTGGCAGTTGATTAACAAATATATTTAATCTAATATATAAAAGTCAAAGTTTGCTTGTCTGTGTCAGGCAAAGACCTCATATGATTGGCTGCCTAAGACATTTCTATAGAATCCTGGGGTTTGCAGCTTAGGGAAGGGCCTTTAGAATTCTCAGCCAGAGAGCTCTTGGGCCTCAGCCGACTGTATCCGTCTTGAATAGGCTGGTTGCTATGGAGACAAAGCCTAGCAGCAAGGAGGAGGGCAGTGTATTTCCTCAGGAACCCAACATCTGTATGGTAATAAATCTGAATACAGATTGGATTGGGGAATATGAAGGAAAGGTATAGGTACTGGACGAAACAGTTTGTGGAATTAGAGACATAGGATCTTGAATCTTTCTAGCAAATATATCCCAGGCAGCACTGTAAATATGCGCTAGTTAATAAATATTTCAAACTACTGTTTCCTTGCCAGCACACTGGAACTCCCAACCCCATTCCCATGCCCTAAGTCAGACCACTGGGTCTCCTAGCTTTCCAGGAAAAGGTTCAGGCTGTGTACAAGGAGGTGCCAGGGAGAAGGAAGGTCATTTCCCTTTGGTTCTCCTGATGAAAGCAGTTCTCTTAATGGAACAACCCCGTGTTACCCTTGCCAAACCACACTAGCGATGTAAATTCTTGCTTTTGTCATTCATACAAGTGGGAAGATGAAACTATACAATTTCTTCTGTACAATTCATGGAGTCTTTGAAGAAAAAAGTACTCTTCTGACTATTCCAAGTGGAATATACATATCAGGAGCCAGTGATATTTGTGGTTGTCTTTGTGCTTTTTTTTTTTTAAGAGCCACACAATGTTTTTGCAATCACACAACGTTTCAGACTATTTCTCCTCTGTTTCGGTAGTATTCTGAGAATTTGTTTTTTCCCCAAAGGGCATTTTAACGGATATTTGGTCATAATATGGATATGGGTATGTTAAATCCTTCCCTCCCTGCCTATTTTCAGAATGTTTTCACCCTCTGACCTATTGCTCTTTTTCCTCTCACCTCCAAATGCTTCTTTATAACATATGAATTTTTAAAACTCTCTCAAGAGCCTTAGCAATAAAGTTGTAGGCTCCTGTGCTAGGAAAGATCACCTCCCCAACACACACACACACACACACACCCCTGCCTGAAACTTCAAGTGAAGCAAAGCTTTCAATTACATCCCCCTCAGCTTCTCTCCTTTCCACTTTCCTTCAACAGTTGACATTGACTACTGTTTGTGTACAGAGAGATTTTTATGAGTATAACCACCTACTGCTTTATTGCAAAGACTCCAGAGAGAGTTTTTAAAACTTAAACGATTAAAAGGTGAAAGATTAGAAGTTTGGAGACACAGTAAACTACAAATATCAGGCAACCTGGCATTGATCAACTGCTGCTCCTGACTATGACCAGGGACATCCAGACCAGTTAAATAAATACCTGCAAGGCCTCTCTTATCTCCAATAATGCTTCCATGCTGTGCCATTTTGGATAGGCCTTTGTAGCCATCCCTGTTTGTCATGAGCTTTCCCTACCACCAACTCATCCAGTCCACCCATCGCAAAAGTTTGCTTAGAAGAGAACATTTGCTTGGAGAGAAAGAGTCAGGATTCATCATTCTTCTTAGCTAGTTTTTCTAAAATTAGACAGCCTCAATATTTTTCACAAAAATACTAGAAAGAGTGCTTTGTAAGGAAAACTATAGGGAAGCTTCCTTCTCGCCAAAAAAGAATAATTCATTGTTGAAGGACATGAAATGGGTCATGGAAGAGGTGGGTCTAGCAGTTTGACTCGGACATTTTAACTGAATTATATGTCTAAAGTAGAGAACTACTGTTTTTGTGTCTGTTGTTCTGCAGCACCACACCTGCAGATGGCCATAGAGTTGTATTTATAGTGATAGCAGACACTTCTCAGTTGGAAGGTCTTTTAGAGAGTAATCCCCATTTTAAAGGTGTCCTATATTTGACAACAGTTTAATTTTTTTAAAAAAAAAACTATTAGAAAGGAGAGGAGGGAAGTTATATTTGCCCACCAAGCATTAGCACCTGGCTACTCAACAGAAGAAACACAGAGTCACAGTCTCCTCCACAAGGATGTTACATTTCTCTTTACATTACAGCAATTATTTCTAAGGGCCTCACTGCACTACACTGTTATAGTGCTATTATTCCACTTTCAACATCCTGGGGATGTTTGTAATTTGTAATTTTTGTAGAGTTTGTAATTTACTGAGACCAAAGAGCTCTCTGGCTGAGAATTCTAAACACCCCCCCCCTAAACTGCAAACCCCAGGATCCCATAGGATGTTGAAAGTGGAATAATAACACTGTAACTGGTGTAGTGCAGAAATGGTCTAAATGTGTGATCATCAAAGGGGTATAATTTTTTGTAACGTCATTCTCAAAGGAAATGATGGGTAGTTTTAGCAATTTTTTCCCTCTGCTCTGCAAAAAGAGTCTTCGACAAGTGCAGTCTACAAAGTCTAATCTTAGTTCAGGACTTATCCTGCACAAAAATTCACATGTAAAAAAATTCACAAAGTAGTCTTTTCTGCTATTATCTTGCCATTCTGTTGTTATTCTGTTATTTTTCTTCTATTTTTCTGTTCCTATTCCACTGTTATTTTCTGCACAGGAAATACTGTATTTGGGGACTTACTCTGCATAAAATTTGTGCATGAGTTTTTTGTTTCACAGAAAACAACATTTCTTGTGCAGGAGACAGCATTTTCTGCACATATATTTTTGCAGAAATATTGTTTTCTATGTAGGCATATTACTTTCTGTGCAGAAAATGCTTCCTTCTTGAACAGAAAATGTTGATTTGTGCATACACACACATACACAAAATGTGAATTTTGCATAGAACAAGTTTCAAACTATGAAGATTCTCATTAGTCCAGGATTGTCTTCAGCAGTGTATCTTAACGGTTGAGAAACATTTTTTCAACTATTTTGGAATATTCTTTCTGCCTAAACCATCCATGTAGAACAGTCACTCAGATCCTGCATAAGGAGCAATGTTACTGTCCCTCTGTTTCCCAGTGCTATCCCCCTCAGAACACCTTTTAACTAAAACTTGTCCCCAACATGGCCATTTTCATGTAGCTGGAAAGTGAGGAAATCAATAGAGACACGTCCAGCTATTTTCCTGTAGATGGACCTTCTGCAGCCTACAGGGAACTCCCAGGCATTCTTAGGAGATGTTCTTGCAGTACAAAGGATTTTGACCTCCACAATGACCAAAACATGTATTATGATAGTGCAAGTTGGATGTATGCTACCATAGCTCACTGAGACAATTTTAGCATGCTTATACAAATTCTATGCAAAATGCTTTTTAGATTATGATGTATTTAAAAAATAGGTGTTTTACAATGTATTAGTGGCCATTCTGATTATAGAGCAACTACCAGCCCTGGAGAAATAGTCCTCATCTCATAAAGCAGCTGTCACTGCTCCATTTGAGCTACATCTTCCTGAACTACATGTGGTCTTCCAGTTCCACATGCCTGTATCCATTTAGAACACCAGTTTCACAAAGGGAGTGTGATAGATGATGGCTCTGAGGTTGATGAGCAACTGAATGTGCCAGGAACAGAGCCAGTGATTGGCCAAACCAGCTTGCAAACATCCCCATCAGTTGAAAGACAAGTGGAGGCAGAGTTGCCCCAGCCAGCTCCAGAGCGAGAGGGAACCAGCAGTGATTTGGAGGAATTACAGTCACCTGTGCCCCCTCAGCCACCAGTCACAGAGGAGGGTGAAATGGATAGCTCAGAGGGAAGCTGTTTTGGTTAGATTAAGGAAACAACGGCAAGTAACACCTGTTTTCAGTGGCTATTTAAGTCTGCCAGCGTAGCTTGATGTTTGCTTGTAGCAAAATTACTATGCAGGCCTCTCGACCCTTGTGCTTCAGCTCCCTCAACTCCTCTGAATGGACTTTCAGATTCCTGGACCCTTTGGATTAGACCTTGACTCGGCTCAGCTCGGTGTTTCCGTTTGTTGTTTGTGTTGGACACTCCCCACTGCCTCCTCTTCCTTCCAGGGTAAGTACCTTGGCATCCCCTTCTTTGCTGGCAGAGATGCACAGGAAGGGAGTTGGATTCTGACAGGGGCTGTGCCTGCTATTCACAATATGCTGCAGTTAGAAAGGTGGTACTGATGGTACTTCCAGTACATTATTCACATAAATGAGATCCTTCTTTTGCCCTACTCACTTTTAACAGCATCCAACATCTGTGGTCTTAATATCAATATCAAGATTAATATTAATATCAATATTAATATCAAGATCCCCTAATACTGATCTGAATGTGGGTAAGTCTGACAGAATTTGTCTTCCTAACTGATAAATTCAGGGCATACATTTTTAAACCATATTAAAATTATATAGCTACAAAGAGAATCACTGAAAATTAATAAAACATTTCTACTGGCCTGATTAATCCAAATTCAATTTAAGCTGTTCCAAGGAATGAAGCCAGGAGAAACAGATTAGGCGTACAACTCAGGAGAAACATTTTCTGATTAATGTCTTTGGATTTATTCCCTCCAGAGCACAAGGAATAGTGAAAATGAGTGATCTAGAATGCTGCAGACCCATTCATATTTTCAAGTATGGGAAAACCAGGAAGCTATTGACTCCCTTTTGCGCTTCCATGATTATTCATTAAAGCAAAGGTTCGCAATAATAGGTTTGACCTATTATTGTCATCAGCCATAGCCATAATATGCTATGTTGCAGAATTATGAGAGCTGCAGTCCAAAAACATCAGAAGAAC
Organism: Iguana delicatissima; assembly: GCA_948472985.1. Classification (NCBI taxonomy): domain Eukaryota; kingdom Metazoa; phylum Chordata; class Lepidosauria; order Squamata; family Iguanidae; genus Iguana; species Iguana delicatissima. Next base: position 473,964 of record CAOKZL010001191.1, on the reverse strand, counting down.
CACCATTGTCCTAGAAGGAAGAAAGTGTACCATAAAACATCCTTTGTTCTTTACTACTGTTCCACTTCCTTTTCCACGACTCACCATTCACTTCAGTTTAGAAATGCACATATCTGCGCATTCTGATTCCTGTTCTCACTGCTCACCCCATCAGTGCTTAATATATGTTTTGGTTCTAATACATAGCATGATGTACAAGAGAGGGAGTAATGTACAGTCCTCCACATGTCATTAAACTGCAACTCTCATCAGTGTTTATTTGTGGTGACGAACAATGGGAAGTTCAATTCAACATCATCCAGCAGGCAACATATTCCCTGTTCCTGCTGTATGCTAGTGGCATGGGATGACGGCAGCAGAACAGAAATATATGCATGAATTTATGTCTCTGTACATTATATGCACATGAGCTTGAGAGGTTCCCATATACAAATAAATAGAAACACAATACCATAAAGAAGGAAAGAGATTAATGTTCCATAATGGTGTACTTCCTGAGTAAATTTGTAGATCACCATAATTACCTCAATTTCTTCCAGTTCACTCTTGTTTGTGGAGACTTTAAATTGCACATATGTGTCTTTGTTCTTGCTTAAGAAAGTCTTTACGCAAGAACCATTGGGTTCAAAATTATGAAGCAGCAGCTTTGAAGTCACTGGTGAGCTGATGTGAGGAAGTTCCTAACAGTTAGGGTTGCCAGATTCCAGGGCCTCACCTTGAATATCTAGTTTTCATGGGTCAGCTCCAAGCAGGAGGCAAGTATGCAAATTTCACAGTTTTCATAAGGTCAACACCAAATAAAGAGTGGGTCTGCATACAAATCTCCAGTTCAGCAAGTAGAGCAGTGGTTTACTTAGCATCCAGTCTGTTCTGATCCCCTCCGTAAGAGACAAGGAGAGAGAGAGAGCGCATTGTGGAACCTTCAAGAACATAGTAGTTGACAAATTTCATTCCATTTCTCTTCCAGAGATGATGCCATTCTACGTTACTTTTCCCTCCCTCCGATATCACCAGGGTCCACCCCTGGGTCTCAGGTTTTGGCCCAGAATTCTCAGGGCCTGGGATGATCCTGACTTGGCAACACTACTGAAAGTAATGAAACAGTATGTTCTAGGACCCCTACTTAGTTGAACTTACATGATTATACTCTTTATAGCAGGACTTTGTCCTTTGTTGGCACTGCAAAATTTTTAAAGAGATAGATATCATATGGCTGTAAACATGGAAAGTCATGCAGCCTCCAACCAGTTCCCCAAATGTGTCAACTTCCCTTACCTTATATCAAAACAAATTCAGTTTACTTTGGGTAAGAGTTTGTTTAGCTAACTGTGTTTTAGTCCCAGGATCTGGCTTTGTTATATACCAACATATAAGAAAACGTATCTACTCTCCTTGTGTAAAACTTCAGCCAGATGATCAGCTATACCTCTCCAGGTCTCTGCCCCAGCATATAAGTCTGGAACAGTAAACAAGGGGGAAAAATGAAGATAGTGATAATTCTATGCTTGGTTTCTCCCCCACACCCTACCCCTGTAGAAAAATCTGATGGTTTTTACTCCGCTGAGCTTTTGAACAAGCCATACATCTTTCACAGATGCAATACAGTGCAAGTCATACTAAATCCCGCAGAAAGTATTTTGGACTCCCCTCCGTGTGATTTCATTACGTTTCATAGTCTTACATTCTTGAAGCCGAGTCTTGCAGCATGATGAAAATCAGCTGGAATTGGAGAACTAGCCTTAGAAATATAGGATCAAAAATGTAGGAAAGGAAGATCAGCTGACAGGATGTCATTTATCACTGGTCCAATGTCTTCAAAAAAAAAAAAAGCATGCCTCTCTCAAACAACATTTCAATACCACAGAATGTTGAAAGTGAAAGAGGAAAATGAAGAAGATTCCTCACAGGATTCTATAGGAGTGAAATCAGAGCTCAGAATGCTGGGGGGAAAACAACTCAGAAAAGTAATTGGTTTGGGGGGGTTTTTTCCTAACAGAACGTGTAAATTCACCCAAACTCAGGTGGTGTAATTCTAAAGGTTGTTCAGTGTCCATTAATAATTGTAACAGCTTTATTCCTTTAGCCAATATCAAAGGGAGTTTCAACTTACACATACGGCATGTGGTAACCATTATTGCTGAGAATATCTGAGTTTATTTTAAATTTTGTTATTAGCTGGAAATAGATTAAAACAGAAGAATATTTCTGAATAATCACTTGGATCCCATTGTTATAACCTTTTCATTAAAGCTTGACTTCTAAGATGAAATCTCTTATCAAAACATGAAAAAAAAAATCAAACTATTCCAAATAATGTACTCAAATGCTACACAAACTTTCAATGGGATGATATATTTCACTACCATGGAAGACCACATCTATATTTCTTTCACATAGTTAATACAATCCTCAGGTCCTGTGCTGTTCAAAAACATTGTTACTGTGACAGTAAACCTAGGAGCTACATTCATGTTATATATTGTGAGTTTTTGAAATATATATTCAGATATGTCACAGTTCACTCACACAGCAGAAATGGTGCTTGAGGATAAATGTTTTGTGCAGACCTGTAGCCTGAAATTTTGTCTTGGGGAAGAAATCATGGTTGATCAGCAGAATGTAAGTGAAGATATGTAGGCTTATATAAACATGCTTCAAAATTATCTGCAGGAGAATCCTTTGGCATGTCTATGGAGATGTAAGTCTCTAGTTATCAATGGGAAGTATTCTCAGATAAATGTGTACAGGATTGCATCCTTTACTACTAAATAGTGGCTTGAGCTTTTGGTGGTGTTTTTTAATTGCAAGTTCATATTGTTTTCTTGATATTTGTTTACCCCCACTGAAGTGATACCTGCCAGGACTTCTGCTTGTGTCCCAGCAGTTGTAACTACCATTTTAGCTCCAGGCCCATCAATAGCTAGAGTCCTCAGTCATCATCACTCAATTCAAAATCAATCCAACAAGCCATTTTGGTAGCTCACTCAATCTTGCTTAAAATAGGACAGCCAGGCATGGAAAAACTATACATCAGAAGCAACCATCCAGGCTCCTATATCTTGTCTGGTGACCCCAGATCTGGCAGTGTCTCTTTCTACACTTCCACTGGTCACCTGAGTTGTCACACTGTACTTGGCAAATTTAGAAAGGATTATACTTGAAAGTCTGGAGATGAATAGGAAGTTTTGTAAGGGGGTAAATTACCCAGACTTTTGTGGCAATCAGAAAATAATGTTTTCTAAGCCTCTATAGTGTCTTAGAGAGAAAAAAATCAATACATTTAGTCAAGTTGGGTTCTAAGAAACTTGCTTTTCTCTGTTTACCACTATCTTCCATTCTACATTTCTTTAATTTCAGCACATTAGCAAACAAACCCTTACATCATAATTCCATAGTTTATCTACCTAGAAGTAAGGCTGGAGGAGTTCAGTTTAAAGGCATAGGGTAAACATGATGAGGATAATTGAATTTGTTCACAACATGAACCCTGTGTACAGGAGAGTGACCTGGAGGACTTTTTGAACTTGCTACTGCATAGCTCAGATTGTACCTAAGAGTATAGCTCTAGGCCAGTGGTTCTCAACCTGTGCGTCCCCAGATGTTTTTGGACTTCAGCTCCCAGAAGCCCTGAGCATTGACCATAGTGGCTAGGGCTTCTGGGAGCTGAAGTCCAGAAACATCTGGGGACCCACAGGTTGAGAACCACTGCTCTAGGCTTTTTTCAGTTTCATGTACAGAACTAAGTATTTCTGAACTTCTCTCCTTAGGCAAAACTATAAGGGTGTGTATGCCTTTTCCCATTACTTTTCACATATTGAGACTTATGAAAATTCATTTCTGAGTGATTCTGAAGAAAACATCAGGTGAACTCAGGCTCATCCACCACCTTTCCTACCCGAGAGGGACCTCTGTTAATGGGAGTTGGGTGTCCCAGTAGCTCATGAAAAGATTGAGGGCCCTTCCAGCTCTTTGGTATAGCTAGGTATTCTGCTAGATTCTGCATGAGGTGTCGTGTACCCTGTTTGCCTAGCAACAAACTGGAAGAGCTTAGGGTCATTTTGGGGCATAATTAGATTAGATATTCCATTTCAGTCTCAACTTTTGAGAAATACAGCACTTTCTTCAATTGGGCATTATATAGTAAGGTGGGCTTAACACAGTACACAATGTGGGCAATTTTCTTTTCGTGGGTTATCTGGATCAAGTAATACATCCATTTATTGCTAGTTTGCAAGCTTAGCAGAAAAATCGGGAGTCCCAATTGGGAATCCCATTAGCTAAGGAAAAAACTGAAATTCTAGCACAGCAGCTTACCTTTCTTAGACCTGAGCTTGATAGAATTCAATAACACTGTAGATTAACTACAAGGGGGGATTCAGGATTTATGTTTCACCAATTAGTCATTCATGCACTTGTATAATGCTACTCTTAAGCAATTCCAGGAATTAATTGATAGGTTGCCTCAAGCTTTTCTGTGGGGTGCTTGCTCTGACCATGGTGCTTCTTGGAAGAGTATATGATACCACGAGATTGGTTTATCACCCTTTATGAATCACAAAAAAAAGATTAAGGCAGTCATGATGGTGATGAACAAATTTCTAGAACAGTTCAATAGAGCATGTTTTAGAGAGATGAACATAAGTTGAATGCAGAGTCACAGGTCTCCTCAAATATTGCTGGGCTTATTGGGTACAGTGGTTTTTTTGAGGGCTCCATGGCCTCCAAAATGTGAAGGAACATAATGGGAAGCATTGTTCACCCTACTTTTCGAAGTTCTTCCCTATTGTGGAAAATGATTTTGCAAAAGCATCAGTTCATTTTTGGTGTAATAAACCAGTTTATGCTCATGTTATTAATTCCTTGATGTCATATTCATCCAGGATAATCCAGTTTGTCAGGGCTTTTGTATTGTCTTGTTTACCATTTAACACCAGCAAGATACATTGCTAATGTTGACAACAGTACTGCTGATGTAACCAGATAGAGAGGTTTTTCTGGTTAACACCAAATGCCAGGGGAATCCCAGACCTGAAGCCTGAGGAATTATGGATGCTTGCCAGGGTAAGGCTTGTAGAACCATCTTAGAAGTGCAACAAAACTTAGTATTGAAGAACCCAGCCAGCCCCTCCCGAAACTGCAAACCCCAGGATTCCATAGGATGTTGCAAGTGGAATAATAGCGCTATAACAGTCTAGTGTAGAAATGGCCTAGGAAAGGAACTTGTGTGATTTTGTAAGGACACAGGATTGTGTACAGGCCAGACCAACCTGATTGAACATTTGTTGCTATTTAGTTATAGGCAAAGTGCTTAAGAACCTACTCTGAGGACAATTGGCAGCACTTGTATTTTTGCCAAAAGCAAATGTGTTTAAGGACTCATCTGATGATTTCAGCATGCACAAAATGGTGGAAAGGTGGAGCAGGGAAGTGTGCGTGAAAGCCCATTTCTGCATTACACTGGCCCTTTTTGCACGGCATTTTTTTGCATGCATTTTTTTCATTTTCAGCTTGAAGCCGAAAATACTGTGTGGTTGCGCCTCCCTCCAGGGCCCCGTGCACTTACCTTGCATGAGGAGCCTTGGGAGCCGGGCCGGTCGTGCTTCTGTCTCAGTGCAGCCTGGGAAGGTCCCAGGCTGCACTGCAAAGGAAGAGGTGGGGCTCTCACACGAGCAGGAAGCTCGTGCAGAGCCGAAGAAGCAGGGAAGCAAGAGCCTCTCTCCAGAGGCTGCTCACGTGAGCACTGCACCCCAGTGCTGAAAATGAGTAAGTTGCGGAAAGGGTAACTGTTATAATGCTATTATTCCATTTCCAACATCTTATAGAATTGTAGTTTAGGGAGGGGCATTTAGGCTCTCAGCCAGAGAGCTCTTTGGCCCCAGTAAACTACAAACCACAGCATTCCATAGTATATTGAAAGTAGAATAATCTACTATATAAAAGTCAAAGTTTGTGAGTGATCTTGTCTGTTTGTCTGTGTCAGGCAGGCAAAGACCTTATATGATTGGCTGTGTGAAGTGAGAGGACATCATATGACTGGCTGGCTGTGAAGATTCTAGGGAATCCTAGGGTTGGCAGTTCAGGCAAGGGTCTTGATAATTCTCAGCCAGAGAGCTCTGAATCGTCCAGTTGCTATGGGCACAAGGCCTAGCAGCAAGTACCCTCATGAACCCAACCTCTGTATTTTAACAGCTCTGAATACAGACTGGACTGGGGAATATGGGCAAAAGTTACATGTATTGAACAAGGCAGTTTAGGGAATTACAGACACAGGATCTCAAATATGTGTATTTCAACAGCATCTAACTCCTGAGGTAAGGTAACGTAAGGTAAGGTAATTCCTACGGTATTTCCAAGAAGTGTTACTTATGAGAAAATAACATTTTGGGCAACATCGGGTAAACACGTAATCACCACTATAATTGCGTGGTGCAGAAATGGCCAAAGATTCCAGGTCCACTAACAGTTTTAAAGGATCTTCAGCATTTATGGGTTGAGCTTTGTCATTCAACTCCTGAAGCTCTTTTATTTCAGGCAACAGCCTTAATACCCTTTTAGTGACCTGCAGGTAGGCAAGCTCGCAATTACCTCAAAATCAGACCAATCAAGTAGGGCATTGGAATACTGGGATGTGCACCTTTTGAGAGGGCATATTTTGATGGAACTACAGCTTTCTAAGACATATCAAAAAGTGAAACGGTCTGAAATTTGATTACAGGCTTGTACTGTTCCTCCTTTATGTCCATTTAGGGCATGACTTGAGGGGGATTGGGAAAGCATATTCTTCACACATGAAGACCATAGTCACTTCATTAAGTATCTGATCTGGATAGTTATATCCAAAATCATATGCAATATGGAACCTGAGCAGCATAAATCTGGAATTCACTCCTTTAGGTTTGGGGCAGAATAGAAAGGAGCTACAAGAGGACTGGGGTGGTTCAGTCTGGAGTGGGAGAAATCATCAGTCTATCATGCATATATATCAGAAAGCTTCATGGTTGTTCAGTTATTTTTCAAACATCTGTGCTGTTTCATTATAAGATTAGGAGATACCAATGGGCACAGCCTAGTGCTGATGAGTGGACATACCATGGTCCACTGGGTTGCCTGGCAAGGAAGAAGAGGCCACATCAGTTCACAAATGAGTGAGTGGGCTTCTATTGACTGGTTGATTAAGAGGAGGGTGAGGTGGCATGCATTATTGTCTCTTATGTTTGATGAATGAAAGGATCCTTTTCCAATGTATTTGTCAGTAGCCTGATGGAAATGGCTTGGATTTATTTAAAGGTAATCCCAGAGACTTTGCTTAAATAGGAAATAATGTGACATGTGAAATGCGTATGTGAAAGAGATGCAGGAGTCTTAATAGTCCACAAACTGAACATGAGTCAATAGCATGATGCAGCAGCTAAAAAAAAGTCAATGGGCTTCTAGGCTGCATCAATAGGAGTATAGCATCTAGGTCAAATATCACTCTCTTCTGCTTTGGTCATATCTTACCTGGAATACTGTGTCCAATTCTGGGCACCACAATTCAGGAAGCAGATTGACAAATTGGAACATGTCAAGAAGAGGGTGACCAAAATGGTAAAGGGCCTGGAGGCCATGCCCTATGAAAAGCAACTTATGTTGCTGGGTATGTTTGGTCTGGAGAAGAGAAGGTTAAGAGGTAATATGATTACCATGTTTAAATATTTGAAGGGATGTTGTATGGATGATGGACCAAATTAGTTTTCTGCTGCCCCAAAGGCTAGGACACAGAGTAATCACTTAAAACTTCAGGAAAAGAGGTTCTACCTAAACATTAGGAAGAACTTCTTGAAAGTAAAAGCAGTTCAACAATGGGATATGCTACGTCAAAGGGTGGTGGCATCCCATTTGTTTAAACAGAGGCTGGATGGCCACATGTCACAAGTACTTTACTTGTGAATACCTGCATGGCAGAGGTTTGGACTGGATGGCCCTTGTGATCTTTTCCAACTCTATGATTCTGTGATTCTGCGATAAACTGCAAAATAGATTGTGAGGTTTATTCTGAGTTAACATGCTCAGAAGTGTGTATCAAAAGTGCCACAATAGTGGTGATATTTTCTTGGTACCTCATTTCCACCATGAGGTGTTTACTGACTATTTAATAATATAATTGACTGCCTAAAACAATAGCAGTGAAGTGTATTAATATGCATCGTCTGTGATTATATAACATTTATTAATGAGTGGCACATTTGCTATGAATTGAAAATTCAGAATGTGTGAACCCATAGTTTCATTTTCTTTGGGATTTTATTTATTATTTCAGATTTTTAGGTTGTTCTTATCTCAGACTGAACATTTGATGGAGAAAATGCTAAAACAATACAGAGACAGATGGATCAAGGAAGGTAGATAAATAAAGTCATGAACTTTTCTCAGATTTAAACTAGGAAGTGCCTAGCAGTGCAATCTTGTAATATCTACTCAGCAGTCAGGCTAATGTGAATGATAGCTGCCTTCCCAGTATCCCATTACTGCTTGTAAACCATTGCACTTGATATGCTCTTTATCAATGAATTCCATACTCCGAACACTTCCAAGAATTTATTTGTGAAGTTTTGTTTCTCCTTAGCCTAAACATATTATAGCAACAGGTTTTTCTCTGCTGGGCTTGACCATGCATTCAGTACATAAACCAGTTTGTTATAATAAGAAGAGTGCACATATTTCAGGGTTGAGTAGTGGTAGCAGAAGAAAGGCAGAGAAAGCAAGGCACTGTGCAACAGAAAAACCTTATGCAGAGCAAATGATTTTCCAATGCAGCCTTCTTAGAGCATCTTTAGGTTTGAGGAACCACCAATAAGCCAGGCAATACAGAAACAGGCTACTGGCAAGTGGGTGACTTTCTCTTCAGACAGAGGTGGAAGTGTTTTTCTCTGTCTCCCCCTACCCCATTGCCATTGTGTAACTCTGCAAAAAAATCACTAAGCCAACTTAACAAACTGTTGCAATGACCACTGAATTTCGGACTTATACTGAGCTGCATGTGTCAAGCAAGGCAAGGACAACTTCTTGCAACCCATTTTGTCAAGAGGATGCTAAACTTCACACATCAATACTTATAACTGCTTAGATTGTGGAAATTATTTCCTTTTGGAGTTGTATTCATGCTGCCACCATTATTCCATGTCACCTTCATCAATGTAGACCACTGCCAACCTATGCTGATGTAGGATCTCAGCCTAATAGCACAACATTAGGCATATTTATGCTAAAATGAGTCTAAACATCTCAGTCCTGAGTAAACATCTGTAGGATTACAATCCTAATAGCATATGTTTGGTATCCAGAACTGCCTCCTTTCCTCACACATCTGAATGGGCTCATCAAAGCTTATGCAGCAATATATACACAATAAGATGCCATGACATTATTTGTTGTGCTTGCTATAGCAGAGTAATATTATTCATGATTTACTAAGTGGTGCTTCTTTTAAAAGGGAGTCCTGTTTTTGGAAATACCAACCATCTTAATCCAGCTTTGGCAGCTCCAGCTGCAGACCCCAAGAACCCAATCAACAGCTGGAAATGTCACTAAGCAGAGAGGTGAGAATGAGAAACTTAACTATTTGAACTGATTGGCAGCAGATCAACTCCTAGCGCCATCTCAGGCACTATGTGACAAATTTTTAAGTGCCTCCGTAAATTATCCAAATCTCTGCATACAATCATCCTTGCCGGTTCCTATGATGAGCCAAACTGAAACAATTTTTCTGGTGTGTCTAGATACCACTAGTGGTCTTGGGGGGAAATGTTTGTATGAACGAATTTTAAATTCTGTGAATTCTGCATGTTCAACAAGATATTTTCCTTTCTTTCTTAAAATCCATACAACAATCCTTTCAGATAGGTCAGAGTGACCCGCCCAAAGTCATACAGTAAGTTTCTTGTCTCAGTAGAGTCTTGAAATTGGGACTAAAACCATAATTTTAGTAGTAATCTCAATGTATTTATTGAAAATGGGTTTCTTTTTAATTCATGTGTACCCAAGGAAATATTATTTTTTTAGGATCTTCGATAAGAATAAGAAAATCTAAATATTTACTTTGCTACCACTGCAACCATGCAAAGCTATACAGAGAAGCTCTTTCAGGTAGTGAGAGGACTTTTATATCTTTCTTGTCAAAATAATAAGTACCATCAGAGACCTGCTGTGACTTCTTATTTGCAAGACACTTCACAAATAAAGTCGCTCATATCCATCCCAACTTAACTTGCACTTTGGAAAACAGAACCTCTGCTGCCTGGGGGGACAGTATACACTGACCATCCATCATCATCAACACCACCACCATCATATTTTCATTGATCTCACACCTTTTGCCCAGTAATGGGACTCAAGCCAGCTAATAGCATATTTTAAAAAAAAAACAGATTAAAAAGCAGAAAAGTTTCAATAAAAGCATGAATATAAGAAGTTATTTAATTTATTTTTTTAAAATATTTTTATTAAAAGTTTCATTGCATAAAAAACAGAGTGGATATACCCCATTATTGGATATATCACACCCTCCCCCCGCCGCTTCCATATTATTTTACTCCAGTTGAATCTTCTTTGTTTCCATTTACCAAAAGAAAAAGAAAGAATAACAGTTACATTTTACAGAAGAGAAAACAATTACATTATCTCTTTCTTTACTTTCATATACTTTCAAGTTTTTATCCATTCCAAAACTCCTTTCCATTCCCTTTCAAAGTTCTGAATAGGGTTATTTTTCAATGAAAAGGCTAACTTTTCTGTCTCTACTATATCCAGAACTTTTAATTTCCACTCTCCTAAATCAATATCTTTCTTTTCTTTCCAATGTGGCGCGTATGTCAACCTTGCAGCTGTTATCAAATATAACAATATCTAAAAGAAGTTATTTTACAACTGTTAAATAATTTATAAAGTTAAAACATTAAAATTCATTGAAACTATAAAAACAGCACTGTGCAGTACTAAAAATCCATTCCAATCAGACTTGCGGCATATATAGAATAATCTAGACATCTATTTATGTATTTGGTAATTGTTTGAGTGTAGTGGTATAGTGGTTTAAGCATTAGACCAACGTTGAGACCTAGGTTCAGATCCCCAGTCAGCCATGGAAACCCACTGGGTGACCTTGGGCAAGTCATGCTCTCTCAGCCTCAGGTGAAGGCAAAGACAAACATCCTCTGAACAAATCCTGCCCAAAAAAAAAGCCATGATAGCTTGCTTTAGGGTTCCCGCAACAACTATTGTTTGAATATGCCATCTTCCTTCTCTTAAGTAAAGAGCTTTTCCTCTCTTCACTCCACTCACCTGCGTATTAAGGAGTACAAAGTAAGACTATGAAAACTGCAGTACATTCAGCTGTAAATATATTTTGTTTGAGTAATCTATGGAAATTTGCTAGAATTTTTTGCCAGATATTGGTCTGACTCCTATTGTGATTCCCACAGAGAGCAGACCCATTGAATCAATTAAATTTATCTATGCATTGATTCACCATTCAACAATTGACTGAATGAGTCTTCTCTAGTTGGGGCTACCAACAGGATGCCAGTCATGCACATTTTGTCCAAGACTGAGGATGAAGGAAAATGGATCTGATCATATGCAGTAGAATCGGGTTATGCACAATGCTGTTTGGTGGACATTTTTCTTAACATCATAAATGCAACTTTCCTTGTACTGATTTTGGATCCATTGTATTTTTTTTTAAAAAAAATAGAATAAAAAACAGTGTAGAATACAATTTTTATTGCTCAGAATCATTCAACTGTTTGGATTACAGATTCAGGCTTTGCTCTATTCCAACATAGCTATGTGATCTTAGAGCTCATCAAGAAATTAGTGACTTTTGAGGAAGACCAATATCTGAAACAGCAGTATGTCTCTTATCACTACACATATCATTCTTGTACATTAGGGAAACTGACATTAATTGAAATTAATTCTGCCATTTGAAAGGTTAACATTGTTGAAAAGACTGAAAGAGAGGGGACAAAACCCTACAATTTGTCTAACATTCCAATCATTTGTAGGAACATTTGAATAATGTTTCTGTGAAGGTCAGGAGCCATGATAGAACATGGAAGAAGGACTGCCTAAAGTTACATCTGTATGCACACTTAATACTTCTATTTTGAAAAGTTTAATTAATATTAATAGTTCAGCCTGACCTTTAATAGTGGAATCAACATCATCTGCTTTTATGATATATATTGATCTCTAACCCACTGTACTTAAATATAAATTAGTCCGTAACAAAATTCAAGACGTTTTCCCCTGAATTGTCTGGTACTCACATGCAATAAAAAGTAAGGTATCATGTCAGACTTCCAACAGCATTTCTGACTTTTTATTTTAGGTCACACAAAACCCCAAGTTTCCTTCAAGCCATAACTGTGCAGTCAAGCAATGACGCAACAGAGCTTCTTTGCTGTGTGTCAGGTTCCAGAACATAATATATGATTATATAAGAATCACCCCTGTTAAACATTCTGAAGTATGAACTCTCAGACCTATTTGACTCATATTTATTTATTCTGTGTGTAGGTGTATATCACCTCTTTAATTTGTTATGAAGGAATGAAACTGACTCTTTGTATTGTTGCTTAGTTATGAGAAGATTATGTCATATGTAGACAATGGGCCATTTTGAATTTAGGAGTTGTTTTTGTCAGGTGGTTCAAAAGGCTCACAAAAGATAAGCTGTATTAACCTCAGAAACTGAAATCTAACAGGGAAAAAAATGTATTAGTATTGGAAATTAGAGTTCTGATCCTGTATAGGTACAATGCTCACATAATGGACTGGTTTCAGCTGGCTAGCATGGATCAGAAATGGGTAACTAATTATGGTTCCAGAATGCTCATAACAATATTGCTGTTAATAATGATAATAACAACAACAACAACAACATTCATCTATAATGCCCTTTACACCAAAGGGTGGAACATCAATGTATATACAATCAGAGATGAGAATAAAACAGAATGCCACAACAATACACAGAATGAAATTCCCAGCACCACACCAGCTGTTAGTTTTAGCAACTACAACTGTATCAAAATAACTAATTGCAGCCTTTAAAAAATTAGTCTAAGCTAGTTAATATTGAAAGAAAATAGAGACATAACTGATCCTAAGAACTAGAGATCAGTATCTCTTTTGAATAACAATTATAAGATATTTACTTTAATTTTAGCAAAAAGGTTGAAAAAATATTGGAAACAGTGATATGTGAAGATCAGTGTGGATTCAGACCTCTGAGGCAGATGAGAGACAATACAAGATGTGTAACAGACATATTGGAATACTTAGAGGCCATAATGAAAAGCAAAGGGCGTTACTTTTTTTAGTTGCTGAAAAGGCTTTCAATAATGTGTCTTGGACATTCAAATTACATTGAAGTGCTAAAGAGGATGAATTGTGGTCAGAATTTTACCGCATGGATTAGAGCAATCTACTGTGAGCAGAATGCAAATATTTTGGTTAATGATGAAAAAACATTTTTTATGATATACAAACAGGGACAAGACAGGGGTGTCCTTTGTCACCCTTGTTTATACAAGAAGAAAAAATTAAAGATGTGGCAATAAAGAAGTTAAGAGCATTAGCTGATGACCTAGTGTCCCCCAGCCGCTGCAGGGCTCCTTAGAAAGAATGGAAAATTTACTGAAGATGCTAAATGAATATGGGGCACTGGCTGGTTTTAAAGTGAAGAATAAAAAGACAGTTATGTTAACAAAAGATATCACAAAAGAAAAACAAAGGTTACTATGACAAAAACAAGGTTAAAATAATTAAGAAAGAGAACTATTTAGGGTTCTTTCTTTTCTTTTTTTTGAAACTCATAATAGCAAATGGTTTCAGAATAATTAGGTACAAACATGGTGTGACATCAAGCAAGATTTACAGAGGTAATTTACAGAGGTTGTCACTGTTAGGTAGAATATAAACTATAAAAATGTGTTGTGAAAAATGCTCTTTTTATTTCAGGCAGTACCTATTATACCTAATGATTTACCCTTTAAACAATGGCAAAAGGATATATCAAAATTTGTGCAGCAAGGAAAGAAACAAAAAGTTAGATTTAAGGTTTAAAGGATCAAAGAGAAAAGGTGGGCTTGGGCTGCCAGATTTAAAACTGTTGTAGTTTACGTCTTGTATAGTGGGTTTGGGGGATCAGTTCATGGAAGATGTTTGCTTATAGACAGTTAACTGAATCATTTAAAATGGAAAAAAAATGATTTTGATGTAGGAAAGACAGAATTTGAGGAGAATTGTGTAAAGATGATGAGCATTTCATAACTAAAATGTATAAGACACGGAAATTAAAGCTGGAAGAAGAACAAGTAAAAGAATGCATAATTAAATGGGCTCAAAATGTGGGTCATTCTATTCAGATGGAACAGTGAGAAGGGATGTAGACAAAAGATTTGACATTTACTTTAATTTATGATTTGACAGAAAACTTTTATAAAATGATTGTAGGTGGTACTTAACTCCAGAAGAAATATCTAAAATGTATAAAAGCTCTTCAGTTAAATGCTGGAAATGAACTTTCGTATGTGGTAGACATGTGAAAAAGCAAGAGATTTTAGATAATGATACATCTAATGATGGAGGACATTTTGAAGATAAAAGTTCATTTGAAACCTGAATTGTTTGTGTTGGGACTGATGGATGGAGAGATAAATAAGAACATTACCATAAATATATAATGGTGGTGGTGGTAATACTTTAAACTCAGAAATTGAAGGATCCCATGACACCATTTCAAGATGATTGAGTGATGAAACTGTTGGATATGGCTGAGGTTAATAAACTGATGACCTTAATTAAAAAGTGGTCTTTGGATGAATTTAAGAAACAATGGGAGAAGGTTATAATGTTTTGGGGTGGGGAGATATGCAGTATTAGGATTTGAATAGTATGGCTAGAAATATTATTGTAGTACATTAAATTTATCATATTACAGTATTACTGTATGTAATATAAGTAAGAGAATAATTATACTATCAGCATAAATGTACTAAAATTTTATATAACCAGTTTTGCAGATCAAGAATAAGGTTTGTTTGTTTATTTTTAGTTATAGTCAATTTATTTATCCTTGAAGGTGTATATTAAGAAATCATAAACTGGTCTCTGGTGAGTTGGAAGTCATCTGTTTGTCCTTTATACTCCTTTGGTGTTTCTGCATCTTTTAATTTGTTTATTTAGATGTTTGTTTAGATCCTAGGTATTATGTACTTTTTTCCTTATACGCTGTTTTATATTTTTAAAAATTGTTTTTAATAAAAAATATTTTTATAAAAGAAAACAGTGTAAGCTGATTTGGTATTTAATCACTAAAAAGTCCATTGGAAATGGTAAGAAAATGTAAGCCCCTTAGACAAAGACTAAAACATGGTCTGAGATGCCTTGATTTGCATATCGTGTTTAATTGCTTTTTTGTCACATCCAACATAGCAGTTTCACTGGATCAGTAAGCAATTCCATAGGAGACACCAAGAAATTGATATATTTTTTCTAGAGAAAAATAAAGGTGTTCACATTGTCACAGCAGTGACAACCATAGCTTTAATAAAAAGAAAAAAGAAAATAGGTTTCAGTAGATGTGAATTGTGTAATTCCCTTACATGATCTACTGACTAATAAAAAAAAAATTGAATTAAACAATTTAGTTTCCTCAATATCTATTGCCATTTCTGCACAACGGGGCTGTGCCACTTCTGGGACAGGATGGCAGAGGTTAATAGATTGTGCTTCCGCACAAGTCATCACCAGCCTGCTACCATCTCATCTCCAAGCGTTGCTCTCACACAGTTTCTGCAAAACAGAAAAAAATCCATTTTGCATCTGCAATTGCACAGCACTCTCATTGCTCCTGGCCATGCTGAAGCTGCAGAAGAGCAATGGCGATGCTTCCTTCCATAGCACAGCAATGTAAAATACCTGGCTGCACTATGAAAGAGGTGGCACCATTGAGCTCCCTTCTGCATGGAACGAGCAGGTGTGGAGGACAGCATTGCTGACGTGCTACCTTCCAAACCTCGGATTGCAATGCAACAACATGGAAGAGCGTCATCATGCAGAAATGGCCTATGTCAAATTAAACTAGTATGTGAACACATTGAGATTTTATTTTTAATTTTTGCCAAGGAAAATTAGGGAAAAGATAAGAAGTACCATCTTACCTGCCTTAGCATCTCCAAGGAAGGATAGAGAATACATCACAGATTTGTTAAGAGCAAATGTGAATGCTGTCAACTCACATTACTGTCTAGCTTCCCTCTTATGCTTTGGATACTAAAGCAATGATGTAGTCTCCCACAAACAAAAGTAAAGCCTATTGCATAGTGACAGGTTGAAAAAGTTTGGATACACTGAATCTCATCCATGGCAATTAGTCATGTGCAGTTGCCAACTCTTACAGGTTCCAGATTGCAGCACACCACTGCACTCATCATCTCTGAGCAATTGCCAACACGTGCCAGTTGCCTCCATATGGTGATATCCATACACAATGAGCTTACTATTGGGGCAGGGAGCCAAAACATACAAATTTTTCCAGTGACCAAAACATCCCTCAAGTTTTCAGCTTTCCCAGATTAAGAAGAGTGTTGAGGAATTGCTGGCAGTGATAAAAGGAGATTGCATATTTTTGTGGAATGCCTTGTGGTGATACTCAATATTATCTTTATTTATATCCCACCTTTTCTCCAAGCTTGGGATTCACAGCAGCATACGTGTTAAAAAGATTACAATATAGTTTAGAACATAGAAACATCAGTATTAAAACTGAATTAAACTGTTAATTATGTCAAAAACAATGGCCAGAAACCTGCTGGGCAGTTATGAATTCATAACCTACAGTACACACTAGTGACTACGGCCACAATCCACAATTAGCAGGCACACACAAGGAAGGAAACAGCAACAGCCATGCAAAGAAGAGCAGAGTTTTCCATAATGCCAACAAGTCCAGCAGTTGTGAATCCTGTATGTGGCAGTGAATTACTTGTTAAATGCCCAAACTGCAGAGTGAGATGTCAGCAGTGGTGCAGGTGATGCCTAGTGAAAAGTAGCAGGAGAATAGAGATGAGGGAGGAAGAGCATATTAAGGAAAAAAGCAAGCAGGGAAGGAAGAAATGGGAAACAGAGATCACAAATGAAACATCAAGGAGGAGAAGGCAAGAGGAAGGAATATAAGAGGGAAAGAACAACAGGAAGGGCAAAAGATCACTTGAAGGAGTGTGCTGGCTAGGGAGGATCAGATGGCCATATACTAGGCCCCTGAAGGATACAGCAGAAATGAGAGGATGAGAGGAAAGATAGCCAGCATGGGATAGAATAAGATTGGGGGGGGCACAAAGAAATAAGATAACGAAGATGGATGCAGGCCAGAGGGGAAAGCAGGGATATTGGGGGAAGGCAGGGGATATTGGGAGGGGGCTAATAGCTCCAATAGTGGCAAGCACCAGCGGGTTTATATTCAAGTTCTGGATGCCACCAGAAGAATCCAGTGGCCCAAAGGGGTGATAATGGCTGCAACTGGAGTTGGCAGTCATAGAAGGGATGGTGGTAGCAAGGAGACTGATGCATGTTGTTAGAGGTGGAATGATGTCAGGAGCCATGGGATGGTGGGGGAGGCCATACCAAAGTGCCACACAGGGGGGCAGTAACACAGCTGTGGCCATCACAACATGACCACAGCCACAACACAAGAGTGACAGCATGGCCAGGAAATGGGTTGGAGTCTTCTCTATAATGGCTGCCATTATGGATGCAACGTGGTAGCTGCAAGAGTGTGAGAATGGGGATAGGAGCAGCAAAACGGCATAGGTCACATGATAGCAACAGCTACACAAGGTGGCAAGATGGCAGCTGTAAGAAATGGAAGCAGCAGCCAAGTGACACAAGTTGCAAAAAGTTCCACAAGTTCCACAAGGTGGAAAGTGGCATAGGCTGCACAGTAGTGATGGCCACAAGGGGTAGAGGTGCCATCGTAATAACACAGGCCACAAGATAGGAGTAGAAACTGTAAGATGATGGCAGCTGGGCAGAACATCAAGATGGCCACAATGCATGGAGTTGGTGACCTGATAGGACAGACCACAAAAGGATGGCTGTGGCAGCAGCAAAGCAGTATACCTGTGGCCACAAAGGGCAGCAATATGGCAGTCATGAGGAAGGTTGGGTGGTTGGGTAGTATAGTGGCAAACGCCTCAAGATGGCAGCAGAAGCTACCCCATTGTTGTGGTCACATGAAGCAGGGTGGGATCAGTGGTCATGGTAGCACATCCGACCCCTTGTGACAGCTAGGTGTAGCTGGGTAGGGGGCAAGGGCTGAGGAACTAGTGGCAGCCACTGTGTGGTAGCACTGGGACAGTGGGAGGTTGTATGTTGGGAATAGAGGTGAAGTTTGCAAAAGATGGGGTGCGGAGAAGGGTAGAAAGGTGGAGGAAAGGAAGGAAGAGCAAGAAAGGAAAAACAAAGGAAGCAGGGCAGAAACAGACGGAAGAGAGAAAATGCTAAAGGGGATTATTGGAATGAGGAGGAAGGCAATGAAGGAAGATAGCAAAAGGGAGAAGGAATACCCACCAGCCCTGTAGTAGAGGTCCACCATTCCCAGGTTCTTCCCACCCAGCAGCTGCCCTGTGTCATCGCCCTGACCCAGGAAACTTCCCCCAACTTTGGAGATCACCACCAGAAAGGCAGACAACAAATCATATCCCCACATAGCCCACCTCTCTGGCCCTGTAGAAAGTGATTGCAGGAAAGAGGGAAGAAGGAGGAGGAAAAAGATTGCTGCTATGGCCAACATACAAGGGTGGGGGATATAATGCTGAAGATTCAGCTCAAAAGGGCTGACAGACACAACTGCATGCCTACATATAGGTCTACTTGAAATCCCCAAGATTTGGAAGCTTTGCACAGGTCATTTTGCAGCAAGATCTTACACTGAATTCTTGTGATGGTCCAGCTCTCACAAGATTTTGATTCAGCCCTGAACCAAGCAGTAGCTTGGCTAGACCTTGATTCAGGCCTAAACCAAGCAGCAGTTTGGCTAGGCCTAGAAGCTGTGGGGCTCAGGTCAACATGCTCCTTTCCATGAAGACATCAGAGGTAAGCCAAATCTGGGATTCATTAACTCTGTCATGCTCTACATACAATTATATTTAAACCATCAGGATCTAAGTGATGACTTTGATAAATTAATATTTACTCTGAGATAAATAATTAGTATTCTGTTCAAAACTGCATCTCACTTTTCTTGTACAATAATAAACTTAAAAAAACTACAAGAAAATGAATTTCATGGATGGATGGGGTAGGAGCAAGTTAAACTGATGCACAGAGGCACAATTTGCATCTATGTTAGTGATTAAAATGGGTGTAGCAGATTTTCTTTTGGTAATTTTAAAGCATTCTTTCTCCCTTGGATACACAGACATTTTTCTATTGGTAGTTTTGAGGTAGAGCTCTTCAAGAGTAGCTTTGTTGGCTCCAGCAAGTGAACAAAATACAAATGTGAAATGTCAGGAGTCCTGTTTTCAGTACAGACCTGTGCTGCCATGCAGCCTGTCAATGCAGAGAAAAGAAAAGAGGGACTTGTTCAGTGTAGCTCCTAAGAGACATTCTTTTGTCCTCTTTAAGCAAAAATGAAAACAAGAACTAAGTCAAAAACACACTTCTGCAAAAGCCAAGTGTTTGTACCTTTTACCAAAAAAAAAAAAACCTCTTCAGTTTCACCAATTGAAGATATGTATTTCACTCTTCTAACACACAGCAACAATAAAACCCTGAAGTTCTTCTCACATAGAAAAGTCAGAGGGAAAGAGTTTCAGAGAATGGCTAGGATCCATTGAAGTTACCTGTTGCTATCCATGGATTAGAGGTAACCTTTTCATCTGCCTTATACTCACTCTCAAAACCTGTGGGAGAGGCTCTGGGAAACCATCTGGAGCAGTTTTGGGGATGATCCAGAAGGTTGCAAGAGAAGGGATGGGAAGAATGTCTCATTCATCTGATAATGCAACACTGGACTTAATCCAATAAAGGTACAGTAGGTCCCTCATATCCATGAGGGATACGTTCCTAAACTTAATGAGGATGGCAAGCAGAAAAACTGAATAATATCAAATGCTTTATTTTGAACCCCTGGCCAGACAAGGCAGTCAGGGTGTTACCCTGAAAATTGGGGGTATCTTGAGGACACCCAAACCAGGCTTCAAAAATTAAGGAACTAGCAGAGCTACCCAGCAAAACTTGTGAGAGGTCAGGGCAAGGGATCTTCAACCCTATGTCTACGGGGTCAGAACCACACACGAGTCAGAGAAGCAATCTGTAACGTTTTTTATTTAAAAAATCTAACAGAAGGGAGTCGCATACACACTTTATCAAATATTCTTGCAATCTTACAAGGGCTACAAAAATAAGCAACCAGTTGGGAGAGAAGGCATATGGACCTTAGTCTAGACGTCCTGGGAGAAGGAGGAAATTAGTGCAGGCTCAGTGTAAAGCACCAAGGGGAGGCTGGATCCCAGGCTGGACGAATGGCAGCAGCGGGGCTCATGGAGGAGTGGGGACACGAGTCAAGTTTGGCTCTCAGCAGCGTCTGAGAGGCTTGGATGGGAGGCTTCGGTAGCAGCGAAACATGCCCTTCTGTCTGGTCTAGGAGGCTCTCCAAAGAGACTCCAAAAGCGGAGAATATTTATAGCCAATTTCTGTCCTCAGGCCGCGTATCAGCTAGCAAAGTATCATTAATGGGCGATAAGTGCGGAATATAATGTTAAGCAAATATCACGACCCCTCCTCAGTATTGTTTCTTACTGGGAAGTCCAGGTGCATGAGAGGTTTAAAATTCCAAATTGATAGGCTTTGATTGTCTAGCTTCGCACACTTCATCAACGTAGCTTGGGGCTGTGATAGTGTCCAGGAGCAAGTCTATTGTGTCTACCTAGAGATACGTGACTCGAAACAATAGGTCAGTCTTTTAGCATAAAGGACGTTGTCTACATTCCCATACAGCAGAGAGGGGCGGTATTGTTTTTAGGAATTTCCAATTCAAAACCAATTTTGTTTTAACTGAAACTGACCTTTGCTAACCAATATCCAGGTTGGAGGAGCCAAGCCAATTGTAGGGGTTCTCTCTTAGGACTACTTTGGGGTGTAACAAGGGAAGGACAAAGCTTTCCTTGCTGGGAAGGCCTGGTGGGCAGCTCCCTCCCTGGGAGCCAAATCTGGTGGGATGCCTAGATGCTCAGAGTCATGGGCCTCTCTTAACCAAAGAAGGAATATTTGTCTCCTTCCTAGCTGAGAGAGGCACATTGTTTCACAGAGCTGGGCTTTCCATGCCGCTCATGGCTAAGGACGGAGTGTCTGGGCTTTTTCGCACTTTGTGAAGAAAATGCCCTGTTCTGTTACTCGGAGGATCCAGGCTGATCCAGAGCAATGCATGGCTGTGCTACACACTGCTCCAGGGACGAAAACAGTGGCTTCCGGTTGGTGGAGGCTCTCCACCAACCGGTGAAGCTCGCCAGCCTAAAGCTCGCACCCAGGAGATCTGCAGGCTCGCGCTGGTGCAAGCCTGCAAATCTACACTGGAGTGAGCGACCACTTCTGGTTGTTCCAGAGCGGGCTGAAGTCTGGAACTACAGAAAGTAGTCTGCCCCCAAGTGCAAACATCCTCGCTGGAGGACACTCTTCCCCATTGCAAAAACAAAGTGCAGAAAAGACCTCTGTCTCCTCCTCAGCTGACAGAGGAGTGGGCAGAGTCATGTCAGTCTTCACATGCCTCTCTTGGCTGAAGAAAGTGTGTCTGTCTCCTTTCTTGGCTTTGAGAGGTGCAGGAAGCCTGGCTGTGCCTCACCCTGCACCTCATATGGCCCAACTGCACAAAGCAAGGACCCTAGCCAGCAGCACCAGCCATGGCCCTGGAGAGGATTGCAGGTATGTGAAACCATGGCTACCTGTCCCACCATTATGAAAGACCTACCATACACCTCTGAGACATACAATGATAGCAACCATTATTGGAAACTAAGGGGAGTAAAGGCTATATAACCAGCCATAGCAACAGCATGGTGATGAAGTAAGAGCAATTCTTCTTCTTTGATGGTAGATGACAGGTACGAAGGTGGAGGATGCAGAACTCTGCTGTTAAGTTTTACAGTGTAACTTATCCAGTGATTTTCCCTTGAAAAGCTTTGATGGGGGGCTGCTTTCTAAATGAAACTCATTTATTTTGTATACATACAGGAACACACACAAGACTAGAGGATACCTTTGTATAAGAACTGAGATGATGTATCTGTCACAGCCAATGAATCATTTACTGCTCTGTACCCTAAACACCTCCCTCTCATTCTGCACACTCTCCTTTTCCTATTTGTGGTGCATTCCAAAAAAGTTTAGTAAAATGTTAACAGAATGAAATACAGTTTCTGAACTTAGTGAATAACGTAAATGACTGAGATAAACATTGCCCAAGGTGAAAGCCACTTACAAGCTGGATTCTTCCAAACCTAATGTTAAATAGTAGAAAGATGAGAACTCTGTTTCTGTCAGAGGGATGAAACTGTTGTTTTCTTAAAAGCTAAGTTTGAAAACAAGCATCTCAGAACTACACAAAGCAGAATGACAAAAAAAAAAGTAAGAAAACAGAAGGAAAGCAAAGCAAAGCAAAGAAAAGAAGGAAAAAGAAAAAAAAAATCTTTACAGTAAGTTTAAAAAATGATAAAGGTTCCCAGGATGTAATGAGATGCTAGAGGAAACAGCTCTTTAGATTTCTCTTGGGAGCTCTAGTTGCCAAAGACAGACATAATATTTTCTCATTATTAGCTCTTCAGCAGAAAGGAAACACGGTAACGTGTTCTTTCCAGTCACACAGAAGAAGGGGCATTTTCAACAAGTAATTTAGAGTAGAAAAAATGAAGGAAAGATGGCTGTGGAACTCACAGTGATGCATAATTATCTCAGCAAAAGAGACGGGCTGTGAATAACACTGTTGATTTTGCTTCAAGAAGAATCCTCCAGAGAAATCTGATTTAGAATATGTGGGGGATATTGCTGGGGTGGAGGGAAGATTCCAGAAAATGAACAAAGTTGATATAACTTTCCTTATGAAGCACAGTGCCCATTTTCTTTCTGTGCCTTGAAATATGCAAAAAGTGGATATTTCACTCACACCAACATGAGCAGGACACAAAGCTGAAATTACAATAGTGTTATGTTCCTTGTGTATCATTTATGTAGCTACCAACTGTTACCATTAACAAAGTTTCTTTTCTCTCTTTCTCTCTGTTTTTTCACAGAATCAAGGAAACCAAGTGTCATTTCAACCACATTTTTTTCCAAACATCATTCTCAAAAGAAATGGTTATATTTCAACAACCACACTGTTTTGTGTTTTCATGTTTTGTTTTATTTTTCTGATTGACACAAGATAAGACTTCCAGCTTGGAGTTATTTAAAAGCTGCTAAAAAAATAGTTTGGCACCTTTGGCAGAGATGAACTCGAGCAAACAGCTTGCTACCCAAAGAAAGTTTCATAAATCTCAATAGGCATGATGATCTAATCACACCAACCCTTCTCAGTCTTGCAGTGTGAAGTAGTTTTGTATGTGTGAAGTACTACAAGGCTAGAAAGGAGGTAAAATAGGGAGTGGAAAGGTAACAGAGAAATAGGACATGGTCACTTCTTTGAAACACTAGCAAACTAACATCATATATCTAGAACAATTTGCTAATTTTTTAAAAAAAAATCAGACTGATTTTAAAATCGAATTTTATCTTGGAATAGGGCACAAATTTTATTAAACGATTTGGTAAATACCACGAATTTCTAAATGAGAACCCTTTCTATACATATCAAAGGAGAGAATTGGGACCCTTTCATGGAACATCATTATAGCACTGTGATCCCACTCTGCCATGATTCTACTGGAATCCTGGGATTTGCAGTTTGGTGAGGCACTAGAGATTTCTGGCTGAGAATTCTAAATATTCCTCCTTAAACTGCAAATCTCAGGATTCCATAGGATTTGGCCATGGGAGTTAAAGTGTAATCATACTGGTATGATTGTGTAGTGCAAAAGGGCCCCAGGTAGGATCAGCATCATCTCTTGAGATAATCTCAAAAACCCTTTAAGCTGAAACAATTCAAACCTTCAGAAGCTCCTAGAGAAAAAGAAGAGAGGCAGAGGGGCTAAAGGAAAAGAGGAGAGGTTATGTCAGAAAGTAAGGAGGACACAGAAGAAAGATCTGAATAAATTTGAGTTTATTGTGACATAAACAGTTCTTGCGGTTTCCCAGCTTTCCTTTAATAGTGGTTTCCCTCAAACTGAGAGTAAGCATCTCTGCCAAGTATAATGCCTAGTGTGTGTGTGTGTGTGTGTGTGTGTGTGTGTGTGTAACTTTAAAAGCTACAACTTTTAACCAGCCTTATGGTACTTAGCTCTTTGTGAAGAAGGTCAATTAAAGAGCAGAGTTTTGTTTTCTGACCTGTTCTGAACCTTCCAATTTTTGTCATGTATCTTTCTAAACCCTTTAATATTATAATTGGTGGAGCTTTGGCAATGTCAGTGGGGCTCTGACAGTCATCTTTTCATGAGTGTCTTCTACTTTGATCTGTTCCCACTCCCAGAATCTGTTTTAAAATATTTTGATTTTAATATTTAGGATCTTTTTAAAAGCAGGAATAAATAAGGATTCTGGATTAAGCATGCACCTTAGATGGGACCTATTTAGAATCCATTTGGCTGTGTTACTGAAAGATGGACCATTTCAGTCCAAGGGTGAAAGTGAAAGACTTTTGGGAAATGTCAAGAGAGATAATTCTTTTAGCAGAAAAAAATTACAATCTAGAAATTTGTTTCCCAAATATATTCTCTTAATTTTCTCTTTCTTGAACTACCCGAGTTATATCAGCATAACCACAATTCACAATCAAAAATTTTATTATTCCTGACTGATTTAGCTTGGGCTATCTTCTTAGTACATTACAGACAGAAAATCTCAGAGACACTTCATGTATTATAGGTTGGAGAAACAAGCGCATGCATGAATAGAGTTGTACTTCTGCTTTCTAATGTGAGTTGTAAAGGGAATTTAGGCATCTCCCCTACAGGGAAATGTGTAATTTCTAAATGGGAATAAGAGGCCATGACTTTGAGATGAGTGTTAAAAGTGATAAACCAATAACTTACATTGCTGCCATGTAGACTTGAATTGAATAGTCATCCATTGTGAAAGAGTGATCTTCATAGCCTTCAAAGATTTGGTGTCCTGAAGAAAATATATCACCAAGCAATATGTACATTTTTCTTATAGAAGTTATTCCATTTCCAGTCATTTTTTTCCTGCCCTCCCCACACACGACACTCACACACACCTTGTGATACTGCAATATACAATTCACCCTGTTCCTGCCATGCAATCCTTTCCAAAGCATGAAGTATCTCAAAGATGGTTCATGGTTTGACAACCACATATGCATTCATGTGTACACATTCACACACTTTCTGATTTGTCTTTGGAAATGAAGTGTCACATTTTTCAAGTACTTTGAATAAAAGTCCATGGATCCATAGATATAATACCTTAACACCACATGGTTACTTAACACCATCATGCACTCAAGAATGTTGACATAAGAGTGTGCTAAATTGCTTCTACTTTGGATATAGCTCACTATTATTTTGAGCAACTTAAGAAGGCAGACGTGAAAGCTTTTTGCTAATTCATTTATTAAGTTCTGCATCCTTCTGGCATTCCAGACAAATCTGTCAGAAGTACTATTTGTTCATTTTAAATTGTGCGTACATGTGTGTGTTTAATATTATATTGTATTATATTATGCAATTCTTATTTAAGGCATGAAATAAATACGAAATATACAAATACAAGATGCAAACTGTACTTGCAATGTGATTGCAATTGTCCCACCAAATGAATTGTCCCACGCTATATTATGTTTAGTCAGGGCCTATCATTTTGGTTCTGTGTTTTCAGTATTTTGTCAAGGCTTTGACTCTTCAGGTTAATTTTTCTGTGAGAGACACATTCCAGATATTTGTGTATCATATGGTGATTTCCAGTGTGTTAGCTTTCTTACAGAAGCAAGCATTCTGTCACCTGTCTAGCAGCAGGTACTTATGAAGTTGTAAGGTCTTTATGTAATAGTTCAATGTTCAAATCCAATGATGATCATAACTGTTGATGAGTAATTTCATTCATGCCATTTGATAGCAAACCATGAAATAATGAAGCCAAACACATGAAGTTGTGTCAAATAAGGGCCACTTTATTTGATCTAACCTATTTAAGAAGTGTTGGCTTGAAAAAAAAGCAAGAGAGGGGAGCAACCTGATGTGAGCCCAGCTGAGGACAAGTTTCACCGTGTGACTACCTCCTCAACCTTCCCTTGGTTAAAACACCTTAGCCCTGAGGGCAATTCAAATGATATAGGTTGCTCCCTAGCCTGGCCTAACTTGAAGGTAACCCAGGGACTCCTACGCAAGATGAACAACTTTATAAATGAGAGCCTGAATCCCAGGTTAGCCTCAATGTAGCCTCCTTCCCCAACCCCCAGATTGCAGAACCATATGAGGGGAGGTTTCAGAGCCCAACCCCACACCAAAAGGGGTACCAAAAGGTGATCACTGAAGTCTTCTGTTCTCCCATCCCCTGCCTCCACTACCTGCCAAATGACAGCTTATTTAATTGAAACCACCCAAAGCCAATTATCCAAGTTCTGCAGATACAGTATAGGATAGGTGCAAAAAAAGGGAGGGAAGGGGGGAAATTCCTATCTTGCCCTGAAGCAACCAGATAAACAGCACACTGTTCTGAGAGTAGGTCATACTGTGAAGATCAAAGAGGACATTGCTGGGATGACCAACCTTAAATTGCCTTGCACCCTGCCCCAACGTGTGTCATGATATGGCAGCAGGCACCAATCATGAAGCCAAGCTGGTATCTCTCATGGAGACCATCAAACAGTTGCCTCCCCTGCAGTGATGTTCATCGCTCATGTTGAGGGAAGCAAAAAATCTGAAGGAGAAGGAGATCATTGAGCAGTCCCACCACATATGCAAATTGGCTCCTATTAGACTATAACCTTTCCAAAATTATTTTAAGATATTTTTGATTGGAGTTGGTTTTGCATGTTTAATAACTTTCTGGTTACTTAAAAAGTGTAAAATTTGATTAATATAAAACTATAGTTCTGGGTTATCTGGTACTATTTGTTACATAGAAAAGACTCAACAAATCTGTACAGGTCAGTTCCAACCCAGCCTCCAAAATGAGCTTTCTTATTTTTTGTGGAAAAATATAGACTGTATACGAACAATCACAATAATGTATGTCTCAGCTACAGCTTCTACTGATACTGTAAATATTTGTGTATAAGTCAACCTCATGTATAAGTCAAGGACAGGTTTTGGGGCCAAAGTTATGGATTTTGATATGACTTGTGGATAAGTCGATGGACATTTCACAGAGAAGGGAAAGCTTCAGAATCACCTCAGAGGGTCAGCTGGCCCTGGCCACTACTGCCACCTTTTTCCCACCCATACATTCAAAAAGGCCTTTCATTACTCTACTCAGTGAATGAGATGGTTCTTTTTTTTTTTTTTTGGTCAGAGCTAAAATACTTCATTAACTGTTATCAAATAAGAGAACCATCCCCTTATCTGAGTAAAGTGGCAAAAAGCAAGAGCTTAGTCCACTGCCAGAGAACCTAAAAGAAGCACTGATCCCCTCTACTTTCTTGGCACTGCTTTGGAGTGAAATGTCAAAGAGCTGCCATCTCCACCACCATTTTCCCACCCACACATTCAAAAAGACCAGGAGTGGTACTGCAGCAGAGAAAGTAGAGAGGGTGAGTGGGGGTTTTTTTAGTTTTTCCCAGGGTGGACTAAGCTCTCCCCTTTTGCCATTCTACTCCAAGAAGGGGATAGTTCCTTTTTTTTACTAGAGTTCAGATAGAATAGAGTAGCCCCTCCACATTCATGAGGGTTCAGGGCACAGAACCCTCACAAAAGTGGAAAAAAAACACAAATAACTCTCCCCATGATTCCCCTCCCATTCCCCTCTGGAGCTTACTCCCTCCCATACCTTTGCCTCTGGCCCTGGCATTGGTGAGGGGAGAAAAAAGACAACCTAAAAGGCTTACCTCAAATAGAGAAGAAGGGGGTTCTAATTACTTCTGGTGGCCATCTTGAGAAAGGAGCACCTGACTAATCAGCAGCCAATACACAGCAGAATATGCAACCACATGGCAGAGAGGCCATGCCTTCAGCAGTGAGAGGAGCTTTGCCCACCCAAAAGGAAAAAAAGTCCATTTTAAACACAAGCCTCTCAAGCCTGGGGTGAAGAATGCAAGGGATGACAGGAGGAAAATGGGAGGAGGGGGCAAACATATGTCTTGCAAATAATCAAATTTGCAAAGGTCAAACCTGCAAATGTGATAGGAGGACTGTACTTACATTCACTTGTGGATAAGTCAACCCAGGTTTGCGGAGTGAATTTTTGACTAAAATTTCTAGACTTACTCATAAGTATATATAGTAGTTGATGTTAATAGGAAATGAAATCTATGCATGGAGACCATTTGTAATTATCTTATTTTAATTAATCGAGTAAATATTGTGAGAGTGCTTCAACAAGGGAAATTGTAGCAGCCTTGTAGTCCCCATTATTGAGGTGTCAGTTCTCACCAACATGGTACCTTCATGAGACCACTGCCCATGTCATTTTCTGAATGAAGATCTTGGTCCTGCAAATCAGACTGCTTAGATGTGTGAACTCATGCTAAACGTTGTTATGTCCCATCAAGTCATGTCAACACAATACAACTGTTCTTACAGTGTGAGCATATTTCTCTGAACAGAGTTCTTTTAGATTTCACAGATCCCAAGAGACATTTTTCAAATCTTAACTTAAAAACTTAGCTCATTAAGTCAGGAGAAAGTTCTTCGAGTGAATTATTTTGTCATGACACTTGGAAAACACTGCCATACTGTAGACAAGAAGAACACGGCTAATTAAAAAGTCAACTGTTAGATAACCATTGTCTGCTGATGTTGTGTATCGTAAACACACATAATTGATCAGTTGGTCTGTGCTTTTGTTTTTGCAACAATGAAGACAGCTCTTTAAAGAACAAAAATGATTTCTTACTAACAAAAGAAAAAGAAAAAAAAATAACAGAACTTTGACTGTTTTCACATTAAACAGGGGAACTTTTTCTTAGGATTATTTTATCAGTTGGCCTTCCATTTTAGCCACCAAGGGCTATGGTTGCAGAATAATACAAACATTCATTTTTCTATTTGTGTTCAGATATTCAGGTCTCTGAACACAGAAATACTAAGACACATAAGTACACAAGTATTCTGACCAACTATCTGACCAGAAAATCAGCTGATAAATTCATGAATGTGTACACATATGGTTAAAACTAACAGTCATCATATTTATTGTTAGATATATGAAGCTAGAGTTTTGCAAAGCATAGCAGGCCCCAAAGAAATACTAGTTTTATGCTATAGAGACTCTAATTTCAACTTTCATTAAAGTACATAGGAGTGAAATTACTGCTCTCTTTTCCCCTTCTTCAGTTCAACAAATGTTAAGCTAATGCCTCCCATTTTCAGTATCTTGCAATCTTTTCTTACCGTCAAAGGAAAAAGTTTCCATCAATAACACGATGGGAAATCTACAGGACTTTATCCAAAAAGGGGTCAGTGATGTGACCACCAAACACAGGCAATGTGCTTCTGGTTAAAGTTTTGTATTTGTTGTCTTGCTAGGCACTATAGAGAAAATAGCCACATGGGCATGGCAATATGAAGAGCAAAGAGAGTGCCTACTGTGCAGATATATATGTCTTTCTCCTTGTTTCATATTACAGTTCAGATGGCAAATTATGTTTTTCCTTAAAAAAAAAATCCATTAAATCAGGTCATCATTGTTGTTCTCACTGAAATGTGGTGTTATCTTTTTATGATATTACAGAGTTATTATGTAAGATGTTGTTCTGACATTAGTCCCTTTCTCTCTCTCTCTCTCTCTCTCTCTCTCTCTCCCCCCCAGGAATATACCTGGGAAACTCCACACATACTTTCTTCCAAGTGAATAGAAAGTGCTACTTTAAAGCCAATATTATTTAACAAATATAGAACAACACATCCTTCAAATGTCCCTCACTGTGTAGGACGCCTTGCATCTTTTGCCATTCCTTTTCCTTCTCGTTGTGTTGAAAGAGTGAGACAGCTGTAAGCAAGCAAAATTTGGAAAAGCTGCAGAGAAAACATGTCTGTCCACATAATGAATTCAAAGCCAGGCTCGTTTTCTACAAGGGATACATAAGAATTGCAAAATATGGTCATAGAAACAAAAAGCAGTGTTTTTCACAAATGTGTACAGATTTGATGGGAATAAAATATCTGATAAAATAATAGTGGCAGTGGTGATAGTAGTGGTGGACTTGATGGTCATGACTGATGATACAAATAAGAATCTGAGCCATGTTGCTACAATTCAGTTTCATTTCACAGCACACTGAGAAAGCTACTAGAGTGAAAAACTTTCAATTTCAAAAGAAATGAAAGGTTTTGAAACAGAACAGTTAACCTGACATATAGCATAGTGGCTGTTTTTACTCATCTGTGTGTTTGTGTGTGTGTCCAAAGTATAATGAATTCCCCCAAAAGCCTGGTCTATAAGACTTAAGCTGGCTGTCTTATCCACAGGGATGAACTTGCTACCCATTCCTAAGCTGTTGCCACACTCTTTTCTGTGACAGACATAGCTTTTGAGGCATATTTCCCAGTATTGTCCTATACCTATCTAAGTTGACCTATCTTGGGGGAGAAAGTTGCATACATGACTGGGAACCAAACTGGAGCCATCCTAGGTAGTGCTGTGGATGCCAGCAGTTTTATCTCTGTGCAAGTCAATGTAGTTCTCATACCCTACAGATAACATAGAGAACATGTCTAAAATCATCTCAAACAATGAAGTCATCCATATAGGATTTGTTAGAATCTGGGCAGACTCCTCTTTAATTTGCACAAATTACTAGAAAGTTTATAAAAAAAAATCTTGCATTCTGTTCTTTTGGCTGTGTCAGTAACTTTGAAGATGCATGGCTTTACTTGGCAACAAAGCCAAAATTTATAAAGAGTAATTTAAAAAAAAAAGATATACTTAATATCTCCGAGGATGCAACCATCTTGGGCAGTGGTCTATGTTTCTGGTGAACTGATGTATCATAGTGGAATTACTGACTGCTGGGAGTACTAAGCTGTTTACCTCCACCTACATATTAGTAAATATTCCAAACGTTACAGGCTGGCACAAGTGTCCAGTGATTTCTCTTCAAAAGAAATCATACCCAAGTATTGTTTGCTTCTGGTACTTCTCACTGCTCAGCTGACAGTGTGTAACAATATGAATTGAATGCTTTATGATAACTCCCCTAGGACTTCTGTGTGCCTGACATCCTAGGAATTTTGGAAAATGAAAGAGCAACTCAGGTATTTTTGCACAAATAAAGGAAGGGAACTATTTTAGGTCTAGACTTAAAAGCCAAAGTACATTACACTGAAACACTCAGCTAGAATAATTTATCAACTGGACACTTTTGTTAAGATTATAGACACTTGTTGCTGACAAGGATCAAGAAACCCTGAACATTTATTTTAGTCTATATTATAAGCTGCCTTGATGTCTCATATTGATAGAAAGGTGGGATATACACCAAGAAAATTACTGAGTATTTAAAAATATTTTAAGACAGGAAATTTTACTAAGTCAGATTTGCCATAAATATTGCCTGTCTGAAATCTATACTAAGAGGGTGGCGAGAAGGATTCCATTGTCTGAATTTTGTTTTTAAAAAATCACTGTACCTATAGTATCTTTACTGGATTATCTTAGCACATTTGTAGACCTCAGCTAGAATCCTAGATTGGCTACTCAGTTATGACTGCATAACTGAGGCCATTTCCGCACGACACTTTTATAGAGCGATGATTTCACTTTCAACCTCCTATGGAATCCTGGGGTTTGCAGTTTCAGGAGGGGCCAGCCGGCCCCTCCTGGAACTGCAAACCCCAGATTCCACAGGAGGTTGAAAGTGGAATCATCGCACTATAAGAGTGTTGTGCGGAAATGTTCTGAGTCATGTCTCCTGCATCTCCCAGCCAACCTTAAGAGCTAGTCACCAGATCAGGCAAAGGAGAGCACAAGGAGGACAATGTTTCTACCTTTCTCCTGGAGCCTGTAATCAGGACTTGCAACAGAATTCCTGATTCTGACTATTGCAGACTGGCTCATTGACAGGAATGGGCTGGAAATATTATCCTCCTTACATCTCAGCTGGATAGTGAATGGATCTCCTTTCCCAATCCACCAGCCGACTCTTAAGGTAGACAAGAGTGGCATTTACATAGGTTTCCTATAGGATTACATTGTTTTACTGAATAAAAACAGTTGCAGAACCACAACTCTGGTTACAAATCCATAGCTGCAATACTGAATACCAACTCTTATAAAGAACACCAAGGGTATTACATTTCAAGTTATTAGTTCAACAGGTACCATTTTTATATGCAATAGAAGTTTCAGGCTTATAAGGACTGAGCCTGCAGCATGGATTACTTGCCTTAACCAAGGGACTGTGTTGCATACATGTAAAATATATTCTTATTATATTCTGATTATTATGACTATGGCCAATAAAGTAACTTCAATATGTTTGCATGTTGATAACACTGTTGCTTTTTAAACCAGAATGAAGGCAAAGCATAATTTAATCCTGGATTTGGTATAATTACTATTCTGTTCAAGTAAAACACCATTGTTAATTTCATGAGGAAGTTATGTTTATGCTTATGATCATCCAGTATAATGGTTCACTATAAAACATACAGATTATATAATGTGATGTTGTATTATTTACTAATTAAGGCCAACAGTCTTCTGTGCAATTGTCATGTAAGCAATGAATATTACAGGCTATCTGAGCACTATAAAATAAATAACTTCCCATTTCTCTGCATAAATACCCTAGGGAGAGTGACCTACTAAAACAAGCTTTCTGTAGAATTATCCTTAATGAAGGTTGTCATTTGAGAAAAAGATATGATAGAGGACAAGTAAGTAAATGGTCTGTGCAATAGGCTGTGTGATGACCTTTCTCCTTTACATGAAACACAACTAATATCGGGGAAATCATTTTTAGAATGATTAAAAAAATGAGTTTTACCAGCTTTACAGATTTTGGTTGTTTCTGAATGCCGCCAATCAAAAGAGACTGAACAGCTACTTTGCCTTTTCCTCCATAACTAATTTTTGGAGAAATTAAAAAAAGATAAAAGAAGGAGCAGCAGCAAAACAAGAGGTTGCAAAGTAGATGGCATCACTTTATATGGAAACGGGCACTTCCTCGTAATATTGCTTCCATGGCTGTTTATATCATCAAAGTTTATATCATCAAAGTTATAAAATATATAACAAGGTAAATTGATAGCATTCATCTTGAAGTAATTAAGAAAGCATTCAAGGGGCTAAATGATTATAATATTCAACATACATTCAAGCAATGAAATTTGTTTTTGTTTGAATTTTCTGCTGGTTGATTCCTTCATTACTAGATGACCAAGTTTTTTACTATAGTAAAGCTACATCTACCTGGAGCTTCTGGAGATATAAGGAAGTGGCACAGCTTTGGGGGGCACAGACTTAGGCCCTTTCCTCAACACACCTTTTCGCGGAGCTGGGGTGTGGGGATCACGTGAGCAGCCTCTAGCAAGAGGCTCTCGCGTCCTGGTCCACAGCTGCTGCCTGCTCATGCGAAAGCCCCGACTCTTCCTTCCACAGTGCAGCCTGGGACTTTCCCAGGCTGCGCTGGGGCAGGAAGCATGAGCGCCGCAGCTCCGGAACTCCACACACACAGCAAGTGCGCGCAGGGCCCCAGAGCGATGCACAATCGCGCACCATTTTCAGCTCACAGCTAAAAATGAAAAAGTGCACGGTCGGCGCCTGCCAGCCCCTGGAGCATTGCACAATTGTGAGTGCGTCGTGTGGACCACTCCTCACATTCGCACAACATTCGAAGGGCCTTTTCACATGGCAAATGCCATGTGAAAAGGGCCTTAATGACACTTAAACCAGACCCATTCAAATCACTCACTTAAGCCCCATTTATTTCAAAAGATCTACTTTAAATATGGCCAAGTCTCTAGCCACCCACTGATAGCTGTATAATGTGTGATATGTCAGATGGACCATAGACAGCATCACTCCTGAGCACCTGTTTTAGTGCTGTTGAGCCTGGGTAGACCTTGATTTACTAGAGAACTTTGGATAAGACAGCAGGCTAGAAAACTATGGGAGCACTGATGGCACAAGCATCATCATCATGGTAATCAAATATGCACGGCATAGTGTACAGTTTCTGAGAATTGTGCAAGAATTTGAGAAACCATGCAACTTGGAAGTCAAAACCTATATTCACTGTCTTTTTTTTTTTTAACTGCACACAGAAAACTGTACAGCTTCCCAATTAAAACAAAAATTCACTGTTTACATTGTTTTTCACTATATCCTTGGGGAAAGTACAGAAAAGCAAAACTAAATTGTACTCTATGCCCCTATACAAACAACATGGTGAAGCATTCCATGTCATGGCCACAACCTTTGCTGGTTTGAAAGTTGCACAATCCCAATGCTGCACATCAGAAACAGAAACTTGGGCCAACTGAAGCTGCAGCCACACATGCTTTTGCTGTGCAACAGTGCTGCTCTTTAACGTAGAAAACAGTAATGTTGCACGAGATATAGCCACATTTTTGTTATACAAAATTGTTTTTCACTTTCGTTCAGATAAGCCCTTTAGTACAGGCATTCAACCCCTATCTAGCTATCATTTCTACGTGCTGTTGTGAGCTGTCTTGGGTTTCAACCAGGAGAAAAAGTAAGATAGAAAAATAAACAATCCGTAAACAAATTCTAGAAATTTGTGTGTATTACTATATATTACTCTTATTTTTAAAATGGTTTTGCATTTTTATACAGTAAAAATATATATATAAAGCAGCTTCATATGAAATCTGAACATCAGGTGATCTTGCCTAGTATTGTCATGACAGTCTGTTTGGCAAAGAAGATGCCAGAGATTGAAACTAAGCTCTTTTGATTACAAGATGTGCCCTACCACAGAGCTGTAAGCCACAGATCATATTTACAGAAGAGCAATATTTTACTTTTGCATCATAGGAAAGTTGTCCTCTTCATATTCTGGTTGCCAACAGAAGGATTCTTCATGACATAGAGAAAATAGGAGTGCAAAAGAAATGATACAGGCAGTTTCGAAGAAATGTGTGTTCTTTCCTTCTAGCACCTTTAATTTCCTTCATGGGACTTGATGTGCACCACATTAGTAGCACAATAATTGCATTGCATCTCACATTCTCCAGCTTTAACTCAATTTCTGAAAATTAACCCAGCTCCGATGGAAAAGTCATTTCCCATTTTCCTTCTTTTGTCTTACTGAAACCTTCCCTAAATGAACTTCTTGAAGGATGAGGGACTGGTTTTTTTTTTCCCAGTCTGGCTTAGGGGTATATGTGTATATGATGTTGAAATCTTCCTGAAAAAGAGAAGTCAATTCAACGATAATTTTTGACAAGAAAGAAATCAGACCTCATGCCTGTGGCCGATTCAATCTGACACCCAGAGGTATAAAATTGTACCAGTCATTTTTTAATATACGGACAAAATTTGTTAGCTTTTGACAAATAACATGTTTAACATTTATAAATGCAGCTTCTAACCCAGAATACAAGGACTTTTTTCACACCTTCCAGGAGGAAACATTTTATGTTAGCTTCAGGAACTGATTGTCACATACTGATTATCACCTCATGTTGGAATAAAAGGCTACATCCTTAATTTTATCAGGTTACTTAAATTGCAATATAACAGTGCTTAAAAAAATGAAAAAGATTTTCTGACCCAGGAATTAATACATATCTTTGACAGTGAAGGATATATAAAATATTTACAGGTTTTTCACATCCTCAATGAGAATAATGGCTAATTATCCCCATAGAAAAAGTTGTCAATTCCATGTGGACATTTAATCCCTGTGTAAAGAAGAAAAAGGTCAGTGTTAGCTTTATCACCTGTGGTTTTTGCACAGAAACAGATATTTTTGATATGTAAAATATCTTTCTAGAGGAAAAAAAAAGTATTTTTCCACATTTATTTTTGCACAAACCTAACAAACAAAATTTATTTTTTCACACTAAAAAAGTCTTGAGATGTGAAAAATAATTTTAATTTTTTTTAAAAAAAGTCTTGTAATTTCAACCCATGAAGTGAAAACTGTTGGAACTTTTTGTTCTCATGCACAAGAATGGAATCAGTAAAAGTTTAGTCAGGGACTCACCAGTGCCAGAACCTACTTTGCCTGATAAGCTCATCACATCAGCCTAGATCCCAATACGTTTTCACAGCTCAAAACTCTGTTCAAGTGCGAAAACTAACAGAAGTGTATAGCATCAACCTTTACCATCAGCTGGCCACAAGAGCCTTTTGATGGACAGTAAATACCAGGCATTAGATTTTCAGTCTTTGCCTAGTTATTAAAGCAGTCCATTTTGCTTGTCACACTTCAGGCATCATCTTCCAGTTTGCCCAGCTCAGGCTGTTACCTTGAGCTACATAGTGTTCCCTCCTGATATGGTTTCAGTTGCAACTCCTGAGGGTCTAGATCAATCTTTGCAACTTACAGAGAAGCTATTTCTTCATTCTCAACATTGCACATTTATCTCCAGATTCCTGGGGGTGTGGAGGTGTATTACACATCACAGCTATAGACCTTCAAAAAAGGTTTGTCCAAAGAAATAGTATGAGCTGGAACAGCAAATGGTGCTCCCTCCTCCCAACTCACTCAAGTCAAGATGTAAAATATGTAATACCACCATGTTGTTTTTGTGCAAAAGGCATGAAATCTCTGGAAGTAAAAATACAATAACAACAAAGTAAATATCTATCAGCTCACCGCCTTTCAGTACAACCAGATTCTGCTTCTTCAAGGGGCTATCTTGATTGGTATGTGGTAGGCCTCACCCTGTCTTGAAAATATCACATAAAAGTAGTCAGAGTGCTCAAAGGAAAAATCAGACTTTCCTACAAAAATATTCACTGCCTTCTGTCATTATCTAGAGGTCACTGCATGATAATTAAAGGATTTCTGCATAATGAGTGCTAAGAAATGAATAGCATCGCAGACATTGTCTGTTGTGGTTTACTACTGCTTTGCTGAAAGCAAATGGCTATGTCTGAAAACAAGCTATTATACTAAGTATTCTGAGCGAATATTGGTGATTTATAGCTTATCATTATTAGACTTATTTAAGAAAAAAAAAGAAGCTGGTTTGAATCTGTAATGACTTCCTGATATCAGTCACAAGGGACTAGGAAACAGGAAATAGCTAGAAGGAAGATCTATTTAGGATTAGTGCAAATAGATAAATCAAGCAGGCAGTAGCAAAATCCATTCGTACAATCATATTGTGGGTGTCTGGCCCACCAGACCCAGTCACCTGTCAATGTGTGGCAACCCCATGAATTTTATAGGGTTTTCTCAGGCAAGAAATCCTCAGAGGTGGTTTTGACAGTTCCTTCTTCTGACATATAGCATACTGCACTTGGTATTCATTGGTGGTCTCCCATACAAGTACTAACCAGGGCTGACTCTACTTAGATTCCAAGATCAGATCTGTACCTTTAGTAAGGGGCTCACTTTCCCCAACAGTGTCTGATACCAATAAATCTCCTTCCTGCTGCTGGAATTTTCATGATTGTCCATCACAAACCCAGATCTTGAGACAGCGTATCACTGAAAATACATCACAAAGACTCATAATTTTCTGAATTGCAATCACACTGCACAATGGAATCTGCAAGCAGTTGTTCCACATTTACTCTGTTTAAAGCTAACTTTGGTTGCATGCATTGGTACTCACAGGCAATCCAGGATCCACTGAAGGAATTCAGCAACTATGTGAGAGACAAAAAAAAAAAAAGTCAAATGATGCAACAGGGCCATCTACACCTCATCAAACTCAATAGCAACTCTTCTTCAGTGAAAATGCTGGAAAGATTATTACTGCAATTCATTCCAACAGGGCAAATTAAACAAAAAAGAACACAGTCCTAAACCATCAAATTCACTGGACAAACTTCCACTGACTTTGGTGCAGTTAGCCTCTCATATAGTAATGTATTTTACATCAAATACATTTGCTTTTTAATTAAAATAAGATTCTATAAACCTGACATATCTGATGTTCAGCGCTGAACTGTTTTCTTAAGCTCTGATGCCAAAGCAGCTCCCTGTAAACAGACAGGTACTTCCATTTCTGAAATGTCTGCCGTTTGTTGAATTACAAAAGTGCAATTATGCAAAACGGTTCTTCAAACTCATCCAAGCAATGTCTTTCTTTCCCTCCCACCTCTTCCTTTAAGTTCAGAAGTAATATTGCTTGATACTCCAAATCCACTGAACAGATTATTAAGCTAGCTGTAGGCACTGATGGCTAGAAAACTAATTTTACTGAGGCATCTGATATTTCACATTCGTTTTAAAAGGAGCAATAGAACAAATAAACACCATGCCAGATGTTCAGTGTCAAAGCTACTGAATTCGTTTCAGCTGAGCCTAGCAGTTCTTGCAGGGCATCATGGGAGTTGACATCTCTTGCAGGGCAGCAGATGAAATCAGGTGTTGAGCACAGAGGGAGCACAATTTACTATAAACAGTTTTATCAGTCTCAGCAAAAAGTTTGTATCATGAAGAATAAAAAAAAAGAATCTTCTTCCTTGCAAACAAAGATGTTAATAACTGTAGAAGATAAATGTTTGCCCTTCTCTAGACATTAAGCCACTTTTTGTGCAGTCTTTGCAGAATTTGTAAACTGAATTATAGAACAATTTGCTGCATCTTTGATGTAATAACTTTAAAGATGCACTCAAAGTGTGCACAGATCTGCAGGGGAGGTGCAAACATAGCTTGTTTTAATTGGCAAACAGTAGAGATGGTATTCAGAGAAATATTGGTTTATGCCTGCTGGACTCTTCCTTGGATTCATTTCTCCATGGCTATTGCAAAGAAGAGCTGACATAGTCCCAAAGAATGTAAGTTTAAGAACCTCTGGTAAACAAGCAAGTTATCAAGCTGTCTAGAAAGGCATGCTGATAATCTAAACATTACAACAAAAAACTTAATGTCAGCTAATGTATTCCCTGAAGAAAGTTCTGTTCAGTAATGGCATCTTCTTCTAAGCTGATATGTTCATACAGCTATACCCTCTTATCATTTCTGTTATGATATCCATCTTTTCTCATCAAGACATGACAACAACCATCAGCCCAGAGAAAAATATTCATTCTGATTTCATTTAATTTCAGCATTATGAAATGTATTAGTTCCAAAGAAAGAAAGTAAACATTGGGTACGAAGTCATTATTTTGCATATCTGTTTATCACAACTGCTTAGCAATAAATTGATGAATCCACAGTTCTTTGTGTTAGAGGACACAGCATAAGAGATATCTATAGTATTTGTACTCTTGTAGTCTTTACTCCTTACCTTTGATAATGGAAAGTAGAGCGTAGCATTTGTACTGTGCTTTCACATTATTATGGGATGCTGAGCAAGGATGTACTTCATAGTTTTCTAAAGAAGGGAGAGGATAGGAGCAAGAAATTTCTGGTTCCACTAAAGTGTACAATGACAATCGTAGATGTATTTCAATTTTGTTTAAAGAAATCATTAACAGACCAGTACTTTTGAAATGTTTAGTAGCTCAGGTTCATCTCTAAGTCTCTAAATCTAAATAACTTGACCAGAGTTGAGTAATAATATTAATAGCAATACTGGGAACTCTACTTATTTATTCATTCATTTATTCTTAAAATATTTATATCCAATCCTATCTCATAAAATCTCAGGGCAATATATAGCCAAAAATTACAAAAAAAAATTCAGAATTCTGAATAGTTCAGAATATTTGAGAGCAATTTAAACAGTTGAAAACTTATAGGTCATTTTGAACAATATAAAATTCCATACTCATGCAGAACTCCTGGCAAACAAGATGGATTACTGTATACCAAGTGATTCAGATCTACTGGTATTTTGGCTTTTGTGTCTTCTTAGGTGCATAAAGAAGGTGCCATGTATTCTTGTTAAATATTCCCCATTTGGTCTCAGCAGAGTTTTGTCTATTTTTTTTTTCCTTGTACAGTGCTCGGTAGCTACCATATCTTTTCTCTGTCCTATTTCCTACAAACTCTCTCTTCTGGTTCCATGCCTGGTAGTTCTCATACTGAATTGTTTCACTTCTAACAGCCTCTCTTAGCTTGGTAATTTGAAGCTGCAACTTTTTTTTCAGATCAGACCACTTCGAATGAGATTTTTGTCTAGTGTTACAGTGGGTGTTCTGATTTGCCTCTCAATTAACAGCTCTGCTGGGCTATATACAGTTGCTATCCTTCCTGTTGGCCTGCAGCTTAAAAGAACAATATGCAGGTCATTCCATCTCAAGATGTCCTCTGAAGTCCATACTGCTCTCTTACTGCTTGTTTGAAGATGTTGATAGCTAGTGATAGTATTGGCAAAAGGAAGCTATCTGGAAGAACTAGAGGCCCATTCTCTCTACATGATCATAGTGCTTTATTACACTTTAACTGGCATGGCTGCATCCTGTGGAATCCAGGGCATTGTAGTGTGGTGAAACACTAAGGCTCTCTGGAAGAGAATTCTAAATACCTGACCTTATACTATACACTGCAGGATTCCATAGGATGTTGCCATGACAGTTAAATAGGAATAAAGTGCTATAATTAGGTAGTGTCAATGGTCCCCTGAATTCAGCTACTATAAATTGGATTACTTTGTTGATCACAAATCCATCTTAAATGCCATACCAAACAAAGGTATCCTTCAGTTGACACACTGAGTCAGGTAATGTCAGGCAAGAGAAATACCTACATATACCTATATGCCGCTTTTGAGGATTTGTTCCTTGTGTGGAGCCAGAGAGAGAAAACAGGGATGTTGTTGGTGTAGTCCCGCCTGGTGCCCAGCAGTTTCACTGTCTGAGCTGGCCAAAGTGATCTTGGGGGTTATGTTCAAAAAACTGTTGTTCTGGGGAATTTCAACATACATACCAAGGCTGTCCTGACAAGGCCCACTCAGGGCTTCATAGACACCATGAAAACCATGGAGCTGTCTCACCATATTGTTAATCCAACATATGAGGCAGGGCATATCCTGTGCCTAGTTTTTGCCAATAGGCAGATGGACAATGATCTTATTTTAGGGGAGATTTCAACAACTCTGTTGTCAAGGTCAGATCATTTCTTTGTGAAGTTTGGCTTGGTGGTAGCAGATCCCTGCTATCTTTTTTCAGAATTGACTACCAGACTGCATCGAGGATCCAACTTGGAGTGGAGTCAAATGAAAAGAGAGGGCATTGCTGCAACAGTGGGGATCTCTTTAACTGTTCCTTTTTCTTAATCTTTTCTAATAGTGCCTCCAAGTTTTCTTGTCTCTTCTTTTTTTATTTCTCCATTTTGTTGAAAAAGGCACTCTCTCATCCCATACAAGTTGAATATTGCTGCCTTTATCAATATTGCCTTCAGAAAATTCTGTTAAGTTCTTTCTACATATTTTAGTATATTTTCATTTTGAAGAATAGCTTCATTCACTCTCCAATTCATCTCCTTGCTCTTCCCCTTCAATATTAAAATTATGGCATTATGTTCTGAAAAGGTCTTTGGTAAACTATCAGTTTTTCGTATATCATTAGTCAATATCTTTGAAAGCAAAAATATATTTACTCTCAAAAATGATTTATGTCTTTCAGAAAAAAAATGAAGTCTTTGGTATTCCCATACTTAAATCTTCAGATGTCTTTTAAAAGTCTTTGGAAATTTCCCTTGTCCAATTTTAATATTTTTTTTTTCCTAGTGGTCTGTCTAGCTGTGGGAGTACTGCACCATTCCAATCTCCAAGAAACATCCAATTCTCAAATCCACAGCTTGCAAATTTGTCTCTTAACTTCTCATAGCAATTTCCTTTGTTGTCCATACATAAACTCCCAACAAAAGAATTTTAGTCCCCAAATTATCAACTTTTACACCAACATACCTGCCTTGTTAGTCTTCAAATACAATTTCAAGTTCCCAATTGGAATTCATATAAATGACAACTCCATTTTTTCTTGGATAGCACTTTCGTTGCCTAATTTTGGATGATATAGATATGTAACATCTTTCCTTCTAACACCGGTTTGTTGAAGATAAATTATGTCCAGTTTCAACTTTTTCAGATAGTGCAATACTTTAGATTACTTCTATGGGCTTTTCAAACACTTCACATTCCAAGTCATTCATATATATATATATATATATATATGTCAGATTGATTTCAGGCCAAAAATTTACTATAGTCCATTCTGGTTGTGCCTCTGGTTTTGTTCCCTCCCTCTTTTCCTTATAGTTGTTTGGGTCTTTGTCTTTGTCTGATGCCACTCTTAGATCCTCCTCCTCTTCCCAGTTTCTGGGGTGTCCCAAATCTTTTTTAATATTTCTTTATAAATTCCTTAGCTTTTTGTAATGTACTCACTAGAAATCTTCTCTGCCGGAAGTTAAAAGACACTCTCTCCAGGCTTTCCCATCTAGATGGAAACTTCTTTTGTCTCAACTTGTATGTCAGGGAGGAATTCTCCCTTCTCCTGCACAGAATCCTAGTGGGAATTCTCTTAAATACAACCACTTCAGCTCTGTCTACCTTCAACCTGTTTTCAAAGTGGGGTTGCAGTACTTGATCTATAATATGCTTATGAACAAAATATATGATAACATCTCTGGGTACAACAGGGTTCCATTTCTCTGCCATGCTGTCCAATATCTATGTGATCTTTCTGGGGGAGGTCACAAGGAGGTTTGAAGTGGGGTGCCATCAGTATGCTGATGACACTTAGCTCTACTTCTCTACTTTTACTTCTCATTGAAGTGATCTGGGATTGTGAAGACACTGGACCAGTGCCTGGATGCTGTAATGGACTGGATAGTGCTAACAAATTGAAGATGAATCCCAATAAGATGGAGGGTCTGTGGATTGGCAGTTCTTGGGTCCTACTCAGGCCTATCTGGTCTAGTTTTAATTGTGTTTTTAACCGTACTTTTAATTGCATTTTTAAGCATGATATATTTTAATCACAGTATATTTGTGTTAATCTGTGTTTTGGTGTATTTTAATTATGTTTTTTTAATTCTATATTCTGTACCCCACCTCAAGCCTTGGGGAGAGGTGAGTAACAAATAAAATTATTATTATTGTTATTATTGTTGTTGTTGTTACTACTACTAATTATTATCAATTCTTGGGTCCAGGAATTTGGTAAACAGCCAATTCTAGATTGCACTCCCCCTGAAAGAGCAGTTACATAGCTTAGGAGTGCTCCTAGATTCATCCCTATCACTGGAGGCCCAAGTGGAGTCTGTGGCATGGGGTGCTTAGCACCAGCTTTGATTGATGTGCCAGCTATAGCTTTCCTGGAAAGAGACAACCTAGCTATGGTAGTCTCTGCACTGGTAACTTCCCAACTAGACTACTGCAATGCACTCTACATGGACTGGCCATGAAGAACACTTGGAAGTTGCAGCTAGTGCAAAATAGCTGACCACTGACTGGAATATCATATAGACAGTATAAACAAACTGTACTGGCTTACAATACATTTCCTATCTAAATCAAGGTGTTTGTGATAACATTTAAAGCCCTAAATAGTTTGGGACCTCAGGACTTGAGGGAATGCCTCTCCCCATATGTACTTCCCAGGGATTAAGATCTGCTAGATGGGCCCTCCTCCATGTTCCACCAGTGAGGTCAAAACACTGTGGCCTTTTCCACATGGGGGGGGCGTGAAACACAGGGAAACAGGGTGGTGCACGCAGGAACGGAGCTTACCTCGATCCATCGCCATGGGGAGCAGTGTGCGTTCACCGCTCTACACGGTGGCGGCGGCCAGCAGCACCTGGCAACACCCAAAATGGCGGGTGGCGGCTTCCAGCTGCTCTCCGCCAATCAGAGAAACGCACCAGTTGGAAGCCTGCCCCCCGTCAGGACCCTGGAACTCCAGGACACAAGCTCCAAGTCTGAGCCGGAGGCAGAGGGCTTTGAGGCCATGGAGCCTGCTGCACCAGCAGAGCCCACCCCAGAGGCTGCCCCAGACACAGAGCCCTTGGCTCCAGTAGCCCCAGCAGCAGAGCCAGGGGCTGCCTCAGACCCAGCTAAGCCAGAAGAGTCAGATAGTGAGATTCAAGAGCAGGTGCCTACTTACCAGCAGCATCGGGAGCAAAAGAGTGCACTCAGGAGGTCAGAGCATTTAAGTAGAAAACGCCAAGTAATCAGGCTCCAGCTGAGATAGCACCTGGAGGAGTTGCCTGCCTATAAGAAAACTCACTCAGCCTGGGGTCTTTGTCGGCTCACAACTGTCCATTTTGGTGTGCTTGTCGCATTAGTTTGGATC
This sequence comes from Iguana delicatissima, assembly GCA_948472985.1. Taxonomy (NCBI): domain Eukaryota; kingdom Metazoa; phylum Chordata; class Lepidosauria; order Squamata; family Iguanidae; genus Iguana; species Iguana delicatissima. Next base: position 429,324 of record CAOKZL010001191.1, on the reverse strand, counting down.
CTTGTCTTACCTCCTGGAATACTGCCCGACCTGCTGGAACGTCGCCTCCCTTTGAACTTGAACCGGCTCTGGAAAACTCCTCTTGCTTAAACAAACTCTGGTGCGTGGACTGTTGCTGTTTGCCTGGCTGTGACGTAAGAGCCAGGGAACCTCCTCGCTGCAAGAAGATCCTTAATGTATTGTTGCCTTCTCTGTTCATTACCGTCTGCCTGCTGCAGAAAAGCTCTTTGATTTATTGCCTGTCTTATCTGCGAAGAGACCTGTTAACCGGCTCTCTTGGCTGCTCGCCAGGCCTTGACGTTGACACCCCCGGGCAGCTCTGCAGGGACGCGCTTGCACGCCCCTGCAATTCCCCACGGGGCACTGCGATGGGCTAGCACGCGCGTGTTTCATAAAGACCACATGAAATGTGGTCTTTATAAAACACATGGTGCCACCCCCCAGCCGCGCGAGGGCAGTTTGAGGTGAGGAAACTCCACATTTCTAACCGCCCTAGCGCACTCCACGGTGTAGACGACCTCCGGGTGAGGTTGTCCTACCCCATGTTACCCCATGTTTTTCCCCTGTGTGGAAAGGGCCTGTGTCAAGACATGAGAAAGGGCTTTCTCAGCAATGGCATCCCAACTGTGGAATGCTGTCCCTCTAAAGGCCCAACTGGCAGTGACACACTTATTTAGGCAGCAAGTTAAAACTTGGCTGTTCACCAAAGCCTTTGAGCCTCATTAATGCAACCCAAATGCTGTTATTTATTGTTTTACAGACTTTTAATTTTTTAAAAAAAATCTGGTTTTAACTCATTGTATTGTTTAATATATTTTTAGCTTGTTTAAACTATTGTTCTTAGCCTCTTTAACCTGTTTTAATGCTATTGTAAGCTGCCCTGAGATCTCTTGATACAGGGCAAGGTATAAATATTTTGATTAATAAATGTTAAAACAATAAATAACCCACAATTTCAAAAAGTGATGGTCTCTCAATTTAAGAGGCCACCAGCAAGATTCTCCAGGATCTGTTGGGTAAAAGTGTATTTGTTAAAAGTTATTTCCACTGTGTTGATCTATTCATTCTGAGCCATACCAGCATAAGATGTCATTTCTTACAAGATGTCATTTCCTACAAACAAGTGTAGCCTATTTTCTGTTTTGCTCACTTCCAGCATTTACCTTTATTTTGGGAAATAAGTTTTAGGAAGTCTTTCTTAGCACAACAATACTGTTCTCATATGTTATTAGGCTTCTCAATCTGCTCAGTTGACCATGATCAATCTACCTATTACAATGAACAATGGGGGAGATGGCATAAATACGGCATAAAAGGAAGTCCTTATCAGTAAGAAAGACTTAACATGTTAAAGTGACAACATCTGTAATTTAATTCCTGATATGATGGCCAAAAGAATAATAGCTATATCATATTGTGTGTGCATGTACCTTCAAGTTGCCTGTTGACTTATGGTGACCTCATGAATGCCGTAGGGCTTTCTTAGGCAAGGAATATTCAGAGGTGGTTTTGTCTCTGAAATAAAGCCTACAGCACCTGGAACTGAATTTGTTGGTGGTTTCCCATATACATACTAACCAGGGCTGACCCTGATGGGATCTAGTATCTTTAGAATATTTAAATGAACACAAGTATGTTGCTGTAAGTAAAATCCTTCTTAAACTTGTGAGCCCAAACATAGACTTCTAAAGCCTTTTGGAAACTGAATAAACTATCTTCAAAATTGCTGTCTAGGAATACACACTGATTCTAATAAGAAATACATTAAAAGATTCTGTCCATAATTTCTTTGAGCCGAAGTTTTCTCTGTCCTTCAGATAACTCTGGTAACCTTGGAGCCACAGTGACTTTTGATCTTTATTTAGAACCTCACATCAGTCATTTAATTGAGGTGTCCTGCTACTGCCCCTGGAATCAAGCAGCTTGAGTCTTGTGTTCCATAGGCTATTTACCAAGGCATTAGTCCATGCTGCTCTGAAGATACTTTTTTTTCTTCCATCACAGGATCACTCCAAAAAAAAAAAAAAGAAAGAAATCCTCACTGCCTGTGGTTTCTCGAACATGTCCTTTCCCAGTGTAAACGTTAGCAGATTTTGTTTTTAACATTGCTATATATACTCCTTTTTTAACACCTAATTAGATTTAAAGTTAGACTTTATTAAAACACCTTTAATTTCAAGTTAATATTTTCTGTATTTCCACAAATTGTCACATAAGATTTTACTCATAGATATTATTGCCACACTACATATATGCTACATGGATTTTAAAAACAGACAGCATTCCACTTTCATGGGGAATTAAGGGCACAAGACCCCTGCAAAAGTGGAAAAACCATAAATAAAAATAAAAATCACAAATATTATTTCTTTATCTTAGAACACTTCTCAAATTTTGACAGTTAATTAACTAGACTACAGACTTTCCTTTTTTCAGTTATGCAACTTAGTAAAATGCCATGGAACAACAGTCTTCAGTTCTCAAACTTGTTCAGAAAAGAATTCTCGATGTTCCCATGAAAAACATAAAACGAAAAAGGATCAAAATTATTTGAGGAAAATGTTGGCCACAAATTATTTTTCCCATGATATTACTCCTTAGTTTGTTTCTAAAATAGGCAGTTGAGTATACCTCTAATGCTATTTTTCCTAAAATGATGGCAGAAAAGTGATTAGAATTATAATTAGATAAATTACTAGTCTGATGCCTCTTTAAAATCCTTTGGCTAGCAGTAATAAGAAGTGGTCCAAAGAGATATGACTAGATTATTACATTGAACAGAAAGGCCTCAATCCAATTGCTCTTCCTAACTGGAGTAAGCTCACTGCATAAATTGGATTTACATAAGTGCTGACTTAACCATTTAGCAATTAATTCAGCACTAGCAATTGGATAGGTCAAAGAAGGGAAATTTGAAGCTGAGTGTCATCACACAGATGGCATGCATTGGCAACTCGGTTTGTTGTTTTAGAACAGATGCTACTTATCCCCTAAGTTCCTGTGTTTTCATAATGTAGTAAACAGAAATAGGGTGCAGAGGCATTAAACAAAATAAGTAGGCTTTGTACTGTTTTGTTAAACCATTTTTAGAACACATGAATAAAGAAGACTTGGATTTGGTTAAAAAGATAAGAAACTAGAATCTGCCTTACACCAAGTTAGACCATTGGCTCATCTGTCCTAGTACATAGCCATCATAATTTAACTTTCCAGGCACTTGGGGAGATTTCTTTCCAGGCCTACTTGCATATTGCCAAGAATTGAACCTGGGACTTTCTACCACTGAGCTACACCTCCTCACATATCAAAATCTTCTTCTTCTTCTTCTTCTTCTTCTTCTTCTTCTTCTTCTTCTTCTTCTAAATTTAGCTTGACTTTGCAACTCTGGCTTGGAAAGAAAATCTCACAAGGAGTATGAATTTAAACTGGATGTACTTAACTGTGACACATCAAGGTGTCTATTTGAAGTGCAACTCTATTTAAAATGTCTCTCACGCACAAATGCTTGGAGAACATCCTGACACGTACACAACCACACAGCCTCGCCTGATAAGCTGCTGCTTGTTTGTACATATCTTTATTTTTTTTGGATCTGAAAAATGAATGTTATTGAAAATAATGTTTCCCCATTGTACAACTTGTGAGTCACATCAATAGACAATGACCAGATCCTCTCACATTGGTGACATTTAAAGGAGCGATTTGCTCTTAGCATTCCCTGTGGGCTACCTTGCTATAATTTCATGACCCTCCATCAAAAGACCTTATCACTTTGTCTCTACCATCGAGAATAGCATGCTCTCACATAAAATGTAGCTGAACAAAGCTAGCAACAGGCCTGGAGGCATGATAAATGTAGAGCATTCTTAAATATTTAAAGTTCAAAGCCACATTTTCATTCCTAGCTTCAAGTGAACTTCTTTACAGTTGCCAGTTTTGCATTTCTCCCTCATACTTCAAGATAAGTAGTTTGTAGAAAAAAACCTATGACTTCTATTTGATTTTTTTAAAAAAAATAAAAATGCAGCCCTGAATTGGCTAGCTCTTTATCACATCAAATTATTACTGATAAAAAGGTGCTTTGCAAGATAGATCCAAAACAAGACTTGGTGAAGCTCAAAAGCTTATTTCATTCTTCTCATTAAACTTATGTTAAATGGAGCAAGTGAGCTCAAGAATGGGAACTGAAAAGGTATGTTTCATCTTAGGCCCAGAAATCCAGGGGATCTGGCCAACAATGCAATACTGTTAATTTCATGAAAAATACTAAAGCCTTTTCCACATGACGACACCCTTCTGTGTCATTGCCCTGCAAATCTGGGTCCAGAAGGGAGCACACCAGCAACGCTCCCATCCACACCTGCTCGCTCTCTGCAGAAGGGAGCAGGGTAGCCTCGCCCCTTCCGTCTGCAGCACAACCGGACACTTGCCATTGCTATGCTGTGGCAGGAAGTATCTCAATTGTGCGGGCGCGACTTCTGCACAACAGTAAGTATGGGAGCACTGTACGATGTGAGGTGTAAAATGGATTTTTTCCATTTTTCAAATACTGTAGTGAGTGTGACACCTCGTGACGAGATGGCAGTGGGACAGCAACAATGTCATGTAGAAGCACGATCTGCCGACTGCTGCCATCCCATGGCAGAAGCGGCTCAGTGTTGTCATGTGGAAAGGGCCTAAGTCTAAATTGTAGAGGATATATACAGAAGCCTGTTTCTAGGTATCTTTGAATCAAAACTAGGTGATAGGTTTTATGTACCTTTAGAAAAGGTTCTCCTTGGTATGGTAAAAAGTGTCTGTCATTCTATGTGCTTTTCCTTCACCTTCATCTATTAAACTTAGCTGATTTCATTTTGCGATTGATAATTGGAAAGTAAATGCATGATTAATTTGCAGTCTGATGGCAGAGACATGTATCTCTAAGAAATTCCATTCTTGAAAGGGAAATAGGTTTATTGCAGGAAATACATATTCCCCTTGGTATTTAATCCTCATTTAGTAGGCATTCTACAAGAACAGTGGTATATTCTCCATTTGGCTAAATCCTGTGCCATACATTTTTCAGCAGTGTAACCTTTTCTCTCCAGATATGGAGAATTTTCATCCATAAAGAAGGCTTTCTTTTTTAGAATGCTGATCTCCACGTGAAGATAACAACAGAAAACTTGTGAGGAGACATGACAGTGATATTGTACCCCTCCTCATGTATTTAGTCAATAAAAGGGAGAGATGGGGAAAGGATGGAAGGAGCAGAAGAAGGAGGAGGGGATGGAGATGGGAAGGAGAAGAGAGAGAATCAATGTAGAATAGATGGTGATTAAAATATGAATATCTATATAATGGTTGTATGTACATGTAGCCACACATATTCTTGGTTTTTAAGAACCTGGAGGTGTCAAAATTACCCATTCCACTGTTTCCTTTAGTTTTTTTTCCCCTTGCTGTTGCATTTTATCATCTATAGTTTGCTTTCATTATACACATAGCCTTGGTATCAACATTTTCCTATTTTTTTAAAAAAATGCATTTCTTTGAAGCTGTCCACTAGAAGCTTTCACTTGCACTTACATTACATTTCTTGTTAACGTCTGCTGTCTTTCTTGCATCATAGCCTGCTGAGCACTGCACCTTCTTCAGTTCTCCAAGAAAACTATATTCTCTTCTTTCTTTTCTTCTGGCTTCCCTGCCTTATCTTTTTATCTTCCTTTTTCTTCTCTTCTAATATGGTATCTACACCTCACCTTCACACAGAATTCAGAAATCTGTGGCTAGAACGAACCTTTCTCTGATCAACTCAGTAGCTTCTTACTCAGGAAAAGAAGAAAGTACTTCACATAAAATTGTCTAAAAATAACCTCACCGCTAGGAGCAGAGAACAGCAGGGGGAATAGCATGCAATAACAGAGAAGAGGATGTGACAAGAAGGGAGCACAGTGTCTTTAATTACAAACAGAAAGTAGCAAGCACAAATTAATTACATGATCAATATAGCCCTACACAAGCATTCATCTGCTCAAGTGTAGATTTAAAGCAGGGACGTGAGTACCAGTTCAATGGAGATACAAAGCTCCTGTGACTGGAAACTGTGATAAGGCAATTTTGAACTGAACAAAGTCTGGAGCACCCTGAGCTCCAGACTCATTTGATATCAAAAGTTAAGCAAGATTGGGCCTGATTACTGCTTGGATGGGATACCATTTCAGGTTTGGCTAGAAAAGAATCCTGATCTACACCCTGCAAAGCCATTGATGCTATTCTGAATTGACATTCAAGACTCCAGAGAGCAATGATCTGAATCAAAATTGAGTAGTTTCCTCTATTACTAGTATGCAATTATATAAAAATAATTGTACAACATTTCCTGCTCAGTAGAGGAAAGTCTTGCTATCAGGCCTACATGGACTTTGGAAGGAGGGATAACATGTATACCCAGATCCCTACCCCCCTTTAGCATGACATGAAAGTAGATGAAAACCTGCATAGAGTTTATATGTTTTCCAAATGTGTAGTTAATGATAGACAATCTTAGCTGTGACTAACATATATTCAGACTCAATGTGCATATAACTCACTGTGATCTGATACCTTTTTGATACCTATTCAGTGAACAGAAGTATCATGCCACAATATGGCACAGTAAGTCCTCAATGAACATGTGTTTTTGTTTATGTCTACCAGAGAAATATATTTGGTGCAATTTGTTTTGTAAACCCTAATCCAATTTTTAAATAAATAAATAGCTCTTTAGACTACTCAAGTTACCATGCTTACATGACTTCCAAAGGTCAGGATTGTTATTTCTATATTACAAGACATGAAGACTTTGTGAGGGTCAATTGCCACAGGCTAGCACCTAGATAATGCATAGCAAGATATGAACCAGGAATGTGTGATTTTATGATTCACACGGCTATTTATTGGTATTTCTATCTTGTTTTTTTTTCTAATGTTTCTATCAGACCCTTCTGCTTCAATAGCCCCAAGAAGTTCACAAAAAATTCAAGGGCAACAATAATCAGATTTCAACAAAACATCTTGCCCATGATTCTTTTACATGATCTAAGTTTGTTTGCTTGGGGGAAAAAACTAAGTCGCATTCTAGAATGATAGCATTATGATTTCACTTTAGCTGCCATGATTGCATCCTATGGAATCCTAGGAGATGTGGTTTAGGGAGAGACATTTAGAATTCTCAGCCAAAGCACTCTAGTCCCTCATCAAACAACAAACGCCAGGATTCCACAGGACAAAGCAGTTACAGTTAAAGTGGGATATAGCATTGTAACTGTGTATTGTGAAAGGGACTTTTAATAATAAATGCATTGGAATTATAACATGGCTCCTTTTTGAATACATTATCTTAAGTCCAGAGTTTGTATCTCAGAAGCTACTTCTGCAGCAATGTTGCTTTCCTAGCTAAGGTTTCTCACTGGAGGCCCATACATAACTTACGAAGCCTCTTGTGAGGACTGAGGGACACACAGAACAATAGTGTTTGGAGCTATATTGGGAAGGAAGAACTGAAAAACTGTGATTTTTCTTTCAATGTTTTTGTGAGACCACCTTACATGAAGAAAGCATCACACTAGCAAGGTCTAAGGACAAATTCCTGGCCCTATGTCAGATACTAGACATACCCTCTGTCCCTCCCTGCAGGCAGTGACTGTCTGCAGGAGAGGGGGAACCTCTATGTGGAAGCAACTGCCTACATGTAGGCATTCATGTGAACAAGGCAAATAATTGGGCCAATGGAAGGTGGGGTCTGAAGTCTGGCCTATAACAATGCTCCCTCTCTCCCTTAGGAACGTCCAGTTCTGATAAAACATCCCCTCCGACATTTCACATCTGAAAACTGGAACATGTGTGGCTAAACCACATCAGACTGAGGTCAAGTTGGTCAAAGTTCTCAGTGATGAAGAATCTGAAAGCTAGCAGAGGCTGCAGCAATTTGCTGGGAGTCTTTTGCCTGAAGGGCAGGTATTAAACAAATAAACAAACAAACAGACAAACAAATAAATAAATATTGTCTGAGTCTACAAGAAAGGGCAAGATTCTACCTCTCCTCTCCATTCCCCCCTGCTGAGTTAATTGAGTACAAATTATTTTTATAGTCTTAACTCAGGCCCTTTTCGCGCAGCATTTGCCATGCGAAAGGGCCCCTTGAGCATTGCGCGAATGTGAGGAGCGGTCTACGTGATGCACTCACAATTGCGCGATGCTTCAGGGGCTGGCAGGCGCTGCTTGCATACTTTTTCATCTTCAGCTTTGAGCTCAAAATGGTGCACGATTGCGCATTGCTCTGGGGCCCCACGCACACTTGCTGTGCTTGCGGAGCTCCGGAGTCGTGGCGCTCACACTTCCTGCCCCTGCAGAAGGAAGAGGTGGGGCTCTCATGCAAGCAGGTGGCAGCTGTGGAGCTGAAGAAACCAGAATGTGAGAGCCTCTCGCTGGAGGCTGCTTGCGTGATCCCTGCACCCCAGCTCCGTGAAAAGGTGCATTGTGGAAAGCGCCTCAGTTTGCAGCAATAGAAGTAAGCAGAGGAGAAAAGGGGAAAGTGAGATGAAACTGGGACATTTTAAAAGCAGCTGAATAAATGGTATGCCAGAGGATTAATCAGGAGTGTCCCTGACAAATCAGAAGAGTTGGAATGCATGAAATGAACAGTTGTATTCATGTGTACCACTTCCTACACTGCGAACACATAAACAAATTTTAAACCATTTGCAAAATTAAATCAAATTTTACATTAAACATCAATAATACAACAAATTATATAGTTAGTTGGATAGATAGATAGCCAGACAGACAGACAGACAGATACCCAGTATCCCAAAGTTCCATGCATCCCACAAAACATCACTGCAGAAGTCATGCAGCTCAGCGTTTAGTGTAGGCAAATTCAAAGCCCTAAATAAAAATACAAAAGGGATGTAAACAAATCCAAATATAAAATACAAAAACAAATAGTACAAAGTCCATAATAAGGCATTTACCATTCCATCTCCTCCTAAAACAATAATTAAAATTATTTTTTCTAATTCAAAATGACAATGTCCTAATTTTGTTTTTTTGCAAAGGCAATCTATTTCTCTCTCTCTCCTACTCGCTCACTAATAAAGTACCAAGTATATTCTCTTCGGCCTTTTCTGCACTAGCCTGTTACAGGGTGATGATTCCACTTTCAACATCCTATGGAATCCTGGCGTTTGCAGTTTCGGCTCCTCCCAAAAATTGCAAACCCCAGGATTCCATAGGATGTTGAAAGTGGAATCATCGTGCTATAACAGGCTAGTGCAGAAATGGCCTTCATTAGGATTTCCATGCCCACTAGCAAACGATCTTTACCCAGGTTTATCTGCTTCCCTGTCTGCCCATTCCCAGCACATACACACACACACACACACACACACACACACACTACATCCCAGGTGTAGCAGGGTTCCTCCAGCCTTTTAACAGGGTTCCACCAGCCTTCAGATAAAGTTTTGATGGAACATTGGGTATTGCAGTGAGAGAAATGGGATGGCAAAGTCCTTAGCAGTCCTAAATCTATGTTTTGACTTATGTCAATGAAATAAAAATAATTAAATATAAATATAAATATAAATATACAAATAATTAAAAAGATGAAATGGAATCTGTAGTAATGCTGGATGTCTCTATAGAAAAAGGCTACAGTCACTACAAAAAAAAAAATCAAGATGGTGGTGCTACAGCCATCTCAGCAAGACGTTTTGCAGGGAAAGAAGAATAGAAGTGTGCTATATTCTTTTTATCATGCTGCTTGGAGAAAACTTGTCAGATGCCATCAGTGTGGTGGTCAGTTTAATGAGCAGTGTCAGAGGTTAGGAAGAATATTGAAAAGTTTTCAAAGAAATTTACTTTCTAAGATTTGGCAGCAAGTTAATCTAATTTGAAGATCTGTATGGAAAAAGAATAATGTTAAAAGAAATCTTTGTGTGAATTCACGAATATAGGAACTTGCATTGGAAACAAAACTTACATTACTGCCATAATGCAGTTGTTAAGTACAGGACTCACTTCACATTTATACATTTATACAAATAAGATTGGTGAATATCATATTACATTTCATAGTAATGTCACCCCTCACTGGAGTATGAAAGGAAGGCGATAAATCAGGTTATCCACTTTCCCATATGATTTTGGCTTAAATTTTGACTTGACTCACATATGGACTAGGAATACATCAAAGCAGGGCTTTCACATACATATTCCTAGCTTGATAATGAATCAGTCACAAATGAGTGCTATTCTTGCAGCTTGTCACCAATCCACAGATGGGACCACATGCGCATAGTCAAGGATGTTGTCAAGTTTTGCCATTGTTGGGCATCTGGAAAAGTCCAAACACCCTAAACTAGCATGGCTGAAAGGCTCTGGAAAGCACAGTCCAAAAGAGTAATTTTTCAGAGCTCTAGTCATAGGAAACCAGCCTCTACAGCAAATCTTTAAATCAAAATTCAAGTCTACAGGCCTACCCCATCTATTTTTAATTGTACTTTTAATTGTACTTTTAATTATAATTTTAACTATGGTATATTTGTATTTTAAATAGTTTGTGCTTTAGTGTATTTTAACATGATTCATTTTTTATAGTATCTGTGCTGTACCCTGTACCCCACCTCAAGCCTGGGAGAGAGGCGGGTAACAAGTTGTTGTTGTTGTTGTTGTTGTTGTTGTTACTCTTGTGACACAGAACATGAGTACAAAGCAAATATGTTAAAGACTATAGCACATAACTCTGTATGGATGGAAAGCAGGCTGGTTGTTCTTTGCTTTTTATTCATGCATTATTAACAAATGCTTGCTGGTTTCAAAATAATGATTTTTGCTGGAAGTATCTATCATCCTGTTTTACCTGCTTTTTCACAATTCAACAACTAGGAGAGAAAAATTCAGGGAAAACAACAGGAAATTAGAAAAACTGACATTTAAGTGATGCAACCTTTTCACAATATCTGTGGAATATTACTGTGATCTTTCTATGGTTCAGCATTAGTCCTCAAAGTACACAGCTACCATTTCAAAAACTATACCAAACTGACATTACCACAGCAGCACATTTCTTCCTTTTGTCTGTGTGCCAAATAGGTAGAAACAGCACACAACTTGTTACACTAATAATTAAGATCTGCTTCCATCTGGATAAGGTTGTTCAGCTCTGCATTAGACTGCATGTAATTTCATGGAACAATTCTCTCCCCCTTCCTTTCTTCTTTCTCTGACAGCTGATGGAGAGATTCTGGAAAGAGTGGATTGCAGGATGTATTCCATAAAAGCTCATACAAGTTCAATATTTTTTGTTGTTGTTTATTTGTTTTATATCTCACATTTTTCCCAAAAAACCTGCTTAGAATATAAATTAAAATAGAACATGGAGTATAAAAATTTGAAAAGCATTAAACCATACGCCCAGTTAAAACACTACTTTCAAGATATTAACAATCAGAACAATTAAAACAAAGTTGTGTGTGTGTATGTATGTGCAAGTGCATGTAGGCACCTTAGGAAATGAAAATCTAAAAAGAAATGGGGTGGCATTAATAGTGAGGAGGGATGTAGCAAAAGCAGTCAAAGGATATAATGCAAAGTCTGATCAAATCAATAAGACTTCAAGGAAAACTTATTAATATAACCATACTCCAAGTTTATGCTCCAACTACAGAGGCAGAAGAGGAAGAAACTGAAAGATTCTATGCTGGAATCCAAGAGGAAATTGATCACACACCAAAAGAGAACTTGTTTATCATAGGTGATTGGAATGCAAAACTAGGAAATAGAGCAGAATCAAAGATTGAAGGAAAAATTGATCAAAGATAAAGAAATGAAGTAGAAGAGTGACTGATTAAATGTTGCAAGACCAACAGTTTGTTCATCGCAAACACATTCCTCAAGCAACCAAAGAGGCCACATGGACCTCACCTGATGGCCAATATAGAAATCAAATAGACTATATTGATAACAATAATGCAGTAGAATCATGAAAGCCACAAAGAAGGGATACAAAATTGTGTGGGGACTGGCAGCCAATTTTCTATTGGCTGGCACACACACCCTGCCGGGCGGAGGGGCAACAGACACACAAACACCCGAGCATTCCAAAATATCTTCTTTCCCCTCTGTTTTCTCTCCATGTTACTTCCTGTCACCATTTTCAAGAAGAAATGAAGGGAAAAGATGCTTAAGAGGAGTAGGGTTCTGAGTGATTTGGTGAAGATCAAGGAGGGTTTGCATGTTTACATATATCTATGGGGCTGTGTCCAGGATTTTTGGTACAATTTTGACCACATGAGAAAATTTTTGGAGGTACAAGGAGCTTTGGAGGGAATTTGTGGGAAGTTGAAGGGGTGCAAAAATAGGGTCTAGAAGCTACCAACAGCCCAGGGCTGTACTTTCTCCATTCATACCATAGACTATACCATATGGCAGAAATCCAGCTCATTTCTGTAAGCTTTCAGATGAGAGTAAGTGTTACAGGAAAGCTGAGGTTAGGCCTGAAAACTGTGCCTGAGTATAATGGAGCCAATGGAGCTGGGAGGGAATTCCATGGAAGCTATGGAGTACTGACTAGTGCAAGCAATAGAAATAAAATGCAATAAAAAGTAAAGGTCCAAAGTAAGCATCTTCCTACCTCTCCCTCTTTGATGTACTGTACTTTCATGTACTGTAATGTCTAGAGGAGCAGGTCTGTTGATGATGAGTGGGTGGCATGACAGGCCCCTGGAGTGCAAAGCAGCAGAGATATACCTTGTCTTCCCAAACACCACTCAGAGCCAGCCCTTGAATAACGGTCAACTTTGGTATCACCTCCTTTCAAGTTTTATAGTGTTGCCAACAGTGCTTATAGCATTTATATAGTTGCAGCCCTTCTAGTCCCTTCATTGGTAATCTCCGAAACATGAAACCCCATTCTGCTGGTTTTTTATCCAGAACATATGGCATCCAACGGCAGATTGAAACTGAAAAGTAGCATAAAGCTAAACGATGGACATTCATTTGTGTAGCTAGTGCTCAAACCATCTGTTGAACAATCTGGAGGTTTTGGAGGGGATGGGTGGGTAAAGACAGTAAAGACATTTGCTAGTGTGAATTTTGGCCTTAGCTCCCTGCAAATAACACCTTCAATAAACATTCAGCCACCAAGTTAATATTGGCAGCTTTCCTCCTTGATGTTCAGGATGATTATCCAGCCACTAATAAGGCTGGTCCTCCCTCCATTTGATGAGAAAATACAGAAAATATGGAGGATAATGCTATCAGTGACTGATCATCATGGTCAGCCTTTTAGTTGTTTCTTGTTTTCATCTCATTGTAAGTCATATTGGTTCCCTGTCAGGATAAAAGTGGGACATAAAGGAAATAAATGAATAACTGTCTTTTACACACATACACACAGACTGAAATCCTAAACATTACCCAAATGTAGTGTCATGCCTGCCACAGACAAAAGACAAGTATCTGCTTAGTCCCTTTACCCCACCATGCTGGCCAAAAGGACCCTCACCCACTTGTTGCAAGTCTCCCAGGAACAACCTATTACCCTCCTCAGATAAATGCATGCTATCTGCTCAGGGTGTTCAGAGCTCAGAGTTTTGAAATACTATATTGGGATGAAGGAGAAAGTGAGCCAATCCCCTGTTTAGGGCATTATGGAGTTCTCCAATGACCTTCTACAGGCTGTATCAATACACTGGAGATCACCCTTACCCTGCCAGTCTGATCGAGGCAAAATGGCTGACCACGTCAATATTGTGACTTGCCATCTATTTTGTATGACCAAAAAGTCATGCAGGCCCTGAAGGATAAGGGCCCTGCTCTTCAACAGTTCTTTTACTTTCTTACTTGACCATTTGACATTCCTCCAATCACTTGAATCCACTCCAAAGAATGAAATATATATTCAAAAAGAGTAAGTTATATATAACAATCAGGATCAACACGTAAGTGAAAATCATTCCATGTCCAGGCTGAATCTTGACATTCAATAAGGTCTGACAAGGTATTCATCAGAAATCTGAAATGTTATTTTGGAGGGAAAACTAATAATAAAGGTGTGGCAATGGTTTCCTGTTCATATTTGAAGGAGAAGCAGAAAGAGGAGAAGGGGAAGAATTTCCAGTGAACTCTTCTTCCATACTTTGCTCTGAAATATATTAATTCATAATTAGAGTTTCAAACATCTGGGCAAATAAAAATGCCTCTACCTGGTATCAAAATATTATAATGTTGATGTTCTTATGATGGACATTTCAAAGTTATGTCACCACATAAGCATTATCCACTTCAGCAACTAACAGTGCTTGGAGAAGCACCTCATCTGAAGATCTCAACAGATAGACAGGATGGTATAATGCAGTGGTTCTCAACCTGTGGGACCCCAGATGTTTGTGGACTTCAGTTCCCAGAAGCCTTGAGCATTGACCATGCTCACCCTGCATTTTAGACTATAAGCTCCTTGAGTGCAGACATCTCTCTATATTTTTTTTCTGTGCACCTCTATAAGGTACCATAGCCTAAATCCAATTGCTAGTTCCAAGAGGAGTGGATTCATTGGATCAATTGCTTAATAGTAGGTTGACGGTTTTGTAAGCCCCCATGATTTAACAGATTTGCTCTATTGGGACCTGCATTTTTTAGGGGAGGAGGAGGCAGCGGCATTGGAGGAGGAGGAGGAGGAGGAGGAGGAGGAGGAGGAGGAGGAGGAGGAGGAATTTGTTACTGTGCAGTATGGAACTTGTTTTTGGAGTCTTTTGGCTCAGCTCCAGTGTTCCTTTGTAGGTTCCTAGTTAATATGTGTCTGTTGACAACACTTCTCTTTTAAGATCCTTACTGTCTTTTATTGTACTTGAAAACCCAGCCAAGCTTGCTCCAAGGTGTTTTACCTTTATGCTCACAGGAAAGTGAAAAATAACAGCACTACTATAAAGCATCAGTTCAAATAGAGAAGGGACAAATATCAACAAGCATGAGACAAAAGATTCCTGACAGATATTCAAAGCAATCATGATCTGCCTCCCATAGATCAGATTACAATTAGCAAGAGCACAGCTAATGAACAACACGAGGCATGCTGGTGATCTTTTCTCCCCACATTTGGACGCATAAACAAATCTTCCTCATAGCCAGAGTGTGAAAAGAGAGCCCCCTCTGCTAGCCTATTACCATATGGTGTCATACATTCTGATTTCTCAAGAGAATAGCAGCGTGGCAGCAACATTACATTTCTAAATAATACATCAAAGCAGGGCTTGTCATTTACGGCCATTATTGAGCCTCTGGGTAGATGAGTTGTGTCTCTATTTTCTTATTAATTTAGTCTCCCAACAGCCATCTTGGGTTGCAAGGTAGAAGCGGAAAGGGGGAGCTGCGCAAGAGAATATCTCAGGTGTAAAGAATCAATTGAGCATAAAATCCAAAACAAAACAAAGAAGTCCTGTAGAATGTTGAGGGAGATGGAAAGGGACTCATTTCCTGTTATCATAATGAGTTATGCCTTAGCTGTCAAGATAACGAATGCAACCTATGGGGAATGTAAGTGCATCAGTTGTGTTCATGCCATCATTTTACAGAAAGTGAGGGGTATGTCACACAAAACCAGACAAAATAAATAAGGGAAATGCTTCTGTGGAAATGTCAGTCACCAGGGAAAGAGGAATGGTTCTCTAAAAATAACTATTGTATGATGGATGAAAACACCCATCATTACAGAGATTTGTTAAGACTACTGACACAATTCAACTATCCTGCATCTCCAGACTTCTTGTATTATGAAATCCATCTGGATGATCCTTAGCTCTGTTGTTTAATTAAATGAGTTAATTTGCTTTGAAATCCATGGATGTTCTGCAGTTTAAGTAGAGTTCCCATTATTATTCCTGCTGTTAAAAAAATACTAGTGCTTTAGTTTGTATCTTTAGTTGCAATGTTGCTAGGAAACTGACCAGAAACACCAGACTCCTAATCATTAGCAGCAGTGCCTTTTTCAGCCTTCTTCATTCAGAGGATATCTCCCCCAACCAATAGTCTCCTATTGTTCAACCCATCTTGCAAGCTACCAGCATAAGCCAAAAACAGCCGTGTACAACTTTAGCAAAACAGTAAGGGTCTGATAAGGCAATACAGGATCAGAAAAAGACAGAACATTATTGCTAGCCCCAGTTACCTATTCTCACCATATAGATTTGGGATGAAAGGCAGGGCAAAATGTGGATGTGTAGAAGACTAAGTTATAGGTAAGCATTATTTGTGATTTTGCACACCATCATCACTGATCATGGTACACATCTATTAAGGCATCAGCCTTAGAATCCAGTTTCTTGCCTTTATAGAGCTAAGTTAACAAAGTCTTAGCTTTGGAGGAGCCCTGGTGGCACAGTGGTTAAATACCAGTACTGCAACCACAAGGTTGTGAGTTCGATCCTGCCAGGCTCCAAGGTTGACTCAGCCTTCCATCCTTTCGTAGGTCGGTAAAATGAGTACCCAGCTTGTTGGGGGCAATTAGCTAAAAAAAAATACATTGTAAACCGCTTAGATAACACTAGTTGATAGGCGGTATAGAAATAAATGCTATTGCTATTGCTGTTGGAGGATAACATGTTCCTCACACCTTATGTTTAATCTTCCATTCCATGGTTCCAATAATCCATATCCTCCACTCTGGATATTATACACTGTAAGGACAATCCATCCAGAAACCAAAACATCAAAACGAGGACTTCATAGCGTAAGCAGCCATTTTCGACTGCATTTAAAGTTGCCATTTTTTTTTTCCTTATCAGAAATTGTGTGTCTAAACAATTTCACAACAGGCAGAAAAAGAAGAAAAGGAAATAGTTCTTTCTTTCGTCTATGAAAAGGCAGTGCCGGGAACTATTATACCAATTAAATTCTGCCTAATCCACTGCTGAGAAGAAAAAGTGGTAACAGTGACACCATAAGATCCCAAAGATTATCTTCAGTATGATCTTTGAAGTAATGTGAGTTGACATATACATTTCAAGCAGTTGGAAAAATAATTCACTTTTAGAGATTTCTCAAATAGCCTTGAAATAATACCCTTGTTCAACATACAGAGATACTACCTTTGTGCTTCACAAGAAATTGAAAAGTTCTTATGTGTATACACGCAGATCGCTTCTGAGCACTTGGATTAACTCCCTTCTTAGAATTCATGTGTTAATGGAACACAAACTCTATATGTTACAGTCAGCAGTAAATTTGATAATACTGTGCTTTATATTCAGCCTATTTCTAGTGTTCAGTTAATTTATCTTGGCTGCCAGACAGGTTGACTAATTAACAGATGTTCAGGTAGTAAAATATTCAAATTTCAAGCATTAAATAAAATTGCTTTCAAATAGTCAACAAAACCATCAGAACCATCAAGGGAAAAGCAGGAGAACAGCCAAGGTTATATGCAGTTTAGTGAGAGAAAAATTGAGCTTATATTATAGTGCACTTGAATGGCTAAGTCTACAATCAAGTTATAGTACATGCAAATAGGTGAGGTGAAGCGAAGAACTTTTCCAGAGAGGGAAAACTGGAACAATAGAAGAATGACGATATAATTTAACATTTCTCTGTCTTTTTTTTTTCCTTTTCTTGTATTATTTTGGTTTAATAGGCAAGTGTTAGATTTGAATCTAGCCAATGGAAGAGATCGATGAAATAGGGACAAAATGAGCAATTTATGTTTTCTGCAATCTTCAAATTACCTTTCCCAATATAAAAGCATTGCAAGCTGAAATAGATTAAGACCAAAATCTAGGACAGAATTGGACTAATTTTGATTTCAGAAAGTACATACATGTTTAAGGGCCAAACTAGCCATTATATTTAATGTATAGCATACACATTACCTTTTCCTCTCTGATTTTGTTTAAATAATGACAAATACAATAGTAGGATGCCATGTCTCTGGACACTTAGTTAAGTCACAGAGAATCGCTATTGTCCTTCAGGTTTCCAGATGAAGAAGCAACTTATTAGGTGTACTGAAATGGTAGAGAGTCAGCCTCATATAGTGTTTTGAGCATTGGACTACAGCCCTGGAGACCAGGGTTCAATTCCCCACTCAGCCATGGAAATCCACTGACTGACTTTGGGTGTGTCACACACTCTCAGCCCCAGAAAAATCCATGATAGGTTTACATTAGAGTTGCCATAAGTCAGAAATGACTTGAGGGCACAAAACAACAACAACAACAACAACAACAACAACAACAACAACAACAACAACGGCAAAACAGCATTCATGTTAATACAGAGCCAACTGTCTCTTGAGGTCAAATTCAGAAAGTCGACCAGGAAGAATAGTTTGCGCATTATAGACTCCCCACCCACAGCCCAGAGGACCATCCATCAGGACCACAACTGAGCACATCCACATAGCTATGTGTAACTGTGGTAGTAGGCATTGCCATTGTCAACACCTACTTACCTACCACGTGGTGCCTTACACACCCAGTGTCTTGCCTTGAGGGGTTCTTCCTGAGGCAAAATATTGGTGAATATTCTGGAGAGCTCTGCCAGCCACAAAACCCTGTAGTTGACCAAAACTTCTGGATAGAGTCCTGCCAACTACTGAAAGCTCTGGAATTGTCCAGATAGCTAACAGGCATAATATCTTTCTCTGAAGGAAGACCCCTAAGCACTATGCACTGAGAAACAAGTAATAGATTGAGAAAGTGTCTGGTAGAGGTTTCCAAAGCAGCCAAAAAGTTCCATTGCCTTTCTCTGAGTGAGGCATTGTGACAGAGGACACAGAAACTCTGCCAGTGCTGAGTGGTGTAGACATTCTCTGATTCTGGTTGCTCCTCAGAGTGAGGCAGTTCTATTGAAGTGCTACCATCACATATGCTGCGGCAAAACAAAAACAAGAGGGAGAAGGCTGGTCTTCCCATCTCAGACAGTGCAAAAACTTGCATCAAATCTAGTTAATAAAATAGATCAGTTTATGAAACAACAGATTATTTTTCCTTAAGGCTGCAGTAGAGTTATCAATGCCTCTTTAGTCATGATAGCTATATGACAGCTTGTTTCAGGCAGCCACTATGCATCCTTGGTTTATCAGTTTCTCAGAAGCACTTTGTTGGTCACGAACAGAACAGATACAGGACAAGAGGATCATTTCACCTGATGAACCAGGGGTCTTCTTACCTTCAAATAGTACAAAGTAGATTTCACCGAAGATTGCTTTTTATGTAACCCCTAGGGCTTCAGAAACACCTACTGTATGTCTTATTCTTATATTAGAAGCTGGAACTATCCACAAATCCAACTACACGACATTCAGCCCAAGCTGGAAAATGGTAGATGGCCATAATTAGGTCACTCTGCTGCTCTGCCCTCTGTCTGCATCATGTGATCTACCCTATGAAGTGATAATCCAGTTCATTGTTATGTAGAAAGGTATTCTCAAAAGGAGATCAAGGGAATAAAATTGACTTGTTTGGTTCACTGGAGTGAAGTTGCCACAGTAAATTCCATTCTTTGTTCAAGTGTATTTCCTGTGATAGTAGCATTCATCTCAATTTGCACTGTCACAGCAGTAAGAAAGTTTTGGCCCATCGATATATTTGCGTTGAGGAATTATTTATAGCCTGTTGCTGAAGCAGCATTATTTTTCAAAACAGGTAAGATGATGTTGCCCCTCTTTTTTAGATGATGGATGGTGAAACAAACAAGATAGGCTAGAAATGAATGGACATCAAGCATTTTAACATTACAGAGATATACACAGAGTTTTTGTCAGGTTCAGCTCCATTTTGCTATAACAATAACATTAATACCACTGATAGTAAAAATGTAGAAAACCATTCAGTGATTCAGGACTGCAATTCTGTATCTATCGGTCCACTGAAATTATTATTTCAATTGCAGTATGTGTCTGTGTATGTGTTTCAACTGCAGTATGTGTGTGTGTGTGTGTGTGTATACATACATGCATACATGTATTTGAGATTTTCATAGAGGATAATTATACCAGGTGCAACTTTTCTAACTGCTGCAACACTACCTGTGATGATGGTGAAGGTGACATGTGACAAATATTATCTCTACATAAAAATCAAGGGGTTTTTCACAGGCCTCACATTTGGCAACAACAGATCTCTCAACTAAGAGTTGTGAATAATTTAAAATCATTCTCTAGCCTTCCTCTGATTTCTGCTTTAGAGTGCACAACTGAAATACAATATAGATCTTAAACATTTTTGAAAAGGAATCCTGATGAATTCAAGTCTGCTTTTTTTGAATGTCACTAGTACTGGAAACTGATATTTTTCAGTCCTCCTGGTACATTTCTCACCAGGATCAGCCATCCTATGGGGTGGAATAAAGTAAACCTGCTAGGTGGTCTCAACTAATAAAAGAGTGGAAAAATTGCAATCCCACATTGTCTGACTCTGATATCCCACTATACATACTGAGGGGATATTTATTTCAGGAATCAGATTTGCATATTAAGCTCATAGATACCTTCCAGTAACCAATCACAAAACCAAGTAGATGAATAAGCAAACACAATGCGTAAATGAACATTCTAAGCATGGGCATTATTCATAACTTGAGATAACCTCTTCTAAATATGTACATCCTAAGAGCATCATATACATTTGTACCTTAGGTTTTAAGGAGAAAATTAGACAAATATGTCAAAGCATGTTTGTAAAAAAACCTACCTTTATGGAGGGCCTGATCCATAAAGGTCCTGCCCATTTTAGGTTCGAGGATAGACTGAAATAAAACTAAGACACTGAGGACGACTTGCCACTTCATTAATGACAATATATGCAGAAACATAAACAGGCAAATAAAATGTTCTCACATCCCTTTGGCTAAATGCTCACACAGCCTCAACAACAGATGTTTCCCAGGTCTACCTTGCTAGACATAACATTGTTCTCTTAGGTCCAGATGGGCCTTGGAGTTCTTGGGCATTACACCAATGTTTTCATTTACCAAAACCAAGACAATGGGAAACTCCTCCACATATGGATTATATACACTTGCATGGCTGGTTTTCTTCAGAAATGAGATGACTTTAATTTTCCATCTCCTTTCCCAGCAAAAAGAAGAAAATTCCTGCTCTCAGAGACAGGCCTCCTTATCAAGGAGGAAAAAAGAAAGGAGGAAAAAGAGGACCCAAATAATTACCACCTGGTCAGCCTGACATCAATACCTGGAAAGATCCTAGAGCAGATCATTAAACAGTCAGTTTGTAATTCTTAGAAAACAATGCTGTAATCACCAAAAATCAACATGGATTTCTCAGAAATAAGTCATGCCAGACTAATCTTATCTCTTTTTATGATAGAGTTACAAGCTTGATAGATGAAGAGAATGCTATAGATGTAGCACATCTTGATTTCAGTAAGGTCTTTGACAAAATTCCCCAGAACATTCTTGCAAAGAAGCTTATAAAATGCAGGCTGGACAGGGCTACTGTTAGGTGGATTTGTAAATGGTTGACTGACCGAACCCAAAGGGTGCTCACCGATGGATGTTTTTCATCTCAGACAGAAGTGACTAGTGGGGTGCCACAGGGTTCTGTCCTGGGCCCAGAACTATTCAACATCTTCATCAATGACTTGGATGAAGGAGTAGAGGGCATGCTGATCAAATCTGCAGATGATACCAAATTGGGAGGGGTTGCTAATACCCCAGAGGACAGGATCAAATTTCAAAATGACCTTGATAGATTGGAGAGCTGGGCCAAAGCTAACAAAATGAATTCAACAGAGAGAAATGTAAAGTCCTACACTTAGGCAGAAAAAATGGAATGCAAAAATATAGGATGGAGAATGTGTGGTGGATACCAGTACATGTGAAAGCAATATAGGAATCTTGAGAGAGCACAAGCTGAACATGAGTCAGCAGTGTGATGTGGTAGCAAAGAAAGCCAATGAGATTCTTGGTTGCATCAATAGGAGTATGGTGTCTAGATCAAGGGAGGTAATGGTACTGCTCTATTATGCGTTGGTTAGGCCTCATTTGGAATACTGTGTCCAGTTCTGGGCACCTCAATTCAGGAAGGAAATTGACAAGCTGGAACATGTCCAGAGGAGGGCGACCCAAATGGTAAAGGATCTGGAAGCCATGCCCTATGAGGAATGACTTAGGGAGCTGGGTATGTTTAGTCTGCAGAAGAGAAGATTAAGAGGAGACATTATAGCCATATTTAAATATTTGAAAAATGTCATGGAGGCAGTGGGCTTGTTTTCCACTGATCCAGAGACTAGGACAAGGAGCAATTGATTCAAGCTGCAGGAAAGGAGATTCCATCTGAATTTCAGGAAGAACAGCCCAATGGTCAGAGCTGTCTCACAGTGGAATATGCTGCCTCGGAATGAGGTGGGGTCTCCTTCTTTGGAGGTTTTTAAACAGAGGCTGGATGGTCATCTGTTGGGAATGCTTTGATGTGTGTTCCTGCATAGCACGGGGTTGGATTGGATGGCCCCTGTAGTCTCTTCCAAGTCTATGATTCTATGATTCTATCAGCACTTTATCTCACAATAGCTGTATTTCTGTTTCCACTTGTCCTTAAGACCTCGTGCATGATATGCAAAAGTCAGACAGAGTACAATAGAGCTAGGACTTAGTAAAATGTGGGCTTTAAAGCACATTATGATATATTCATGTGGATACTGTATAGCAAATGTGTGGATGGAAGCCCAGTTCCTAAATATTTTATTTTTATTTATTTAATTCATTTATAAGCCTGCCTTTTCTCCAACAATAGGACTTAAGGCAGCTAACAACAAATTCAGAAACAATGCAGATTAACGCTATACCAAGTCATTAATAAATGCATAAATATATTAGTTACTTAAAAAGTGATTACACAATTTATGAAGTTAAACTCTGCTTCAATCTCCTGCCAGTACCTCCCACTACAACAACTAGTCTTCAGATCCCAACTTCATAACTTCTTCCAAGCTGAACTAGATGGATCTTCTCTCTTGAGGTACCGGCACTCCTTTGTAAGCTATATAAAATCAGTCTCTACAGGTCTAATGTAACTTTATTGGCCAGCTAATAGTGTCACTGTAGCATTTGCGGTCAAGACTGTCAGTCTGTGGAAGTCCACTGAATGTTATCAGTGAAGGGAAGTTCGTGTTACATCTTTTGAAGAACAAAACTGCTGCACTGATTGCACTAAATGTGTTCTTTAAAAAAAAGAAAAGAGGATTGTGGTCCACCTGACATAACATCACTGTTTCTCTTTAATAGTCTACAAAAGGAGAGGTAACTGGCAGCAATTTTCTTTTTAAGAGGAAGTGTTGTAGTATGAACACCTAGGTTTCTTAACTTCTTGAGAAGGCATAATCCTGCACTACACTCTAAACTATAAAGCTGATCCTATCATTAGGCAGAGTGAGGCAACCATGTCATCTGTGGCATCATGAAATGGAAGCAATTTGTTAGTTATTTGTTCTATCATTGTTACATTTTTCTTGCCAGGGATGAGTAGAGATGTTTCTGGCATTTTCTGCTTCATTTGCCAAAACAGTGCATCTGGCTTTGACTACTATGTGCTTTGAAGCGTCAGGAAGGAGAGTAACATTTGCTGTCCCACCACAGACAACAAAATGTCATTGGTCATTAGCCCTTAACCCTGGTAAATACTTCCTTTTAGTTATGATTAAAAAGAATTAACACTTCAAAATTTGCAGCTTAAACACTCACTTGGGTATTAAGCTTGTTATGAGTACAAATTGTATGTGAAGGCAGAAGTCTGTGGTTTCAAAACAGAGTTGTGAAAATCACCTTTTTTTTTCAACTGCAACATCCAGATTTCTTTAGACAGTGTATCCAGTAGCCATGCTTCATGAAGAATTATGAGAGCTGTAGACCACGCCTCCCCAAAAACGATCTATTACAAGATGTGATTCAGAATGTTACTTTCTATCAGGTCAGCTTTTCCAATGTAAGCAAGGCGGAAAGAGTCCAGCCACGCATCTCTCCCCAAATGTAATACCTTACATTACTATAAGGCAATGTAACAGTAACTTTGGAATGGACTCGTTTCAAAAACAGACTACTTTTGAAGTACTTATAAGATTTGTATATCTGGTTAAGCTTATCATGTGTGAGAGAGTGTGTGAGTGAGAGAGACTCTGTGTGTGTGTGAGAGAGAGAAATTAAGAGAGAGAGAGAGATTATCCAAGCCTTCATCCAAAATTAATCACGGAAGCTTTAAAACCCTCAAAACCCACTCAAACATCATGTTATATTTACTTTACAGAATGTATTTATTTATTTAAAGAATATATATTAGTTAGTAGATATTAGAAATGAAAAAAAATGTTACTGTACATTTCTTGGCAGAGTAATGGATTTCCCAACACTTCAAAGAGCCCTATCAATAAGAACAGGCCAGATGGGAAGATTTTTTTGTGCTTTCCCAATTCGCGGAAGGAATTATTCTGAGGAGAAAGAACACATTTTTTTCCTGCACAGTTGGGTGTATATGTGTAGAAAACACATATCCTCTACAGGAAACAGTGTATTTTGCACAATATAGATATAGATATAGATAGATTTTTGCATATTCTTTGTCTGAACATCCAACAAATGGTTCAGAGGAATTATGTGGAGAACTCATGAGGGTTTCTGGTGCAAAAATAAAAGGTGTTTTCTGTGCAGGAAATACGTTTTTTTTCCAGACAGGAAACCCACTTTAAGCACAGGAAACTAGCTTTTTGCACAAAAAAAACCCTACATTTTTTCTCTCCATTGAACTTTCATTTTCTTCTTCACTAAGGAAGGAAGGAATTGGAAACTACGCATTCTAACATTCAAGGACAAAGAATACAAATATTCCTAGTAAACACAAGACATAGCTAAGGTTAAGATGTGTAGCACTGTACCAGAGATACTGCATCAACAATATTGCCCAATATTCAGGAAGATTAAAGATGCAATTTATTGAATTAATATCTTTAATTTATTGAGCCAATATTTATTGAGTTTATTGAATTAATATCTCTCTATCTTCCCATGGATAGAAGTCAAAGATGCTTACAATGCCATAAAAATAGAACTAAAGTATAAAATTAATGCAAAGGTTTGCCTTCCAACAGAGTAGTTCCTCACCAGGAAGCAGACACACTGAACCATGTGGCACTTTCTTTGGAATAGGCACTATAGAACTACAATGTAAACCTATCTGAGTATGAAAAATTATCTACAGTGAGCCTACAGAAGATGTGACACCCCTAGAATTATTGGGCTGAAATGCCTCCCTCCTTCACCATAGCCTTTCCTAACTAGATCTGCTGGATGTTTTTATCTAGGCATAGTCAGAGGTTATAAGCTGTTGATCCCTGCTCTTGAGTAGTTATGTAATTACTTATTCTATCCTTATGTGCAAAGAGATATATATATATATATATATATATATATGTATATGTATATGTATATGCATATGCATATATATCTTCAGTCCCTCTCTACCTTGCATAAGAATATGAGGCATTCTGTATAATTCCCACTCACTAGTCACACTTTGGGAGATCTTTCGGGACAAAAGGTAAAATCATGGAATCATGATTCATGGAACATTTATAGTAAACCAGTTGTACACACAATACTGAAAGAAGCCTCACTACGGAAAAATCATTTATTACCCAGGGATAAATGACAAAGGTCAGGGGAAAATATTACCCAAGATTTATTTTACAATATGATTTTAATGTATGTGTTCAATTGTAAGACAGGAACATCTATATCAGAAAATGAAGAATGCCCTATTTAGTCTAACTTGAAATAACATTCAAGAATTAATTGAAGATGATATGGAAGATGAGCTACTAGTAATAGTGACGATGGGTTAATTAGGTTCAACATCCTATAGGAAATCAAATTACTAGAAGTGTCAAGGCATCACTAATTTTTTTAACTGATGGATTCAATAAAGTGTAAGGGGGAAAAAGACAAATTGGACATACATTTTTTTAAAAAAATATATTATTTGCATGATGATGAAAATAAAATTTACTAAACAGTTCAACAGCTCTTAGGAGACATCCTTATATCTCAGCCCAGCTGCTATTTCCCATTTCAGACACGCTTGTATCTTCAAAATGCGTACTGAGGACATGCATGCTATGTATGCCTGATGCACACCTGATGTGTGTCAGAGCCTCTAAGATTATACCTCATTCATGTGGGAAGAAAGATTTTAATCCATGAAATCTCATTCTAATAGATGTAAACCTTAAAGGTACCACCTTGTTTTGTACTGAGTGCTGTACAAAACAGGGCAGGAGGATATAACACCTGCAAAATGTGGCTGAATTCTAGTTCATCTTCCAGGCTGCCATTGATGAGAGATCCTGGGAAAAATAATTTAGCAAGATCTGGAGGGACAAGGAATAAATAGACCTCCTTTCCAGTATGATGGCAAAAGAAAGACATCAGCATTTGTTGTTCCTTGTGCAGCAGTTTTTGTTGTTGTACTTGTAACCGCACCCAGGAATAATAAGGTGAGATATGTGATTATTAGGTTAAATATGAGTAAACTAGAGTCATAGCTTCAATAATCACAACCAAAAGTTCTAGAACAGAAACAAGCTATATGAAACAAGCAACGTTCTTTATGCATTCTCTGATGCTCTGTATGGTGAACTTTCTTGTTTGGAAGTAGCACAGGACAAAATAGTAGTCTTAGGAACATAGGAAGATGTCTTATAATAAGACTTAGTATTGCCAACTGTAACTGGCAGTTCTTCAGTCTTTCAGTCAGAATTCCTTATTTTCCCTGTATGGAGATTTTCTGGTAGTCTTCCATCCAAGTACTAATCAGGCCTAACTCTGTTGTTGCTATGTGCCTTCAAGTCAGCTCAAACTCATGACAAGCCTGTTGTAGGGTTTTCTGGGAAGATTAATTCAGAAGAACTTTGCCCTTACCTTCCTCTAAGACAGTGGTTCTCAACCTGTGGGTCCCCAGATGTTTGTGGACTTCAGCTCCCAGAAGCCCCAGCCACTATGGTCAATGCTCAGGGCTTCTGGGAGCTGAAGTCTAGAAACATCTGGGGACCCACAGGTTGAGAACCACTGCTCTAAGACTAAGGTGGACCTGCACCTCTGGCCACATCACCCCATTTTCTGCTGTCCACTTAGAGGAAACCATGTCTGACTCAGCAGAAAACCTTGACGTAACTTCCTTAATGTCACCCAGTGGGTTCCCATGGTTGAAAAGGGATTCTAACCCTGCTATCCTGTAGTCCTAGCCCACTACTCAAATCACTGTACTATGTGGTTCCATGAATGTAAGAATTACTTTTCTTCTTATCATAAAATTATTAAAATACAGAAGAAGGAAGATACAATATAAAAGAAAAAAATTATTTTCCTTTAGAAATAGGGGAAGCAGTCAAATGATCTCTCCATTCAACAATATCCAGTTCATAAATTAATGCACTTACTTAGATGTAAACATGTACAAATGGTGTATTTCACCACTGAATTTATAATTTCAAACTATGATAAGGTTGCAGTTCTCTGTATGTAAAGCATGAGTTTACTTATAACTACAGATTTCCATATTCTGTAAAAAACCAATCAACTGGGCAAGACATCATATTGTGTGTTCGGGGGTGCACTATGTGCCAAATAAGACACTAGTACCCCAAAATGAATTGGAAGGCATAGGCCACATACTGGTTACAGCAGTAGCTCGGGTTCGCATATGCATGCTTCCAGATCCAGGCATTGACCAAGCTGTCTTTTAATCAATGAACCAAACCTTCCGGCCCAGAGCTGGAACCCTTAGGATGAGAGGAAGGATCCACTTGGGTGGATATCCTACATTGGTCCCGCTTGCCACCAGGAAGTTCAGGGAAGGTATCATCCCCAAGCTGGACAGAATCACCTTCTCCCACATACCTCAAATTCTTTAAGGCAATTCCCCAATACTATCAATGCCAAGGAGACACTGCTAACCTTTGTTCCAGTTCTAGGACCCATGCTTGCCACCCCAAAAGTTGTGAGAATTGTCATACCATGGTTTAAATTTATTGATTGGCAGTTCCCACTTCCTCCCAGACCTGTGCCAAGCTGCACAGACCTCTGGGAGGAAGGAGCCAGCTGACTGCCTTGATCTGGAGTCTAGCAGTGCTCCACTTCCCACCTAGCCCACAAATTCACTATGCAGGTAAGTACACAGTGCTCTTGCATGCAGGAGTGAGTCCTGCTATGCACAAAATAACACACCAATACACCAAGATGAGTTGGTAGGAATAGGCCACGTTTATTGGTTTACAGCTACAGATAGGGCTGGCATACACATTTGCAATTCTCTGTATATAAATCATGATTTTCATTATAACTGCAAATTCCCATATTCTGTAAAACCAGTTCACTGGGGCGAAGCATCATATTTCTTTTCCAATGTGAAGCTACATCACAAATATTTTTGGAGCAATGTGATTAATTACTATCTCTGTATCATTCTTGTCCACATGCCCTTTTGAGCAATTTCATAAAACTGTCAAAGGAGTCCACAGAATTGTACTTCCTGTAATTTGTTTAATGTATAATAGTTCAGGGCACCAAAAATGTTGATTTTTCGCACATTTCCAAAAGGTGTGCATATAATCAGCACATAGTTGGCCACAACATCAACAATCATGATGTGACACATTATAAACTGATTTTAATGGTGTAGAGAATGGAATACCATTGATTTGGTATCTTTAATAAGTTCTTTTATGCACTCCTCTCAAGAGTACTTTTTTAAAGCAACAATCAAAATTCATGTCTATACCTTACTGGGCTTCTGGTAACAATGTCCCTAAATCTCTTTCTCATTTATTCTGAAAGGATATCATCAGATTTAATATCTGGGAATGTTCTATACATCTCATCCATCAGTTCTTTACTTGTTGCAAAACATAATACATCCTCTACTTGTGATGGCTTCCTAGTTGGGCCACGTGGGCTATTTCTTCAATAAACTGCAAACGTATGGCATATTTTGTTTGATAGAAACCACAAAAAAGCAAAGCGCCTTCTAAGCGCTGAACTTCTCTTACTGAGTCAAAGATAGCACTATTTCACAGTACTCTCAATGAACATCAGAAAAAAGAAACCCAGAATAAAAACAGCAGGAAATTGGCAAAATATGCCAGTATGACTGCCAGAATACTTATCTGTTCTTTCTTATCTAGTTGAAAGACCTTATTTATCTTAGCAATATAAGTTAGTATAGTTGATCTTGAAGTTCTATGTTATAAAATGCATCAACATCTTGCCAATTTTTATATTTCTTGAACAACATTTCAAGGAAGGATTATCATGCTTATTTCTTAACAAACTCTTATTCTACGAATACCTCACACACACACACACACACACACACACACACACACACACACAGTCAGTATAGTGACAAGTGTGCAGAAAAGACCCTACTAAGATTAAAATCATGCGAAGCTGAATAAGATCTGAGCTCACAAGCCCTGTTCTTTCCATCATGTCTGTGTCATCTCATATAAACCACAGCTTGGAAAAGGAACGGGGTTGGACTACAACTCCTCAACATGCTGGCTGAGGATTCTCAGACTCCCAAAAGTGACTCTGCCAAAGCCTAGTCCCATCACCTGACTTGCAGATCTACACAGTGGGGAACTTTGTAGGCTCCCACAGTTTAGAAGAAGGTTAGCTAAATATAGGAAGAGTACAATATAATGGACCCATCCACACTCTTCAACATTTAAGTGTTTGCCTTGCCTCTAGACTATCTAGGATACTGTAAAGCATATAAGGACAATCTGTTATCAGAGCAGGCAGTAAGATCAGAAGCTGTGAGAACAAAGCATTCTCAAGAGACTCTTTAAAGAAGGTCTGTTCACTTTTCCCCAGTACAGTCAAGACTGAAGAATGGTTTGTTGGCCATTTTCTCTCCTTCTTCCCAGCATTAACATTTAATGCTTCAAAAGTCTAAGTAAATCAGAGTTCAGCAGGCAAACTTCCTCTGACTCAAGAAGTTTACTGAATTAGTCATTTTTACCTATCCATATCTCTGTATTGAATATGTCTCAGAGCAACTAAGAACATTGTCTTGCTTCCCATTCCCAGAGAGTTACTTTGGATGGGGGTGAACAGTGAGCAAGGAAGAGATCCAACTTTAGTAATCTGGCAAGCCCTGTAAATCATACTGGTTTTCTTGTGTTATGGAATCACTTGTTACTTACATAGAACACAGAAAAATGCTTTACAGTAGCTTGGGCTATTTGTGCATCCAATCTAACATTTGCAAAGGTTATGTGGAATTTTAGGTCTCATATCAATCGCTGTCTGTCTCTGGCAATACCAAGGATTGAATCTCGGACCTTCCACATGCTGAGCATGCATTCTACCACTCACAGAATCCTGCCCTGAGAAATCAGTGACGAAGATAGACTTTGTGTCTTCTTGTTCTGTTCTTTTGAAATCCGCTCAGGATTGGCTCACACATTTAGAGAAGTACCAGTAAGTAGATGTGGGAATCGTTTATGCTTTTCAGTAGCATGCTTATGAAAGGAAGAAACATCCTTATCAATTCTCCACACCATCTGACGCTTTTCCTAGCTGCTTCTATAATTACTTTTTCTATACATATTTTCCTTTATGTCAAGAAAAGGCCATACTTTTTTCTTAAAGCAGTAATGCACAACTGTGGTCATCCATATGTTTTTGAACTACCACTTACCTAATTCTTTACCATTGGCTATGCTTGATACATCTGATGGGAGTTTTACCCCAACAGTATCTGGAGCCCCACAATTACTTCCCCACCCCAGTTATAAACTACTGCTGTATAGTATTGCCTATTTCCCTTAAGCAAGGGAACTCCCAACTCTACCAACCACCTCCAACATTCCCAAAATGGACAAAAACACTAGAGGGCATGCTCATCAAATTCGCAGATGACACCAAATTTGGGAGGGGTTGCTAATACGCCAGAGGACAGGATCAAAATTCAAAATGACCTGGATAGATTGGGGAGCTGGGCCAAGGCTAACAAAATGAAATTCAACAGAGAGAAGTGTAAGGTCCTACACTTAGGTAGAAAAAATGGAATACAGAAATATAGGATGGGGGACATGTAGCTGGATAGCAGTACATGTGAAAGGGATCTAGGAGTCTTCATAGACCACAAGCTGAACATGAGTCACCAGTGTGATGCGGCAGCCAAGAAAGCCAATGCAATTCTCGGCTGTATCAATAGGAGTATGGTGTCTAGATCGAGGGACGTACTGGTACCACTCTACTCTGCTTTGGTTAGACCTCATCTTGAATACTGTGTCCAGTTCTGGGCACCCCAATTCAAGAAGGACATGGTCAAGTTGGAGCAAGTCCAGAGGAGGGCGACCAAAATGGTGAGAGGCCTGGAAGACATGCCCTATGAGGATAGACTTAGAGAGCTGGGTATGTTTAGTCTGCAGAAGAGAAGGTTAAGAGGGGACATGATAGCCATGTTTAAATATTTGAAGGGATGCCATGTAGAGGAAGGAGAGGGCTTGTTTTCTGCTGCTCCAGAGACCAGGACAAGTAGCAATGGATTCAAGCTGCAGGAAAGGAGATTCCACCTGAACCTCAGGAAGAACTTCCTGACGGTCAGGGCTGTCCGGCAGTGGAATATGCTGCCTCGGAGTGTAGTGGAGTCTCCTTCCTAGGAAGTTTTTAAGCAGAGACTAGATGACCATCTGTCGGGAGTGCTTTGAGGGTGTTCCTACATAGCAGGGGGTTGGACTGGATGGCCCGTGTGGTCTCTTCCAACTCTACATTTCTATGATTCTATGATTCTATGAAACAGAGAGTCATTTTATTTTTCTTCAAAAGCTCACATCAGGATAATGCCATCTCATCAAAAATGGCATTTTTCATTTAATGGTTGCACAACTGTGGTCATACTTCTGAATTTTTACACCTGCACCTCTAAATTTACTCCCATTAGGCCTTCTCACTGAAATTCATGGACAGTTATACAGATGCATTGCAGATAACAAGTTATTTGTAATTAGTTCTCTTTTCCAGCAACATAGGTTGCCACCTGGTAAGTGTAACTTGTATTGAATGAAAGATGTGGTTCATGTGCTGGCTTATACTTTTGTACACTGTCACTTCCTCATGTACTGTTGGGGGTATTATGGTGATCATGAAGTGGATGGGAGGAGAGTGCATTTGATGTTTTTGGGGTGGGATAGAAATATCCATAAAAAATGAATCAAGTAATTAATTTGAGCAAATCTGGACATGGAGAGCAGAACTATAGGATTCAAGATACAATTCTTTCAGGGTATCCCTGGAGGTTGTCATTTCAAGGGAATGAGCACATAGCATCCTTTTTGTTTTTTTCAAGGTGTCAAAGAAATTGCAGTAGACCTGCTGGAAAGTCCATTTCTCAGGCAAGGAAAGTTGGAAAAGGCCTTAAAATCCTGCAACTGGCTAAAGTATTGAACTATTTAGACTAGTACTTGATGAAATGGTAATCTTAATAACAGACATCCTAAAAATCATTGGGTGCTTTCTCCTGTTTCACGGATCTCATTTCATCATTCTGTTTACACTAAAGGCCTTGGAAACTAGGCAGGCTAAACCTAAATGCTTCAGTAGATCAGTTCTGTGTTGCAACAACACTGGCATTTTGTAATTAAAATTGCAAGGGGTTAGTTTTGAAAAACAAGAGGGTGATAATGGTCTCTGTTATTATCTTGAGCAACATAGTTGGGGAATGTGGGGTCACTTCCAGTCAACAAGACCAAGACTTTGACATTCCACATGTGCCTGGGAGCTCCAACTATATATCAGACACCCTCTCATGCAAAGGACTTGTGGGAGGCTAAGGGAGAATGTTTCCTACCTGTATGCTAATAGATAGCATAACTAAGTTGTGGTATTTTGTGTTTTGCATGTAACTCTGTTCTTTCCTAGCTCACAGATGAAATCACAGGTGGCATAGTTCCAGCCTCCGCCTTGTTCCCAGACAATCTGAGTTTCGGGGGGTATGTGGTAATGAGTTCTGCTATTACTTTAGGCAGCAGAGTTAATGGTGTGGGATCACTTTCAGGTAAACAATCAGTTAATGGTATGATGGGTTAGAATACATTTGGGAGATTACATCACATAGCATCAGCAGAAATCATGAGAGACAGTCACCCAAAGTGGATTACCAGCTTGTGAGAAGTAGGAGAGCTTCCAAACACTTTGTGGTAAGAGATTACAAAAACATGGCCCCACAGCACATGAGAGAGACTTTTGGGACTGGTGGAAGGGTAGGAGAGATGCAGCCTACCTCATTGTACCAAGGGAACCCTGGCATAGCCTGGAGAAGGAACTCCAGACACCCAGTTTCCCATGAGTATCACAGGAGCCAGTATACATCTGTATTGTGAGTAGAATAGGAATGTTTAGCTAGTCAGGTCAGGTTTGCATTTTCTTAATTTAATCCTCAACCCTTCTCTTTTCAGGGTGCATTGGTGCCTTCCAAATAGTTTACCAAACAACAAATCCCAGGAGTGGAATAAAGTAGCTATAACTGTGCAGTGTAGATAAATATTGGGAATAAATGTGGTTGATTGTTTAAAATATAGATAGTTTAAAGAAGCCACATATACATAAAAACACACATATACAAGCTAAAATTCTTTATATGCATACCTGATCTCAGTAGAACTTACTTCTGTTCGATATTGTGAGAAAGGATATGTTGTACATTCTTGGGTATCTATATTTGCCCTTCATCCCCAAAATAATTTTAACTGAAACTTAGTGAACACGTACATCCCAATTTGGAAGGGAAGAGCCAGGTCAAATTATTAATTATGCTAAGAACTCCATAGTATAGGCCCCAGCTGTGTGCTTATTAGTTGCATTGCACTCCTTTAAATTTCCCTGTATCATCAAAATGCAGTGAGATCCCTTTTCATAATAAGATAGGGAAGCCATGGTACATTCCCAGAAAAGAACATTTGAAACATTTATGGTTTGGGCAGCACTGGCAAGCAGAGTACTCTTGAAAATGGATTTTCAAGGATGCAAAGTAAAAAAATAAAACCAACAAGAGCAAAGAAGGTTATCTGAGTTTGTGTACGTGCATTTACTCACATTCATGAGTATGAATGCTAGCAGGTGCTAAAGTGTGCCTTCTATTATTAAGAGATGTATGGTGTATAACATAGATAGCAGAGAAACCCCATATCCCAAATCCACAAGTAAGAAGATGTCTGGTGTTCACTTGTGTGGTTTTTTGCTCTCTCAAGTCTGTGCAGGCAGATGCTTAATTCTGTTAGCTTCAGCAAATCCAGAGAGATGCATTGTTTAACGTCAATCTTTTATGACATCTCCTTTTGAGAGCTAGTCTCTGACAGCAGTTTGTGGCTTAGGAGAGAATCCTGCAATAAATGTAAAAAGTATTACAAAGCATTATCCAGTGTAAAATGTACTATAAAAGTGATTACTTTGAAGATCAGGGTCTGTTGTATTTGCAGCTATCATTCTTCCTTCTTTTTCTCATCCTCTAATTTGGAAGATTTGTTGAAGCCCCTCTTTGCCAAAGCACTTTTCTCCCCTTTTTGCAACAGCCAAGGGAGCGAGGAAAGGGGAGAGAAGGAGCATTTATTACACTCTACCCAAGACGTAACGGGGTTAATAATGTTTGATAAGCCTATGCAATGTAAAGAGTGGAAAAGAACTGATGCATTTTTAAAGGGATTGCCAATCCCATCTGAGACTGGAGCAACAGCCGCCCAGAGAACTCTGTCACTAAAGTCTTGTCATTAATGATGATTTATGGATATGGATATTCACAACAGCTGTGTCCTCACCTTTAAGTACCTCATGCAATATTTAGAAAGTACTGGGAGAGGCTTCAGCAGGGAACCGACGAAATTGCTACATTGCTAGAAGGCACTGCTGGTTTAAATCGTTTAATGTGCCTCCTCAAAGAAAGTGCACCAACTTCTCTTTTCTTTCTTTTTTCTTTTTCTTTTTAACCTGAGTGAATCTCTCTTCTTCTCTGAACATTCTGAAGCCAAAAAAAGGGAATATGAAAATAATCTAAGCAGACTTCAGTTTTGTAAGTGTAGAAAGAGTCCAAGTTATGACCATCTGTGGGAGAATATCTCACAATTTCTTTTTGTTTGAATTATTACCTCCTGACAGATTATGCAGAACTATGAAAGACATGTATTAGTCCTCTCCTCTTCACATACAGACACCATACTTGCTTCAGGTCTGCTAAGATTCACATATTCCCAAACTTAATTTATCAATTCGTTTTTCCCCTTATGAAATGTTCTTCTGTGGAGAGTCATGATAAGAGGATTTCTGGAATACAGCTTTCAGTGTGCAAGACAAGGTTTTTAGAAGCTGACATGCACTGACTTTGCACATTATGGGGTCAGAATCCATCCATGATGGCCATATTAGTCTGTGACTGGTGTTATGCAGCATAAGTAATATGTGGCATCTTTCATCTTCAAAGTGGTTCAGAGCGGCTTCAAAGTGAAGGCTTTCTTACCATTTGAAGCTAGCATGACCTTTTACAGCCCTGAAATGGCATGTGATAACCT
This sequence comes from Iguana delicatissima, assembly GCA_948472985.1. NCBI lineage: Eukaryota > Metazoa > Chordata > Lepidosauria > Squamata > Iguanidae > Iguana > Iguana delicatissima. The sequence goes on along the minus strand of CAOKZL010001191.1, from coordinate 393,739 downwards.
GGATCAGCTATTTGAATCCTCAGCTGGCCACATACGGTTTTACCTTCCTTGTGGATGGCAGTAGTCTAATAGGAGAATGGAGAATTAACATAGAGAAATAACATGATAAACTCTCTGGAGATCGCTTGGGGAATTGCGCATATATATATATATATGTATGTATGTATGTATTTCCATTCATTGTCCTTACACAGTGAACCTAAGAAAGACCACACAGTATTTATGACAGTATGGTCTTGAGTGGAAAACTAGCTTTAGCGCCACTGTTGAAAAATGTAGAAACAGACAATAACTGCCTATTGTTTATTATGATATTCCTAATTAGTTAAGCTAGTCTGTCTCCTAATGGAATCCTTCAGCATACAGAGAAAATGGGTTAGATATTAGTACAGTCAACTTAAATCCCACTGACTAGATTTAGACTGGACAGTGAAAACAACCACAAACAGATATTATCTAATTCCATTCCTCAGTGTCCTTCACATTATTTCCATAGCCATGCTTATTAATATATAACACAGTAAGGCCAAGAATGGTAGTATTTGGAATGCCAACAGATAGCATACAACATATTGATAGCATACAACATATCAGCAAGTGATAAATCATCCAGGATCAACTGAATGTTCAAATCCAAACCGACACACATCTAACCAGTTGCTATCATTTTCCTCTTTTATAAGAACTGATGCAAGTAAGACATCAGCTTCAATTCCAGAAGAAATTAAAGAGAACAATTAACGGATGCTCACAAAGAGACAAACAAGCCATCAAATGGAATGCATGTACAATGTGTGCCTTCTGAATTCTTATATACTTACAGTATCAATCTACCAAATAGTAGATATTTGGGCTTCCATTCTGGGATGTAATGGAATAATGGAGTCATTTCTAATGGGGTCACAGCAATGAGACTTTTTGATTAGCAGGGACAATGAGATTATCTACCACCACCATTCTTCATGATCCTTCAAGTTTAGCTGTCTCTACAGTATATAATGTAGCTGGATAGAAAATGGAACATCTAGCAACATTTTGGAGTGGCTTGGTCTTTAATGTGCAATTAAAACCTGCTACCTTTACAAAGATTTGCTCTTGGAAAAGATGGAAATTGCTAGAATTATTAGTGGTCCATATTTTGGTTGGCTCCTAGTTCAAATAGTTTTGCTCATATGGAATGATCCAACTCCTTAATAGTGTGCCTTTGATCACTTTCATGATGAACTCACGCACCTCAACCATGTCCACACCTCCACTGAGTGCCAGTGAAGGAATAGTGACATCAGCTTTTGATTTGGTCTCAGCAGCTGAATAGGCAAATCCTAGAACCCATGAGGAGACCACATGTAAGTCTGTTATGCTGTTTTTACATCAAAGTCCACTTTTCAATGAGTGGCATGAGAACACCAGGTGCACACCTTGTACCGGGCACAGTACAAGGTGTTGGTTATTACCTTTAAAGCCCTTCATGGCTTGGGGCCAGCCTACCTGCGGGATCGTCTTCACCCATATAATCCGCCCCACACATTAAGGTCCTCTGGGAGGAATTTACTGCAGCCAGTCAGAACTAGGTTGGCTGCGGTTACCCAGAGGACCTTTTCTTCTATTGCTCCCAAGTTATGGAATGGCCTGCCGGAGGAGGCCCGACATATTACCAGTCTTGGCTGCTTTAAAAAAGCAGTCAGAACTGATCTCTTCCAACAGGCCTTCCAAGACTAGCATTTCCATCGCCTCCCATCAATTGTCTTGCTGTTTTGTTAATAGTTAATTGATTGACTGTTAATTGTTGTGTGTTTTAAGAGGTTGGGTTAGGTGGGTGGGTGGCGGGTTAGGTGGGTGGGGAGGATTGGGTATGTTTTTAATGTCTTTTAATGTATTTAATGTATTTCATGTTGTTCGCTGCCTCGATCCATGTGGAGAGGTGGGATAGAAATAAATATGATGATGATGATGATGATGATGATGATGATGATGATGATGATGATGAAACTAAGTTCTTCAGATAATTCAGAATACATATATCTCTACCAGCTTCAGTGGTATTATAGATCAGTTGTAGTATAGATCAGTAATTCTATGACATTTGAGGAAAAAAAATAAAGAAAAATACATCATTTTAGAAATATAACGAACAGCTTCTTGTGTTGGTTTCTTCAGCATACAATAAATTCAGAGCAAACCAATAATTCATAACATAAAATCCTAATTTAAGTTGGTAAACTTTGTTACAACTTTCCCTTGAGACCTGTGGAAAGACTCCTAAGAGTGTGAAGTGTGCTAAAGGGCATGGATGCTTTCTCCAATTTCACCTCATTTTAAAAATATATGTTCTCCGTATAGAAAGGGCCTTGTTAAACATACTCCTTCTCAAAGGCAGAAAGGTGACTCAAGGGATATCATTTAGAGCACACCTTCCTATTATCCAAGACTTTTCTCAAGCTAAACTAAGGTTCTCCATTTTCTTAAACTTTTGAATAAACTCACAATTCAAGAAAGGTCAAGGACTAATAGTATCAGTAAGATGAATTCTGTACATTGAAGTTTTTGTGGGGGTTTTTTCCATTTTGTTCTCTTCTCTTTGGTTAGGCTTGCTGATGAAACCTTATTCTGACAAGCTACAGAAATTTTGTTCATATTGAAATAACACAGCAATATGGATTTTGAGGAGGATGTTGAAGAATTCAACCAATGAGTACTAGGATATAGAGATAATTTGGTACTTTCCCACCTTTAGTCAGAGCCTCATAGTCACAGCAGGAAACATTACCATGAACTGTGCATTTAGCAACTCAGAGATGGACAGCATCACTTTCAATGTACACAATAGTTCTACAAGTGCTGCTACAGCTACGGGTATGCTTTAGTTGTACAAGTATGCAAATGTACCCTGATCAAATAAGTGATCTCAGCATCACAACTGCTCAGACATAGAGTCTGACTGTATAGTTTAACACAGAATCTACTTGTAGGAGACCAAAACTACACAGTGTGATCAACATGGCACAAACAGCAAGTAACCTTCAAGTTCTTCCCCTCCATAACATTCAGTTCAACTTAACCCTTGACACCATTACAACATGCATTTTTTCCAATCCTGATCCATAATATTGGCTGTTGCTATCAGTCAGGCACCTAAAGACTCAGGCATGGAGATGGATTTGTTAATAGAACTAAGTAGGATATATTTTAGTAAACCAAAACACGTTGCTGTATCTTCTAATATAATATAATTTACCTACTTAATCTGACATATCAGAGGGAGGTAGAAATATCTTTATCTTCCATTTGTGGCTGGGGATCCAGCTTTCCTCTTTTTATTTCAATTTTAATTTGTTTTGTTGTGTTTCCAAAGGGACAATCGAGAGCTGCAAAAGACGAGTTGATTCTCTGCACTGGAAAAGAGCCAGCTGGCACTGCAAACTGCACAGGCAGAGTTCCAATATACAAAATGGAAACATTTTAACTCATTGGTATAAAACATTGCCCCCATTGCCAACAGAGCAAAAACAAAATTAGTTATGGTCAAAATTAGTTATGGTCAATTTAGCCATGTTCAGAACATAGGAGGGTAAATGTTAGATTAAGATGTGGTTCCCAGGAGTTTACGCATACCAGACTGCTTAAATTCTAAATGGGAATGATTAGTGGTTGAACAGAAAATGAAAATACACCCACTTGCCTTGCTTACCTACCCTCAATGGGCAAAGACAAACAGAATTGAAGCTATCCACAATAACTATTCAGAGCAATGTCAAGTGTTTTATTATTAGCGATTATGGAGATGCACAAAGAGTCTGTATATCAGTGCTGCTATTAGCCAGGTAATGTCTATAACTGCTGACATGTTGACCCTACTCATGGTTGGATCAGTGTGTTCTAGAGTTGACTTCATGAGGGAGAGTAAAATCTATAATTGCCAGGTAGAAATTACATTAGCCATTATTTCACTGAAATCCTATTGAACTCATAATATGCTGAGGTCAGCTGTCCATGCTGACTGGGAGATTCTGGGAGTTTCAATCAAAAAAAAAAAAGGACAACATTTTTCATGTTATGAATGGAAATTTAGAAGTATAAAGGAAACTGACTTGTAACAGCAGCTAAAATGCAACATAGGAAGAGAAGAGATACAGTAGGAAAGTTATATTAGAAGTCAAATCATGTTCGAAGGAGGATTCTTTGGGAGAGGACACATAGCTATGCTGGGAATATATGTTGTCTGCAGAAGGTCCCAATTCTGTCCATGTTTCCTGATTCTGTTCTTATTTCCAATGGACAGAGAAGTGGGTGATGCAAAGAACTATTGATGGAGCCCTCGGAGGGCCACTCATTAGACAGTCTAATTGAAGGAACATAACATGACCATAGGCAGACAGTCTGACTTGGAGCCCTTTTACACTACACAGTGATGACACTATGACCATTTCCGCACTACACTGTTATAGTGCTATTATTCCACTTTTAACATCCTGTGGAATTCTGGGGTTTGCAGTTTACGGAGGGGCATTTAGAATTCTCAGCAAGGGAGCTCTTTGGCTTCAGTAAACTACAAACCCCAGAATTCCACAGGATGTTGAAAGTGGAATAATAACACTATAACAGTGTAGTGCAGAAATGGCCTATGATTCCACTTTAACTGCCATGGCAACATTTTATGGAATCTTGGGGTTGGTAAGCTAAGAAGCCTGTAGCGCTCGCTAAATATTCTAAATTCTAGAATGAAAATTCTAAATATCTCTCTCTAAACCGTAAATCAGGATTCCATAGGATGTTGACATGGCAGTTAAAGTGGAATCATAATACTCTAACTGTGTTGTGTGAAAGGGCTTCTGATTTATAACAGCTTGCCTTTGTTGTTTAACCTCAGATGGATGGCTATATAGCCTCATTTTATCTGGAAAATGACTGTAGTATCCAAAGTAGGAGTATCCAATTCTATAAGCCCCTACATTTTCACAGAATGGTGATTATCATGGCTAGGGTTGATAGGAACTGAATTCCAAGAACATCTGGAGGGGCTGAAGTTCTCCATCCCTTCTATGTGTTGTAAGAGGATTGTATACTGAGTAAAAGGATACTTTGTAAAATATAAGTCCTAGCTTTTTTAATGACTTGCTTTAGACTGATACCCTGCTTCAAATAAATTGGACACTGTTCTATAGAAATTATATCCTGACATTCTGATTTCATATGACTAGTTTCTTTTGGATGACACTATGCTGAACAAAAACTGCTCAGGTCAGTCAGAAACAGTACAAACCTTCCATTTTGCCCCACCCCAACCTTGTCTTGTTCACTCTGAGATTCCAGGAGCTCATTAGATGAGGCAGCTAAAATGAAATGGAATCAATGCTGTGTTAGCTTTCGGCAACCACCAAACTTTGCCCTCAGTAACACTTAGGTTAACCCCACCAATGCTAATGGGATTTGCACAGATAAAATACAAAAGATCCTGGTTTTGTATTAAGTTTTAAGTACCATGGGTACTGAAACCTTTTCTTAGATATAATTGAAAAATACTTCCCTCAGATCTTGTGCTCTTGATCTTTTTTGTGTGATCTAAGCTTTTACAATTCCCTCAGGTTATCTATTAGCATGACGAAAATTTTTCCATGTGAAGATCTGCAGAATGGAAAAAAAAAAAAGAGTGCAAAACTTAGCCTGGTTTAAAGTCAGACGGTCATATTTAAAACCCAAATAAATGCCTTTGGCCTAGGTATAAAATTATTTTTTGGCACAACATACACTGCTCATAATGTCTTGACTCTGTCCTGCCCTTTCATTATCTACAGCTACTGAAATGCTCAAGAGTGGTCATTATTCAACATAAGTGATCTTTAGGTTAAAGAGATAGTTTTATAATGTCATCAACACAATAGCCTGGAAAAGTTGTTTTGGACTACAGCTCTCAGAATCCCTGAGCTGCTGGCTATGCTGGCTACAAGGATTCTGTGAGTTGTATTCTGGGAGCAATATTCCCAAGCTCAGATCTATGCACAACCCATGTCAAGTCAGTCCATTGACTTCTTAGTCTCAGCATGACATCTTTTACAGCATTCAAGACCGTGGTAAATTGTTTTAAGTCGATTGAAGCACTTTGGTCCCACCGCTGCTGCTAGAATCATTATTGTTTAACCCAGAAATTGTCTGAAAACCTTTGCTGATGGCCCCCTCAGACAACAAACTATGAACCTTTTTACTTCTGTCCCTGATCTCCTTTTTGAAAATGATTTTAATTCAAATTTAAAATAGACAGGAGGAAAAAGAAAAAGAGAAGAAAGGAAAGGTTGGAAGGATATTTACAGGGTTGGAATAGACATTAGTATAAGTTGACTATATATCCAAATGAGGTTTAATGGAAATTAGTGCATACAATCATTGAGCTGGAAGAGACCACAATGGCCGTCAAATCCAACTCCCTTCCATGTAGGAACATACACTCAAGCACCCCCATCAAATGGCCATCCATCCTCTATTTAAAAACTTCCAAAGCAGATGACTCCACCACACTCTGAGGCAGCACATTCCACTGTTGAATAGCTCTTACTGTCAGGAAGTTAGGTGAAATATCTTTTCCTGTAGTTTGAATCCATTGCTCTGTGTCCTACTCTCGGGAGCAGCAGAAAACAAGCTTGCTTCATCTTCAATAGGACATCCTTCCGAGTATGTAAACATGGCTATCATGTCACCTCTTAACCTTCTTTTTGTCAGGCTGAACGTACCTAGCTCCCTAAGCCATTCGTCATAGGGTAGGATTTCCAGACCCTTCACCATTTTGGTTGCTCTCCTCTGGACACATTCCCGCTTGTCACACATTATAAAAGACACACATTCAAATGTAGATGAATGAGTAAGATCTTCAGACCATTAAAAAGGGACATACAGTGTGTCCTTCTCTGGTGTAACCTTTGTACACACGAATGTGAGGTGACATGAACCGTTGCATCCTGTTATAGTCAATGGATGCAACTGGTATATGCCTGCACTGCCACGAGTGCATGCACATTGCATCCATTGACTACTGTCAGGAATCTTTCCCTGCAGGGCTGCAGCCAGCAAGCTAGGAGAGAGGTCAGGAACACTTAGGGAGTCTGAGTACACCAAACACCAGGAAAACACAAGCTGAGCCAAGTCAAGGTCCAGTCCAAAAGTTCAGGAGACAGAGATCCATCCGGAGGGTTTCAGGGAGCAGGAGCCACAAAGGTTGTGAGGACTTGCTAATAATTTGCTGCAAGCAAGGAGCAGCCACACCCACAGACTTAAATAGCCCCTGTGAGCAGGTGCTGCTCATTATTGTTTCCTCAGCCTAGTCCAAGCAGCCTCCCTCTCAGCAGCCCGTTTCAGCCTTCTGCTTGATTGAGGGCTGACGGGCACAGCTGGCTGCAACTCCTCTGCATCTCTGCTGGTTCCCTCTCCGTCATGAGCTGGCTGGGGCAACTCAGTCTCTGTTTGACCTTCCAGTGCAGGGGATGTTTGCAGGTTGACTTGCTCACTCACTGGCTTGGCCTCCTGCACAATCAGTTGCTCCCGATCACAGCATCATCATCTATCATAGACTACAATGGGATGCAACACTCACATTTTTTGTTTTACATAGGGGTTCCTGGAACAGAACCCCCAAATGTATGGCAGGTGCACTATACTGTAAATCCCTGTTGTGAGAATAAACGTTTTCAAACATTTTCTTCCCCCTGGGATTAATCAATTCATACTACCAATTAATCATCCTCCTTGTTCTTCTCTCCTCTCTAATGTAGTAACTGAAATACAATCTTTACCCAAAACAGATGAGAGAAATAATTCATGGTGGATCAGAGCAGGGCTTTACCCCTCACTGCATTTGGCATTTAAAAATATACTTTCAGGTTTAAGCTAGAAAATAGGTCTAATAGGAAAGTGCAAAAGTGCTCCACAATCCAAAGTGGTGAAAATGATCTGCTTGACTTAGCCCATAGCTATCCTCAATAATACATCCTTATCTTTTGTGTGCTTGTTCCAGCTGTTATAGAGCTCCATGATTTGGCTTCTGTTCTATAATTACTATGGAGGCAAACAATTAGGTGGCCCAGGATATTTCAGGGTTTTCTAAACTGCAATTTTATCATGGTTTCCTAATTCCCCATTCCACATTGAAGAAGTTCTAAACAATGCTGCCATCAGTTTGCAGACTCTTCATGCTTTCCTTTTATTTCTCCCATCTGTTTTCTTATTGGAAAACATCCATTGAAGTGGGGGGGAGACAGAACAGATGCACAGTACCTATTATTTTGAAAGGCAAGAGCTCTTTCTCTTTGGAATTAGCCTTAGGGCTCCAAAGTCAATGGAACTTTGAACTCTGTCTACAGAAATGCAGGTCCAGACCCCTTGCAGAACTTCCGCATCAACGCACAGAGTTCTGAGGTGAAGGAGATGGGGTTGGATTACACAACCTCTTCACCCTCTATTCTAACACCCTGAAGAGGCTTTTAAAGGAGTGGTCCAAAAAGAATCTATGTTTGGAATTCTGCTGGTCTATGTTATGTTACAAATATGGCAGAAGGAGATATTCCCTGTATCTCCCCATGAGGAAGGCAGGACCTCCACTGTGAGGTACACACCTCTGCAACCATGTAGTAGTTGGGAGAGGGAAAGAGCATGCAAGCAACAGGCAGGTGCAGCTTTGGAGCTGGGTGATGGAAGATGGCACTGCTTTTCAGATACATGGTTATATGGTAAAGCAGTATGCTCTTCCATCATCCAGTTGCAAAACTGCAACTGGCTAGTGATCGGGCAACTTCTTCCCTCCCTCATACACTGCATGGCTATGGACCACACACTTCTGCACTGCGATGCTGTCTCACTTAGGACAAGCAGGCAGCCTGTGCAACTGCAAAATCAGACAGTTACACTCTGGCCATGTGGATGAAGGATCTTGGCCTTACTAATGGGGATTCCACTGTTCTTATTTTCTTCCAGAAACAATCTCACTTTCTGCAGTGTGGGAAAACATGGAAGAACTATAGGAAAAATACGGGGTTATAGTGACGTAATGATGATTTTATGTGAGTACGCTATAAAACTGGTGAATTAAACATGGCAGTTCTGCCAAATGCCTCCTGTAGAAACACTTCACTTTAACTTTAGTCAGGTCACTCAAGGGCTCACGATTTGCTAGCTGAGTTGTTTGTAACATCCCAAATATGGCCTCACCTTTAAATGTCTACTGAGTCTTCCAAAAACTGGCTTCTTCGTAAGTTCTCATTCCAAACATCTGTTCTAGTATAAGAGGCTAGAGATCATAAAATAGTATACTGTAAGCAGTAGTTCATCTGTTCCATCCTGAACATATGTTTTATGTCACAGATAATATTTAAGCCTGGACCATATGTCTACATTCAAGGAAGCAGGAATTTATTATATGAGGTTTTGCTTTAAAAAGTTGAATGAGGACAATGTTCACCCATCTCATGAACATTAATCTTAATTCTTGTTGTCACTATGGTACTAACATGGAGCATGATAAATTCTGCAAGCTGATCCTGTAGTATGCAAGATCATGGCATTTTTGTTCCATAAAAAGATACACATAAACATGACTGTATTGAAGCACATATTTATTTTAAAAACCTATCTTAGATGCTGTACACTTTTTTCCTAGTACAGTTTTGCAATTTTACATATTCTTTAATTCACTGCTACCTATTCTATTTGCCATTCTTAAAGTTCCAGTGATAAAAATCGAAACCCTGAATAGAGTTTTCTAAAATAACATTTCTGTACTTGTAGCTATAAAGAAAGCACAACCAGAGCATATCTCAAACAATAAAATATCGGAAACTGGATATAATGAGATGTCACAGCTTTCACCTTCAGCAGCCTGCTGGGTTGTATTAATAGTATTGATTCATTATCGAGTACATGGCAATACAAAAAATTTCTTCTACTCACTCACTAACGGGCTGATCTTTGGCTGTACCATATGGCTTGTTGAGGTGGCAAACGTGAAAGCATTCCAGTGCCATAAATTAAATATTGTGTATCATCTAAAATGGTATCTTAAAAGACTCTTGAAATATTTTCACAATCAATCAGTAAAGTTCTTTTGAAGCAGTGGAAGAACAGAGAAGGAAAACCAGGGCTACCATCTTCTCTGCAGAGAGGTCAGTTTCACTGGGCTTCCCCCAGTTTTTCTTTGGATCTGTAAGCTTTTCTAGGGGGCTTTATGACTGAATAATGGAGTACAAACAAACATATTTAGAATCATTTAGTGCCATAAAATAATTTAGAAAACAAAGCCATTCTCCAACAAGGGACAGAGTAGGAGGCTATGGACAAGGAGGTCTGCAGGCAGAAGCATTCTTGTTACAGGTGTGCAAAGTTCTCCCGCCATCATTAGCTGAACTGCTCCAGCAGTAGAATAGGAAGGGAGAATCTAAATTTCTCCATCCCCCTGAGAATACCCTGAAAAGAGATGGAAATTGTACCGGTCTTGGGACTGCTAGTTATTTTTACTCCTATTGCAGCCAATGGTTGATGTGGGCACAGAAAGGGAAAGGATATCAAATGTCTGAATTTTCTAAGTCTATCTCCACATCTTTTGTGGGAATACTGTATCACTAAAGTAGGTGTAAAATTGATGAAAAAAACTCCCAAAATTCAGAAATGTATGAAATCAACTAAAGCTTCATGCATTAATTTTTTTAAAAATGGTAAAAAAAAAAAAAAGTGAATTCAAACTTTAGATTTCACTCCAACTAAAGACAAATAGGAAGTTTGGAGGAAAAAAATGTGTGAACAATGTTCTTGGTAGATGATAAAAGGAAGTCAATAATCGATGTTTTCTTTGTTCTCTCTCTTTATTTCTATGTGCTATCCATCTTCTTTTCTTTTTCCCCCTATTTCAATTATTTGTTTTTCTGTGTGAACTTTTACCCAATATATTTGTAATGATTTTTTTTAATAAAAAGTTAATCATGAAAAAAAAATTAAAAAATATGTTGGTATTCTGTTTTCTTTGCAGATATACTTAGTATCCAATTTGTTATTTAAAACCAAAGTTTCTCCTGAAAATGATGTTTCTGATAAGGAGGTTTTGAGTTTGCATTTGAACTTCCTACTTTGAATTCATTCCAGCTCTGACCTCATCCGCTGGATGCCCTGACCTACTTCTGGCTGATGTTATCTTGACAATTCACATAACATAGTTCATATATGTTATGGTGACTGATGCATATATAAATGGGCATAATTAAATGGAAGACACTTTCATTAAGGTTTATATTCGCTACAGTTCTTGATTGAATACTAACTTGCTGAAGCACAATATGTGTAGTTTTCTCAAGAAATGCTTTTAAAACATTATAAAGTGTATCCCAGAAGCAATTATGTTCCATATGTGCAGTGCTCCAAGTGCATGATGTAGGTATTGAGGCAGGCTTTTGGCAATTTATCTGAGTTGGAGTAGAGGGAAGCTTTTAAGAATCAGTGTGTTCTTCTTTCTCCTTCTCATATGTAATTTTTAATATCATTTGCTTATTTGAGTTTCGGCACTTGTTACACTATTCTTCAGAGAAAGGTAGGGCACAAATCTAAAGAATAAATGAACAAAATAAAATACCTTGAAAGAGATGAAGCCATAAAATGTCAGTGTCCCTAATTAAATACATATACACAACCCAAGAGCATTTGAGCACTGAGCATGTGGTGGCCTTCCAGATCAAGGGGTTCCTGGATGAGACAAATTATCTAGATCCATTTCATTCTGGCTTCAGGCCCGTTATGGGACACAAATGGCTTTGGTTGGCTTGGTAGATGACCGGCACCAAGAACTGGCATGTGTCCCTACTGATTCTAGTTGTATTTCTTTTATCTGTAAGCTGCCTTAGGCCATTTCCACACTGTTATGGTGCTATTATTCCACTTTCAACATCCTATGAAATCCTGGGGTTTGCAGTTTAGGGAGGGGCCTCAGGCAAACCTCAGGATTCGGGATTCCATAGGATGTTGAAAGTAGAATAATATCACTATAACAGTCTAGTGTGGAAATGACCTTAGGTCCCAGTCTTGAGGAAATGGTGGGATAAAATTAAAACTGATTGGTGGTCAAGTGAAAGTAGGGAAAGCAGCCAAAACAGCAGAAAGGAAAGGAAGAAAGTTTACCTCTTTCTTCCCTCCTTCCTTGTATCTACTTGATGCACCAGTAGCAGTGCATTGTTGTTGTTTTTATTGCTATTATGTACCTTCAAGTCATTTCTGATTTATGGCTATCCTAAGGCAAACCTACCACGGGGCTGCAACTGTGGGATGTGCCCAAGATCACCCAGTGAGTTTCCATGGCTGAGTAGGGAATCAAATCCTAGTCTCCAAAGTCATGGTCTAAAGCTCCAAAGTGTAGTCTCTAAAGAACAGGTATCCTTTACTTTATAGGCCCTTAAGTATAGGCCCTAAAGCTTCCTAAAAGTCATCCAAAGCCTCCAGAATAATTTTTTTTAATTGTACCATAAATTGGCCAAAAACATCCCAACATGTGGTGATTTATTACCCTATTGCCTCAGAGCCCCTACTTCATCTTAAAAAAAAATATGGGGTTGAAAATTAGTCAAAATGGTGGCCAGATGTGATATTAACCATTTACAGTGCGCCAAATCATAACAGTGTTGTCTGCTAGGAAGTGAATGCAGGAAGGGGGATGACCCCTGCCCAATCTGCCTTTGTCCATCACTACTCTAGTAGAACGGAGAAGACTTACAGGACCAAGATTCCAGCAGCTATGACTAGATTTAATTTTTTTTTAATGGGAAATTTGTAATATAGAAACTTTTGTAGCTTTTATTTTCAGTTTTAGTTTTGGTTTTGTATTTTTTTGCCCCTAAGAATTTTATATTGAAATAAAGTACAAAATAAAAGAGAAATATAACAACAAATTAGGGAGAAGGGAAAGCTTGGTGCTTACAGTTTTTTGTGTATAACAGGAAAGTTTCATGAGACATGGAACAAGTCAGACCATGAGTATTCCATATGTCCAATAGCACCTATAGGATGCTACCATCATTGTGGTTCCAAGTAAAAACATGGCTGTTTACTAAAGTTTTGGGGGCATGAATGATCTTATCCAAATTTGCACATGTGAATGGTTCTAGATTGTTTTAACAGCTTTTAATCTGTCCTGTTTTGAGTTTTAAATGACTTAATATGTTGTTAGAAATGCAAAATTATTCTCATTGTCTTAAATTGTTTTGAACTATTCAAATTGAATTTATTCTACAGTATCCTCAGATCCTGTAATATAAGGTGGGATATAAAAATTTAATAAAATAAATATATAATGCAGTCCTCATTTGCCCAAGATGTCCAGCAGTCAGCACCACAGCTTCCAGCCTTCTTAGTTAACATACAAATATTCACCTTTACAAGTTAACACTTAATTTTTTCCTAACAATTTGCTAGTTTCAGTACTAAACATGAATGTGATATCACTCTTATTCCTGTAGAATTATAATTTAGCCAACTCTCCTTACCTATCTTGAACAACTTTGAACGTCATCTTTTTATAGGAACCATCATATTACATAATACTTATTTTATTTATGTATTTATTCAAATATTAACGAGGTGTATTTCTGGACCATATTAAGAAGCATTGAGATAAAAAGGAATTAGGAAAGAAGTTGAAATCATTATTATAAATATCTGCAAGCTAAATTATATACATGAGCACTTATTTTACCAGTTACAGTGACTATATTCTTATGTTGGCAGAAATCATGGGCCACTGCCCAATACAGCAGAAACCTTCCAGACCTGGACTGTCTTCATCTGCCCTGGACAGCCATTGGATCCTTCTGCACAGGAAGGAATATAATAGAATTTCCTGATGTACCCGAGCTTTGCTTAAGCAATAAGATCTGTTCAAGATCGAATGTGTCTTGTCTCTGGTCTTTTTTCAAATCTTGCCTCCTGGCTTAGTCTTGGCTTCTGGTTTGTCTGCCAATCCAAGCTGCTCTTAGTATCTATCTCATGGCTGGTTCTCCTGACCTTCAAGTTTGTCTCCTTACTCTCAGCTGATGACTCACTATAGACTGATGTCCACACCAATATAAAACCATTCCATCTAAAACACAGGTGTTATGGTATACCATTTCATTGGATGATAAAGTAGTCCAGTACAATTTTAATGATTCCCCATCAAATATTCATTTCTGCTGTCCTCCCTCTGTTACTTCAGCCCCTTCTTGAGAAGATAGAGGTGACCAGTATTTTCTTCATTTTGTTACTCACAGAGAGCTGTTTTCATGTTCTGTGAGGTCTTCAGCAACAGTTCGCATTTGTAATTTTTTTTAAAAAATGCATCTGTTGGCATACATCAGCTTTTTGAGAAGCCAATCATCATTATTCCATCAAACAATTTAACATATCTAAGGGCAAATGTACTTTTGGTTTCACGCATAAATAAAAATGCAGCAAAGCAAAACTGACCGTGATCAGGACTAAGGACAGGTCCAGTGTCCTTCTGAATTTTTAAACTTCTTTACTAAGAAAAGGTCAAAGATTATTCTTCAATAAGCACTTGAAATTTTACTTAGGATAAAACAATATTAAAGTAGTAAACTAAATTGGCTATGTAGAAAATAAGAGAAGATTTTCTGCACTCCACTAAAAATGGCTAGGGAATATGTCAGATTTACTATTATGAGCAGGCACAATTATTTTAACTGTGCATCACAGTTCTTTCCCCCAACTTCAGTTCTAAAACCTAAATAATTTTGTAAGACATTGAGTTCCAATGTCCTAACATAAATAAAAAAAATTAAATATTTGATGAAACAGCTCTGTTCTTGAAGCTTCTGTGAAGAAACAGCAAATATGCATGCCAATACTAAGTGGGATGCTCTCAACTATCGCTATTTCTTATACAGAAAGACTGTCAAACTCTTCTCCTAGGAAGGTCCAGTTGGACCCATCCCTGCTGCCTTTCTGCTGGCTGCTACCTCTGCTTAGCCATGAGCTTTAAAGTCCTGCGGTCTTCTGCACTGTGACTTCAGAAACACTATTTAAGGAGGATTTTGGTTTTTATTGGGGATAACTTTGCATGCAAGATACTGTTTGTATTTTATTATGCATTTTTTAATCTGCTTTTAACCTATGTTTTTAATTTATGTTTTTTAAAAAATGGACATTTGATTTAATTGTGTTTTAACTTTGATATGGAAAGATTTTTGGATATATTGTGTTTTTAAAATGTTACACACTGTCTTGGAAACCATGTTGGGAGAAAGGTAGAATTGAATGAATGAATGAATGAATGAATGAATGAATGAATAAATAAATAAATAAATAAATAAATGCTAATGCAAGAGGCTGTGAAACTGAAGGACAAATTAATCTGAATGAACATAAGTGCTAGGAAATGCTCCAAGAAAATAAATCCACATTCCTTAATTCACACTGATGTGAATTAAACTGAACATCACTCAAGCCTTTATGCTCCTCCTAGTATTGCTGATGCAAGTCAAATACAAAGAAAACAAAGAGCCTTCCTTTCTTCTCTCTTTCTCCCAGACTTTCTCAGCAGCTGGATGAACTTTCTCCCACTTTCTCATTACTTATATCTGACTGACAAGGTTACCCCAAATAGGTGCACTGAAACCAAACAGATCATTTGAAAGCAATATTAATGATATGCACATATACCACCATTTGGTGTTCCTATGGGAGCGATCAGTCTAGAGCTCAGTTGCTTTTGTATTCACAGATTGTTCCAGAGAAATGGCACTAATTAAGTCCTGACACCTGAGAGGCGAGAATGACTGACTAACAGATGTACACGGGGGTTTAAAAAAAAAAAAAAAACTTACTTCTGTCTCATTCTGCTGTGGTGTTTTGTTTAAAAATGTGTGTGTGTGTGTGCGTGTGTGTGTGAGTATGCAGAAGCTAAATTATTGTGTTTGAAGGGCAATTAACTGCCTGAACTAAACATCTAAAATTTAAGAAATAAACCCTCTGATTTCTACTGGTTGTGCAGCTTGTGGAGGGACTCTAAAGTCAGACTTAGCACAGATATTTTTTTAAAACTATGCTATATTCTCCTTTGGTTAATAAGAAACATGTTCTTTGGTAAATTCAAAACACTAGGAATGGAATACTCTAAAGATGTCAGAAGGACTGCTCTTCAGTCAAGTGAGTTCTTCCTAGTTCCTTTACCTTGGAAAAAGTCAAAACAGAAAAGGTAGATCCCCCCCCCTTTGCTTTTTCAGAGCAGCAGAGCCTGTCCAAAACTCCATGGCCAGTTACTCCATCCTATGTAAATAAACCAGGCTGCTGTACCCCTGTGATTATAGCAAAGGTTATAGCATTTTAGGTCCCTGTTGTGAGATCAGGCATACACTAAATCCCTTGACCATATTTTCAGAGTGCAGCACTGTAGGATGGAGCCTAGCAGAGGACAAGTACTCTGAGGAACAGCTTAGGGAGCGGAGTATGTTTAACTTGGAGAAGAAAAGATAGAGCAGCGATGTGATAGTCTTTTTGAAATATTTGAAGGAATGTCATGGAGATGACACAGCAAGCTTTTGTTTTTCTGCTGCTTCAGAGACTAGAACAAGAGCTAAAGGATTCAAATTACAAAAAGAGAGATTCTACCTAAACATTAGGAAAAACTTACTGATGCTAAAACTAAAAAAGATGATGGATTCTCTTTCTTTTGGAGGTATTAACAGAGGTTGAATGGCCATCTTTTGGAAGTACTTCATTTGTATAAATCCACATTGCAGGGGGTTGGATTAGATCCTTTCATCCCCTTCTAAATTTATTATTCTATGATTTTCCACTCTGTAACCACCTAGGCCCCAACTTCTCTTTTACTTCCTGAGCCACACGATAAATTTCATCTGTCTCATTTCCTAACCCCCAGCTGTACTAAATCTGTCCTATTTCCTACCCTGTGTACTAAACTAGAGCCCCTTTCAGCAAGTGGCTAGCTCAGTAGATGCCTGCTGAAGGGAGCAGATTCATTCACTACCTGAATTCGTAGTTTGCTGGCTGCTACCTCTGCTTAGCCATGAGCTTTAAAGTCCTGCAGTCTTCTGCACTGGGACTTCAGAAACACTGAAGATCACTGAAGATGATCTTCACCCTGGCAACTGTTGACTTGTTATAGAGCTATGGAGTCATGCTATGGAGCTGCTAAGCAGTCAAAAGCAGTGAGCCCTTCAAAGCCTTCCTTGCAATTTCTTAAAGCACCCACAGTTTCACATAACCATGGGAAAGTTACATTTTGGATTACAGCTGCCGGTACCACCCTCCAACCAGTCTACTCATATGAAACTTTGAGTAATATTCTCATTTGCTTTTATCTTGCTTATATGGCAAAACTAAGTACATGGCAAATTCCCCTGTCATTTTTAAGAGCCACATTAATGTTTGATACTTAGCTGCCCTTTTTAATAGTCCAATGGTATCCAATTAGCAGAGGAAGTGCTTTTTCTAAAGTTAAGCTGATCACGTATTGTGGAAAAGGTTATTTCAAATGCTGAAAATGCTAACTAATATAAAACTCATGTATTATTATGTTGATTATGCCTTCTTTCCTAGTATGCCAATTAAGCATCACTCTGAGCAACTTCTCCATGGTTGCTCCCAGACTCTGGAATACCCTGCTGAGGAAGGTAAGGTTGGTGCTCTCACTGTTTTGCTTCCACCAGCAGGCAAAGACATTTTTATTCAGGCAGGTCTTTGACTTGGCAAGCTGATCTGATGTTGAACAGAGTCCAGCTGAGATGATGGTAGATGTAGCATTTAATTTTGTGTTTTTAATTTATCTGTTCGTCTGTTATAGTGCATATTAAAATTTTGTATTATTAACTACTTTGGTAGTTTTTTTTTGTTTTTGTTTTTTTGCAGAAAGGCAAACATTATTTAATTTATTAAATCAATAAATATCAGGATGGAATAAACACTGTAATATAAAAATTGAACTCTGTATAAAATATTGATCTGATTTTTCAAATCTTAGAAGTCAAAACCAAAAGCAGAGTCCTCATTTCTAAATAATATATAACTATACAGTTAGGATGTTTATATTGTTTTAGCCCTCACAGCTCCAAATAGCAAGTGGGAGAAGTAAGGGGTAGTGGTTGGTACTGTAAATGCTGGTTTTGCTCCATGGCTGCTGTCCATTCCATAGGAATCTGGATGGACTCTCTGGCATCAGCACAATTATTGGGAGGTACTGGTTGGCAAATAATATTAATGTGTTAGACTTGTGTGCCCTGTGCCCCCTAAGCTAGTCTACTGCCTTCAGATATGGTAGAGAATGTTATGCCATCACAAGCAATGAAGAACAATTCAGCTATCAGCCATTCAGCTTTTGTAAAAGGAAAGGGAGGAGCTTCCTCTTGTTTGTTGACTCAGACAGCAAAATGCCTTGAATGAAACCTGTAATTCTCCGCACCCGGCATTCTCACCATATCTGGGAATGTCTGTAGACTATGGACAATTCATATCTAAGCTGATTAAACATCAGTGAAGAGAATGAGCAGCTTTAAGCAGCAAATCATTTATGGACATTAAGATATCAGTAAAGAAGGAAATTTTGCACACACACCCACACACCAGTATAATATTTTGCTGGAAAGGCAAATGATATCTGAAATGTGGCTATCAGTAAGAAGCAGATAGACCCTGGCCTTTCTTCTTATCTGAATATGTAGTGGCAATCGAAACATATTCTGGTTAAATTAACAAACAAAATTAGATGATAAACCTATGCCAAAAGATTTGACTTAGCATAGTAAGGGGTCTTCCCCCCTAACACACACACACACACACACAAAATCAGTTGCAGACCAGATAAATCATTGCTAACATGCAGGATTTTTTTAAAGACCTTTTTAAAATTAATATAAAATATTTACACCACAGCCTTGAAAGATCAGACTGGATAATGGAGAGCAATTTCCATTTAGAATAAACAGCAACCAGATTCTAAACACAAGATCACAATTCAGAGAAGTCCAACTTTACCCCTGAAGTCTCTAGTATTATGTGCCCACAATAATGTGTATCAACAAGGGTTGCAGCAAATGGTAGCAATTGTAGTACACTTTCACTGTTCACTTCACCACACACAAACAAGCACACATACTCACACTACCAGAAATGGGAAGATAGCTATTCCAATCTTCAAATGAAGAGATTGCTTTTTTTAATTTTTTTTTATTAATTATGAAAGAGAAAGAACAAAACATAACACCACATAATTACCATAAAAGTGAAAAGGAAAACATTACAAAATAGCTTACATTATTATTTCTTTCCAGATCCTTTGTCATCATACACTTATTCCACATGTTATATATCATATTGCTTATATATTTTTGTTACATTCTTAACTCTATCCTTTTCAAATATATTTAACCTATTGCTGTTACTGAATATGATCCTATTTCTAAACATATTAATTCTAACCCTAACCTTAAATATAACCTTAAATATAAGCCTTAACACTCAGTGTTAACCCATCCCTCGAACCAATTATCTTTCAGCTTACTCTACTTTCCAAAATCGTAATTCTTCTTGTGGAGATATGATGCTTCTCTCTTTTATTAGGACTTTTTCCACAAATATCTTCCATATTTCTTCAAAATCATTCCCTTTCATTATTCCTTTTTTTTAACTTTAATTCAACATGTTAACTTACCATTAATTGCTTTTTATTTGAAAATCTTCTTGCAGTTCCATTTTCTTGATATAATTAACCTTGCTTCAGTTAATACATTTGTAATTAAATCCTTCATTGCCTGGGTACAATTAACATTGTCAAATATAGATAATAATGCTAGACAGATTTGTAAGTCAATTCTTGTTATCTCTTTTATCTCTTTAAACACAATTTGTCAACATTTCTGTACACCTTCACAATTCCACCACATATAGATATATGTGCCAATCTGTTGGCAACCCCTCCAGCATAACCTTGAATGATTCTTGTCTATGTGGTTTAACCTTACAGGTACTAGGTACCATCTCCAAACCAATTTATAATAATTTTCTTTTATCCTTACAGATAAATTTTTTAAATGATGCTGATTCCAAATCTTTCCCCATTCTTGAATACCTATTTTTTGTGCTAGTTCTTCCTCCTATATTTTTCCAAGATATTCATCTTCATCATCGTATATTGACAATATTTTATATATTTCACTTGTGGTATCCTTCAATATTTCATTTTCCTCCAGTCCATCTCTTTGCTTAATCATTTGTTCAAATCTAGTGTATTCTCTAATATCTTTATTATTACTTTTCAAATTCCTTGTCCACTGCTCTAACTGAATATAATTAAACCATGATATCTCAGTACCCTGCAATCCTGCAACTCTGCAACCCTGCAATGTTTTTAATTTATCTGTCTGTTATAGTGCATATTAAGATTTTGTATTATTAACTACTTTGGTAGCTTTTTTTTTTTTTTGCAGAAAGGCAAAACATTATTTAATTTATTAAATCAATTTTATCTTATCTTTATTTGTCATTATATTCATCCAGTCTTTTAACTTATATATTGCAATAGATTGCTAAGAACATACCATTCAACTATCCCCTGGGCAGAGATAGTCATCTGTCTTCCCACTTTTCCAGCCACTTTTAAAATATCTTGCTTTCTCCCACCTCCTCCCACTTCCCTCCTTTGTCCGCCACTTGCTTTAGTTGCTACAAACTGAGTTCAAAATGCAAAACTGGTTTCCTTAAATTAAGTCAGTAAGGATGAGAGGAGAAAGACAGAGCATTACCTTTCCCAGTAAGCTTAGGTAAAGACAAACCACTACAGCCTTTCCTAGCTTGTCTATCCTCCCTCATTTATAACTTTTGGTGTCTTACAGCACTCTGATGTTGTTTGGCCCATGTATCCCAGTTTTCATCTGTGACATCTTGGACAGTATGTAAGAACTGAAGTGAAGAAAGAACAGTTTCTCACTTTCCCCTTCCAAGCCAGATATCAGTACCAGAGCTACTGAGTGCATGCTACAAAAGTAGACAGAAGTGAATAAAGGAGTAGGAGTTTTTTCCAGATTGTGACTGGCACTTGAGTAGCCAGGAAAACAGCAAAATGGCCATAGAAAGCACCCTCTAAAAAAGCAAGGGAGAGAGGAAGGGAGCGAGTAATATAAGCAACCAAGTGGGAGTGTGGAGGAGGAGAGTGAAGAGAACTGAGAGAGGGAAGAGAAATAGAAAGCATCTGTGTGTGTGTGTGTGTGTGTGAGAGAGAGAGAGAGAGAGAGAGAGAGAGCTTCTCTCTCTCTCTCTCTCTCTCTCTCATTTCTTCTCTCTAGTCTCTTTTTCCCATTCCACCCATCCTTTTCTCCCTTATTCTTCATCTTATCTGTCCTCTCTCAAAGCCTCTGACTTACAGTGACCCTAAGGCAACCTATCACAGGATTTTCTGGGGGCTAAGAGTGTGTGATGAGCCCAAGGTCACCCAGTGGGTTTTCCTGGCTGAATGAGTAATCAAACTCTGGTCTCCAGGATGGTAGCCCAATGCTCAAACCACTATACCATGTTAGCACTTAAATACCATTAAAATCCTGGTAACGGAGAGGGATAGAGAATTTTAATGCTCAATATAAACTCAATTATTTTAAATGGATGGTTAGAATTGACCTGAAGACACACAAAAACAATAACCTGAATATCATGTCTGATATAATTTATAAATATGAAAGAGAAGGAAAACATCTGATAAAAGAGGAACACTCAAAATTTGTCAACTGTTTTGGAAACACTTTAGTAGTGTGGTTAGAGTCTAAGGGCTTTTACACAGTGCACTGTTATAGTGCTATTATTCCAGGTTGGAAGTGGAATAATAGTACTAAAGCAGTATAGTGCAGAAATGGCCTGAGAGTCAACAGACTTATCTCCTGGACTGTTCATGGGGCAGTCACAATTTGCATTCTAGAATCCCTACAGCAACAGACAGCTGTCAATGTATGTGAGAAAGTGAGCACATTTTGAAAATAGAAAGTACCTATGGACAAATGCACACATATCAAATTCCTACAAAATAGTGCTTAATAAACACACATTCTTAAATGAGGCATGTGAAAAACTTAGAAACACAATTTAAAATATACCCACAAGCATGTATACACTGGAAACTGACTTATCCTAGGCCCTTTCTGCATCTTACCTTCTTCCGGCGCTGTGGTGCAGGGATCACGTGAGCAGCCTCTGGCGAGAGGCTCTCACATCAGGGGTCCTTCGGCTCCGAACGAGCTGCCTGCTTGCGCGAGAGCCCCGCCTCTTCCTTCCACAGTGCAGCCTGGGACCTTCCCAGGCTGCATTGGAGCAGGAAGTGCAACCGGTGCAGCTCCAGAGGCTCCACATGCCAGGTAAGTGTGCACAAGGTCCGGGAGCAGTGCGTGATTGGTGCTTGCCAGCCCCTGGAGTGCCACGTGATTGTGAGTGCATCATGCAGATCTCTCCTCACAATCACGCGATGCTCCAGGCACCCTTTCACATGGAAAATGCCATGCAAAAAGGGCCCTAGACACAGCTTTTAATTTCAGCAAAGTTTTACTTGCAGGCAAAGCTTTTGCTCTCTTTTCTCTTTACACCTTAAATAGGGTAGCCTGAATTCAGTTGCTAGTCCAGAGGAGCAGGAAGTTTTAGACTATGCTTCTGTGGCTTCAGTCTTCTAATTGTTATATTTTATAAGTCACATCAATTACTGAATGTTAAGTCAATGCTTATGAAAATATCATTGATTCAATAGGTCTACTCTAGTAGGACTAACAATTGGATCTGGGCTGGTATAAGTACCAGGTAAGTTGTGACTTCTCCAAAATATAACAATTAAAAGCCTAAAGTATGAAACTTCCTGCTCCTGTAGATTTCACTGACAGTTCAGGAATGGAGTCAATGGATGGAAAACTTCAGGCTCTATACAGATTCAATCATACAAGAAAATGACAACATGACAACATTTAGAAAGATCTTATCTTATCCTTTACTGATATGAGGCATCTGTCTTTTAACAGCTGGTAGTGTCGTCAATATTTCAGAGGTAAGAACTGGCAAAACCATCACTGAATATTCTTTGCCTAGGAAGACCCTTTGAGATTCCTGGGGTTGCCATAAATTGACAGGTGACTTCACGGCATGTTATCCTGTGAATTGGGGGTCCCAGGAGGGGCGCCCAAACAACCAAAACAAACTAAGCAAAAATGTGGAAATTAACTGGAGCACTCTCTTGGCTAACGAGAGGCAGGGCAACACAGCAGGATCTTTTACCCTATGTCTACAGCATCAGGTCAGTGAGGAGGCAAATGGTTCAATCAACAATCAAGATTTATTAAACAGTTATTAAAGAAAAGCACAAACACACTCCTAACTAGAAAAGGAAATAGAATTTCAAGGGGAATGGGTGATACGCCACCTGTCCTGCAGTCCTGGAGAAGCCAATTGAAGAGGAAGAAACCCGGTATGGCAGGCGAGGGGAATCTGCTGAACCGAGTGGCAGCAAGGCAAAGTGAAGTTCAGACGATCCGGTGACAGTTCCAAAGAGCTCTCTGAGCGGGGGATTTTTATAGGGGAAAGAACAACCACAGGCTAGTCTGGTCTCGGGTGAAGACAATAAGCTTTAGGATGGAGACAAAGCCTCCGAAAGGTCAGAATTTGCATGATTGAGTTAAAATCCGAATTGACAATAGTGTGGCCGGTATGTAAATGCGGCTAGCTCGGCAGTTAAGTACCTAGCTCACCAGGGTGTCCTCTCAGGGCAGAGGTAGCATGTATATGTAATGAAGCTGTTTGTTTCGGGAGGTCCCCTAAAGCAGATCTGGCAATATCTGGCCTGATTTGGTGAGAGCAGCAAATAGTAGCCATGCCTAGCTTCACACTTGTTCGGCGGGCCTCACAAACACTTGGCTGGTGGCAGAGTAGGGCCGAATTATGATATCAAAATGATATCTTTGGTTCACCAAAGGTCAGGCCAGAACACGGAGGTAACAGGCACATACACTCACATACTGTGGTCTGGCTGTTGTCACTGCAGGTAATTATGCCCTCTGCTGACTGGCAAGTATAGCACTAAAAACCTAGATTTCAATTCTAGGAAAGCTCGTTTCTCTCCAGCCAGATAGTTGTTAAGTTTTAAGCTTGAAGCTTTAAGTTTGAATATGGGTGCCATAAGTTGACAGACAACTTGAAGGCACATACGCACATATTTGCCTCTCTCTTCAGACAGATTCTTCTCTGTTTATGAAATACAAATTCCTGCAATGGTTATGCCTGGAATTGCAAGAAAATCTGATGGAAATGTTTGAATATGCAAGAATGGTCAGAGCTATGAAACATGTTATTCCCATTTTCAATATCCTATGGAATTCTGGGGTTTGTAGTTTAGAGAGGGTGTTTAGAATTCTCAGCCAGATTGCTCTTTGGCCTCGGTAAACTACAAACCCCAGAATTCCACAGGATGTTGAAGGTGGAATAATAGCACTATTAACAGTGTAGTGTGGAAATGGCCATAGTGACATAATGACATAGTGCTTTGGCTATGAAGGGAGAGAAGAGGCAGGCACATCTCCATCCTGCTTAGACAGAGAAGCAGTTGGGAAGCCCTCCATCCATCCCAGCTGCCACTCTCCTGGCCTTGGAGGGAGAGAAAGGTGGACAAGAATCCCCTCCTCCCCTGTCATGCCTTTTCCATTTTTGTCATGTCTCAATTAAATTGTACGCCTGTTTCATTGGCCTTTTACTTGTAAAGCACCATATACAGATATGGCTGTATATAAATAGATGATGATGATGATGATGATGATGATGATGATGATGATGATGATGATGATGATTGACTAACGATCTCAGACACATGTTCTATATGTGTTTGAAAAATAAATAGACACAGTCCAGTGCAAACTGCATCTATTACCACCACACACATGGAATTTTTTTTGAAGTACTGAAAAACATTGTGTGAACATAGTAACCAAGACATACTGGAGCCTCAGAATCCAGGGCAATGTTCATTTTTGAGATGTCTAAAACAATCAATAGAGCTAGGCTAGGGAAACAAAACCATCTTCAGAGTCTTTGAGTAATAAATAACAGAAATGGAGTATATCATTCTCCTGCACATATGCCTGCACAAACTTTTGGGAAATAGTCACTGCTCCTGATATTGTTTTTATTCATTGTCTTCTTGGGTATGTGTCTGAGCTGAGTGGTGTGGGGTGGAGGACAGAATATACATATATATCAGTTGCATAAAACCTTCTTATTCTCACTGTTGAGCTTACTGACATTAAGATAAGCAAGGCTAAGAAAAAACATATCTGTAAGTGTGAGCTGGTTAGTCTTTGTTTTTGTTCAGTTCACTGCTAAAGTTGAATTTATTAAAACAAAACAAAAGCCAGGATATGTGATGCAGAAGGCCATCCCAGAAATCTGACATGGTGCATAATACCTTTAGAAGATGGCAGGGCTATGACTCCAGAATAAGAGCCTGTACACAACAGTATAGATATTGCCAAGTGTTCATCAACTTGGCAAGAAACCTCAGTCCAAAGTGTGATGTAATGTATTCCAGTTTGCAGTTGCTCTGGAGTTCAGATTGCAGCATAAAAATATATATGTTATCACTGAATCCTACTGTTTCTTATACCAAGATACCTTGAGGGAATGAACACTAGGAAAAGGAGGTTATTTCTCTCATCTGAAATGGCCAATACAAGAGAGAAGAATGAAAGATACAGCAGATGAATATCAAATGGTTTTCTTATTTACTCATTTGTTCAGAAGACAAGTAGCCTGGTTTCATGCTTCAGCTCCAATATTGGCAGCACTGCAGCAAAATCATCCTCCTGACTATGGTGAGAATAAAGAGAAGCTCTGTTTGCCATACAATAAACATCTCTAGATTTTTAAAGCAGAGAGGTTTATCACCTTATTTGTGTGTATACCTTAAGATATTGTAGGGTGCTCTGAGGTTATGGTGTTATTGCAGTGTGTCTTCAGATTTGCAACAGAAAGGTAGTTTGTTGTCTAGTCCTCAGCCATTGCACCAATGTAACTGGGTCATGTTATGTTTTCTGAGAGATAAAATAAAATTTGAAAACATAGAAAGTATACACAAAAAATCAGTCATGCTCATTGTATTTGTATACCACTTGTGTACAGAATGAAAGTTCATACCAATTTCTTTTTTAAAAAATCAAAAGGTTCACATCAATGGAAAGAAATGCCACATCAATAAATAAAAGGCTGCATTAATAAGGAGTTATTTAAAAAAAGCCAGAATACTGTTGGTATACTACATTAGTGGATGTACTTTTCCCAGGATCACACAATCATGGGAAATAAAGGCAGACAATAGCTGCTGACTCCAACAAGCCTATTTCTCCAATGCCAAAGTTTCTTTTCTGCTAATTTGCCTGTGGCCTTAATTCTCAGCCTATTCCTTCCCAAGTTGATTTCTCACCCCAGCCTACTGTAGTGTAGTTATGCTGATTCACTTCACCAACAGTATTCCAATATCAAATTACATACCAGTTAAATAATATCACAAGAGTAAAATGTCAATATCAAGTAATAAAAACCTAATGTTTCAGCACTTGCACTGGGATCTTCCCTAAAGAACTTGACTGATCTGGAGCCAGTTCTAAGTGCTGGACATTAGCAGGAGGAACTGAAATATTCCTCTCTTTTAGGTGATAAATGATGGAGGAAGAGTTTTTTGCTTTGGCAACATAAGCAGTAGCCCTGTGAGGTCTTTGACAGAGCTTCAGAGAAGGGAAGGGTAGGCCCTCAATCCCAGGCATTAAAATATAGAATGAAACATGGTAGCTCTGGCCAAGAACCAGAAATTTGCCTGAACAACTGGAGGACTCAATGGATTGTAGAGATGTTAAGTGTGAAGACCCACAGAGGTCTTTGTAACTGTATCCATCTCATCTACAGAGTTCCTGTTGTCTATGACAGGGCTTTCCAGTAAGACTGTGTTCCCAGTCAGAGGCAATCTATGGCCCTTTCTGCAACTTACCTGCGTCCGGAGCAGTGGTGCAGGGATCATGCGAGCAGCCTCTTCTGTGAGGCTCTCACGTCCTCACTGCTTCTTCTCCACAGGAGTTGCCGGCCAGCCGGCAGACAACATGAGGGTTCCTCCTCTTCCTTCCTCAGCACAGCCGGGTATTTTCCCAGGCTGCGCTGGGGGAGGAAGCACGAGGGCTGTGGCTCTGGAGGCTCCACATTCAAGGTAAGTGTGTGTGGGGCCTCAGAGCAATGTGCAATCACTCACCATTTTTGGCTAAAAGCCAAAAGTGATATAGGCCCTTTCTGCACCGGGGTATTAAAATGGTGCAGAGCGACCTCCAACAGAGGTCTTCCGCACCGTAGAGTGGACTGGGGTGGACTACTTTTTGTAGTTCCACACCTCAATCCTCTCCAAAGCAACCGGAACTGGTGGCGAAGCATGTTTTTTAAAAAACCTCTTTTGAGAGGTTTTTAAAAATCACGGGGCACGCAGCCCTGTGCAGCTCCATCACTGTGCTCCAGTGCAGATTTTCAGGCATGCACTAGTGCGTGCCTGCAGATCTGCCAGGGGCAGGCTTTAGGCTGGCGAGCTTCTCCAGTTGGTAGAGAGCCTCCACCAACCGGAAGCCACCACTTTGGATGCCAAAGCTGCCATTTTGGATACCGGAGGACTGTGGAGCAGCCAGTTTGCTCTGCTCCGCATGGCGACGGACTTATCCGGCTGCCGGTAAGCTCCATTTTAGCGCATTTTCCCCCGTCTCCCGCTGCACGTGCAGAAAGGGCCATAGTGTGCAATCAGCACCTGCTGGCCCCGGCAGTGTCTCATGATTGTGAGGGCGTCATCTGAAATGCTCCTCACAATCGCACAATGCTCTGGAGGCCTTGTCACATGATGAATGCCATGCAAAAAGGTGTTATAACTGCATGCAGCCAAACATGCTTAGAAAGCCTTCTGCAGGTCTAGTATCCTTCTGGAAATGTAGGGCCATTCAAGAGTGAGGCTTGCATGTGTTACTTCATCCTCACCACTAATTTAGTCCTCCATGGCCTCAGGTGCATAGCTGAAAAGGGCTTGGAGGACATGGCAGCAGAGCTCTTCCTTTAGAGTCAGTGGTCAAACTCAACACACAGAGCCCCCTATTTAAAAAAAAGCACAAGACTTAGCAGGGCAGAAAATGTATCTAACCTTGGTAGCAAGCAGTGGCATTGAGCTTTCAACTCCAGAAATGGTCAAGTTCATTTTCACCTTGTTCCTGTTGAAGACATGAGAATGCTACTAAGCTTCTATCCTCATGAGTTCTCAGTGCTTCAGTATGTACCAGTCCACAGTTGTTGTTGTTGTTGTTGTTCCTGTTGTTGTTCTGTGCCTTCAAATCATTTCCAACTTACGGCAACCCTAAGGTGAACCTATCATAGGTTTTCTGTTGACCAGGGAATTGAACTCTGATCTCCATGATGGTACTCCAAGTTCAAACCACTGCACCACACCAGCTCCTTCAGCCTACAGTACACTGTGTCATCTCCATCCTGACTCTAAAATAATATTGGCAGAGTTCCAACCCCACAAGCCATCAGTTTTTGTATTAAATTCCACTGAAATTAGGGCAGTGCTTACCTGAACTCAAGGAATCAGAAATGCATGGCTAATTTCAGTAACGTACATCATAACCTCCAGCTGCCCCCCTTCATAAATTAGTTGCATGTTCCTGGGCCTGTTCCTGGTATTGGGTATGCTGTTATACCTGTTTTCAGAGGTTCAAGCATTAGATTGATTATCTGCAGTGAACTGCTTGCCTAAAGGCTCTTACACAATTAGATTTCCTAATCACACTAAGATTTACTAGCAAAAAAACAACAACCTGGAATTCACCAGGAAGGAATATGAAAGTGTGTATACTGTGATACTGGTCTAATTATGGAGTACTGTAAAATGAAAAGTAAAACTTTAAAAGTTTATTATTGTTGTTAAATTTTCTCAGTGAACTTTTCCAACTTTGCAATGCTGTCTTTTTCACCTCAATACACGTATTCAGGGTCCGACCATAGTCACCATCAGCTAATTTCCAAGTCACCAGAATGGGGGGGGGTGTATGGGGGGGGTGTATAACCCCCTACAAATAGCTATAGTTTTACTTATACAAAAAAAATGAACGCCAGTAGAAATAGATGAATTTCAGGGGATACTATTTGTTCTACAGAAGATCAGCACGAGCAGCCAATATGATCTGGCTGCAAATCGTATGGTTTATAGAGCACTCCAACTAGCTGTCAAAATCACTGTGGTTCACCATCACTCAAAACTCAACTGCTCCTTCTTAAAGGTTCCCAGGTCTGAAGAAAGACTAGAAACTGGAGTAACAGGAAACTTTTTAAAAGAAAATTCATCCCAATGTTGTATTAAAAGGTATTCCTTTAAGTAAGAGCCCTTGAATAGAAGATTCAGATTTCTAAGCTTTAAAATAGATGAAACCAAACTAGCATTATATTAATAATGCTTATGGGCATTATTAATATACACACAGCCAAAGGGAGGAAATGGATAGTCTCTTTTTCAGCTAAGCCATAATGCCCCATTTTGCCTAGCAAAATATGGTATATTCATTTTACCTCCTGCTATGAAGAACTACAGGAGACAACAGTTGGTCTTCTCTGTCAGGCAATCTATACACAGTATATTAAAAGCTCCACATATCTCTGGGTAAATGCTGGATGTTTTAATCACTGTCACCCCTCCTTGGTGTGTATCTGAAACTTACTGTGGAACTGTAATAAATATTTTATGGATCTCTTCAGAAGCTTATCATTTTCACCCCTGAAATGCCCACTGGCAAGTTTTTATCATTATTATTATTATGCCTCTCTTTTATTAAAAGGGCCCACAGACATAAGCACTGGAATGTCTTACCAAAAGTAGAACAAGGCCTTTCCCCTTTTTCTTTTCTACATGACAACTAAGGAGCGACATTGTGTAAAGTGATGTTCAAAGAGTGTTTGCTGATACCATCAGGGCTGCTTCTCAAATAGATTGACATAGAACATAGGAAGTGGCCTTGCATCAAGTCAGATCGCTGGTGCATCCAGTTCATTGTTCATAAACACGAGTGGTATGACCCAAGACAGCTGCTTGTGATGGCTATCTGTGGAGATACCAAGAATGGATTGAACCAGGGTCTTTGTGCACAGAAAGCATATCCTTTACTACTTAGTACCAACAGCATTCAATACAGCCTAAAATGATACTCCTCCTAGTTTGAGAATTGTTAGGAATTCACCTTAAAGACAAATATCTGCCATCCTGAACATACCTAATATCACATGATTTTGGAAACTCAGCACAGCCAGGCCTGTTTAGTATTTGGATTTGAGATCCAAATTAAGAAAGATTCTTGCCTGAAACCACTGCCAGACAGAGTGGACAATAGTGAACTAGGCAGTCTGAATCAGTTTAAAGTAACTTCCTTTGTTTTCATGGCCATTTCTGCACTACACTGTTATAGTGCTATTATTCCACTTCCAACATCCTATGGAATCTTGGGGTTTGCAGCAAGGGACATTTAGAATTCTCAGCTAGAGAGCTTTTTGGTCTCAGTAAACGACAAATCCCAAACTCCACAGGATGTTGAAACTGGAATAACAGCACTATAAGAGGGAAGTGCAGAAATGGCCTATAACTCAGTACCCCGCTCTAAGCTCTATTTTTCATCAGTCACAATGTACGTGTGTGTGTGAGTGTGCACGCATGTGCGTGCACCTCAGTCTTCCCCATTTCAGGCAAACATACTTCTATCAATGATAGTTTGCCTGTTCTTGTAAGATCGAATATTATTTAGGTTCTGTAAAGGACCTAACCCTGCTTTGGATTTTTCACATGGACCTTACATTTGTGCTTCATTATTATGAAGAAACTTAGATGGTTTGATTGTTTTCTTAATTCTCACATTCCCAAGAGTAGTGGTTTCCTTTTCAAGTGTCCGTGGCTACTATCAGATCCTCATGATGCCTGAACATTTTTTTCCCATTTACGTGGAACCCATTGAAAGAACTCTGTGATAACATTTCCATTTTCTCATGTTGTATGCCATCATATTCCATAGGCAATCTAACTGTCAGTTTGATTTCAGTAGGACATAGCAACATGTCAGTTCATTCTCCATCCTCAGAGTCTCTTGTTAAATGAAGACCTTGGATGCTTTCATGTTAACATGTTTCATTTGTGGTAAAAATGTTGATAATACTGCAAATGTCGTATTACAGCTGCATTACATGAATGATTTTGCAAACATTTGTCATTCACATGTATTACAGACCTTTAAGTAGTCCCTAAAGACTCCTTTTTGTTCCACCAAGATTTTTATTGCTGTCCTCATGTGATCAAGGTTTTAAATTGTTTTAATCTGATGCAGCTTTTATTACATTTCTCCAATTGTTTTGTTCCTTATATTTTAATGACTTTTGAGAGCTTGCCCTAAATTGAAGGGTAGACACCCATTAAACAAATAAATGATTTGTGATTGTTGGTGGCGGGGGATAGAAATGCTAAAGGTTGGGAACTAACATCAGAGGGGCACTGCATCATACGTGCAGATGTAAGAATGAAAGGATGCTATAAAAGTTAAGATGATTTAGCATTAAAAAGTATAAAGTATTATATATGCTACAGATCAGTTGATGTGATTAATATATAGAGAACAAAAGTACTGTGACAATGCCAATAATTCACATACAGTCAGCCCTCCACATTTGCGAGTTTCACTTTTGTGGATTTGATTATTCACAGATTATTTGCTGTCACCCCGGCTGCCTCCCTACATCATTTTTAACAGGGACTGAAAGCCTTGTGAGACTGAGAAACTGCGAACGAGGCTTATGAATCCCTCTTAAAAGTGGTGTGGGGCAGCAGTGGAGATGGCAGTAAGCCCCACCAGCCACCCACTTCTGCCTTGTGAAGGAACCCTGATGCCTCAAAGGAATCCATGGTGGGTTAAATATGGTGATCATACTTTATTTTTGTGTTAAATATGGTTTGGGAGGGCCTAGAGTTATTCATTTTTTTTTCACTTTCACAGGGATCCTGTACCCCTAACCCTAGCAAATGTGGAGGGATTACTGTACATTTTACTCATAAGGTTCAATAGTGGGAGGCTGAATGACTGCTTGAATTTTTGGATGTGGTTCAGAAGTGATGACAATTCCCAAACCAGATGTGTTCCTCCCCTTTCATGCACACAAATCTACATGCCCCACACACACTCAAATCCTCAAAACTAGTTTATAGCTTTGAAGTAGTCAGTAATAAGTAAACTTGTTACAAGTAAACCATTGATTATTATTGAAGTCAGAGCAACATCATTGTTTAAAAATAACATTGCAATTGGCATTACTATTGTTGCAATCAGTAAACATAGCTTTTTTGGAATCGTTGGGAAAGGACTGTCAGACGTTTAGTATTTTAAATTACATTTTTAAAAAATTAAGAAATAACTTAAAAGTAATGCATTAATAATATTTTATTTTTTTAAATATGAGGATGAAATAATCTTAATAAGTTACTTTGGAAAAGTAAGAAGTTAACATTTTACTTTTAAAAAAAATCCTATTACAAGCTCTGAGCTACATACTTATTGTTACAAGATATCTCCTTTTTTTTATTTGCTGACAATTTCTCAAGGCTCATTTTTCTATCCCAGTACTTCCTGTGTTTGTAAAGCTTGGTAGCAGCTTCTTAATCAGAAAGGCAATAATTTTTTTTTCTTTCTTTGCAACTTTCCTATGGTCATGATGCTGGGCTACACGCAGCCTAGACAGCTGGTGAACTAGAAGCAGGAAGATTGGGACTTGGGCAGCCCTACCACTTAATGGAACTGGGGCCTGACTGGAATTCATCAGTTGGGAAATAAGCCAAAGAAAAAGCCAAAAATAGTAGGGTCAATATTCATTGTTGTCAATGTTGTCAACATTGTCAATGTTCATTCCTGGATTTCATGCAAAAAGTCCAAGCCTGGCTCAAATGCTTTTACAGTGCCACCAAGGCAGAGAAAACCAACTCTAAAGCCCTCCCAATTGGATCGAAGGGCATTATAATACAACATATCCACTGGTGCAGTGGTGGTGTAAAGATATATCATTAAATACCAAAGTCAGAGTCATCTATGTCATAGCATTTCCAGTTTCTAGCTATGATTGTGAAAGATGGACAGTTTAAGAAAACTGACGGGGGGGAAACTCTTTTGAAATGTAGTGCTGGGGGAAAGTCCTAGGGATACCATTAACTGTTAAAAAGACAAAGGAATGTGTCCTAGAGCAAGTAGGGCCTGAGCTCCCACTAGTAGCCATAATGACTAAACTGAGTACTTTGACCATTCCCTGAGATGATGTAACTCATTGGAAAAGAGGATGATTCTCAATAGTTTGGGGGGGGGGGTAGGAAAAAAGAAAAGTTGTGCTACAGGTAGATTGATTCAAACCAAGGATATGATAGCCTCATTTGCAAAACTTTTGAGTTTGCAAAACTTGAACAAGGGAGTTGAAGACCAGGGCTCTTAGAAGTCTCTCATTCATAATGTTGACATCAATCAGAGTCAACATGATGAACAAAAACAACAACATCCCCTGATCTACATGCCTTAACTACCACACAGGTAACAGAACTGAGGTCCAAAGCTCCCTGATTTTACTTCCACTTCATACAGTACAGAAGATATGTTGAACTATGGGCCACTATTTAATTCATTGACATGGCTGATCTTCAAAATGTTTGCTTTGTTAAGGCCAGTGTCCTCTAGATCAACGACAATAAGAACTTCACTGGATGGCTGACCTATCTTACACTTGGCTCAACTCACAAGATGACAAATATATCAATGTTCTTGGTCTTCACTGTCTACACCATTGAACAGTGTACAAAAGAATCCTAACAGTTTCATCAGGCTGAGTATATAAACCTTAAAGTCAATAAATCCAGAAGATCTACCTAGTTAGGTCTCTATGAGCTGCTTTTGGAATCCATTCACTGCTGTGACACTCAGGATGTACACTGACAACTATACACAGTGTCCTTTCACCTCAGCCCTTTCCTGTAGTCATAATAAATGCAAGCCATGCGCATCATTACATAAAACCAATTCATAAACTCAAACGATTTAAAAAGTGCAGAGACAGTAAAAAAAAAAAAAGTCCCATTGTTGGGATGAATTTAATAGTCTTAACTTTAAAAGAAAAGTTCATTGATGCCAACTGAAGGGGAGAGAACTATGTCTTTCAGATGCCATTGGTCTGCAACTCTAATCAACCCTATACAGCACAATTAATGATAAGGAATGGTAAGAACTATAGTACAACAACACCTAGAGTGCCATATGTTCCCTGGACCTGAGCTAAACCTTTCACCCCAAATTTTATGTGGTCAGACTGGGTGATATTGCATATTTTATCTGCAGCTGGAGCACAGCACTTCAGGCTTGACTATGCTGGTCCGCTTCATTGTTCAAACTGCATTAAAAATGGAAGAAGATCCAACCACTGACAAGCTACTTCTGGATTACAGATCCTCCCAACTTCTGCCTTGTGTGATTTCAGCTATATTTCTTTTTTCAGTTTCCTCTGCTCACACTGAAAGGATAGAAAGCTTCATTATGCTAGCAGCTCCTGCTATATAAGAAGCTATTCAATAGCCGTGAATAGGATGCCTGGATGGCAGACAGTTCTTGCAGGAAGTACTGTATTGTATTACAGCTGTATGGCTTTTCTTTGTTTTATAGAGGTAGCAAGCTGATTTTTCTGATTTGGGGGTATTGATTTTTGTTTTGCTCCCAGTTGGGTCTCATGTTTCATGATCATTTTGCTCAAATTTTCCATAAACTTACTTGAAACCCTTTTTAGATGTAGGGGCAGTATTAGAATGTAGCTACTATTATTAACTTTCACTGTCAAAATCATAACGATTGTCTGACGTAAGTAGAATGTGTGCAGTAACTTAGAGGCGTAGCTATAGGGGAACAAAATGAAGGCCTTGCCAAATAAAAATTCTGATCTCTCAATGAAATTTTCCTTCAGTCCCCAAGTTTCTAGCATTTTTCAAAATGGAACACTGAATAGCATTCAAAACTCTTACATTCACTGAATTCACATTCCCTTGGTAACTGCTTGTTTGTCTTTGGATGTCTAAAAGGCACTTCTAAATACACAACTGAAGTTTTAAGTTACTGATGTTGTTGCGTGCCTTCAAGTCATTTCTAAGTTATGGCAACCCTAAGGTGA
Organism: Iguana delicatissima; assembly: GCA_948472985.1. NCBI lineage: Eukaryota > Metazoa > Chordata > Lepidosauria > Squamata > Iguanidae > Iguana > Iguana delicatissima. The sequence goes on along the minus strand of CAOKZL010001191.1, from coordinate 358,480 downwards.
ATCTATCATGAGGTGTTCTGGAGCTGAGAGTATGTAACACACCCAAGGTCATCCAGTGGGTTTCCATGGCCAAGAGGGGAATCGAACCCTGATCTCCAGGTCTGTAGTGCAATGCTCAAACCATTACACCACAGTGGCTACTATGAGGCTAGAAATGCCTCAGAGACAGAATTCTTATAAGCAGAGGGTTATACCCCAGCAGAAGGCTTTGGTTGTGACATTGAAAAAAATATGATTCAAAATGGTTGGAGCTTTGAAATGATTGACATAATTTGCCCAGGGAAACATTTTATCTAAGAGTTTTGGGGTGTGTTTTTTTTTGTTTGGTTTACAATAACAATTATGGCAAATCATTCCTTCCATTCTGAACTATTTCTTGGATGGAAAAAGCAGTCTACGTACAGTCAAGCATATTGTTCCCCTTATGTTCTCAGAACGTCTCATCTTCCAGTATTCTATTGAAAGCCAGATGGACACAGATGATGAAAGGAGATATTCTCCCAACCAAGAAAGGTAGAAGTAATTTGACTCTGAACAAATAAAAGACTGCCTGAATATAAGTAAACATCTGATTAATGGTTTACTGTTGCAATGCATTTTTCCCTTTTTAAATTAAAAGCAGTGTACTCTGCAATTTTAAACCCTTCAGTATACAAAAAAAAAAGTGCCCTTGATCTGACAGGCCTTTTAATAAGCATTTTAGAAATGATCCTAGTTTGCTTAGGGTTGCTGCAAAATTCTTCTCAAACTGGGATTTAGCAACAGATTGGCAGATAGTTTATAGGAGGATTTTAGTTGGTTCGAACAAGTCTCCTTCTGCAATGATGATGATTAGAAGTCCTGCATAGAGTTCTTTAGGAAAACTCTACAACAACACGTAAATCAGGATGGATAACCCTGGTGCATTTTAGGGGCAATTTTCTGTCCCGGGATCCTTTGGGGCCACATGGACTGGCAAGAATGTCCAAAAATGCCACCTCAAGCCAGAAATAGTGGGAAGTTCCTTCTGGTTTGGAAAAAATGGCTTTTGAAAGACATTAAACAGTTCAGATGGGCCTTGAGACCCATTTAAAGGCCATGTCACCATTCCAGCATTCTTCCAGAAGGGATAGTTCACCCTTTTTGGCCCAAAGAGCATGGTTGGGTGCCGAAATAATAACTTTGGACCTGCATGTAACACCAGGGCCACACTTTTCCCATCCTTGTTTTATAATAAACCATGAGTTGCAAGTAAGAATCACAGAAAGTCACTGTTCCAACTGCATGAAAACATTTCTCCACTTGGGAATGATATTTTTAACTCCCTAGGAGCAATGGTGGAATCATAGTTGCACAGATCTCTGTGATTTTGTTTCACAAGCAAATTAAGAGAAACAATCTTGCATGATGCCTTCCTCCACAAACTGGTATCTGAAGTATCTCATCTAGTTAACATATAGTTAACATCTAGTTTCTTGGTGAAAAAGGTGGATAGATTCAGGCATGAGCAACCTGTATTCCTTTGTCAAATTTTGTGTCATCCATTTAAAAAGAGGGAGGAAAAGAGAATGCAGGAGGGTGAGAGAAGAGGGTGAAGAAAGGAAAAAGGGGACCAGAAAGAAAAAGAGACTAAGAAAAGGGGACGATCACACTCACATTTGGCTCTGGTTTTACCCACCTCTGACAGGAATGCTCACCGGTGTCCTTAATTCAGTTCACTCTCAGTATGTGGCTCCCAAGAGATTATTCCAAGGGAATTCAACTGTTGTAAGGGGGAAAAACATTATCCAATGCAAAACAGTGAGAGAGGGGGGAAATCTTATTTATGTCCCTGGGGCTTTGTGCCCTATATGCTGCCTTATAGTTATTCAGTCATAAATATTGCACTATGCAGTGCCTGGTTGAATGTCATTGTAGCCATTAACATTGACCACAAACTCTAGTTCTTTTTGAAGATATTTCAACTGAAAGTCCTATATAGAGTTACTCTGGAGTTTCATATTTGAAAATGAGACCCAGTTACTCTGGGGTTTCATAATGGAAAGGAGACCCAGGATTTTCATCTGGATGTGATATAAACATAATAAGTGGAAGATGTGCAAGGCTGTGATAGTTAATTATATTAATTTAATTTAAGGGAGTGTATTGCTGTTTGTAAGTGTACTTAAAATCTAAATTTAAAAGCTATTTTTAAAAGTTACTGTAGAGTTAATTACCAAAGTAGTGCAATGGGACATGCTGCTTTTGACAACCATCTGTAACATAAGGTTGTCACTTTAATTTCAAAAGACAAAAAAAAAGGGAAGCAGTGCTGTGGTGTATTAACTTCTGAGCAAAAGCAAAATGCAAGGATTCAGACTTCACCGAGCTATTATTCACAAAGGCAAAAACAAATGTTGCTCTTCCCACTTGACTGGCTCTCTACATTGGTGGACTTGCTTTGTAGAATAAAGCTGCCAGAACAGATCTGGAACAGGGCTCTCCAGACTTTAATCCTTAACATATTTTAGCACACGACAAGGAACCATAAAGTTCTGTCACACAGAATACAGTATCTGTCCTCCTTCATCTCTCCCCACTATCTTTCAGCACCAGCTGACTCCTCCAGACATGGCTATTGCTTCACCAGTAGAGAGCTCTGAGATCTGTTTACTTTTAAAATTGCAGGAACCCCATTCCAGGTCCAATGAAATTTTGGCTCAGGGTTTTGTTTTCAATCTTGGTAAAGGCAGTTGCGTAGGGATGGGGGGGTGGGCGGTGAATCCTGAGTGGCAATGTTTTGGGGGCATCCCAGCCCATAGCCACACCTCTGTGTGCCCTGGCCACACCCCCACGCACCATAGCCCCCCCACACACACACACACACACACATACAGTGGCCAGACTTCTTGTGCTGTAGCCCCGTCCCCCCCTCACACTCCAAGCTCTACCACTGGGTAAAGGCCTATTTAATTATATCACACATTATACAGTAATACAGTATACAGTAATTGCTGGTGTTAGTATATAGCCCATAAAACGACCACAATTGGTCTCTCACCTTCCTTTCTTTTTAACCTGGGCTATGCTATGGCATTAAAATCAGTTAAACAAAGACTTTGGCCATTTCTGCACGAGACTGTATAGCGTATGATTCCACTTTCAACATCATATGGAATCCTAGGGTTTGCAGTTTCGGGAGGGGCCACTTGGCCCCTCCCGAAACTGCAAACCCTAGGATTCCATATGATGTTGAAAGTGGAATCATAGCGCTATAACAGTCCCGTGCAGAAATGGCCTTTGAGATGTAGCCTTTTGCAATCTTTGGGGTCACTCCTTGTCATCATACTCACTGAGCGCACTGAATATTCATTATATGGCATCTTTCTTTCTGACTGATTGTATATAGAACTTGACTGTCCCAAATTATCGTCTGTTATTTGCTAGGGCCAGATGTAATGCTTTCCATTTAGAATTGCTTTATGGCAGATATGCTGGTTTGCTCATCTCTTTGAGGCTTTGTCCCTGTGATTGCAGGTTGTTGAAACTTGTTGCCCATTTTATTATCTTGTGTTGTTGTTTTTTTATAATTGAGTACACCAACAGTTGATTCATCCATTACTTAGAAATCTACCAGGTTGCTCAGATAAATTTTATTTTAAAGTTCTGTTAGAGGATAGATGCTCTTGCGTAATCTTACTGGTTGCCAAGTTTCTGTCAATGGTAATTATCCTCCTTCTTTCATTATACTATGTTAAATTTCTTGCTATTTTTATTTAATACCAAAAAAAAATCTGTTCTAATTGTAGTGATGGGTCTATGGACCACAATAAACTAAACTAACTAATGTTTGGTGATGACAATATTAGTTGGGTTCTGAGAACAAAAAGAGTTTGTAAAGAGTTCTAAAAGGACCTCTCCAAACTAGGAGAATGGACTTTAAAATGGTAAATGTAAATTCAGTGGAAAGATGTGTAAACTGATGATATTAGGGTAAGAAAAACCCAACTTCACATAAACCCTGATGGGATGTGAGCTGCCGGCAAATGACCTGGGATCTAGGAGTCATAATTAATATATCTATGAAAATGTCAACTCAGTGTATAGCTGTTGTAAAAAGGGGGAGGGGACAAATTGCAAGTTGAGTATAACTAGAAAAGGAATAAGAAATAAAATGGCCAATATCATTCTGCCCTTGCACAAATCCATGGTGTTACCACATCTAAAATACTGACAGTTTTGGTCAGTGCAGTTAAAAAGGATATTGTAGAAATGGCAAAAATGGAGAAAAGGTGCAACCAGCATGACCAAAGAACTGGAACAACTCGTCTATGAGGGGAGGTGGAAATGTATGAGACCTTTTAGCTTAAGAAAAAAAGGGAAGCGAATGGATGCTTGTTTGAGATGCATAAAATTATGCATTTCTCATAATCCTAGAGCTCAGGGTCATCCACTGAAACTATGATAGCATATTCAGGGCAGATAAAAGTAAGTATACAAAACATAATTAAAGTGTGGAATTCACTGCCAGAAAATGTGATGGCTGCCAAGTTAGATGGTTGTAAGGGGACTGGATAAATTCATGGAGAACAGACTGATCAATGGCTACTGCTGAGAGTGGTATGTGCCACCTCGAACAGTTCCCTCTATGTACCCATTGCTGGAAAGCACCTACATAGGCCTCCTACAGACAACTGGTTGACCAGTGTGTAAACAGAATATTGAACTAGATTGTTTCTCAGTCCAATCCAGCATGGTTGTTCTTATGTTCTTAAATCAGCTGAAAGGTTGGAGAATCAAGAAAATGTATGTGAGGCTCTAATGCTTAAAACTAAATAGAAATATCAAGACTATAGAAATTATTGCTTCTGCAGAAGCACCACTTGGGGAAGAGCGAGACTCTCTAGTAGAGATGGAACGAGTATGCAACAACCGCCCAATTGGGGAAAATTTAGAGTTCCTGACTCCTCAGAAATATTTGTGAGAAATAAAACAGCACCCAGAAAGTTTCCACAACTTTGCTGGAATTTTATTTGTTTGTTCTCAGCAGAGCAAACTGTGAATTGTACATTTTATAAAAAAATTGCACAGCTTTCTGAGAAAAAAATCCTATAATGTTCTTTTTGCCATATGTGCACTTGAGAAACTGCACAAAATTTAAAAAGATACACAACAGGGAATTGTATACTAAAGCATTGTCTTTGTGCATATGCACACACACACAGACACACAAACACAACATTTAAAACTGTGCAGCATTCCATTTTGTAATTTTCCTCCACATATTTGGGGAGAAAAAAAGTTTTTAAAGTTATACAACACTAAAAGTTGTTCAGCTTTGAAGCCGTGCAATATTTAAAGTAGTACAGCATTCTATTTTGTGCTTGTTTTCTTCCTTCTTCTTTTTTGGAAGCTCCATAGCTTTTGAAGCTGCTCATCATTCCCTTTGTGCTTTTTTCTCTGCCTTTTTTTTTTTTTTGGAAAACTCTGTAGCTTTTGAAGCTGTGCAGCATTTAAAGTTGTGCAACATTTAAAGTTGTGCAATGCTCTGCTTTATGCTTCCCTTCGACCTCTGTATTATTATTTTTTTGAAACCTCCATAGCTTTCATGAGAAAGTTGTTCATCTTTCCAGAAAAACATGCTGTTTTTTGGGAAGCTCCATAGCTTTCTTCATAAAATGTTATATAGTTTCTTGTTGCCTCAACACTGTAAGAAGAAACATTGGTTGCTTTTTCATCAACATCTCTTAGGAATGGTAAAATTTAGAATTATCATCCCTGGCAAAGACCAGCCAAAGATGGACTTTCCTATCCTTTTCCAGCAGAAGTCCCATACATCCTAATTAAAAACATGGAAATCAGTTAACAGGCCACCAAAAAGACCCCCAAAAAACCTATATTTAGGTTCCTTGTCTAGATAAAGCCTCCATACTAGGTATGGGGAAAGTATGACTAGGGACATGCAGCCCCTAAGAACACTTTTATGCACCCCACATTGTCCCAAATCATTCGCCTAGGGAATTACTTGTGCCACATTCTGCCCAGATATTTTAGAGCCAAAAGAGGACTTTTTTTCAACAGAAAGTGATCCAAAATTGACCTCAGGGTCACTTCCTGCTGGAAAAAAAGGTTCTCTTCTGGGATTAAAATGGCCCAGTGAGGGTAAAAATGTGGTGAAATTGTTCCCCTTGTCCCCTGGGTATATTGAGTGTATTTTGAGGGAAAAAATTTTCAGGGGCACGGTCCCCTTAGATCTCCAGCAGAACCAATGCAGGGCCCTAATCTTTGACAGTTGCCTGCCTCTTCTCCATATCATTCAAATCTTTCTTGCAAAATTTCTTTTGTTCTTTCTTACTGGCACGGTTACAAATTTGTCCCAGTTGAAAACTGCTTCTCTGATCAGGCTAGAGAAAAAAACATGGGCTCAGATTTTAGATCAGATAGTAAGTTAAATATATGGATGAAAATCTTCAGTTCAGGATTTATTCTTCCAGAAAAACACATGTGGTTTTTTTCACAGAAAGCAGCATTTTCTGCATAGAAATTTTCTGTGCAGAAAACAGGTTTCCTACACAGAAAGCATTGTTTCCTATGTAGAAAACGTGATTTAATCTGGCTTTCTGTGAAGAAGACAATGTTCTGTATAGAAAATGCTAGTTTCTGTGAAAAAAGATAGATTTCTTTGCAGAATAAATCCCAAACTGTGAACAGCCTTTGAAACAGTTTTTGAAACCAGTTTTGAAACATATGCTGAAACCTGCACCATTTTTGAAGATTTAGAAGGAGGAGACAAACGGTTAAATTATTTATTCTTGTCCATGAGAATGAAACGACATCCCTGTCCTGAATAGCAAGTTCATGGGTACAATAGTAAGGTGGTGGTGGTGGTTTATTGAAGGGCAGTTCTCACTAAGGCCATTTCTATGCAGTGTCTTCAATGCGCAACAACCACACTTTGCTCCCACTCTGGGAGCTGCCTTACTGCATGATATCATTGCAAACAGTTTTATCCCGGCTCCAAGCAGGGGAAATCCCAGTGTTTTTCATTGTCAAGGAAAGTCCAGCAATAACTGGCCTTTTATGCAGCAATCACAATAGCTGGGCCCATGTGGATCCTATATCCGGCATCCTTCTGTAAATCAGGAGTGGGAAAGGTGTGGGCAATCCCTGCTGTCCCTCCCTCAGCAACTCCCAGAGAAGCTCCACCCAGCAGCAGAGTGGCCACTTTCCTTGTTGCACTGGTGAACAAACAAGGATAAATGGGCCAGGAAGGTCACCCCGGGGGTGATGTCAGCACTGACCACCATGGCGACATCAGTCCCCAAATCCCACCCAAATTTCAATTTTTTAAAAAAAGCTGGCATCACCATTAACATGTTAGCACAATAGCACCTGCCAGCAGGAAATGGGGAAATGACTGGGAGCTGATGTGTGCACTTGTGAGCACCATCTAGCATGCTAATGTTAGCACATATGCCAACAAAAAACAAAACAAAAAAAACAACAGAACAATCAGAAGCGGTGAAGCAGGGACAGGGTGAGGAGAGCTGGGACCTGGGAGTCGCCAGGGATGCTAAGCTGCAGAACATGCACCAGGTGTAATGCCGGTGCTGGTCTACAAATGCCCAGCTGCTTGGGGAAAATGGAGGCTTCATAGTGGGCTCAATCCACAATTGGCAGTCCAGTGATGACACCAGAACACCGCACAATTGAAGTATGCTACAAAAAGTGCCTCAAGCTTCATGTAACATATTGTATATTGAGGCACATAATGAAGTCCACAAATCCCAACAGGAGTCATTCCCACCAATGGGCCAGGCCTCTTCACCCATCTGGCAGCTGTACTGCTGCAGCTCATTTTTCCTTATGAACACTGGCAGTGCTGTAATGTTGCTATTAACTGTCATCAAATTGAGTTCAACCTATGGATGAAACCCCACCAGGTCACCTTATCCTCAACCATCCTGCTGAGGTCTTTTAGATTCAGGGACATGTCTTCCTTGATTAAGTCTACCCATCTGGAATGTAGTCTTCCTCTTTTCCTACTGCCTTCTACCTTTCCAAATATTATTATCGTTTATAGTGATTCATGTCTTCTCATGATATGGCCAAAGTACAACAGTTTCAGTTTAGTCATCTTGGCTTCTAGGGAAAGTTCAGGTTGTAACAACCAAGAGGTAAATCTGTAAATATCTGTGTACAATAGTATACAATATAGAATATTCCAATGTATGCTTCTGTGCTTGCTCTGATCTAAATTAGTCTCTATTCTGTCCTTTCTCTCACTTAATAGGTAAAAGACGGGGGGGTGGACAAGCTGACCTTCAGGGTCGTTTCCAAATCTATCATTCTGTATGCACTAGCATTGTTGCCAGTTTAGTACTTATAACATGGAATGGTAGCTTTGGTTGTGTAATATTTACAGTTGCATAGTCTTCATGTGTTCAGTCCAGAGAGAAGACAAATCTGAGTTTTTGGGTCCATCACTCTGTCACTCAGTGTCACCCAGCTGCAAGCTGGTAGTGTAGTGAGAACTAACCATAGCAAGGAATACTATACCACATCCATATTGCTAGCAAGTGCATTTGTTAAGGGTGTATCCCTTTGGCATCTATACTCTCCTACCATTTTGAAGCTTGAGAAAACATGGAACACCCTTAACCAATTGTAATTATCTCTCGTTTATTTATCTATCTACTCCATACATACATAGAAACACAGGCTCTTTCTGCTCCACCCTCTCAACCCCCCATGGAGACAGGAGAAGGACAAGACTGTGATGACTCTTATGCACAACATCATCGCAGTCCCATCCTTCTTCCATCCCTAGGCAGCGCTATTGCACCGCAAATCATTGACAGGTTTTCCCCATCGATGATTGGCAATTGCACCACCATTCCGCTGTGCACCCACACTTACTTTTCCTGCAGAGGCTCAGGAAGTGCAATGGCGGCACTTCCTGCCCCAGCATGGCCTGGGAAACTACCTGGCTGTGCTGTAGCAGGAAGAGGCACAGCCATTTCACTTCCTGGATCTCAGAGACAGTCGGTGCAGAGAGGAGCACTCCTGTTGCACTCCCCTCCCAACAGGGCCAACTCCAGGACCCACACCAGATGTCTCCGCGACAAAATAAGATGAGAAAAGGGCCAGACAGGTGTGTGACTACAAGGAGGCAAAATGGAAGCATTATCCCTCAGACTAAGAACTGCAGTGAAATTTTCCTTCAGCCCCCACATTTCTAGTATTCCAGAGGATGAGAGATTAAAAACTGTTCACACCTAGAACTCATGTATGTTGTGTTCACCTTCCTTTGGTCACTTTGCCTGCCCTTTTTTCTCTGAGTGTTCAAACTGTACTTCTAAATGCTCAGCTGAAATGTCAAGTTACTAAAATGCTAGAAATTTCAAGGTGGAAAATTTCATTGGGGAGCAGCATTCTTATGGGGGGGGCTGCCAGCTATACTTCTAGAAACACACATGCACTAACAGGAAACAATAAACACCCTCATTTTCAGTTCACTCTCTTCTTCCCATAGCCTTCACTACTTTTAAAGAACCACAAGTTTTTCAGCTTTGCAAGGAAATAAAAAAGAAAGAAAGAAAAAAGTTGGGTGGAATGATGAGTCATGTACACAGCAAGAGAATGGCATTTAACAATACAGATTTCCTTCTTTAAGTTAAGAAAGTTAGCAGAACAGACATTCTGGGTGTACTTTTTTGTTTCTTTTCAAACCTAAAAGAAAGCAATATCTACTTTGTTACAAAACAGAAAGCAGGCAATATTTTATATTGCTGCTGTCAATTATGTGATCCTGTGTAACCTTTCTCAGCTATTATATTCTTCAAATCTTTCTGCACAAATATTGCCAACAGAATACAGAAAAAGCTTCAAAGCATCTTGGAAGTGTTGGAGGTGGGAGACAGCTGGCATTGCTTAGAGACTTAAAATGAGATGACCAGATTTCTAATTTATAAAACTGGGACAGCACATGTCAGGGGAACATCATGAGGGGCTTTGTGAAGATATACCTCCAGCCATCTCCTTTTGTCAGGTATAGTCTTGTTTACTGGGGGAGAGACTTAAAATGGCTGTGCTTGAAGAGCAAAGCTGCAAAATGGCCAATTAAAATAGTGATCTCAGATAGGAATGGAGCAGAGATGTCTCAAAGTTTTCCTTGAAAACAAAATAATGCTAAAGCTGATCATTCAGTTTAGCATGATTTTAGGAATGGGGAGAGAGAGAGAAGGAAGGAAGGAAGGAGGGAAGGAAGGAAGGAAGGAAGGAAGGAAGGAAGGAAGGAAGGAAGGAGTGAGCTAGCTTTCTTGCCCTCATTTGCACAGAAATATTGAGATATGATTCCAAGCTCCTAAGGCTTCAAAGGAAAAGGAAGAAAATAGCTGTAGAGGTTGTATGGCATCTGAAGCCAATTGAAAGTAATTCAGCCTCACCAATGGCCATGGTTGCTAGGTCATAACCAGGAGGATAACTTCAGTCTTGTTTTCCCTGACACTCTCACATCACACAACTTGAGTCCCTTCATTCTTCCCCTCTTTGCATCAAACAAATTGTGTTTATTCCAAGAAGTGTATTGAAAAACCTAAGAGAAGAAGATTGAAAGGACTTGACAAAAAACACAGGTACATTGTCTTTTACAGAAGTGAATTAGTAAACAGAATGCTACTAGCATTGAGAACTGAGTTACATTCTGTAAATTTTTATACTACAATAGACATCCAACAGCATTCCATCGATGGTCAGCAAGCTAAAAGAAAAGAAGAAGAGGAGGAGAAAAAGAAGAAAAGGGAATAGTAGTAGTAGTTGTTGTTGTTTTGGCTTAGCCTTCTCAATAAAGTCCATGTCAGTGTCCAAGAGGCCTTCAAGGGCAGTGGATGCTATAGCAGAGAAGGCCCTCTCCCACTGGCCCTTTTCTCATGGCATTTTCCATGCGAAAGGGTGCCTGGAGCATCGCACAATTGTGAGGAGCGATCCACATGACGCACTCACAATTGCACGACGCTCCAGGCAGGCGCCGATCGCAGGCGCCGATCATGCGTCTTTTCATTTTCGGCTAGAAGCCAAAAATGGTAGGTGATCATGCATTGTTCCAGGGCCCCACGCGCACTTACCTGGCATGCGGAACCTCCGGAGCAGCACCGGTTGTGCTTCCTGCCCCAGCGCAGCCTGGGTAACTCCCAGACTGTGCTGCAAAAGGAAGAGGCGGGACTGTCATGCAAGCAGGCAGCTCATGCGAAACCAAAGGACCCTGGACACAAAAGCCTCTTGCCAGAGGCTGCTCTTGCGATCCCTGCACCCCAGTGCTGGAAGAAGGTAAGGTGCGGAAAGGGTGACTGTTCCAAGCATCTAAAGTGAAGGTGCCATGATGAAAGTATAAAAATGAAATGAGATCAAGGTTTTCAGGAACAGACTGTTCTCAATTTGGTAGGTGGTGGAGTTTTAGAACATGGGCCATCTCTGCACTATACTGTTATAGCGCTATTATTCCACTTTCAACATCCTATGGAATCCTGGGGCCAGTCCACCCCTCCCTAAACTGCAAACCCCAGGATGCCATAGGATGTTGAAAGTGGAATAATAGTGCTATAACAGTCTAGTGAGGAAATAGCCATGGTTAAAACAATCCAACTTAAAACAAAGAATAAAGGTGAGTCCATTTGTTGTTTGTCTTCAAGTCATTTCTGATTTATGGCACCCCTAAGGTGAACCTGTAATACGGTTTTCTTGGCAAGATTTGTTCAGAGTTTGTCATTTACTTCCTCTGAGGTTGAAAGATTGTGAGTTGCCCAACAGCACCAAGGGAGGTTCCATGGCCATGGCTGGTCTCTCAGAGTCCCAGTCCAACATTCAAACCACTACACCAGACTGGCTTCCTAAGCAAGGTTCTTGTCGTTGTTGTTGACTGGTGTCAAGTCAGCTTCATACTGCACATTGATAGTAGCTTGATGCCATGGATCCATCCCACATAATCTCAGGATCTATAGTTTGACGAGCCACTGAGAATTCTCAAGTCCTTTCCTCTGAGCTTCAGAACTATCTGGCAGTGAATGCTAAGCAACTCATGAAGCTACAGTTCCCAGGATGCAGCGATGCCAGTTAAAGTGGTATCAAACGCTATAGGTATGCAATGTGCATGCATTACACCAGCAAACAGCTGCTACTGGAGTTTATATCATAGCATTATCCTATGTTATACACTGCATTTCACAGGCATTTCAGATAACAGAGTCCTCCATAACCCTACCTTGTTTTTCCAACATTTCTTCTATCTTTTTCCTTATGACAAAAAATCCATTATGGAGAAAAAGATGAAATAGCTGCATAGTGCTTTCTAATTGCTAGTGTGAGAGTCCTCAGTCTGGAAGCATTCTTAAATGGCCTTCTGGAAAGATGAAATGTTATGCACAAGCTGCCATAAGGGGAATTCCAAAGTCACAGCAGCATCACCATGAAACCTGTGCTCTCTACTCTCACTAATCTAATTTCCCATGAAGTGAATATATGAAACTTTTTTTAAATGGATTACATTTCTACTCATCTTTTTTTTAAAAGTAGAATGATGCCTCCACTCATCTTTCCCATTCTCAAACTTTAATTGCCCTGCTGCTTACCTATAAAGAACATGGACTGCAAAGACTGTAGATGTTTTAGGGCCAATGAGGATCTAAGCAGACATTTATTTACAGAGAAAGGGCACACATGTACCACAATAGCCCTGGAAATGCATGTACCCCTAGAAACCTCATTAGATTTCCCACCATAAAGTTCTGTTGAACATACTTGCAACTCCTATAGACCTTAAGGTTCAGTGCATGAAGCTCTATGGCCATTTCCGCACGGGCTAATAGAAACGGTGCAGAGCATCCTCCAGGGAGGAGGTCTGCACCTGGGAGTGGACTGGGTTGGACCTACTTAACGTAGATCCCCACCTCAACGACCCCAAGTGGTCGTCAAGCGTGCTTTTGAAAGACCGCTTAAAACAGGTCTTTCAAAAGCATGGAGCACGTCATTCCATCCCCACTCTCCAGTGCAGATTCGCAGGCTCACACCAGTGCAAGCCTGTGATCTGCCGGGGGTGGGCTTTAGGCTGGTGAGCTTCAGTGGTTGGTCGAGACTCTCGACCAACCAGAAGCCGCCATTTTTGTCCCTGGAGCAGTGCAGACCGGACCGGGGAGCCAAGAAGTCCGGTAAGTAGCAGCATGGGGCGATTCCCTCGCCCCATGCAGAAATGGCCTATAGATAAACTAGATGCAAATGTCAGGGGTGGAGCTTGCACACAGTTAGACTTTAAACCCTCTCATTTGCAGGCCAAATGACTATGTAAGACTTTAAATGAAACCTTAAACCAGCTCTGGAGCTGCCCCAAATGGGGCCAATGTATCAGTTGCTCTATCTGTTCCTATAGTTTTCTAGCTTTTAGAAAATATCCAATGTTTCTGTTTTCCTGGACTATTTTACAGCCATTCCCAGTATAGCTGCAATGTTTTAGTCCCAGCTTCAAGTGGGTTTAATTCCAAGACTATTGGAACAAAAAAAGTCTCCTCTTTTCCTCCTTTCTTATTTTTTTTTTGAAATTTTTTTAAGACTTGCAGCACATCAATAAAAGGACACTTCTGCACTGTAACAATACAATTATTAATTCAATATTTTTTTAAAAAAAAAAAACCTCTTGAACCATAGAACCGCCTTAGCAAACAGGACCCCACTGCAGATCCAAGAAGTCATTACAAGCAGACAACAAGGGAAGAATGTTCCTTGGGAGTATTTGAGAGGCAAAAACAACTGGCAAAGCCAAGGGGCTATAGTGAGAATATTCTTGCTTCTTTAAACCAGTCTTACAGAGTCCAAGAAGGGGGCAATTCTTCCCCTCACCTACCCATAGCAGGGCATCCAGTTGAATTTTTGGATAGCACCTGGCCAGAAATCACAACTGAAAATCATTTCCAGTTACAACCTCCTGGTTTGTCCAGCCAGGGCTTATGGATTGAGGGGTTAGAGGCATTCTAACCAAGTTGCCATTCCTGGAAGCCTCGAGAAGGTCTTTTCCAGGCATTTTTTACCACTGGAAAATATAAGGTTATGGTTGTCTGGGGATATCAGGAGGACTTGGAGGGCTATAAAAATGGTTGTCACATGCTACACTTTCCCCAGTTTCCCAAGTGTACATTCCCTCCAACATTTCATCAATTAAAACTGTGTTCAGGCAACATCAGAGTGTGGTCATGATGGCAAAAGCTAGGAGAGGCTATAGCAGTTTGCTTTTCTCTGAGGCCCTTTCCACATGAGGCTGGTGAATCAGTTTGTGCCGTGTCTTACTGGATTTTCTGGGCTTGAAACAAGACGGACTTTCCCTCATTTGCTTCCGCACAGCTACTGTGTATGTTCCATTCTGATTCAGAGGAGTGCGAGTTCATGAATCCACACTGCCTCCACTGTGGCCACTCTCGCTACTGCCCTCACCCTGCCCTGTCGGCTGAGATTGGCCCTTTTTTTTTTTTCATGGTTTAGTACATCATTGCATAAGTCCATACTACCCCCGGCCCCTCCCATGAGCCATCCCCTGACCACCAATTCACATTGGCGCGAATGTACATGTCTCCACCACTGTGAAAGTACGAACTGGATCGATCTGGAAAATTGGAAAACCGATTTCTTTCGCACTTTACCACCACATGAGGGTGCATTTAGTCAAAATTACTTGTGGAACGAAGGTAAATAAACCAAACCTAGTCCGCTTCAACGTGCAGAAGACCTCTACGGCAAGACACATTGGCCCACCTTAATAACCATGTGCAGAAAGGGCCTGAGTCTACTGGGAATAGCATGATTCTGCTAGCTCCTCTCATCTCATGTCTGTTAAGTTAATTAAGTACAAACTACTTTTGACCTTTGAACTCAATTTGAAATAATTGATGTAAGGCCTGAGGCCAAAGGGAGAAAGTGGGAGGAGGAAAGAGAAACTGGAACATTTTAAGAGCTGCTGAAAAAGTGGGATGACGTTTAGTGCAGGGATAGGATCCATTCAGCTCTGTATAATTCATTGGACTCTAGCCTGAGCAGCCCCAGACAAAATAACCAATGATAATGTTTTGAGTTACAGTCCAACAGCTTGAGGCTAAGTTATGACTACCTTTTACTTAGTGTGGCTGGGTTTTCTTTTCTCTTTTGCAAATAGTATATGCAGAAGAAACAGCTGATTAGAGTCTAAATTACCACAGTTTAGAGGACATGCCTCTATCACTTCAAACCACATGGTCCAGATAAAATTGACCCTTTCTTCAGAGGTGCATTTCACTTCAGAATGAAGAGTAGTTTTCAGAAATGATCATGGCAGCGAGGATGGGGAATTGTAAAGAACCCCTTCTCCATGCATGGTAGTCCTGATTCCTCCACCGCACAGCTGCTCTTTTGACATTTTGTAAAGGCATATTGAATCTAGATTCTACCTATCTACCTATCTATGACCTATGATCAGTTGGTTTTGATACCAGTCTCTGTACCCCAAACTACTCAGACAATTGCTAGACAGAAATATACACTTGTAGATGACCTGTACTTCATCTACAAGCTACAAAAACATATTTCTTTGAAGACTTCATTTGCAAGCAGTAAGTAATCCCCAGATACTTGCCACTGAAACACAGTGTGTGCCTCATGCATCATTTCAAGATTTCTTGCCAAAGGGGAAATCTTGCTGTGGCTCAGTATTAAAATGCTGGGTTTATTGAGAAAAATGTTCCTGATATGGAGGTAGATGGAGTGACTTTTTTTGTGTTGTTTTGAATGTAATGGTTCTTATGGTAGAAGTGCTGGATGAAGTCTTTGGTTCAGCCATTCTTAAAAATATATTCAGTATGACTCTAGATCACCAACTTAGTCTCCTTTCTCTTTCTCTCTCTCTCTCTCTCAAAATTCCTCCCTCTCTTTCTCTCTGTCAGTCTCAGTGAAAATGAACAGGCACAAACACACAAACCATTGCTCCTGTGAGTTTTTGCTCCTGTGAGTTTTTGCTTTCTCACAGGAGGCAAATGATTTTGTATTAGATTTTTACTTGTATTATTAGACTTTTCAACACCCAGTGTACTGGAAGGATATTTACCATTGGAACAAAAACACTGACAATGGGCATAGAATATAGATTCTATAGGCAGCCCTAGTGACCTTGGACAACTGGGAGAACCTGAGTTCACCACACACAGAAAGCTAGATCTTAGCTCAACTATTTCCATGAAAGAGGAAATAGTGTTCAAAGGAAAGAGATGGGCAAAATAACAATAAGAGCACTCTGATAATGTGAAAGACAATAGCCAAGCACATCTATTCATTTTTTAGAAGTCCTTCCCTGGTTTTCCCTGCCAGGTGAGGTTCAGCAGATGGAAATGCAATCATTATGTGCTAGCTGTGGAATTCTCACCACCCACCCAAAGAGGCTAACCTGACACCTGCAGAGTTGTGATTTCAGCTGCAGGCAATGATCTTTCCATTCTTCTAAGTCTTTGTGTTATCTATAAGCTTCTCTCTCCCACTCTTTCTAAGGCCCTTACAGCATGAGGCTCCAGTTGCGCAACATCCTGATCCCATCCCGGCGGTGCCATTGCCAGGATGACATCAGGACCTGAACACTCCCCACGGCACTGGTCAGCTTCCTGCAGATGAGTAACAGTCAGGACACACTCCTTTCTTCCACAGGACAGCTGGCTTCTTCCTACTCTGTACTGTGGAAGGAAGCACTTGATAGCACTTCCTCCTTTCCTGCATGCCTGCAGCTGATGGGATTGTCATGGGAAAGGGGACCATTACCGGATTTTTTTCTGGTAATGGTATACGGCGTGATCACAATGGCTGGAGATGTGACAGCTGCAGAACCACAACGACATTGTGCAATGGTGCACATCCCAGAACAGCAGCAATGTGCTGCCATGCCAGGATGGTGACATCATGCAGTTAGGGCCGTAGTATCTATCTCTTCGCCCTATGGATTTTTTCTTCCATTGTTACTTGTGTTATTGGTACTGATTTGATTTGATTTTTGATTTTTTGATTTTGTCTGTGAGCAGCCCTAAGAACTCAGTTTTAAAAAACTCTGTGCTAGGGTCACCATCAGTCAGAAACAACGTCAAGGCACACAACAATAGATACAACAATAGATAAATTATCACCTTTACATATGACCCTTTGTTGCTGCTATCATTGCTAGTTGTTGTTTGCCTTTGGCTTATAGCAACCTTGTGAATGAGAGACCTGCTTGTCAACTGTCCTGCTCAGGTCTTGCTTCTTTGATTAACTCGATCCACCTATGTTCTTCCTGTCAGCTTTCTTCACTGTCCAGTTTTCAGACCTCCAGAAGGCCTACCTGACTATAAACTTCTTTTTAGGGCTCTTCTTACTTCAGAGGCTTGGCAAGTAGGCAGCAAGAGGTAGGCCTTTTCAGTCCTGGTGTTACCCTGTGAATTGGGGGTCCCGGGAGGGGTGCCCAAATAACCAAACAAATCTAGCAAGATGGGGAAAATTAGCTGGAGCACTCTCTTGGCTAACGAGAGGCAAGGCAACGCAGTAGGATCTTTTACCCTATGTCTACAGCGTCAGGTCAGTGAGGAGGCAAATGGTTCAAACAGCAATTAAGATTTATTAAACAGTTGTTAAAGAAAGGCACAAACACACTCCTAACTAGAAAAGGAAAATAGAGTTCAAGGGGAATGGGTGATATGCCACCTGTCCTGCAGTCCTGGGGAAGCCAACTGAAGAAGAGGAGACTCAGCGTGGCGGCTGAGGGGAATCTGCTGAACTGAGCGGCAGCAAGGCAGAATGAAATCCAAGCAATCCGGCGAGAGTTCCAAAGAGCTCTCAGAGCAGGGGATATTTATAGAGGAAAGAACGACCGCAGGCTAGTCTGGTCTCAGGTGAAAACAATAAGTTTTGGGTTGGAGACAAAGCCTCCGAAAGGTCAGAATTTGCATGATTGAGTTAAAGTCCAAATTGACAATATGGCCGGTATGTAGATGTGGCTAGCTCGGCAGTTAAGTACCTAGCTCGCCAGGGTGTCGTCTCAGGGCAGAGGATCTCTTTGTGGTAGCGTGCATTTGTAATGAAGGTGTTTGTTTCGGGAGGTCCTCTAAAGCAGATCTGGCAATATCTGGCTTGGTTTGGTGGGAGCAGCAAGTAGTAGCCATGCCTAGCTTCGCGCTTGTTCGGTGGCCTCACAAACACTTGGCTGGTGGCAGAGTAGGGCCGAATTGCGATATCAAAATGATATCTTTGGTTCACCAAAGGCCAGGCCAGGGCACTGTGGTAACACTGGTGTGCTGACTTTTTCTTTCCTCAGAAATGTTCACCTGTTCCCAAGCCTGATCTGTTTCCTGTATAGTTTACAGGTCTATTTATTCACCTTGTTCTTGTTATAATTTTAAGCACAAGTTTTTTTTTACCTTAGTCATATTGCTGCTTTTTTTAAAAAAAACTTTCTTAAGTGATTTCTTACTGCCATTTTAACATTCCTTTTAAATTGGATCTGTGTCTCATACTTCTGCCAAGAACTGTTAAAATCTTGTTTTTGCTGGTCAAGTAGGTTTGAGCAGGGTAAACAGGATCTTTCATTAAAGGATTATTTGTATATTTGTTCAACTTATAGCAACCTTTTCACCAAAGGATAACTAACAATAATAAAAAGACAATCAAAAGCAAATCTTGAGTCAGACACAGTGATGCTCACTTCAAAATACTGTTAAAAGCACAACAATAAACACCAAAGATGCTTTCTATTCACTTAATTGCCGTTCAGCTAAGAAGAGTGTCCGTGCCGAATTTAACATTCAGGCAGGTCTGCATAGTGGCAGAAGGTCATAGGAGGGAGAGAGGGAGCGAGAATGAATCTAGCATCCCATGGCAGGTAGTTCTAGAGTCCAGGAGCACCCATTGGGAATACATTTAGAAATTGAATTAGCAATAAATAAGTAAACAAATTAGCAAATAAATGTGCTGCCTTCTCAGATCAAGAGAGGCTTGGGCCGGGACATGGCGAAGCATGATAAGCATTTGTGCTGAAGTATTCATAACACTTGTTTAATATATCAAAACCCATTCTTATTGACTTCATTGTGTAAAAAATATTGCAGCTGTTAATTACTCTTAAGTGTCTACATTTCCCTCTGGATGGAAGTCATTGTTATGATTATTGACAGCACTAGGAAAATGAAAATGAAGGAGCTGGGGGGTCAAACTGTATAATGTACAAACAATCTTTCATTCATTTAAAAGAATGAGTACCATTTGAGAGACTGCCACACTACTATTCATAATTGGATTGTAAGCTCCCTTGTGAGTCTCTTCATAGAATGGCATGTTATAAACAGAATAAATAAGCAACTCAGAGAGCAACTTCATTTGTGACACTAATTTTATAGTGACTGCAGACAGAAAAGTTATCAGGTATTAGGGATCGTTGTAGTTCAATCCCATCTCAGTTTTTGGGCAAGATTCAAAGCGTTAGTTCTTACCTTTAAAACTCTATGTGGATTGGGTCCAGGTTACCTATGGGATACCCTTCTTCCATATAATCTGTCTTTGGGATACATTTACTTCACTCAGCCAAAATTAGGCTGACATCTGTTACTGAGAGGACATTTTAGTTGACTGCCTCCAGATCATGGAATGCCTTGCCATAGTAGATTCAATGGCTAGATATGTTCTACATGCTGGGGGCTTTTTCTCTTTCCCAGGGGTCCCCATAGTTTTCCCAGTCTCTGATGTAGAACAGAGAAGCCAGCCAATCAGAAGCAGCCTGGTTGGCTGGCGAGGGCTAGGGCTGGCAAATGAAGGTTTCCTTTAAGTCCATTTCCAGCCCGGATAGGCTACCATCATTCCAACAGTCAATTAGCTGTGATCATTGTCCCTACCAAGCTTTTCACAATGTTTGGAGCTTTGTATGGATGTGGTGTTTCATTAGTTGTATCACAGTGATAATACTGATAGTAACGATTTTGGGCAAAGCTGCTATGAATATCAGATTCACTTTGGGGTGGACAGCAGCCCTCATTCCTGGTGTAGAGGTCTTTCTGAAGAGATGTTGGGTGTGTATGCAACCAGGTCATATCCAGTGTAGGGGCAGATGGCTCTGCCTGACTTCCAGGTATCCAGAGAATCATTCATGGGTTTATGCCCAAGTGCATTCCTGTTCCTTTCCTTCCAGTGCTACCCAGCAAATGGCCTGGATGACTGCAATATTGTAGACTGGCAGGCAGGTCAGCTGATGAGTCAGTTACCATCAACCCAGCTGCTGACTGATGCCTGGATCCAAATCCAGGCCCAGGGCTATTCAGCTGTTACCAATAAAGCTGTGTTCTTTTGCAATCCAATGAAATGTGGTCTGTGCTCATCCTTGCTAAATGCTAAGCCCCACACTCTCTGCTGAGTCCACAACACTTAGGCCCTTTTCGCACAGCATCTGCCATGTGAAAGAGAGCCTGGAGCCTCGCACGATTGCGAGGAACGATCTGCATGAAGCCTTTGCAATCACACAAGACTCCAGGGGTCGGCAGACAACAATTGCGCACCTTTGCATTTTCGGCTTTAAGCTGAAAATGCTGCGTGATCATGCATTGATCCCGGGCCCTGTGCGCACTTACCTGGCGTGCGGAGCCTCGGGAGCTGGGCTGGTTGTGCTTTCTGTCTCAGTGCAGCCTGGGAAGATCCCAGGCTGCACTGCGAAAGGAAGAGGCGGGGCTCTCGTGTGAGCAGGAAGCTCGTGCAGAGCTGAAGAAACCTGGACGCGAGGGCCTCTCACAAGAGGCTGCTCACGCAAGCACCGCACCCCAGTGCTGAGAAGAGGTAGGATGAGGAAAGAGCTTCATTCTCCAAAAATGAGCCTTGCACGTGAAACTAGCAGACCAATCCTAACCAGAATCAGGAAGGAACAGAGGCATCAATCTCTTGTTATTATATTCATTCAAGTCTTTCCCAACTTTGGGCAACCCTAAGGTGAACCTATCACAGGGCTTTCTGGGGCTGAGAGCGTGTGATACTCCCAAGATAACCCAGTGGGTTTCAACAGCCATGGGCGGAACTGAACCCATGGTCATAGTCCAATGCTCAACCACACTGGCTCTGCTACCATATCTCAGTCCATGACATCACATACCAATCAGGTAAGATGTGCTGGAGATGTTCTCATCTTTTCAGCCTGGTAGATCCTTGCAATCTCAGTGTTCCCTACAGACATAAATGGAAGTGAAATCATCTATACCAGCAACAGGGCTGTCATAGCTGACAGGCCCAGATTAGGCTCATGTGATGAAATGGAGTCACAGTGGATTTCCATCTCACACACACACCAGCCAGAACTCCCCATTTGGGGGTTCATGTTATATGGACCTTGTCTTCCAATGGAAGAATCATGAGCCAGGCTTCACTCACATAAGCTTTGGATCCAGAGCAGGGTTAACAATAAACTTTTTCATATATGTAATGATGATCTCATTTGGTTTATTTTATTGTTCTCTCAGCTTCCTTGTGCATAAACATCAAGAAAAGGTTTTCAAAATGAAATGAATCTATTTTGCCACACCTTCTTTTATTGTCAAAGCCAGAAGCAATTATTCTGTTGTGCCTTTAAAAACACATATATAGATTTGAAAATAGCAATTTTAAAGAACTCTCTAAAAGAAATGGCTTTCTGTTTTCAATCCCCCCTCCCCCTTAGGTGACACAAACACACTGAAAGCTTTTTGGCTGTTTTATTATCTGTACAGAGCTTTCTTTCTTTTTTTCTTTTTTTCTTTTTTGCAGAGGCTCCGTGTACATTGAACTAACACCATGATAAATAAACATAACACAGCCGTATAGAATAGGACTGGGTTTTTCAGTAGGGAGATGCATTTCACTGATTAGAAAAATAGATCATGATAGATGATGAGTGGCAGGCATGCATGGCCAGCCCCTCAGGTGGATTCCCACCAAGAAACATTTTTAATTTATCTCCTTTCCTCAGTGATCATTCTGAAGATATACTTACGTGGGTGGAAAGCTCTCTCATACTTATTTCCATATACACACACTGCTAAATTGATAAGAAATACAGAGGCAGTTGCTGACAATAAAAGGGGAAGGATTGAACATTCATGATTCCAGGCTGAGAGCTTGAAAAAGTTACTTTCTCAGCCTCTGAGTCCCATATCAATTACTGCAAATATGTGGATGATCAAAAGTATTGCAGAATTTTTGATTCCAGATAAGAAACCTGTGTCTATTTAAAGGTGGCTTTTAAAACATTTCTTCATTTGTTCAATTTCCAGCAAAGAGCTGGATCAGTTAGAAGATATTAAGATGTTAAATCTGCTCATTTAACAGCCCAGGCCCATTTTTTAAAGTGTTCTTGTTACAGAAAGGTGAGTTTAACCTTATAGGTTCAATTCTACAAGTATCAAAAATGGGTCCCAATTATATAGTGAGCAGAAAAAAGGAGGCTAGACTCCATGTGCTTATGGATGGTCCAAATTTATTCTTTAAAAAACCCATCATGTTTTGGACATGTTTATAAATTAATTGGCCTTCTACAGGTACAATCTACAACAGAAATTTATGGAGTTGCTGCTACACTGTCTTTATGAACCACACTGATAGGCAATATCAATATCTCAAGTAAAGTTCCTGTTTAATCTTTGGTATATGTTGTAGGAAGAAGAGCCAAATTGAGCTACACAATCATAGTGGCAGAATTTCTGAAGGAGGAACAGGAACATGCCTGGCCACCCTTGAGAGCAAAAGGTGATTTAAATCAGTGCATCTCAAGCTATTTGATGTGAAAGATTTTTTTCTCCTCAATGCACCCTGCACCTGTACTATATCAGTGTCCATTGGATAGAACTGTTTCTTTCTTCCCCGGAAAATCACCACAGTGCAACAACCAATAGCTCAATGGCTGGAGTCAATCCATGGACTGCCACTTTGAATAGCAGTGGTCCAAAGCATGCATGGGTATGTGGCAAATTTTCACAGCTCTTCCTAGATTGTGAAAGAGATCTCATCTATCCACAAGCAGCTGGCACAAAGCTGTACCACTGTAGTCATGCCCAAGTCACCAGCCACACAGTCTGATGGCTGGCTGGCTGACACTGGGTTGGAGGGCTGAAATGATGAAGGCAGCTTCCTCTGGGTTCTTCCTCCTTCTTCAGCTCCTTTCCGCTGAGAGGGACCAGAGCTCTTTTTCCTTCTAGTTAGTCTTGCTTCTGCCCCATGCATCCCACATGCAAATAATCGATGGCAAGCGGTTGCAATGTACATCACTAGCTTTACACCCACTTCATTTATGGCATGTGATGTGTGTGGATGTTCAGTGCTGACATAATGTGAATGGTAAGGGGCCTTGTCAGAGTTATCATCCCTGCATTCTTGGCAGATTCCTGTTCTTCCCAGTGGCAATGCAATGGCCAATTACTGACCAAGTGCAGAGTGGAAAGCTGTCCCACATGGCCAATGTTTTGTAGACCATAAGTAAGGCCTGTCACCTCTCCAGAAGCTGCAGCAGAAACTGGTGAACATACAGTCTCCTTTGAGAGTGAGTAGATTGGGGAAAGACCTCTGTCTGAAACCCTAGAGAACCACTAAAAGTCAATGTAAACAACCAATTTAATCTCTTTTGGCATTAATGCAAAATGCCTTCTCTATTGTTACATCCCTTTAAATTGTTCCCAATTTATTGTGACCCTAAAGTGAACTCATCATGGGTTTTTTTTTGGCAAGATTTGTTCAGAGGGGGTTTGCCTTTGCCTTCCTCTGAGGATGAGAGACTGTGACTTGCGCAAGGTCAGCCAGTGGGTTTCCATAGCTAAGTGGGGATTCAAACTCTGGTCTCCATAGTCCAACACTCAAATCACTACAACACACTCACCCTCAATGCCCTGTTATAAATACAGTACACAGGATAATCCTGCATATGTTTACCTTGAAGTAAATTCCACTGAGACTTTTGGACTAACTACAAAGTAAGCATGTATAGGGTTGCAGCCATAGGTTTTGTTTGGATTTGTTTTGTTTTGTTTTTTTCCTGGTGAAGCTTGGAAGAAAATAGATAATTTCATGGATAGATGACTATGCACATAAGACTATGATACTTGTAAAGCTGTGTCACTATTTCATTGGATTGTCAACCTGACCTACATATCATTTGTCACTGTCACCACATAAACATATATAACCAGACATTCTGTTTGGTTATATGGTTGCATTCGGTAGCTGTATTCAATATTGGGGGGAAGCTTGCTGTTTTCTATTGTTATTTTCCAAATAATTTGGCTCAAGCGATGTCAGAATGCTGTCATTACAAACAGGCACTGAGGTTGCACCAGTTGACACTCAGGAGAATTAGTGTAACTTCACAACCAGTTTCTCAACAGAAATATTTGGCTAGATCCTCCCTAAGCCCAACTGAGAAAGGTTAGGACAGGTTAGAATAGGAATGTCACTATGGTAGTAGGACAGCACATCTGCTGACAAAGTAGTGGTGCATCAAAACTTTCTGGTACCTTTTTTTAAAGTCAGTTTGATATAGATATATAGATATATATGAAATTGCTTTCCAAAAGTGAAAACAGTCCAGAAAAATTCTCATGTCCGAGCAAAGGTAGTTTTGTCGTGCTTCATTACAAGGTGGTGAAGAGGTCTTGCCTTGGTCTACTGTCTTTCATTATACTGTCATCTCTCTAACTGGCTTCCTGCACTTCAAACGAAGCCCAAGAGATGAAATGGATACGCATGGAGGGTCAGAGGTTCTTTTCCTCGGGTAAACTGCACTGGCACCATTTTCAGAGACTACAATTTTGTGGTATCTTCCGTTCATCTTTAATGTGATTTTTGATTGTTTCAAGGTGAGGGAGTGCAGCAAACAGCATTTAGAGGCACAATCTCAATGATGCCACAATTTCTTGAGGCATCATTCCACTAAAATAGAGTGGTTGGGGGGGGGGATATGTTTTACTTCAAGTATTTGGGGGGAAGCCCAAGATGAGAGAAAGCAAGCGTGGTTTGAATGTTGGGCTAGGACTCTGCAGAGCAGGGTTCAAATTATCACACAGCCAGGGAAACCAACTGGGTAAACTTGGGCAATTCACCCTCTCTTAGCCTCAGAGGAATGCAAGGGCAACCCCCCTCTGAACAAATATTGCCAAGAAAACAACATAACAGGTTTGCCTTAGGATCACCGTAAGTCAGAAATGACTCAAAAGTATACAGCAGCAGCAGCAGCAGCAACTACAACTACAACAGCTTCAGCCCCCAGGGGAACATGATTTCCATCACAGTCATAAAGTAACTCTTAATCCACAAGATTTCTCCAGATCAGAAGGTAAAGCCAGGCAGGGAAGCTGCAGAGTGATGGAGAGGAGTATAATGGAAAGACACAGACAGTATCTTGGGTGCTTTTCCATAAATATTGCCCCAAATTCTAAAGTTCCTTGATAACAGTGGCAAAAAAGGGAATAAGGGGGAGAAAAATTCAAGGAATGACCAGGGAGCAGTTTTTCACAGCTCTACCTCTTCTCTGGCATTCCATCCATCACTAACCCCCACACAGCACCAAAAAGGCTCAGAGAGAAGGAATGGTATCATAAGCATTTGTATTAAAGATAAGGTGTACCTACAGTGGAATACTTCCAGAATGTAACATTTGAAAGATCCTGAGAAGAAGCCACAACCTGAAGAATGATAAGTAGAGCTGAAATATATTACCTGTTTTGTAAGACATTTTTTTCTTGGGGAAAAAAAGAGCCCTCCAAGTTTCTCTTTTTTATTGTACCATCAGGAATAGAAGGCCATCACTATTTTTGTGGCTTCCAGCTTTCATGTATCTATCTTTATTTGCAATGTAGTGGTTTCCATGAGGCAGGGCTTTAAAAACTGAAGTTATCCTTGGAGAATGCTGACCTTGAAAGATGTTTGAATTCTGTCACATGAAACAACTGGCTATATAGTAGGTTTAGCCCTGCCCCAAATATAAATTTTGATGTATAGCAAACTACATCCAAATATGCACACTTGTAGATATATACTGTATTTACTGGCATATAAGACGCACTGACGTATAAGACTCATTCCATTTTCAAACATTATTTTTGGGGAAAATAAATAAAATCAGATTTTTTTAAAAAACA
Organism: Iguana delicatissima; assembly: GCA_948472985.1. NCBI lineage: Eukaryota > Metazoa > Chordata > Lepidosauria > Squamata > Iguanidae > Iguana > Iguana delicatissima. The sequence goes on along the minus strand of CAOKZL010001191.1, from coordinate 332,369 downwards.
AACCATGATGAGTAATGCTAACTTGAGTACCAGAGAACTTGCAAAAGTCTTCCCCACCTCCTTCCTTTCTATTTTGACCTGGGGGAGTTCTCCACGCTGGGGCAAAATGCATAGGAAAGTGAGGAAGAGTTCTAGGGGGTGAAAGGAGGGCTTGTACAAGGCTTCCCTCATGCCCTTCCCTTCCATTTTGCCTCAGCGGGAATTCTCACATACTGGCATATAAGGAAAAAAGTGCATCTGGGAACAAAGTGTGTCTTATACGCCAGCAAATATAGTATCTTCTAATATGTATCTTGAGGAAACATAAACAAAGAAAGAAAAATCCAGCAAAAAGTACATAAAGTTGCTATCATTTTTTTTAAAAAGTTAATATCTTAAAAAATATGGCCAGTATTCTCTATCAGCCACTTAGTGAAATATACTTAACTAGGTGACTTCTTCTGCCCCAGACTCCCCACACTTTACAGAAACATCATTCACCCATGCTCTGCTCACCAGCAGAATGGACTTCCTTCTTCTCATTGCAGCTGATGTTTGCTAAAGGAGGTTGGGGAGTGGAGTTACAATCATGGCAATAGTGTCATAATCATGACTAAGCAGTGATCATGAATATGGAACAGTTACCTACCTACAAGGAGCAGCTTAAGGAGCTGGGGATGTTTAGCCTGCAGAAGAGAAGATTAAGAGAGGACATGATAGCCATGTTTAAATATTTGAAGGGATGGCATGTCGAGGAAGGAGAGGTCTTGTTCTCTACTGCTCCAGAGACTAGGACATGGAGCACTGGATTCAAGCTGCAGGAAAGGAGATTCCACCTGAACCTCAGGAAGAACTTCCTGACAGTCAGGGCTGTCCAGCAGTGGAATATGCTGCCTCGGAGTGTAATGGAGTCTCCTTCCTTGGACGTTTTTAAGCAGAGGCTGGATGGCCATCTGTTGGGAATGTTTTGATGGGTGTTGCTGCATAGCAGGAGGTCGGACTTGATGGCCCCTGTGCTCTCTTTCATCTCTGTGATTCTATGATTCTACATGTTTATAACTGTTCCATATTCATGCTCACCCACTTATTCATGATTGCTTTGCTATTTCAATTACTGTAACTCCCCACTCCCAAACCTGCTTTACTGGGCATCAGCTGCATAGAAAGAAGGAGGTCATTCTGCCAATGATCAGAGCACTGCTGAATAACATTTCCATGTTTTTTTTGGGCGGGGGTCAGTACATGAAACATTGCTTGGTCAACCTCTCTTAACTAATCTGATACACAATACTGGCCTATAAGACATAGTTCATGTTCAGAGCTTGAAAGGGATACTTTGTTCCATAAAATATTTAGCATGAAGACCTTTGGGAATCAACCTACTGGTTGTTTCACTACATTGAGATCAAATGTCTATACTGTGTCTATTGTACCACAGAAAGTACCAATCATGCAGGCTGGCAGGAGCCTCTAAGACGGTTTACCCATAGGCCAAATTATTCTGTTAAGTGTAGAGGTTCCTCTTGATCTTGTGCCACAATTTTGATAAGGTATGGTAGAAGCTCCCCAAAATTTATTACACTAGGCTCTTACAACTCATGCTTACTCCTGACATTCTAATGGAAGACAAAAAAGATCACTAAGGCATCTTTGCTCTGCAGCATCCTCTAGAAACTGTCCATGCACTTGATTTACTGCCTCTTATTTTGAACTGTAATGTTTCTTCCCTATTATGAGTTCTCCCAAGGTCTGTTAGTGTTTATGGCTTCTTATTTAACATAGTTGAGGGCTGAGCTACAGCCACCTTCAGGCAAAGGCTGCATCGAGCTAGCAGCATAACAACAAGGTTTAGCTTCCCTGGAATAAAAATAAATCATCACAATTAAGAGGAAGAGCACTGTGCCAGGATATCATCTGGTTCAATAATGCTGGGGAACTGCCAGGGACTGTATATCTTGGGCCCGCATAATGCTTAATTGGCTTGTTTTCTCCACAAGTCCATTTGCTTCGGGTTGTATCCACCCTGCCCAGAAAGCACCCACTTCCCATTCATCCTCATTTTAAAAAGAGAATTCTTAAGGTCTTCTGGTTGTGTTTCTTGTGTTGTTCTCTCTCTCCTCTCTGCAACAAAATTCCTTGGTGAGAGGCAAGCAGCCACCTGGCTTGACAAGAAATGGTGTAAATCTCTGTTATGAGCCCATCTGGAGCATCCAAGGATATGCTAATTCCAAGCCTGTGACTGCTCATGTGACAAGTGAGGCCATAAAATGCAGAGAGCAGGAAGGCTCAAAATACAAATATTTATGCCAAATATCTGAATGACATAAGCCACTTCTGGATGATGCTTTGGCTGTGAAAGATGCTTTGCTGAAACAGTGAAATGAATGTATGAGGAAATGGGAGTTTTTGTTATTTCACACAAAAAGGCTCCATTGATAATGGGTCAAGTACTGGAACTCAACAACTGTGCCTTCCTTAGGCTGAAATCTTATACAATTGAACTGGGAACAAGACCCACTGGATATGATGGGGCTACAGTAGGCCCCTTGAATTAATGGAAATAACATAAATTTTGACTTAGCATTCAGAACTTGATTCAATGTGTCTACAATGAGTCAACAATTAATTCTAAGCTACTTTGGAATAGCAACCGGATTTAGAAAATTCACTACTTTATACATAGCTTCTTTTGAGATGGTTTGGAGGCAAACACACGGTGGTTTATCTCTTGCAGAAGGTTCATCCATTTTAGTAAGGTGTTACAGAGCTGCTCAAGAATGTGTAGTTTTCTCTCATAGTCTTCTTGTAGTGAGACCATCCCTATGAAACATTGTCTCTGGGGGGATGTAGTTAACTCCCTCACTGTTGAGTTCTAAATATGCCTCTGACAACCTGGCTGCTCTTATCTGCTTTTACTTACATTTTTTGGCAGACATGAGGAAAGACCTTTCTGGTGTGAGAGAGAGAGGAAACCACATTTGCAGAAAGCATTACCAATAGAGGCCCAATAGGCCTCATAATTACCCTTTTAGCCTTTCTCATAAAATCATTTTACTGTATTTTTAGTGGTTTAGTCTAGTTATAATTCCTTGGGATTCTTGTAAATAATTTTTAAGCCCCAAATTTTCTAATTTGTTTACTTTCAGAAGTTAATTGTTACTATTGTTGACACTTGCTAGTTCTTACTAATGTTACTGAAGTTTACTTTTTTTATTTGTTGTTACATATGCTGTTCCTTGGAAGCCGCTCTGAAACAGATTTTCACCCTTAAAGGTGACATAAAGGCCCTTTTTGCACCATACTTTGTCAGAGAGACATCCGATGTAAGTCCTGGCTTTGGCCTAGGAGCACACTTTTCTGCACCAGCTAGCTCCAGGTTCCAGGAAGGTGTTGGCCACACTGCTTCCTGCTGAAGCACAGCCAGGTATTGTCATCATGCCATTGTGCTTTCAGGGCCTCCACAGGAGAGATAAATGCGGGCATGTGGCGGGATGGTGGCATGATCACTGGTCATTGACAGGGAAATGCCATCAATGATTTGTGGCACTGGGGACGGGATAAGGACAGAATCATGACAACATCATGCATAAGTGTCATCGTGGTCCTATCCTTCTCCTGTCCCTATAGTAGTTTGGGAGGGTGGAGCAGAAAGGGCCAAAGAATCACATGAGTTGGAAGAGGCATCATGGGTCATGAAGTTCAACTCCCTGTTCAGTGCAGGATCTCTAGCTAAAACTTTAAGTTAAATGATAACTAACATAATATAATGAAAGTTTAAACTACTGGCATTCTATGTTCTTAAATGCAGCACCATTTCAGTTTTCTACTTCATTTTATGTGCTGAACTGAATTAAAAAAAATATTCTAAACATGCCTGTGAGCATCTCCATCTCCTAAAAAGAATAAGGATCTAAATAAATATATACTGATGAATAATATATAGGCAAATATATAGGCATAGATGACACTCACCCATGCGTGTACAGAGAAGGGCTGAACAGTGAAGTCACTTGGCAGAGTGTCAATGTACTAAACAAATTTGGCAGGATAACGATTCATGAAATAAATAAATGTTAAATAATTGTTTTGCTAGAGCTGCAGATGAGGAGGCAGGGTGCGCAAGTTCCAACACACATATGGTTTCCTTTTCCCGAGAAGGGATTTGCGATCCAGGCGTCACAGTCCCAGAGGAACATCTGCTAATTGTACTTTTGTGATTTCAACAGCAATTTAAAATGGAAAAAAAAAAATCTAATGCTCCAGTGCAATTATAAATAGCAGTAAAGGGCACTAGAACCCCACACAACCCCTTTATTCTCATATCAGTAAACAAACCCTGCTTATGATGAGGAATGTTACCAAGGCTATTCTGTTTGGGACCTACACTAAATAAGCTGCAGCCATTTTCACAGCCTCTTGATCACCCTCCCTCCCAGATGTTAATGATATAATTAGAAGACTATCCAGACGTCATCCCATCAAGGGGAAAAATAATTCATTGTTATGCATGGATTTCAAGAGCTATTTCAAAAGATGCCTTAATTAATCCTGTATGAATAAATAAGAAACATTCAAACTTATCTGGCATTAAATCCCTTATCTTATAACTTTATATTTTATATGTGTATTTTCACTAGAGTTTTGAACACTGGTTATAATTTGAGAAGCAACCCTGCAGGTGATTACACAACTTTAGGATCCAATGTTTTAGAAGCCAAGGCTCATAGCAGATGCCACAGTTCTGCTAAAAGCAGTGTCATCTCAAGACATTTTTTCTGCCTTAAGTGAGCATTGAGAGAGAAACTCTCTCTGGCCCTTTCCACACAATGCATCCAAGCTGCCATGGAGATTGGAGAAGGACAGGGCCTGAATGATGCTTATGAATGACATTGGCCCTTTCTGCAACTCACCTATTTTTGGCGCTGGGGTGCGCTGCTCAGGCGAGCAGCCTCTGGAAAGAGGCTCTTGCTTCCCTGCTTCTTTGGTGCCACATGAGCTTCCTGCTCGTGCAAGAGCCCCACCTCTTCTTTTCTCAGTGCAGCCTGGGACCTTCCCAGGCTGCACTGAGACAGGAAGCACGACCAACCAGGCTCCCGAGGCTCCACACACAAGGTAAGTGTGCACAGGGCTCCGGAGCAATGCGCAACCACGCAGCATTTTCAGCTTCAAGCCGAAAATGGAAAAATGTGTAAGCGGTCCCTGCCGGGCCCTGAAGCATCGCACAAATGTGAGTGCATCGTGTGGACCACTCCTCACATGTGTGCGACACTCAAGAGGCCCTTTCTCATTGAAAATGCTATGAGAAAAGGGCCATCATCTCGGTACCATCCTTTTCCCATCCCCAGGCAGCATGATCATGCCACAAATCATTGACAGGTTTTCCCCATCAATGACTGGCAGTCACTCCACCCTCCCACCATGCACCCAGACTTACCTTGTCTGCAGAGGTCCTGGAAGTGCAATGGCTGCACTTCCTGCCCAAGCCCAGTCTGAGACAATACCCAACTGTGCTGTGGCAGGAAGAGGCATGGCCATGGCACTTCCTGGTTCCCAGAGGCAGCCAATGTGGAGGGGAGCGCTCCATCACGCTCCCCTCCACTGCCACCATTGTCACTGGACACTGCCAGGACAAAGGTAAGCTGTGGAAAGGGCCTCTGTCTCCCTCCTCACTCCATCGAGAGCCAACATTTCAAAAAAAAAGTCACACCTTACTGTAAGATAGGCCTAGTCCTGCCCACAATGAGGAAGCATTACTGAAATCAAAATGTGTCCATACAGGCACACTTCTCAAATATTGAACTTCTAATGATTTGGGAAGGAGTAAACAAAGAAAGAAAATCCTACAACTATATTAAGTTCCACCTAGCGCTTGTTCAGAACTTGAAAATATTAATGTGGTGGACTTCAGCACCCAGAATCTTCCAAACAATATGCCCAGTTACCATGTCAGCTGGGAGATTCTGAATGTTCTAGTCCTAAATAATAATTTCCCAAGGCCAATGATTGTTTTTTAATATAAAGATATTCCCAATATCTTCCCTTACAGTATCTTTGGGTAGAGGTGGGACAGCTCTGTGTCCGAGAGGCTATAAATCTGCACAGCATCCTATATGCAGAAGGAAGTTGTATATGTCCCTCAACACCGTCTCTAATTCTATGATTCACAAAAAAGCAAAATGGATACCAAACAACAGGAAATGAGTCCTCGTATAATCCTAAGCCATTTATCTGTCCAAAGGGACTCCTTTTCCAATCCCACAGACTATGTTTTTGCAGAAAGTTCAAACCTATGTATCTAAATGCACTTTTACAGTCTTAGTGCTCCATAACCTAAGGCAGAAGGCAGAATTACTGCTGGTTCCATGCAATAACATCATTAAAGTTAAACACAATAATGGGGGTGGAGGAAATATGTCAGATTTGAGAAGGAAAAGTACCTTGACAAGCAGCAGAGAAGGAGAGGAGATGCCACATCATAGCACAGAGAAAGCTTGGGTAAAGGTGGGAGACAAAAGGACACTGGAAAACAAAAATAAACACACACGCACACACATTTTCTTTCTTGTGCATATGCACACACAAGAATTCCTTGAGTCATATGAAGAAATAGATGCAGGAGGATTGTTGTGATTCATAGGCCATTAGCAAAGCTGATTTAGGTAGCTATTAGAGTAATTTAAAAGGGATTTTGCATGAACACTATTTATAATGGTGTCAGTTCCTGCATATATTTTTCTCTCTTTTAAGAGCATTAATCAGGAAAAGTTTTTTAAGGAAACTAACTGCAAAATGGAAGATGAGAAACTCATTGTGTGCATTTATATATTTATTTATTTATCCATTCATTTAGGCCACCAGTGTCAATGGTCCCTTGAGGACTTCTAAAAATGGTTTCCAGTTATTTGACTGCTTGTTTGGAAAGCCCACAAATGCATTCATTATTTGCATTATTTGCAAAATAATGCATTCATTATTTTTATATAGGCCCTAGCACTGCACAGTGTGGAATGCAAGCATCCTTGGCTACTGGTTTCCTTCTATACCTTTTGCACTGGCAAAAACATATTGTGACAGTGGGGAAATCCTCTGAAGGAGTGGTTCTTGATGCTTTTTTAGACCTGTTCAGACAACAGGACTAGTATAAAGCATGTACTATCATCCTTCCACATTCACTAGCGTTAGGGGCACAGGACCCCCATGAAAGTGGAAAAACTGTGAATAACTCTAGGCCCTCCCAAACCATATTTTAACACACACAAAAAAGTATGATCACCATATTCAACCCACCATGGATTCCTTTGAGGCATCAGAGTTCCTTCATAACACAGAAGTGGGTGGCTGGTGGGGCTTACTGCCACCTCCACTGCTGCCCCATACCATTTTTAAATAGTGACTTACAGGCCTCATTCATAATTTTTCAGTCTCATGAGCCTTGCAGTCCCTATTAAAAATGGCATAGGGAAACAGCAGAGGTGACAGCAAATAATCCATGAATAATCAAATCCTCAAAAGTGAAATCTGCAAATGTTAAGCACTGACTGTATTGGCAGTGCTAACTATTGTCCAGACAGATATACCTGGTACTTTCAGTAACTGGCTTTTGAAGGTGCTTCTGTGCTTTCAGTTGGTTGGTTTCAATAGGCCTCCAGACAAGTTCACAGATAAAAGCAGTTTGTAACTAATCAGCTGTTTGGCTGCTTAGAAATACTGATACCTCCAAGTGCATAATAGCAGACAAGAGAATTTTTGTTAGCTGACTTCACCGTGTACTAGTCAGTTAGTCAAGCCTTTATTGCGGTCAACAAACCATGAGGCAAAACACTTGTTACATACAATGTATAACTTCTATATGCATTATATACATTCTACATGGGGATAAAAACATAGAAATATAAAATATTTATAATAAGATAAACCACAATATGTAATTAATTAGATGTAATACATTTTAAAAACAGCTTAATAAATTAAGTTTAAGATTAGATAGGAAACTATAAAATTTAAAACATATATGTAAAAATTTCTATTGAAGCTCATGCAACCTTTTTTCCTCGTATAGAATTCTTGGTAGCCCTACAGTTCCTAGAGATATGGCCCCATCTCAGGTGATTACTACAGAGGGATTATTCAAATGTTAACATTTGTGTACCATAGACCTTCGAGTTTTAATAGCACCGAAGAGAAACTTTGCTACCTCCTCAGTTACTCTTTTTTCAGTATCCTCTAATAGATGTATTAAATACCATCCCAAAGATCTTCCTGGGAACTTGCTTAGGAGAGGCACTATTAATCTTAGCCTATCATCATTATAGAAGGTGCAATAAAAGAGTACATGAGAAAAGGATTCTACTAGTCCTCCCCACAGGGGCATACACGATCCCTGTACTCAATTTGCTGAAAACGTCCCTCTAATACAGCACATGGAATAACATTAAATCTAGCTTTACAAAATGCCATCCAGTATTTGGGGACTGTTAAATTTTCGAGATAGTTTGCACCCCTAATTGGATTAAACCTTAAACCCAAACTAATGGGAGAGCAAGTTGCATGTGCGATGGATATAGAATACTGAATATCAATATCCTTGATTCGTTGTGCAAGGATCAGCTTGGCCTTGGGCCAATCAAGAGTGAGAAGGAATGTTTCTGAAAGGCCTAATCACTACAATTTTTCTTTCACAGATTTAGTCAGGTGAGTAATATATGTATCTCTTTGCATCAAGTAAACATATCCAGCCTCTGGTCCTGCAAAGAGAACCCTCAGCCAGTACGCTAAGGCCCACTTCCATGCTGTACATTCAATTGATGTACAACCAGCCTCCAGATGGAGAACTGCTGATGGGACAAAATTTGGGACCGCAAATAGTTTTCTGAGGAATGTTGAGAGTACTTGTTCCATTGTTAATGAGAAACACAGAATCCACACCGGGATACCAAACAGTAGCTGGGGAGGAACCTTGGCCTGGAATACCCTAAGTGCAGCTGGAATCAATTGTCCTCCCTTAGTATAAAAAAATTGGACAATTGCTCTGCTGTTGCAGGTTGCATTCTGCAAAGCGGTTGCTCGCTGCAATGCCCAGGCACCAGATGCGTGAAAAATAACCCCCAAGTATTTAAAATTCCTCACTTGTTCTATTTTATGACCAGCTATAACCCAATTAAGTATGGAGTATTTTTTGGAAAAAACCAAGATTTTAGATTTGTTGTAGTTGATAGTTAGCTGGTTGTTTTCACAATACTCCATGAAAGCTTTTATTATTCGTCTTAAACCAATCTTGCTAAAGGAGAGGAGAACAGCATCATCTGCATATAGGAGCAAGGGAATACTCACTGAAGCCAGTTTAGGAGGGTGAAAAGTCTCCGAAGAGACAGAAAGAGCAAGATCATTGAGATACAAATTAAATAATGTGGGTGCAAGAATACATCCTTGTCGGACACCTCTTTTTACCGGGATGGATTTAGTAAGATCACCCTCTACTCCGCATCTTACTCGTATTGTGGTGTTGCTATATAGCTTCATCATTAGCCTAAGTAATCTTTTGTCAACAGAGGTAGCGAGGAGTTTAGCCCACAATCTATCTCTAGGTATTAAATCAAATGCTGATTTCAAATCCATGAAGGCAGCATATAGCCTTTTCGGTCAGATGATTTAAAACTACACAATGATCTGTGGTTGATTTGCCCTTCCTAAAACCAGCTTGTTCTTCCCCCAATATTTTTTCTGACTCTATCCAGTCTGTCAGACGATTGTTTAGAAGGCGGCCATATAATTTGCCCACTACAGATAATAAGCTAATGGGGCAATAGTTGGTAGGGTTATTTTTGTCTCCTTTTTTGTATAGGGGAATGATAATGGCCTGAGACCAACTCTGAGGTAGTTGGGCTGTCTGGTTCATATGGGTAAATAGGGTTGCCAATAGAGGTGCAACTGTGTACTAAAGCAGAAGCATACCTTCCAACAATTTACAGATGAAAACCAGGACATGTGTGGCAACATCATTGTGCGGTCATGATGACAAACATTGTAAATGAGAAAAAGTACACAAGCTAGGACATGCTAGAGCAGTTTGCTTTTGCGTGAGCCTACTGGAAAGGGTACAATTCTGCCCCTTCCTCTCCTCTCCTCTCCCCTCCCTTCTGATGAGTTCATTGAGCATAAAGTACTTCTGCAATTGGAACTCAGTTTTCAGCAATTGATATAAGATGAAGACAAAAGGGAAAAGTGGGAGAAGGAGAGAGAAACTGGGACATTTTGAAAGCAACTTGAAAAATGGGACAGCAGGGATATCATCAGGACTGCCTGTGCCAAGTTGGAAAAGTTGGGGGGAGTATGGGCAATTTCAGAGGGTCTGGGCCAATTTTCAGCCTCCAGGACCCTTCCTGGGCTACCCTAGGGGTGAAAAGAACCTCTGCAAAATCAAAACTGTCAGTTTCAAGATATTGATTTCTAGTTTGGATTTTAGGAGTTCTGAGGCGTTTTTGTTTATACTTTTTTTTTCTTGCTTGCTTGATTGTAGTGGACTGTGAGGTGCTTCGCGTGAAATAGCTATTCCTAGGAGTAGAAACATCACATGTTTGTCCCCTCCCCCCCCAAAAAACTTTTCCATCAGGAGCCATCAAGGTGTGGCAGGTTGTGCAAAAAAAGCATTGCAGTTTCTGCAGGTTGTGACCTATACGTTGTATGTCACTGAATGAAGAGGTCATCTGACAAAATATGGAATAGGCATGGAAATAATATTCAAAATTGTTAAATAAAAGATGAAAAATGGGTTTCTTCTGTATCAGGTAACCCTAATGAGAAAAATCCTGGGCAGGCAGGGTTTTGCATAGGAAAGCAAGTTTCATCATTTCTGCACAGGAAAATCCATGTGTGGTTTCTTCACTGAATAAATTCTGAATTGTCAGTTGTCTTCAAAACGGCACAACATTTAAAGCAGTGCCTTGTACTGAGGAGAAAAATGTTATAATTGCCCAGAAACAATGTTTATGAAGCTTTATATCTGTAGTACAGAAATTGTTCGTAATGTACAAAATATCTATATAAATTAGAACCACTTCCCACCCTAATTTCAAAAATGATACTTGGGGGGAAAGTTTCTGTTTCTGGTATATATTGACCCTGGAAAGAGGAACTCTAAAGGGCCTCCAAGACTCAGTCATATATTTATATTGTGATATTTTCCTTACCAAATTGAGTTTAAGCCAATACTGGGAAAGGAATGTAAATGTGTAGTACACTTCATATTATATGTCCAATGAGTTTTATCCCTGATAGCTTTGAAACAAATCATGAAAATGAAAAATGGTTGCTTACTTCAAATGAGGGTGTAAGAACTGTTTGTTAACATACTGCTCTTCTGTAGTTGGAGAAACAACCTTCACCTTTTAAGGTAGGCAAAAACAAAATAAGCAAAACAAAACCCAAGACTACCAGCCCAAAATTACAATAAAACAGAGTTCATACATGTCAGAGGTGAGGAATAATTTTATTTCATTATCCCATCCCACCTTTCATCCAAAGAGTGTAAGGCAGTATCTATCTGTTTATCTATCTGTCATTGATCGCTCTATTTATCTCTCTATTTGGATCAAATGCATCAAATTAACAGTTTTTTCTAGGCAGTGAACATTGACAATTTAAAAAACAATAGCAGCTATAAAACCATCAAAAAGAAACAAAAACGAATATTTGCAACCAGCAACAATACAAAATTAAACATTTAAATATAGGACTAGCAACAACAGACATTAAAACAGCAGAGCTTAAAAAAAATGAAAATCTTACAGCTTCAGCAAGGATACTTGACAAAGTGTTTAGACAACACCTTTAATTACTGGTAGTCCCTACAAAACTATAGATGTCAGGAAGATATGACTTGGAAGGTATTGCAAAGTTCAGATCTCCACAGAAAAGGTCCTGTCCTCCGTAATTACCTTATGACTTATCTCCTGAGAAAGGGACACTTGGAACAGAATCTGCACAGGCAGACTGAAATCATAGCATGCAATTCTTCAGCTAATCTGTCCCCACGCCAGCAAGTACTTTGAACATCAAAACCGACTTTTTAAATTTTGCCCATAAAGCCCCATAAGACTACAGAAACAAAGGGAGGCGGGAAAGCCTTCGGAGTCAGTGGGAGTGCCCTTGGGCCACAAAAAGAGGCGCAGGGGCCACAGGTAGCTCATGGGCTGTGTGTTGGCCACCCCAGTCTTATGCTATCAAGTTATTGGTATAGGAAGAAAGTCCCTGCTGAAACAAGTAGTCAGTGCTACTTAAGCATCTTTTCTGACAGACATCAGCTCGCAGATACAGGGCTCTCCCAGCCTGCAACCAAACATTTCCTTTTTTCAACTTGTGATTCCAAATATTCTTTCTGTATGCAAAAGTCTGTGATTAAACTATGGCCCTTCCTTCCTGTGTGTTGCTCCCAGTGAACCTTCTTATAACATTTGCTGTAGGTGGAAATTCTCTAGAGCCCTGAGTTACATCTAGATGTGAAAAGTGAAATGATAATTTACTGAAGAATCTAAGACATTTTTAGTCGAAGACCATTAATAAGAATATATAATCACTCTGCTTATTAGTTATCAGTACTGCTGGATTTATTTCGCATGTCATCTGTTATGATTCCACTTATCCATCAAAATGGTACCGTTTGTGTTGTTTTCTGAACCTATACATCTTGATTGTGCCTTGGGTGACAGAGCCAATATTCTGTACTTCTAAACAAAGACAGATTTGTTTTAAAAGATCAGAACTCTGAAAATCGGTGCACACTGCCCTCTGCTGGTTCTTTGGAGTAACACCCACGGCTGCTCTATGAGAAAAACAACATTGCTGTGCCGCCTTAAATGCACGCGTATGAGCCTTCAAGTTGCCTGTTGACTTATGGCAACCCCATGAATTTCATAAGGTTTTCTTAGGCAAGGAACACTCAGAAGTGTTTTTGCGAGTTCCTTCTCCCAGAATACAGCCTACAGCACCCGGTATTTGTTGGCAATCTCCCATCCAAGTACTAACCAGGGCTTAAATATTAACATATTTATAATTAAGGTCTTGCAAGACTTCTTGTTTGTTTTTTTTGCTGGAATAATGATTACAGCTATCTCAACTGAAGTTTTGTTAAGGAGGATTTCAATCATGCACAAGAAAAACATAAAGATAATAGGATCTGTGCCCTAAAAATACAGTTGGGTTTTGATACAGAAGACTGCAAATTAGAATATGCAAAAAACAAAAAAGAAGTCCTTTTCCACTATGCACAGTGAGTTGCATCCAATGGTACCCTTTAGATTGATGTTATTTTTTTATCTATAATCAGTACAGGGAGGTGGGTAGTTTTTACAAATACCCCCTCCCCAGTGTGGCCCCCTCCCAGTGCTACCCTCCATACTCTTCTGAAGCTACTGTCCGTAGTGCTTCTCCTGGCAGAAAGGAGGAAATTGGCTTTGATCCCAATGCACATCTCTCTTGGATCAAACAGCTCTCAATAATCAGGAGCCAGGACTGGATGTATGTGAACGTAATTTTTCAAGCAGAAGTTTCCACAGCAGTTGGAAATAGGTCTATATGTTATCTCATGGTGGTTACTTCAGTGTGACGTACACTTTTTCTGGTATGCTGGCTGTTCTAGTTGGGAAAACATAGTTTCATGCTTCTTGGTTGAATTCATTTTCAGAAGAGCCTCTGGTAACTTTAAAAAAACTTGCCTTCGTGAAGTGCAAACACAGCAGCAGTAGAAAGATGTCTACTGTCAGTTAAACCAGCAGTAGACTACAGTGCAAAAGTATCTTCAAAGGCCCTCTTTAGCTCACCATTGGCACAGCAGAACCTTACTGGTGCGAAAAGAAATGCCTGAGTGAAATCCCTGACAGTCCACTTTCAGGATAATTCTGAAGTAATATGAGTTTCCTTTCACTACTCTTGTGCTCACCATCGAAGAGACATAAAAGAGTGACATTTTTATTGCATATCTAGGACAAATTCATACCTGGCATTTCCCATAGGAGCACTGTCTGGCATAATTTCTGCTTGAATGTATTTCCTGAAATCAGGAAAGCTCCTATCCAGGCACTCCGATTTAACTGCTTCAGGATTTTGAAATACCATATAGCCTTGCCAAGCACCCATTTGGATATAACTTCAAAGACTTCAATCAGCCTTTATGGCAGAAATAGGCAACTAGATGAAGGCAAATTCCTCCCAGCCCCTCCTGCAGGGGAAATAAGGGACCACAAAGGTGGGCTCCAGGGGTCACATGCAGCCTGTAGGCCTTATACAGCCCACCTCAGCTAATGGGTTGGGATGACAACTGTAAATTGTACAGTTGATGACTGTTGATATATGCTAGTATTTGTAGTCATAAAACTGGGTAGTTTGCTCTTCCAGTTGGGGGTCTATCTAGCCATAAGCCATCACCTCTCTTTGCATCGGGAACACGTTCATGTCCATACCAAAGGATGAGCATGTAAGGTTTGTGAGTGGCTAGTCTGGCACACCATTCAAAGAGAGAGAGTATTCTACACTGGCATTTGCAGAAGAAGCAATCTTGCCTGATGTTCCACAACAATTGGGAAAGTGCTACACAGAGGCTCAAGAAACCTGTAGAATGTAAGGGGGGCAGGGGTGTAGCTATGGAAGGGATGGAATGAAGATATTGCCCCCAAAGGAAGAATTCTGCCTCCCCAATGAAATTTTTCCCTGGTCCCCAAATTTTTAGCATTTCAGAGAGTGAGACACTGAAAATGGTTCAGATCAAGAACTTTTGTATTTGCTGTGTTTGGGTTGCCTTGATAATTTTGTCTGCCCCTTTTCATTGGATCCCTAAGCTGTGTTTCTAAATGCCCAAGTCAAGTTTGAAGTTCATGCGATGCTAGACATTTGAGGACTGAAAGAAAATTTCATTAGGGGAAGAATTATTACTGAGGCAATTGCCCTCCTGGTAGCTACACTCATAGGCATGGAGCAAAGAAAATCCTCAAAGGCCCTTTTCACACGTGGGGGGCTGAAACGGGGCAGCGCACACAGGGGCGGAGCTTACCTGCTTGCGTTTTGCTCCGTCCCTGCTCCGTTCCTGCAGGAAGCGTGGTTCCGCCGCTTCACACACTGCCAAATTTCTGCGGTGTTCAGTGGCGTTCGGCGGCACCCAAAATGGTCGCCGGCAGCTTCCGGCAGCACTCCGCCAATCAGGGCAGCGCACCAGCCGGAAGCCCACGCCCGGGCAGATCTGCAGAGATGCGCTAATGCGTCTCTGCAGATTCTCACTGGGAGCTGCCACAGATTAATGCGGGCAAGTTTCATAAAAACCACCTGGGAAGGTGGTTTTTAAAAAACTCGCAGCACCATCCCCGCGGCTGCACTAGAGCGGTTGGAGGTGTGGCGCCTCACCGTTTCCAACCGCACTAGCGCACCCCACGGTGTGAACAACCTCCATCTCCAGTCGTTGCACCGCGGGGATTTACCCCTGTGTGAAAATGGCCAAAACTGGGCAGAGAAACTTTCCACAAGCATAACCCTACCACCCAAAGAAGGCAAATAATTCCAAGCCCACATTTTTCCATTTAATTATTTTGTAACATTTCTGTAAGATGCCGGTTATCCAAAAACTCATGGAGTGGGGATTTGACTTTCCCATGAGCAAATGCAGCAACACAGAGGCATAAACAGACATTCATTTTTAAATGAGGAAAGAATATCACAATATCACTACAGAAGTATTTATAGCCACATTTTTTCCCTTTTCTAAAGCTTCTGTCATTTATCTGAGAGCTCCTGTCCTCTTCCTCAGTTAAGACAGATGTAGCATCAGGATAACTGCCATAGTAAGGAGCTTGATTTAAAAAAAAAATCTATTGGATTTGAAAAGCCTTTTTGTATCCATTATAGACATTTAGTTCTGAAACTAATCTAACTCATGGCAGATGAAGCTTGCCAATTGCTGAATACTCTGAGAGCAAAAGTGCTTCCCATTCTCCTTCACATTGGTACTGCCAGAGTCTCATGTGGGAATTTAAATACTCTACAGTGTTTTATATAGACTACAGCATTATTAGTTGTGCCTGGAAGCAAAGCTCTGCACAGTACATTGGGAGATGAGGTGCATAGTTTGTTAAGTGATGCTTTATTACTCAAAAGGGCCTTTAGAGCTTTTCCTCCTCTCTTTTTCTAAGCCAGTTAGCTTTGACAGAGTTCAGAAATGATCTTTCAGAAAAAGTAGACAGTTTTCACACAGAGATCTCTTGAACATATGGGAGTTCTTGTCTGGGAAAGTTCTTCAAGGATTGGCATGCTTCCATCCTGTGGCTGCTATAGGCTCTTCTGGTACTCAGGGATCTCTGCCTTCTACCACAATTGATGTTGGGAAAACACATTTGCGTGCAGTGTTTATTAAATACATTTCTCATTAAGTTTACTTAGGTTTTGAAATATCACCTCCCTACCCCCTACCCCCAAAAATGGTGGCATTGATTCAAACATATGTATATACCACCATGCATAAAGTACAGTTGAAGTGGAAAAAACATGTAAAAAGAATTCTAAAAGAACAGCATACATTCCAAGTTTCTACATGTCTACTCAGAATTAAGTTTTAGTGAGTTAACTGGGGCTTCCCATTACCTGCTGGATATAGGATTGCAGACAGATGGTTTCTTGGAATCATAGAACTGTAGAGTTGGAAGGGACTACAAGTGAAATCTGGCCCGACTTCCTGACAGTGCAGAAAGCCACAGCTACAGCATCCCTGACAGACGGCCATACAACATATTTGGAAAAAATCTTAAATGAAAGAGAGTACACCACCCTCTGTCCTTTACACTATTAATCTCCTTTCAGATCAAGATGTTCTTCCTGACAGTAAGCCAGGTGTTAGATCCTCTTTGGCACTTAGCACTGAGCCACTGAAGTCGCTCCCCAATTCGATGACAGTGGGGACATATGTTTCTACAATCTACCACCATCTCACTCTCCACAAAGCATTGTCAGGGGTGGAATGATGGGTTTTGGGATTGCAACATTTTATTTCAGGCTCTCATTGGTCCTTCATCACAGAATTACAAAATCCAAATATTATCATATGGCTACAGCAGTTTCTAAATAGATCATAGCATGCCAAAGTGTTGGGAAGTAAGATTCATTCTGTATTGCACAAATCACCAGAGTTCTCTTGTACCTTGTTTATCAGCTGATGGCCTATCCAAACTATTTTTTAAAAAATCAAGATATCTCACTACAAAAATCCTCATTTCTCACCCATTGAGACTTCCTTTAAAAAACATGTTCAATCCATATGGACATCTCCAGCTTGAAGGGTTGGAAGAGGATGATGGAAGCTGGTTAGGCAATTTGGCCAATGCAAATTCAGATTTCATAATTGTATATAATCAGGCAATGGGAGTTTTCTTGTGTCTTTGCTCACTATTGGCTCTGGGAACCTGGATGGGTATGCCCTCTCTTTTCAAAGGCACATTTCAAAAATCTTATAGTTCTAGCATAAACACCATGTGCTCCTCCTCCCATCCAGAGTACAAAAAAAAGATTTGAAAGTAGCTAATTGGACTGCTGGAAAAACAGACCTTTTGCTGCAATCTGCCCTGCAGTAAAAAGAATATGCTTTTTATTTAGCAATAAAATAGAACTGGTTTTTCTTGGAATTGTCCTCGATATTCTGTGAAAAGGGAAAGGTTATTTGTTCATTTGAAAACAAAAACAAAAAAACAAAAACCTTGAGAACTTGAGCAACAAATAGAGCAACAAACAGGAATTTTTCTTCCATCTACTTTCCCCCTCAGTTGAAATCCCCCTCAATCCCATCACTCCTGAGAAGATGAAGCTCCATTCTTTTCCAAAGGAAGCCCATGCCCTTGTAAGATGCCTTAAATCACATCTTTGGTTTGAATGTGATTTAGGGAATTTTGACCACTTAGAACACAGCCTTCAAATAACACCACTAATTATTTTGCTACACTTTTGTTTTGTTTTGTTTGTTTGTTTTGAAGGATTTTTCTTCAATAGAAATGTGTTGCTTTTAATTCAACTAGACTTTTGGAGATGCAACTAATTACCTTGTAGAATTTTTCTCTGTCACATGTGTGTTATCTTTCCATTTTTGTGTCAAAATAATTTTTTAACATGAATCATGTTATTTTCTTCTGAGTTTTTTTTTTCTGAGTGAACATCATACATAAAACACAGACTATACCATATGCAAGTACATTGGATCAATTTTGGTGATGACTTGTCCTCTCCTGCACTCAGCTGTCACAGCTCCTCCAGTGAGCAAAACATAGAGGAAATTCAGAACTTCACACTTAGCCACTGTGAACAGGGGAAAAAAAATCTAACCCAGCTAATTGTGCTGATAGAACCTTTCAGTGTGTAATCCTGTAAGAATTTATTGTTAGTGTGAGCTGAGGTGAATCTATTGAGCCTGGAATGCTGTAAAATAGGCCATCATCTCCCATAACATTAGATGACCTACAAGTCGTCTTGTAGACTTAAAACTTTCAAAAAAATTTCTGGAACAAATGAAATTTTTATTTTTATTTTAGTGCATAGATGAGAGGGGAAACATTTTATGAAATCCCAGAAGCATTAAAATGTATCAACAGGAAACCTAGAGTTAAGCCAGAGCTGAATGGCTGCTTTCCATGTTGGGTTCCATTTGTCCACAGTCTAGAGCTGCTGATCTTCTACCTAATTTTGTGGCTGCCTAGAAGGGGTAGATGGTCTGTTCATTATGACAGAGCAAAGTCAAATTGCTTCAGTATACCGTACTTTAGTGTACAGTACATAGCCTGATACAGAACTTGGTGACAGGGGCTTGGTTTCTCACCCTGTCTCTTTAGATTGACAGACTGAGGGTTCTTTGCCATTTATCCACTAAACTGTATCTGTTTGGAGATCCCTTTCATTGCCTTTTGTCAATGTGGCCTTGCAACATGTGAGTAATAGTCTAGTCCAGGGCTTTCCAAATGGTGTGTCACAACACATTAGTGCATCACCTACAGTGTGTAGGCGTGTGTAAGCTGAGAATGTCGGGTAGCCCTCCATATTTTAGTAATGGGATATGTAGTAGGAGTTTAGTAGCAGCTTGCTTGTAGCAAGATATGAGAACCAGAGACCATTAGATAAATAAAAGCTAGGAATGCACTCATAAGCATAGCCAGGGTGCACCAAGACTTCAAGGTCTCTTGCGGGCGGGAAGATGTACCCTTTGTATTTTATGTTTTGAATCTTCCTAATTGCCTCCAGTTCACTCACTGAAGTCCTGTACAATGTATCACGCTCCTAATAAATAGTGTTTAAGCACTGTTCTATTTGTGTGTGTGAATTCAGTTCATGACAGAGAAAGAATCCTCCCCTTACCCGAGCCATTCTCGCAAGGATATTTCCTTGCCTAGGGCAAAGGCAGCAGGCCAGGATCAGGTAGGGGAGCTGCCTTTTCCACTGCCTCCACCCTCCCTAGGGTCTTTCCTCGGCAAGGGCAACAGCAGCTGGTCAGGATCGGGTAGAGGACTGCCTTTCCCACTGCTGCCACCCTCGCCAGGGTCTTTCTTGGTGAAAGCGAGGCAGCAGTGCAGGACCAGGGGGCTGCTCCCCCCCCCCCGATATTCCTCTGGGTACCACACATGTGTACTTGGTTAGTTTAACTGCTGGTTTGCTAATAAAACTTTATTACTGTGTCGTGAAATGATGCACATCTAAAAAGTGTGTCACCAACATGAAAAACTTGGAAAGCTCTGGTCTAGTCCAAGCAGACAGATTTAGCATCAGCATTCCACTTAAGTACTCATCAAGTATTGGAGTTTGGAGATTTTTAATATGGGAGAATGAGCAAGCAACTTAATAATCTTTTGGTCTATGTTAAGATGGACACAGCCACCACCAGTATAGCCTCTATACTTAGTAGCTAGACCTGAAGAGTTCTCTGTAAAAGGATGTTATTCAGAATTGAACCAAGGTCAAGAGAAGTATGAGAGAATGCAGCCTCACTGATAATTGGGACATGTCCATTTGGTGAAAGAGAGGTACTCCTATGTCATAAGATACATAACTGGGGTAACCATATTGGCCATGCAGCAAAATGCTTCTATGTCATAGGAGATTATGTGTATCATATAGCCAAAGAATGTCACCGAAATAATCACATATTCTTTTCCAAACTCCAACCTATAGGTACAATTTTCCATTCCTCATCACTTCATCTGCCACTTTTGTGTCTGTTACTTAAGTGTAAGTCCCTTCAAGCAAAGGCTTGTTTTCTCATTCTTTGGATAGAACCATGGGCATAGGCAGCAAGCTGTGTATGTATTTGCATGTCTTTCTTTAGACAAGAGGTTTTTGTTTTTCTTGTTGTTATCAACCTATCCCTGACTTCCTTCTCTTTCCCTAATGGAAGAAAGTCTTGAGACCTATTCCATATGAGAAATGAGCCTGATAAAATTGTGTTGCTCCAATGACACCTCTTACAGGGTTGCCTTGCAGTCAAACCACTAAAACAAATAGTAATAGTCTGCTCAAATCTATTATAAAGGGACTATCACCTATGGTTTTATTGACTTTCAGAAAACAATTCCCATTTTGTGAAACAATAAAAATCAAATTTGGTGTAAACTTTCCCAAGGTTAGAGCATGTAACCTCATAACATCAGAAATAAGAACACTAAAACCCTTTTTTCCTTTACACGCACACACTCACACACTTACAAACTTAGCTCTAAAAAAACTAGAAATAATATCTGAGAGGAATGTGTTCTGAAACATACTGACATATGACCATGTAGTGACACAGCCATCATCTCAGAAAATGCTTCACATTTACTTGTTCTCCATGTGTCTGACACATTTCAATTCAGCAGGGAAAAGGGAAGAGTGTTTCTTTCATACCAATGAAGCTGTGTGCTCTTAGAGCCATATATGCTTTACCAGGTAAGACTGAGCCAAAAAGGGATATGAGAATCTTTTCCACCTTTGGGGAAATTTCTAAAGGATGCTATGAAAGGGAGATGATGGTGTTCACTTATTAGTGTCCAGTTCATTTCTGAGCTGAATTGAAGGTGCTTGTTTTTAACCTTTACAGCCCTTGATGGCTAGAGGCTCAATAGAACTGAAAAATCACCTTCTTCTGTATTCAATCTACATAACTGAGACCTTACTCTGGATGACACCTCTAGAAGTAATGAAGTGGGCAGCCATGAGAAAAAGAGAGAGAGACTTTCTTCATCATTAGTGTCCCATTTTTGATAATTCTCTCCCCAGGGAAGCTAGGCTAGTCCTTGTGTTATCGTCTTTAAGACATGTGTAAACAAGACAAACCACTAGATGTCTACTCAGAAGTAAACTGCATTGACAGCAGTAGTACTTACTCTCAGGTAAGTGTATCAGATTTCAGCTTCAGGCTTTTTTTCCCCCCAGAAAATATCTCTCAAGCTTTTCACAAAATGAGTTGTGTTTTAAACAGTTTGACTGCATCATTTATTCTTCTTTCTGAATTGGTTCTGAAGCTGGGGAGAATATAGAGAGTATTAATGTTTGAGCTTTTTATATGTGTGGTTTGAAGTATTTTAATAACCAAATTGTATTTTATGGTACATTCTTATAAATTTTCATGATGTGAATTATCATAAATTCTTAATGTACAAAATTCTTATTGTGAGAAACCTGGAAATAAATTGCTACAATTATTAATCATTATTCCTCATCTACTTAGGATACTTCAGGGGTGTGAGGTTGGAACTTTGGGTCTTCTGAAAAAGAACCTTACAAAAGAATGCTTGTATAGTTCTACTGCCTGTGAACCATTCACAGCAGTATTGTATGTCAGTGCTTCCCAACTTTTTTTCACCTGTGTACCCACCCCTTGGCAGCCCATTTCCATAAACAGTATCCCCACTACCACCACATCCTTTTTTGAGGACAAGAAAAGCCCCATCAGAAAGCTTCTTTGAGCTCTGAGGAGACGTCCCCGCACCCACAGAATAAAAGGCAGACTGTCAGCCATCGCCACCTCATTGTGCCCTGTCACCCACTTAGACACTCTCCACAGTCTCAGGATCTGGTTTGCTCCTGGCCAAAGGCACAGGGAGGAGGGACTGGTGCTGCACGTCCCTTCCTCAGACAGATACGGAGCGGAACTGGATGTCTCCACTTCAGAGCAATGTGAAGAAAATGAGAGAAGACTGTGTACACGCAGGTCTTGAAAAGCCATCTAGTGTGGAGGGCTAGGATCGCAGCAGCTTGAATAGAAATCTGTGTACTTGGCCATTTCCACACTAGACTGTTATAGCGCTATTATTCCACTTTCAACACCCTATGGAATCTTGGGGTTTGCAGTTTAGGGAGGGCCTCAGACCCTTCCCTAAACTGTAAATCCCAGGATTCCATAGGATGTTGAAAGTAGAATAATAGTGCTATAACTGTCTAGTGCAGAGTTGGCCTACATGTTCAGAGAAAGTCTCTTTTTTAAAAAGTTGTGGGCCAATGGCCAGCATGAGTTTGGCATGTGTGTCAATCTTCTCTTTATCTCTATGATTCCATGCCTGCTCCCATCCCTTAAGGTTCTGGGATAGTAACACCAATGCCATGGACAATCAAGAACTGCATCAAGCTGTAATGTCCTCTGAGAATAGCTTATATTTTATATTTTTTCTGTCATCATTCAATTTTTTTTTCCATATACCCTAAATGTCTCCATTTGTATCCCTGAGTGTATGCATACCTCAGGTTGGGAATCACTGTTATATGCAACAAAAAACAAAAAGCATGTAACTCAGCCTCAATTTCTTATGTCTAAGTAGCCACATACAAGGCCAGCCTGGAGCATGATGAGTGTAGGAGACTCTTAAATTTTCCGCACAACTGAAATCTTGCCCTTTTAACAGCTGGCGAAACATCTGTGGGATGCGGGCAAGCAACACAAGTGTGGAATATAATTATTCTGGTGTTTTGTCCTCATCACTTGGCACCAGACTGGGTTTGAAGGGATTTTAGGAAAAGCACCTGCTGGTGGGTTTCTATCTGCTTCAAAATTTGGCTGCAATGTGCTTACCTGACTGTACACCATTACGCTTCAAGCAATGCTGAGCTTCTATACTGTCCTGGGTTTAATTTTGCCTGAGTTTAATTTTGGTACAGTTTTACCAATAGTAGCCATGAAAAAAACAAGACAAAAGTTGGAAAATGTCCTCAGCATACGTTCATTCACTTGGAGACTGCAGGCTGAAATGCTTTAAACCTAAAATAGATGTAAATGACAGGTTGGGGTTTTTTTTTCCTTGCATTTCTCTTTCCACAGCTCTGTGTGAGCTGTTTTTTAAGTTTCAAGTAAGACATCACCACCTGGAAAAGCAGCATACTCGCTTCATTAAAACTTTGCCACAAAAAGTTTTAGTGCTTCAGCAAGAAGAAATAAATAGATGAGGAGGGCCAGTGACTGGCTCAAAATCTCTTAAAATGACTTCTTTATTTAGTTAGGACGTTTTCCCACCCACCCTTCCCTCCATCCTCCATTTTGTGAGATAAATTGG
Source organism: Iguana delicatissima (assembly GCA_948472985.1). Lineage (NCBI taxonomy): Eukaryota > Metazoa > Chordata > Lepidosauria > Squamata > Iguanidae > Iguana > Iguana delicatissima. The sequence goes on along the minus strand of CAOKZL010001191.1, from coordinate 308,865 downwards.
ATTCAAGTTGACATCCCTTGGATCATCCGGGATTTCTTTTTCTCCTCCTCCTTTTGCCAAAATGCCCCTCTGTCAATTGCTGCTCTCTATGACACTTGCTCTTTTAGATTTATATAAATGAATGGAAGTTCATTCCTGAGCACACTATTCTGATACATTCTCAGAATGACCGACAATGTGAGAATTGATCCAGCAGTAGTTCTAGTTCCATTTAAATAAATCTGAACACTAAAGACAGATTTTTTCCCTTTCTTTTAGGAAAAGAAAAAGGTAATAAAAATGCAAGATAGCATTGGGGATGGCCTACATATTCTTTGGTGAAATGAATTTAGCTTCTACTGTAACATATAACTCCTGATGTGCTGAGACCTCTTGACACATTGAAATTAGTTCAAGTAACACTACTGTATGGCAATATCCAAATTTATTCCAGTACCATTCCAGCATCAGGGAGTCTTCTATTCATTAAGAAGAATACAAAGTCATGCTGTTATAATTTCCAGTTCACTGTGGTTAAAGCACAGAACTAGCATGTATCTTACCCTTCCCACTAATGAGGAGAGAGGAAAGAAATGTTAGCATTTGAACCTGTAAGGGGATGCATAAATGGAGGATTTGTAAAGAATTTTGCATATGATATACGATTATTTCTTAGCAGTTATATGCCTATACATTTCCCAAGAACTTCAGCCTGTAGCCTATATTATGTAAGGGCAAAGACACACACAACATTTTAACAGTGCCAGCTTTGTGATGTCTCCTTAGAAGAAAGCTGCTGAGGTCCTATGAGACTTAGATATGTGCACTCAACAGACTTAAGGAACAAATTTGGGGTGGGATCTGGCTTCCCCTTCCCAAGCCTGTTGTAAGCTAGATGATGTCTGGAGCACACATCATGAGTGATTCTGATGTTATTCAGTCCTTGAATGAAGCAACAGGTAGATATTTTCAGTCCAGCATCTTAGCTGGGAAAAAGGTTTGATTCTTCCTAACCTTTTCCTGAACATGACTCTGCCAGCTGCTGAAAGCACTGGCTTAAGAGCAAGAAATAGAATACCTGTTATCTTGGATCACTGATAGGAGATAATAAGGATTCCCTTCACTCCAGCTGAGAGCATGGATTTGGAAAGGGACAACCACACTCTCCATGGACCAAATTTGGACCTCTGTGGAGCACAAATTGGGCAGAATTCTGTCCCCACCCATCTCCAACCCGTTGTAGCAGTGTTCTCCTCTGGATAGCAGCTTTCCACCAGCTCCATTCCCACAGAAGAAGCATTCTCCTCCAGGAAAGGAAAATTAGATTCTGGTTGCAGCAAAAAGTAACAACTATGATCCTGTTTGAAGCTGACAGAACATAAAGTTCTTCCTGTGTACTTGCACAGAGGTCCAGTCCTTAGAAAGGGAGAACCAATAATCCAAAGGAAATTTCCCACCACACCCCCACAACCAATCAGCAACCATTAGGGTTGTTACCCTGTTTACTGGGGGTCCCATGAGGGACACCAAAATGTGCTCAACTATAGGTGGAGAAAATTAGCTCTGAGCACTGCTTTAGCATTATGAGAGGCAGGGTAACTTAGCAGGATCTTGAACCCTATGTCTATGGAGTCAGGCCAGTCAAGGAGCAAACTGCTTTGAAAGAATAAATGAGATCTTTATTAAAATACAAACAGTGTATGCAACTCACTCACTCAAATAACTATAGAAAATAAAGGTGGGAGTGGGATAGAGGGATTTTCCAGAGGGATAGTTGGTTTGGGTGATACGAAACCTGTCCTGAAGTCCGGAAGAATAGAGAGTGATGCTGCGGTTTGATGTGGCTCAGCACGTGGAGCTGAGGGGAGGCTCGCCAAGCAAAGAGGCAGCAAGGCGGTCTGGAACTCGGGAGCGATTCAAGGAGGGACTCGGAATCAAGGGTTTTTATAGGGAGAAATGTGACTGCAGGCTATGCCGTACTTGGTGAGAACAATGGATTTCGAGTGCGAGACAAAGCCTCGGAAAGGTCAAAATTTAACATGATTGAGTTAGGTCCGAACTGACAAAGTAGCAGCCAGTAGGCAAATGCGCGATGCTGGACAGTTGATAGTTCAGCTAGTCAAGTTACCTGCTTGGGGCAGGGAGTCCTTTGTAGGGTGTTTGCTGGGGGGTCTCCTGAAGTGGTGATCTGGCTATTTCTGGCTTGCCTGTATTGTTTAGGAATCTTGCAGCTATCAGTCACCGAGCCTAGTTTCGTGCTTGTCCAGGGGCCTCACAAACACGTGGAGAGGGGTGGTGGAAGAAAGCCAAATTATTGATATCAAAAGGATATCTTTATGCTATCGCCAAGGTGGCTTAGAAGCTGCAGTAACAGGGTCAAAGGTAGAGCTGGGCCCAGATGCCTTCTGGTTGCTGGCAAAATTGTTAAATGGGAAATAGTGCATGTGGTAGAGTAAAAGTCCAAGAGGATTGCTCTCATAAGTTTCCCATTTCTAAAGCAGGAAATTCCTGATAAAGAAACCTTACATTCATAACTAGAGCCAGCATAGTATAGTGGTTTGAGTGTTGGACTATGACCCTGGAGATGAGGGTTCACTTCCCCATTCAGCCATGGAAACCCAGTGGGTGACTGTGAATATGTCACATACTCTCAGCCCCAGAAAACCCCATGATAGGTTCACCTTAGGGTCACCATAAGTTAGGAACAACTTGAAGACACAAAACAACAACAGCAACAACAACAACCATAGTTAGTGTCATCACACTTTCTACTGGCCTTTTTAATACTGAGTACCCCTCAACTGTCCCCTGATAGCACCTTGGTGAGTGAATGGCATGGAAATTAGAGTCAAGCTTACTTGCTCTCTCCTTCAGTTTCAAAATAGACTAAGACTGCCTATGATTGCTGTTTCTAAACCTTTTAAAAGACCTTAAATTATCTTTAACTTCTAGACAGTGTGGGCTAACTTTCTTAAGGTCACCTTCAGATGTTTCTTCTGTATTTACATGCCTTGGAATATTTTCTTTTTATAAATGGCAATTCATATACACAGGATGTGGGGACTTTGAAATTTTGTCACATGACGTTGTTCAAAGAGTCTTTTATTTGATAGATGGTTTTTACACCAAATATTCATCCCATGATAAAATTCTTTTCAAATACCAATTATGGGAAATCCCAGTTGTTTTATTTTATTTCATTGTAACTCAAGGGGGTAGGAATCAGCTTGGCTTCAGTTGTTTATAGCATCTTCAGTCTCCAGATATCTGTCGCTGAGACACTCACTTTTTGCTCTTGGCACAGTACAGTTTTGATTATTAGATGCATGTGAATTTTTCAGACAAAATGGACTGCTTTTTGGCTTGATAATCTTTTTCAGGAGATCCTAGCTGAATTACCAACTCAGATTGAGAAAGTTGCTCAGAAATATTCCCCCGGAAATTTAAAACATGATGTGTAAAAAGTGCCATGACCCAAGTGACATTGAACAGCTAGTTCTTATTAACGCTCCATTTCCACCGTTTACTTGATGACTTATCAGACCTGCCATCAGCTACCAAGAAGTGGCTAAAGTGAGTTCAGGTCAGACAAACACCTGGAGAGAATCTGATTGCCTCCTTTTCTTAGGAGTGGGAAGTCAACAGTACTTGTACTGGGCTTTAAATTATTGCCCCTGGTTTCATAAGTTCAGTTTCTTGAACTCAGCAGCAAGAAAGTTGAATGTTACAGCTAAGCCGGCAAACATTTGAAGACATCCTTGATGCATAAAGGGGGAACAGCTGAAAATATTCCAGACTGGAGAGAGTCCTGCAAGAAATGAAGAGGCCATAGATCTTGTCCAGAGGACTACACTTGCAACATCAGGTTGTGTATTTAAAATTAATAGTGCAATCCTAAATGTTTTTCTGGAAAAGTAAACCTGAGTTCTTTCCTCCTAGGAAAGTTTGTACAGGCCTAATTTGTAAGAAAGAACACCTCTTCCTTCATCTATCAAATGTTTCTTGATTCTAATGCTCTGTTACCTTTCTGCATTGGCGATTTGTGCATTTCCAATGGATTCTTCAACTTTCTAGCATAAAGTAATACTGAGTCACTGAAGAACACAAGTGAATTGTGCACCAAGAGTAGAAAAATGGAAGCCAAGTGCACCTTTCAAATAACAACATGGGGGAGAGTGTAAATCAGATCAAACATTATTCAGGCAGTTGGTCTGAGATGTCATAAAAGGGTAGCAAATGGATGAAGTATGTCATTTTTTCATTTTCATCTTTATCAGCATCATTTTTATAAATATCGTTACAGTTAGCCCTCCACATTGGTGGGCTTCACTTTCACGGATATTGAATATTTGCAAATTTCTCCAAACTCTTCCCCCAACACCTCAGGTACTTCTTTTCTAGGGGAACCTTCCCTCTCAGCAGCTCCAATCAGGCTACACAGTCCTTAAAAAAACTGTCTCTGGTTCTCCTCCTCCTCCACCAGCCTGGCTCTCAGCCCAATTTCTCAGCACCACAAACCTCTCCCAAGGCTGCCCCACACACTCAAGGCAGTAGACGGGTGAGAGAGAGAAAGTGTAGAGCCACCAGGCTAATCCAACCTTCTATCCTTTTCCTTTCACTGACCTGGTTTGGACCCTGGATGCCTGTTCTCCCTGCCATGCTATGGCTCCGTTTCCACATTGACACATTTTGATATTTGTGATTTTTCCATTTTTGCAGGGGTCCTGCACCCCTAACCCTAGCAAATGTGCAGGACTGACTGTATTTTTAATTGCCACAGAGAAAAAAAGATGCCTGTGGCATTTGCTACCATAGGTGGCAGAATGCTTTGGCTGGTCATGCATACTATGATCCCTGGTCTGTGATGGGAATGAGATGTCACTTGCTACAATCTCAGGTAGCAAGTGCCTTTAACAAGATTTCAGCTCATTAATATTATATGTTATGTATACTGAATTCTGTTCAATAATGAAAAAAAAATTCTTATATGAACAGAGAGATCCTATAGAATAGTTGTATAGGAAGCTGTCATATTGTAGGCCAAGCTGTGAGTCTATTTAAGTCTGTTATTATCTATCTGAAGGGCTCTCTAAGGACTTTTCCATGCCAGGCGAAGGAATCGCCCTGTGCCACTACTCACTGGACCTTTCAGCTCCCCGGCCCGGTCCACGGCGCTCCGGAGCAGTGCGTGCTCATCAATACGCAATGCTCTGGCATCCCAAATGGCAGCTGAAGCTCGCCAACCTAAATCCCACCCCCAGGCAGATCGCAGGCTCGCATTGGTGCGAGCCTGCAAATCTGCTTAAGGGAGCAGGCTCGCAGTGGCACGCTCCATGCTTTTGAAAGACCGGAAAAATCAGGTCTTTCAAAAGCATGCTGGAGGACCACTTGGGGTCGTTCCAGACCAGACTGAGGTGCAGATCTACATTAAATAGGTCCGACCCAGTCCGGTCCAAGGTGCAGACCTCCTCCTTGGAGGACGGACTGCACCGTTTCAAAAACCCCGTATGGAAAAGGCCTAAGATATAGGTCTTTCACATCAGCTATTTTCTGGCATATCCTTTAATCAGAAATACCATGGATAGAATGCAGGACCATCTCAGGAGCTATAGATTTCCTTCTAAAAACATTGGGGAAGCTGATCATAGAACTGAGTGAACGACCTGTTGTTCTGAGGTGGTAAGGAAAGGTTTGTTGCCTCAGTTTTGTTAGTCATTCAACATTTTGTAAAGAAGGATGACTTGTTGGGTAAAGACAGTCAACCTGGATAGCTTCGATGCCCCCCCATTTCTTTACCTTCCTCCTGCTTCAGATTGCAATTTGATAGAGAAAATGAAATTTCATTAGGATATGAAATATTTTTACCCAAATCAGATGTCTGGTGATCTTTTCTGCATAGTAAGTACAGCTTGACCTAGCCTAAGCAATAAATTAGCCTGACATTACAAACTTCAGTGTGATCAAATAAAGGTAATGAACTTAGGGAAATTTTTCAATGAAAGAAGGTACCAGGGACCCAGGCAGATTTGCAGAGGTACGTTACACTTTGCACTGCATACTGTCAGATTAGGCAACCAAATGAATGATAGAGAAAGAACTGCAGCTCTTCAACCAGCCAAACCAAGGACATCAGAATGGGAGGGTGTCAAACTCTCCCTCAGGACTAAGATGGGTGGGGGACTGATCTTCCACCAATGATCTCACAAAATTGGACTACCAAGACTCCTATGTAGTAGAGCTTCCTCTAGAATTATTAATCAGAAGTGTATTAAATGAGGAAAAATTAAGACAGTGGTTTTTGCTGGGCCTTTCGCTCAGTAATAAAGGCTCCTTGCAATCTGATTTATACTTGCTTTGGAAGCTTAACTGTACGCATGGAGGGCACTTCTACATACACACCAAGAGTCTTCATATTTCCTTCATATTTAAGGATATTTCCATCATAATGGATGGGAAAAGCAATTTGCCCTCCCTCTGTAAGTAGCTGCAAGTAGACAAAATAACAATGTTGAGCCTTCCTGAAAATAATTCTGGAGTCCCTAGTCAGGACCATGTGACATGAGTTCCCAATAGAAGGTTGGCTGGCTGTACATAACTCTTTCTCAAAACTGTTTTTCAGTCTAAGAAACCTGTCTGACAGAGTAGCAACACAACTTCCTCGCCTTTCACCTCTGGCTCTGCTCTCAGCCCTTATTTGCTTGATCCATAGCTCATCTTCTGGCTATATTTCTGCCTTTGGCTCTTGGCCAGCCTATGATTATTGTCTCACCAGCCTATCTCATCGTGTTTGGTCTGTCAGAAGCTGCCCTTAGCTGCAGCCTGACACGAAGATGGGCTCCAGGCCTCACAAATATTGCATAAAAGGAACAACAGATTTTGACCAGTCTTGGAGGGACAGGATTGCCACACATATTGCAAAGTTGTATATTCTTTTAAATGTGTTTGACATTGTAAGTCATGCCACTGTTGTCAAAATACATGCAACAGCAAGATACAAATGGCGATGCTGCTGCTTAGTGTTATTTCCAAACTAGAAAAGGGCAAATCAAATCAAATCTGGAAGGAAATGCAACTTTACATGTTATTATACTGACACAGAAAGACTATTTGAAAGGATCTTACACTAAATACGGACAATCTAGGTCCATGATAGAAATTCCATTAGATATTTCTTGTTAAGTTTTTATAGCAAAACATCAACCATATGAGAAAACCAAGTCATTAAGTACACTAATAACAGAAAGTTTAAGGAATCTTTTTCTTGGGGCCATATTTACAAACTACACTTTCAAAGCAGTATTTGTTTCAGCTGCTTGCTAAAATTGGAAAGATTGATGCAAGAAATAATACAATTCGCCACTAGAGGGTACTATTAGGAAAACAATTGTCAATCCACGCACAGAAAAATTATTCAAGTGCCGGCTTGTGTCTGTGTGTATCTTCAAGTTGCCTCTCAATTTATATAGGCCCCTTGAATTTCATATGGTTTTCTTACTCAAGGAAGACTCAGAGGTGGTTTTACCAGTTCCTTCCTCTGAAATAAGTAGCCACTTATATTCAAGAGGGAGGTAACAGAAAGATGGGGAGAATTTCTACATTTTTAAAAATATATTTCTCATTTTAATTTTTGATTAATTTTAATTTTTAACTAAAAATACACTTTTAAACAAACCACTCCAGTAAGGATTGGGTATGCCTGATGGCCACAAAACACTGAGTACTTGTGAGGGGACAAGAAACCTGGGATGTGTGTAATCTGATATTGTGGAAATGGGCATAGCTAGCTGAAACCTTGCATAGAAGGACATTACACTGCATTTCTGAGTAGCTAACAGAGAAGATACCATTTTCATACACAAACAGTGATCTTTTTTTCCTCCTCTGGCCATTTCCACACGACACCGCTATAGAGCCGTTTCAACAGCCTATGGAATCCTGGGGTTTGCAATTGAGGGAGGGGCATTTAGAATTCTCAGCCAGACAACTCTTTGGCCTCAGTTTCTGCATGACAAAGCTCTTCCACGTTGTCTCGCTGCAGTCCCAGGTCCAGAAGGGAGCGTGCCAGCAACGCTCCCCTCTGCACCTGCTCGGTCCATGCGGAAGAGAACGCAATGGCACCACGTCTTCCTTCCTCAGCGCAACCGGGCTTTTTCCATTGCTGTGCTACAGAAGGAAGCGTCGCCAATTTGCTTCCGCATCTTCCATGTGGCCAGAAGTGATGGGAGTGCCGTGTGATTGCAGGCACAAAACAGATTTTTTCCATTTTGCGAAAACTGCGCAATGCTCTGCAACAGGATGGCAGTGGGATGGCAACGACGTCATGCAGAAGCACGACCTGCTGACTGCTGCCATCCTGTGGCAAAAACGCAACAGCAACATTGTGCAGAAAGGGTCTAAACTACAAACCCCAGAATTCCACAGAGGTTGAAAGTGGAAAAATAGCACTATAACAGTGTAGTGTAGAAATGGCCTCTGATTGCCAGTTCTACTTGTAGCAGTAGCACTTCAGGTCATGGGACCTGCTGAGTACAGAGTGTACCTCATCTGGAGGAACTACTGCACCCAGGCTCCTTGGGAGAAAAAAAGCTATCATCAAATCTGTCTCCAGCACCTGGTGAAGCTGGCCTGTGTTCAAGTGCCAAGAAAACAGGTCCAAATGCAAAAGTCTAGAGCCTGCAGGCAAGGTCAGAAACAGCACAGGTTGGATTCTAGGTGAAGAACATGGGAGATTCTAGAAGGAAGGTCTATCAAACCTAGGGCAGGTATCAGCTAACCAAAGAAGAGCTCCAAGTGGGGCTGGACTGAAAGCTCAGCTTACATATTATTCTAACAAAGTGCAGAGTAAAAATTGGTCTCAGCTAGGAATCAGTCTAAAGGATGTTCATTCCTCCCACATGGAGGCCTGCCTTCCCTATTAAAAGTGGCATGGTGCTTTTTTAAACCCTTCAGTGTTGTGGCATGCAGACTGTTACACGCGCGGGGAAATCACCACCTGTCAGTGCTAAGTGTGAAGGGCACACCCAAGCCTGCCCAGCCTGACACTTCTTTGTGTTCAGGTCTGAAAGAGCCTGGGAGATCTCTGAACCAAGCCAGGGCCAGGACAAATTAGTCTGCCTTAGTTCTCCCTCTCTGAGAATGCAGTCCTTTCCTCACTCTTGTCCCCCCTTGGCTTCTTCCTTTTAGGACTCTCCCCCTTTACTGCCGTCCCTAAATCTGCCCTTCTCCCAGATATAAGGATCAGCAGTGATTTATATTTTCCAAGACGGTAGTACTGTTGGCACTAAGGTCAAGATGACATTATTGGCGTGTATATTCCAGGATTCAAAATAAGACTCTGTGACACTGTTTTACAGAACACAGAACTTCAAACACTTATTGTAACACTGTTGCTTTAAATGTGTTTTGTATCTAAATGTTTATAAACAGCATACCATTCTTCTCTCTTTCTCTCTTTCAATTCATTCACTGTCTTTCGTACACCCAATTTCTCAGTTCTCTCCTCCACAGAGCTCTTTAACTCTCCAACCTCTCCCAAACACACCACAAATCTCACTCCTCTTCAAACACACATCAGACAGTTAAAATCTGTTGTTTTCCTCTTTCCACCAGTCCCTCCCCTGGGCTGTCCAAAGTTACATTTCACCAGCCAATCAGTTTAAACACTCTCAGTTGCCAGGGAGGCTCTGTTGTCAAGACTATATCAGGTTTGTCACAGAGGAAATTAGAGTGTACTAGTTGCACTGGAGTCCTCAAATCTACAAGCAACAACTAGAAGACAGCCACTAGTTCTGACAATTCTTTTACATTTGAGAAGGCTGCATAAGAATATATTAGAAATGCAAAATGATCGGCATTCTAAGGCCTTTACCGCACAACTTTGTCATCCCGGTATGGCAACACATTGCTTCCGATCCAGAACACATGCCATCGCACGACATCATTGCAGTCCCAGCTGCTGTCACTTCCCCATCTGCTGCTGTCACATGCTATATCATTACCAGAAAAAATCCAGTAATGGTCCTCTTTCCCATGACAATCTCATCAGCTGTGGGTGTGCAGCAAGGGCAAGAGCACTTGATAGCACTTCCTTCCACAGTACAGTGCAGGAAGAGATGGGGAAAGAGACCATGCTATATCGTGGGAAGAAGAAGAGTGCTCCTAATGCTACCCATCTGCCAGCAGCCAACCAGGTACAAAGGGGAGCATTCAGGCTCCATTCCCATCCCGGCAATGGCAATGCTGGGATCCCACCAGAATGATGCGATATCAAAGCATGGTGTAATAAGGGCCTAAGAGTTACAGATGTCTGAGAAAAAGAAGCAGTGATGAGGATGAGTCATTTTCAGTTATCTAAAATCTCTTCACCTCTTATCTCTCTGACCCAACTTCTCCAGGATGTAAACTAATACTCTTAAAAATAGTTCCACCTCTTATTCCCTACCTATATTATCCTATTTCTACTAAAAATGGCACCAAGTTAGCACCCTTATAGAACTTTCCAACCTTCAATGGAGCTCTTACATGATTTTTTTTTTCTTCAGACATTGGTACCTTTACTTCTTAATCAGAATTGCTAGCTACTGCTCTTTTCATCAGATTATTGATGATGCTTCTATGACCACACTCTCTCCTGAGTACAAGAGACCTATTTAAGAAGCTCTCCTTCTGAGGAGACTATCTAGGACAAAGGTATGTTTGAACAGAAGAATGCAGCTGCAACCTTTGTTGTATGACCTGCAGGAATATATATATTAATACTCATGGCAACTATCCAACTGCTAGTCTTTAGGCAGCCAAAATAACACCACACATAAAGTAACACCACAGACAAAAGAAAGCAGCAGTCTGGAGGGGATCTGGAAGTTTTGCAGAAGTACAAAAGGTCTTTAGTGGAGGGAAAAAAAAACTGGAGAGAGGGATCCACAACAATTCATTGGAGACTGATCATGATCAAACATATTATTCGGGGTATGGGCAGGGATGGAATGGGGTCTCTGAATCACAGAGTGGAGCAGTCCACACTGCTTCACATCTGCAGCTGTAGCTTCTTCCTGTTCTAGTCAATCTCCAAACAAACTTCTGCAGTTGAAACTTTTTTGTTGTTGTTCTTTTAAAAAATCAAGATTACATTCTCAAGGACCTAAGACAGGCAGGAAATCAACACTGCAGACTCTGAATATTACTTTTCAGGTATTGAGTATAATCCTGTGTTTTTTCCCAGGGGTTATGGGGAATAATAATAAAAAAAACCCAGTAGTTTGATAATGGCTTCTCTTTTGCTATGGGAGGTATTAAAAACATTTATCACTGACTGTTTATCATTGACTCACAATCATTTTTTCCACAGCAGTTTACTTGAAGATTTCTTGCATTAACTTTAAGTATCTGGGAAAATAAGAAAAGAATTTGAAATGCAGGCTGAAGTTTGGTAAATGATCAATCAACATTTACTTCTTGAATGTCTCTTCCAAATGCAATTTTCAGAAAATATAAATACCCACCAGGTGTGTGCTTGATCCTGCCTGGATCTTAAAAACAGGAGCTGGGAAGGGGTTGGGCAAAGGTAATAACGAAATCTTCTTACCACAAGCCATGGTTCTAAGACTAAAAGAAACATCTGGATTTTTAAATTTTGGCCATTTCCGCACTAGACTGTTATAGTACTATTATTCCACTTTCAACATCATATGGAATCCTGGAGTTTTCAGTTCAGGGAGGGCCCTTAAAAGGCCTCAAATGGCCCTGGATAATTTCTGGCCAGTTTCCAATGATTAATTATTTGATAAAGTGCATCTCACCTCCAGGTTCTGGATCATCTAAATCAGTTTCAGACTAGCCTCAGGCCTCACTATAGTGACCTTTGTGGTGGACCTACACTGGGAACTGAACAAAGGGAGTCTGTCCCTGTTGGGTTCTGTGGGACCTCACAGCAGTTTTCAGCCATGGCAACTTTCTGGGTCCAGAGCTGCTTTATCCACTAGGCACTTTAGGCAGAGGGCCTAGGCTTAGGCCTACAAAAATTTTAGGCATATGAAAACAGGATTTTAGGGCCTACAAAAACATCCCTAGTGATATGTCAAGGCAATGTGAGGAGTCAAATACAAGAGTGCCTAGGGCCTATGAAAACCTTAATGTGGCTCTGTCTGGGCCATCTCTTGGGAAAGACTTGGAGGATCTGTTTTATAGCAGCATTGGTTCTTCCAAGAGGGAGAGTTCTGGAAGGGTGATGCTGAGGTCCTCCTATTTGATCATTTGCTTATCGGTTTGGTCTTGTTCCCCATGCTCTTTAACAGATACATAAAATTGTTCATGTGGTATTCTGGGGTTTAGTACCACCTGCAAGCTGATGACATCCAACTCTCTTCTCTCTTTCTAAATCCAAAGATACTATTTGAGTTCTGAACAAGTGTCTGGAGGCAGTAATGGACTGGATGAGAATTAAGCTTAACCCAGACAAGACAAAGGTGGCTTTGACTAGTTGTAAGGCAGAACAGAAATAGGAATTCAGCCTATCTTGGATTCAGCCTGTCTTGGAATGTATTTTTTAAAAACCTTATTTCAATACCACTATGAGGATGAAAGCCACCATGTGCATACTGAACTTATTTGCTTTCTGGCTGTTGAAAGCCACCCGAAAGAGACAGGCAGATAAGATAAGGGGAGTACTTGAATGCCTTACTAGATCAAGGCAGGTTTCCAAAGAAACTGTGGTGAGCCCATTATTGAATAAATATCACCTGGATCCCACCATACTGAAAAACTGTAAGGCAGGCTCCAGTATGCTGTTTTGGGCAAGATGCTGGAGTGTGTGATAGCCTTCTAGCTCCATGCATTCGTGGATGAAACAAATTATCTAGATCCATTTCAATCTAACTTCAGGCCTGGCTATGGGAGAGAGAAAGTTCTGGTCACCTTGGTGGATGACCTGTGCAGGGAACTAGATAGGATTGTATGTCCCTGTTAGTTCTTAGCATTCAATACCATCAACCATGGTATCCTTCTGGGATGGGACTTGAGGGCACTGTTTTACAGTGGCTCTGGTCTTTCTTGGAGGGGCAGACTTAGAATGTGGTAGTGGGGACAGCTTTTCAACCTCCTGGTCACCATCCCCTTAGGGCTCAGTTTTATCTCCCATGCTGTTTTATATTAACATGAACCACTGGGAGAAGTTATCCAGAGTTTAGAGGTCTGTTGTTATCAGTACGTTGATGTTATACAGCTTTGTATCTTCTTTCCATCCAATTCCAAGGAACTGTTTCTGTACTAAACCAGTATGTGTTGTCAGTAATGAACTGAACAGGGGTGAACAAATTGAAACTTAATCCAGACAAGACAGAGATTCCCCTAGTCAGTCAGAAGGCCAATCATGGAATAGGGACACAGCCTGTGCTGTTTGGGATTATACTCCCCCACAAATCTCAGGTTCATAACTTCGGTGTTCTCCTAGATCCTTATATAAGGATCTCCTTATATAAGCCCATGAAAATTTTAAGATCTGCAGGGGAGGGCAGCCCAACTAGGTGTGGTCGGTCAGGACACAGGAGAGAGCCTTCTCTGTTGCAGCTCCCAGGCTGTGGGACTCCCTTCCACCAGAGGTTCAGTTGGCCCTCTCCCTGCTCTCTTTTGTCCAGCAAGTGAAGACATTTTATTCAGACAGGCCTTTGAATTTTAATTATGGAGCAGTAGTGTGTGTGTAAAATGGTGTGCTGTATTTTTAAAAATCTTTTATGAAAACTATGTTTTAAATACGTTTTTATTGTTTTTAACTGCTTTTAATAGTTTTGTTATTTAATTTTCAACTTTTGTTAAGTTAACATTTTAGCTGGATCTTTTTTTAAATGATTGTCAGCCAATTTGAATCCTATTTTGGGAGGATTATGTGAGTCGTGTGTGTGTGTGTGTGTGTGTATACATATACATATATAGTACATACGACTGTACGTAATATATATAAACATATATATATATGGGGAGAGAGAAAGAACATACATATGACAGTGTATATAGTACATATACATACACACACACACACACACACACACACACACACACATACCCATATCAATATATATCTGTATAAATGTATAAAATGTTATAAAACTTTGTAGAAATAACACACAGATACATATAACTAATGTTTTTATAAGTTTTTAATCCATTCTCTTTTAATATCTCGTATTTTACATTGGGTTTCAATACTGTGGAAAAGGTGGAATATAAGTGAACAAAACATTTGTCAGTTTGTTTATTGGATTTAAATCCTACCTTTTCCACAATATTTCCAAAATATGAAAAGAGAATGGATTAAAAAATTTCAAAAACATCAATTATATTTATATTTATATGTATATGTATATGAAACAATCTGTAGAATTAAAACCTTTTTAAAATGATTATAAGATGTGATATAAGAAACAATAAAACAACACATTACTAAAAGCCCATTGCAGTACTAACAAATGTAAGCTATGGTGCCATTGCTATTGTGTCTGAGAGATCCCCTGCCACTATCTCTCCCCACTACTGCTGCTGCCCAGTGGCTGTTTGGCACATTTAATAAGAGCATTAGATACTGGTATACCTCAGTTAACAAAGTAGATATGTTCTGAGACATTAAGGCTTCAAGATAAAATTTGGTACTAGAAGTAGAAATAACATGGAAAAAATAGAGATAGGGATAGGTTCCTACAACACACCCACACACAAAAATTATGATTCATCTAACTTTTTTTATTCAAAACTAACATTGTACACATATGAGATGTAACAACTATGTACTACCTCTTACGTTCCCCATCCCGAGGGATGGCAAAATTGGTGAGAAATATTAATTTATAAAATGAGACACTTATGGCTGAGAAATATGTGGTAGCAGGACATTGGCTATAAGCGTGTGCTAGGTTAGGATGAATTCAGCATGACCAGGTCATAACTTCAAGAGGATTAGACACAAACCACTGACATTAATGGGTTTGTGATCCTCTCAATGACCTGACCTCCAAATACAATAGTAAACAAAACTGCTCAGGTATGGCAGGCAAGCACCTGCTGCACGCATTTCCTGCAGAAACCTTTCCCATTCACTTTTCCTAACCAAGACATTAAGAGGCTGTCAGGACTCCCATCAATGTTCTTGTCACCTAAAGTTAAGACAATCAGCCTGTTCTAGACCTCTTTTGTTTGCTCTGCAAGAAAGCAATTAACACATACCCTTTCAGGACGGGAAATAGAGCATAAAAAAACCAACTCCAGCCCGGGTATTTTGCTAGCACTTTGGGCATTGCACTGCACCCCAGACTCTCATTCTTCCATGCTGCCTTCAAACTCTTGTGTAAGCCAGTCTTCTTCAATCTTCTATTTCAAGTCCAGTAAACATTACCCCTTCCATCCAAAATCTATCTCTATCCAACTTTTCTCACCTTTTCCTTCAATAGCCCTGTATGGTTCATGAGATGGCTTGATTTCTTGTGTGTGTCTAGCACAGCAATCTTGTAATGGTATGACACAACAGTACACTATTGCACTTTTGCGCTATAATGCTTAAAAATGTATTTTTAAAAATTATAAGTTTTAAGTCAAAGGAGAAATTTAAAATAAAAACGGGGAGGTGGTAGATTCCAAATTTGCCAGGCCATGGGAGTCGCTGAGGGAGGGACAAGCTGGGCATGCTCTCACCCCACCAACTCCTGGATCTGTGATGACAGGAAGTGCTATCAAGCTCTATTTTGGTTCCACACTGAGCTGGCTGACTGGATTGAATCACTAAAGGATAATCTTAATAGATTTTTTCTGGAAATAGAATAATGCAATTTGGCAATGCTTGGCAACAGGATAGCAGCTGGATAATGACATCATGCAGTAGCACAATTCCTGGACAGGAAACAGCCCACTGCAGTTGTGGTATAGCAATGTTGTACAGAAATGGCCCGTCTTTCTGTATATTTATAATTTCACTAAAGTCACTGATTGTGAGATCACATATCATTCTTCTGTTAATTATATTTCATGGTAATCCTTCAGATTTTAGAGGGAAAGAAGAATTCAGTCATTTCTGCAACTTTAAAGCTCACAGCTTCATGCATTTTAGAGATATTTGTTTGTGGCCACAAATACTGTTGGCTTTCTTCTGGAGTATCCATTAAAGATAGCCGAAATGGATTTCGGGCAGTCCATACTCAGCTGATGACAAATCTTGACTTTAAAAGATAGTTAGATGCATATATATATTCAGGCAGATAGCATGAGGCATTACCGAAGAATTTCCACTAGATGGAGTAATCCTCAAGAGAGTGGAATATATTTTTCCCTTTGACCAAAAAACCTTAGAATTTATAGTTGCTGAACAATATGCAAGCAACAGCAAAACTAGCAAATACATAGGGACTGAACGGAAATGGAGAAAGCTTTTTTAAGGACTAAAACTCTGTCTCTGAGCACTCAAAAATGTCCTACAGGGGACATCTTAAATGGAAAGAAGATTGAAAAACTGAATGAAGAACCCTTATAATAAGAATTAAAGAGAAATTTCTTTTGGTAGTTTATGGTGCTTACATTCAATATGCATTTTTAAAGGATCCAAAACATCTTCATAACAAGCAAGCATAATCAACTGAGTACCAAGGTTAAAGCTGTTTCATACAAGCTGTGAATTTTGTTTTGTGAATAAGGTGCTTAAAGAGCATAATTTTTTGTTTTTTTGTTTTTTACATTCACATAACTTCCTGTGTTCTGTCTCAGGCCATATTTCATACTGTCCAACATTTCACAGAAAGGACAGGTGTAATCAAGGAACATCAGAACATGGTCAAGATAGGAAAAGTTCTTAACGAACAAACAAGCAAGCAAGGGGAGGCTGCAGAAATTTGCTTTTGCCTGAGCCTATGGGGAAGGGCAAGATTCCATCTCCTCTACTCCTCTTCCTCTGCTGAGTTGAGTGCAAACTACATTTGTACTTTGAACTCAGTTTGAAGCAACTGAAGTAATCTGAAGCCAAAGAGGGAAAGTGAGAGGAGGAGAGAGAAGTTCAGACATTGCTGCTCAGAGAGGGGACAGAGGAAGATGAACTGGGACTGTTTCTGCTAATCAAGACAGTTGGAAGGTATAGTATTCCAAAACAGAATTAGTCAAGTCTGAATCCTTTACTTTTAAATGTGATTCTCTGTTTAAGCTTGCTCCATATTTTGTTGCACTTGCTGTTAGAAACAAATAAGCTAATAAAGAAACAATCATTTAAGACTTCGTAAAAAAACTGTCTCTTTTCCATGCCATAAATTGTATTGTTCGATCATGAAATATGTAACATTAGCTCATGAATTGCAAATAAGCAGGATGGTATAATAAAAAGTAGCATGGCATGGATCTTAAGACTACAAGTGGACAGAAGCTCTTGGGAGGGGACTTTCTCCCCAACAATGGTGCATGTTCCCACACCATATTGTCGAGGAGGGCCCACCAACTCTCTGGATAATTTTTTTCAGGGGTACAAAGGACAGCAAGAGTAATGAAGGAACAGAAAATCTACCAGTTTACTGGATTCCTTCAAGTCATGGCTCCTAGAACTCACATGTACATGAATTGTATCTGGTGCAAGAAAAAAAACAGATTCATAAAAATGTATTCAATATAATGACATTTATTGCTGATTGTGTGATACACATCCATGCCATCAGGTCGGAAATCATATTGATTAAACTTGGCAGACTCAACAACCAAGCTATGCAGCTATATTTTAGTCCATGCAGTAAAGTAGCCTATACGGGCAACAACTCACTGATAAAGTTCAGAACTGAAGTGGAGACTAAGGGATAAATCCAACTGTTAATCCTAATTACAGTACAGCTGTTGAGTCAACTGCTGAATTATACTTCAGCATTCAAATTAATCAAATTGATTCAAATGGTCTATTCTATTTGGAACTATAAACTGGATTTAGGTCTACAATGTAGACTAGTTTGAAGGTAGCATAGTTTCACCTATTTGCATAGTCTACATCTTTCTTTCCATGATCATCACTTGGGTGGTGGCAACATCTCCTTTACTTCCTGTTTGGTCAGCAATTGTCAGTTACAATCTTCAGTACAACAGCAATTGTGTACCAGCTATAAGACATAAAATGGTAGAAGTGATTAAGCAGTATGTTCTTCAGTTTTAGGTAACCAAGAAATGCTTCCTGTCACGTGTGCCATTCATATACTGATCATAATATGATAGCTTTTTTAAAGAAAAATCTTTATTTGGTTTTTCAGGGTCTTTAAAAATGATTTTAATCACAAGTTCCCCATCTTCACTCCCACTCCTATCCCTACTACTTCATCTTTTAATTAGTGAAATTTGCTTGTTACAGTAGGTTCGGTAGGAGGCCCAGGGGAGGGATAGAAGACAGGAAGTGAGCTGAGGAAGTAGGAACACAGAAGTAGCAAAGCATGGAAAAAGAAAGAATGGGGAGAGGAAAAATAGTTGTTTGTTGGCTTGTGCTGTGTGGTATACTCCAACTATTACTATCTTTTTAACAATTCCACAAATAAAGGATATTGGACTATTTAGATTAAAACCTGTTCCATTACATCAGTTACTAAAATGGCTATGGTTGGATTGCTGCATTATGTGTTGTGAAGTAACAGACTGCACATTTGCCAGAATTCTGAACAGAAAGAAAGGCAATGTAGTGAATAAATGAAATAATTTTTTTAAAAAAGTCTGGGTATACCCAAGCCAAGCAATTTTCTGAACAATGATGGAGGAAAAGAGTTTAACTGCACTACTCAACACTCACTTCCCAAGGCTTTACGTAGGAGATTAATTAGACTGAACTATTGTAACTTGTATGCAGGCTGAATAATATAAGGAAGCAGTGCACACCCATGGCGTCATAGAAGTTTGGAATTAGAGTGGGATTCTGTTTCTGTCCCTAGAGATTCTTTAGATCTTTTCAAGCCTGCATGGAACATTTTTAGACCAGACAAAAATATACAAATGTGAAAACACCTGTTGTAGACCAAGTATGAGTTTCACCATCTGAGCTCATTTAAGAACCCTTAACCAACATTTTATAAGCATGACTCACCAGATTAAAATTAAGCTTAATATGTGGCAGCATGGCAGCTATTAGAAATACTACTCATTTTCTCACACAGTAGTTATCTACTGATAACAGCTGGGGCTTTGGGAGCCTTAGAATTACCATTACCTATTGACAATACTGCCTGTTCTATACATAGCCTGATTCTATAAAAGTAGTCCTTTCCTGATACTCCAATTCCATCCACCTTCCTATGCTGCAAATCCTGTTATCCCCAATCAGATGGCCATTGCATCATCATATTTCACAGATCCACAGGAAAACAATGTAGTTATTATTTCAACCAGTGGTAGAGTAGTGTGCGCCACACATTTGGAGAGCTACAAATTATAGAATGCATTTATAAAAGATCTCATAGAAACAACCAGTCATTTAGTTATACAGTCATAGAAATGTACAGAACCACAAGGTCCCTCTATTCCAATACAACCACACCACTACCACCACCTACACCACTGCAAGAATCCACAGCTGATAGGTGGCTGCTTAGATACTTCTAGCAAAAGAGAACCCATCACTCTCTGAGGAAGTCATTCAATTGGACACTTTTTATCTTTAAGACATTCTTACTTATGATAAGTGGAAATATCCTTTCTTATAGCATGAACTCATTACTTTCTGTCCTGTCCTCCAGAGCAGCAGAAAACAAGCATCATCATCATCATCATCCTTGCTGTTGTTATTTTACAGGTACAATTTTTCATTAACTTTTTTCTCAAAGGAAATTTTAGCAATTCCCTTTCAGCTGCAAGAATGTCTTTGACAACATTCATTCAGGGCTTATTTTTCACAAAATTTGCAAAAATTTGGCAAGGACATGTTTTCTGCAGTCTCAGAACCTTTGTTAATAATCTTTAGAAAACAGGTAAGGGCTCCTGCAGATGGAGACAGGCAAATGTTGAGCCCATTTTCAAAAAGAAGGAAAAGGCAGACCTGAGCTATCTGCTTGATATCAATACTAGCAAAAGTTGTCGAACAGGTTATCAGTCAGTCAGTCTGTAAGCATTTAGCAAAGAATGCTGAGATTACGAAGAACCAACACAGATTTCTCAAAACCACATCATGGCAGACTAATTTTACCTCTTTTTATCTGAGTGAGTAGATGTTTGTCCCATTCACGGTACAGTGGGCCCTTGATATCCGCTAGGACTTGGTTCCAGGACACCCTATGGATACCAAAATTCGTGGTTGCTCAAATCCCATTATGTGCAATGCAAAGTCAAAATGGCAAAATCAAACTTTGCTTCTGGGATTTTTAAAACTATTTTCAACCTGTGGTTGGTTGAATCCATGGATCCAGAATCCACAGATCTTGAGGGCCAATTGTATAACTCATGGTAACTCTAACTGATCTATAGTATCATATTTTGCTTGGGGAGGACACCACTGAAAGCCACTGAAAGCTATATGAAACTGGTTTAAAGCCCTCTTAAAAGAAACCAGAGTCTTACAACTCTAAGAAGAACTTCCATAGTGAAGGGGCCACCATTGATGAAGCTAGTCTCTTAAGTCACAACTAATTTAAATTCAGTTTAGCTGGGTCAGCTCTTAGTGTGCCAAAGTTTGTTCAGTGCCATGCATGTCTGCTACCTGGTGACTAAGGGGAGGCTGTCATTGAAGTCGCTTACTTAGAACTATTTACTTGGCATACATCTTTCCTGCAATGGACTGTTTATTGTGCACTGTGGTAAGTAATGTGTGAGTTAATAACTCGTATCCAGATTGCCAACAAATATGCAAGAGAAGAGTCTGTTTTGTTTTTTTGCACTGGTTATAGACATTAACTTCATAAAATTTTACTGTTACATTCTATAACATCTGTTATTGTTTTGTTATTTGCTTATGAATTTGTGATTTATTTATTGGGGGATGGTGTCCATATTTGTCATTCATTCATTTAGTATATCTTACCTTTCAAGGTTTTCCCAAAGTGACTTACAAAATGAAACAGTAAAATGCCATATCAAATTATAAAGCTGCTTAAGTTTAACTATGTTTATCATAAGCTAGTTAAAATGCAACACCATGCAATACAGCCCAAAAATGTAACTGCAGCAAACACAATCAACTTTTCAACTGAAAACCATACAAAACTGGTTTAACACCCTCTTCAAAGAAACCAGAGTCTTACAGCTCTAAGGAGAAACTAGAGTCTTACAGCTTTAAAGAGAAATTCCATAGTGGAGGGGCCACCACTGATGAAGCTGGTCTTTTAAGTCACAACTAATTTTAAATGAGTTTAAATGGGTCAACAATAAGTATGTCGAAGTTTGAATCTAATGCAGTCTGTATGCATTACAGTATAAACCTATGTATGTTTACTTAGAAATACATAACACTGTGTTCAGCACTTGTTTCCAATAGTAAGCATGCTTAGGATTGCAGTGCCAATTGTTCTGAAATAAGACTGGTAACAATGGAGTTAGAGAATTGGAAGGGGACAAGAGGTCATCTAATAAATTAAGGAATAAGACTGCATATATTCATTCTACAAAAGGAACTGACAGATAGGAGCACACACATTATCCATAGACCTCATTGTAGTAGCTGACCAATGCACAATTGCTATTGGTATCTATTATTAAATTCAAACACAATCTTGCCATTATATTAATATTAATGTACTCAGCATGTTCATGTTTGTCTCAATCGTGCCTTTTCATACTGTGGTTCTTTTAGCAGCTGGACAACCACATGAGCATCACTGACTAGCTTCGGAAAAGGAAATGCACTTGTCTACATTTGGTGCTAACCAGCGAGACACACCTTACTTCCCTTGCTGATAAGCAAAGGGAGAATCAGTAACTCATTACAGCTGTTAAATGGAGTGTTAAAACAAGAGACTTTAAACTGGTAATTGAAAAGGAGGTAGAGCTGGGCGTGGAAAGTTTACTGACCTTTTCTCAGAAAGTAATGGAATAAATCATATGGCTTGACAACTATGGCTTATCTTTGTTTGCCCTTATCTTTCAAGCCAACTGTAGGGACTTGAATTTGGCAAGTTCACAAAGGGAACATTCCAGCAGAGTGCTTCCGTCATAGTCCCATTCTTTTCGCTCTGAAATCAAAAGACAGTCACTCCATGACTGAAAAAACTGTATCATAATCATGTTGAGGAGAGAAATATGGTTATCTCACTTGTGCAATGGCCTCTTTATACCTTATTCACCTAGCCCAAAACAAATGTGATATTTGGCACTTCAAAATCGGTTTTACATAGTTTTAATTCTAGCAGCAGGTATGAAGCAGCATTTCACATATAAAGAAAACTAGTCTTACAGCAGGGGACCAAAATACTACAGTAAACGTAAAGATCTTTGAATGCTTGTAGCTAATTATGGAATGTGGGGAGGAAGGAAAAAAGGAAGTGAAAAGTTTTAAAGCTTTGATCTTGGATCCTGGAATTATTTAATGGGAAGCCATCAGTGCTGATTCTCTACCCTGCTCTTTGAATGCAAAAGGTGGGATCCCATAGAAAACCCCCATCATTCATCCCCATTTTCTGAAACTTGGGTTTAACTTCTCTGTCTTTTGATTATTGCCACCACCACCACCCAAATAAGATTCCACTGTTAGAACCCATTCTCCTCCCTGTAAGTTGACTCTAGCCTATATGGATGTTTTCTCCCTGTAGAGAGGGAACCAGCTGTTGAGTTATAGAAAAGGACCTGGACTCCCTTAGTCAAAGGACTTGGAAGCATTAGCTTGCACAAAAGCAAGGAGAAATGATCTACAATAGCAAACCCAAAGTATGTAAAAGCAAGAATCTATGACATGATCAAATGAAAATACAGATGAAGAATAATCCATTATATAAGCAGAAACAATATATATATAGAATAATAATAGAATAAACAATCCAGTGTCTGAAAGCATGGCACTAATTGGGATTCTCCGAATGACACGGAATGGGAACAACCCAAAAAAGGCTTACTCAATGTTTACAGTCCAATTTCTGAGTAACCATATTCCCCATACAAACCTGTCAAAATCTTAAGATCTAAAGCTAAGGGCTTTCTTTCTCTCAGTCCAGCCACCAATATAGGGTCACTTGATGTGGACATGAGAGAGAGCCTTCTCAATTGTTCTCCCACTATCTGGAATTCACTTTCACAAGAGGCTAGGCTGCACCCTCCTTGCACCAACAGGCAAAGATCTTTTTCATTTAAGAAGACTTTTACTATGTAATTGCTCTCAGAGAGGCTTCTTATTGGGGTATGTGATTTATCTTTTAACCTCTGTGTGTCTTTTAAATAATTTCACACTGTTTTAATGTGTTGGTCTCATATTTTAAATTTAACTTTGGGTTTTAATTGATTCCTTTGTGATCTGCTTCAGGTCCCACCCTAAGAGGAAGGTGCACATCAATGAAATTGATATAATATGATAAAATATAAGACAAGGATCTCAGGTTTTGGAGTCACTAAAGGCATTTTAAAAAGTAAATATAGAATCATTCCAGTGACAATAGCAGAAGAGTTGGTGAAGGGGAAGGTTTTAATTCAGTTCTAAGCTGCTGAAGTAAACTGAGGACAAAGGAGGAAAGGGTGAGGTGAGAGAAACTGAGACCTTTTAAACTTAAAAGACTCTAAGAGGCCCCCAAATTGTGGCAAAATTGATCTAGGTTTGTAGTAGTATTTTAAGTTTTTTTTAAGTTTCTAAAAAATTCTGAAAGGGATATTATCCAAGGTCCAAGGGGAGCAAAGCAGCCTAACAAATTTCTGCCTTTTGCTCAGCTGTGGTGAAAAATGATTCCCATTTAGGCAAAAGAAAATAACAGAACAGAAAGAACTTAAACTATACATTGAATATGCCTATCTGGCAGTGAATGATCCAAAGGGGGGTGGATATTAAGAACTGTTACAATTGTTAGACCCAGGATCTAGCAGTTATGAGCAAATAACACTTTAGGACTCTTTAGGAAAGTATCTTTAGAAAATGAAATTGTCAATGTTGTAATTCTTTTATCATCTGTATTGAGACTATACTTGGAGTATGTGCACACTTCTGATCAGAAGAAGAAAAGTGGAGATGCAGAAATAGTCTACAATGGTTCAAGAGGATTGTAATGGGGCCTTTTTTGGTACAGAAGAAACGATTAAGCAAAGGGAGGAAGAAGTTTATAAAAGTATGCATAGAGTGGAGAGGAACGGGCTAAGGAAATGGTATTTTCCCTCTCATAATACTAGAGCCCAAGTTTATCCAATGAAGCTGAGTGACAGGAGACTTATGACAGATAAAACAGGTACTTTATGAAGCACATAATTAAATTGTGGAATTTGCTGCCGCAGAATGTAGTAATGACTGCTGACTACCATCCTGTTTCCTATAGCGAGAGATCAGATGCCAGTGGGAAGCCCAAAAGTAGGCCATGAGCTCAATTCATTGTGTGCCTTCAAGTCATTTCTGACTTATGGCAACCTTGAGGTAACTCTATCATGGGATTTTCTTGGCAAAGTTTGTTCAGAGATAGTTTGCCTTTGCCTTCCTCTGAGGCTGAGAGAGAGCTAGGATTTGCCCAAAGTCACCCAGTGAGTTTCCATGGTGGAGTGGGGATTTGAACCCTGTTCTCCAGAGCATAGTCCAAAGCTCAAACCACATTGGCTATGAGCACAACACCACTCTCCTAATCCTGCTGCCCAAGCACTGGTATTCAGAGGCTTGTTGCATCTGATCCAGAAAAGTCCATATGGCCATTTTAAGAAGGAGCCATTGGTAGCATTGTTCTGTATCAGGTTGGCAAAATGCAGCCTCTGCCCTCAATGTGCCCCCTGTCCCTTTTTATGGCTCCTGAAGTCCCACAAATTATCCCCAACCATCTGACTCAATTTTTTTGAAAAAAAATTCTTCTTTTTAAATACTTTTTTAAAAAGCTTAAGTTACAGCAAAAAATTGGTATCTTGACTCCTGCTTATCTCTGATGGCCTCCTCAATCTGAAATGCAAAGTAAGTCAGGAAATAACCCAAGTATCAACTGAAAACTAAAGTGGAAGTGATGTCACATCACTTCTGGTTTTATGATGGCAATAAGGTGGAGCCTGCAAGCAGGGGGTCACCCCTGCTGTAGTCATCCTACTGTGTTCTCCATAACTTTTCTAATACCCACTCAGAATGATTGTTTATCTTGACTGAATACAATGTTGTTAAAGTAAATTATGTGTTGGATATTGTCCAGGAATAGATATTTAAAAATTCTTATTTCCTGCTTTCTACCAGCAGTGCACTGCCCTGACATTTGCAGGGAATTTCCTGGAATGACTGCATGAATTCTCCCTTAAAAGGAAATAGCAACTGGTTATATACAACAGGGCACAAGTTAATCTGAGGTGGGTTTTTTGTTTCATTTTGTTTTGCTTTTTACAATTTGTATTTATTTTGCACCTAAGATTAATTTCCATTTGTCACTGGACTGTGGATTCTTTTAAAAGTCCTCCTGCGGCCTTGATTCCCTATTACCTTCCTACACAAAAATGGTATGTTGTAGATTCAGGGATTTTTTTTCCCCAGCCTTTAAGATGCCATAGGTAAGATGAGTGCAGCCATAACGGTAACCATGCTAAACAGTATCTAAACAGAGAATGAATTATGCATCTTTACTTCCAGCTCACCAATCTTCATGCATAATTGAGAGGTTTTATGGATGATGCAGACCTGTGGCTCCTGATATAACAACATTCTCTTTTGTTTCTTTGCCCCGCATCTCCAATTGAACAATATTAGCAATAATGGCCCGGACAAATCACTCTTCCACCTGCTTCTTGACATTTTTTTTTCTGATACGCAGTACTATTATACACCCTGCATAAACTTGCACTGTAAGTCCCTGTGATTGTTCAAAAGCTTCTGCTCTATTTTGGTATCAGACAATGGTAGGAGTTCTACCAAGAATGATGGGGAAAACAGGGTTCTTGGGGGTGTTAACATTGTTTTTCTTCTACACTGTGAGAACTTACCATTCATGTCTGCCCAGCATCTTATCTTTCACCTTGTTCTTAAACAATTAAAGGAATTGCCATTTACACTGTGAATTTGCCTCAGCCCTTGCAAAAAGAAAACCCCCTGAAAACATTCCTATGGGTTTTCAAAGTATTGGAACACAGAGAAGAACATAAATGGATTTCTAAGGTTTCTGAAATGAAAGCTTCAAAGAGCCTTAGTTGTGGACCAATGGCTGTCAGACTCATAAGATTGCTAGCCATTAATCTTCAAATGCAGAGTCCCAATTATTTAAGCTGACAGCAGTTAATGTTTTGCATATGCCTTAGCTGGGATTAATCATGACCCTCTCTTTCACCTTTGAACTTCCCAGTTAGCTGAAAGATTTCTTTTGAAGGAGACTGTGCTTTATGGTTCTTTTCAGAGCATTTGCAGTTGGCTCTCTGCCAGTCTTAGAAGAAGAAATGCCTGGTGTGCATCTATGTCAATGCTAGTATAGAACTAGCAACATCTTAATGGGAAGAACGGCAATGTTAAAGGTGCTCATACAGGGTTTCAGATCTTGGTGATCCAACTGGAAGATAGGACTGGATGATAGGGTTTTGCAAGGTGACTGAGCAATTTGTCTCTAATAGATGGTTGATGCTTTGGAAATAATGTTTTGTTTCATATTTAAACCAGGAAATTTCAGATGGAAATTTCAAACACAGCTGTGCTTCTCATAAGGCAGACCAGCAGTATTTTCCCCCTCATTGTGCAGGGGCCACCGCCATATTTATGCACATTGACTACAGTTATTTCTTTTTTTTCTGGAAGCTTGCCAGGGACCCACAGCTGATAGCCAAGGAACCAATACTGATCCAGGGGGCACCGTTTTGAGTAGCACTGCTTTAAAGAACTGTTCCACAGTTTACCTAAAAAAAAATGTAATTCACTGGGCAGCTGAAAGAGTCATTTCCTTTTGATAACAAATATCAAAAAGTGGCCAAAACACATTCATTTCTCTCTCTCTCTCTCTCTCTTTTTACAATATTCCGTTTATAACATAGGCTTTTAAAAGAAAAATAACAGCATGATTATACACCTTTAATGCCTGACAGAAGCAACAACTATGCTTTGGTTAAGCATAACTGGATTCAGCATTGCAGACTAAGGCTGCTATTCTATACATATTTACTTGGGAGTAAGTCCCACTAGAGAGCCAGTGTAGTGTAGTAGTTTGAGTGTTGGACTACAACCCTGGAGACCAGGGTTTGAGTCCCTGATCAGCCACGGGAACCCACTGGGTGGCCTTGGGTGCGTCACACACTTGTTACTGCAGTCTAGGCCTACCCAGAGATAGCACCCAATATCACTTTGATATCAAACAATTCGGCTTTCCCCTTTCACCCCGCTCCACGTGTTTGTGAGGCCACTGGACAAGCACGCAAACAGGCACGGCCGATAATTGCTGGACATTCCATTCCCCACCCAGGCAGGCCAGACACAGCCGGTTCTTCGCTTCAGGGACCTCTCCGGCAAACACCTCATTACATATGTGCGATGTTAACAAAGACTTCCTGCCCTGAGCAGGCTACTGGACAAAGGTTGTGCTGTCCACTGGTAAGCGCTGCACATTTGCATACTGGCCACACTATTGTTAATTCTGCTATGATTCCATCATGCATTGTGACCTTTCCGAGACATTGTCTCGCACCCAAAACTCATTGTTCTCCCCGAGTAAGGCATAGCCTGCAGTCCCAATTCACCCTATAAAAACCCCTGATTCTGAGACCTTCCTCGGATCGCTCCTGAGTTTCAACCCGTCTTGCTGCTGCGTAGCTTGGCAAGCTCCCCTCAGCTAATCGAGCTGAGTTTCTTCTCTGCACCCCCGGCTTCTCCTGCAAGGTCCAGGATGACGAGACAGGTGTCGTATCACCCATTTTCCCCTGAAAGTCTCTATCCTTAATTCAGTCTCCAATCTCTTAGTCAGCTGTGTGACTGTGTTGTCTTTAATATTTGTTTGTATGCAATAAAATATCATTTTTATTACTTCAAACCCGTTTGGCTGCTTGACTGACCTGACCCCACAGACGCTGGGTTGCAGATCCTGCCAAGTTACCCTGCCTCTCGCTAGCTTAACTGAGTGCTCCAGCTAGTTTTCCCCAAAGTTGTGTTTCATAGTTTGGTTGTTTAGGTGTCCCTCCCAGGACCCCCAGTAAACAGGGTAACACACTCTTAGCCCAGAAAACCCTGTGATAGGTTCATCTCAGGGTTGCTGTAAGATAGAAATGACTTGAAGGCATACAAGGAGTCCCAATGAATTCATGTAGACTTATTCTGAGTAGACACATACAGGGTTTGTACTATTAGTTTCTTATTTTGATTACTCTTATACTCGTAAAAGATCATTAGAATTATCCTAGCAATAGAACAGGCACACCTGTTTTTATAGCATACAATAATATTGCAGCAGCCAATGCACAGGTAAGAGCTTATATCAACTGTCTTCAGCAGTGGGACTCTTGATTATATTTATGGTTTCCCAAAAGCATTTTGTAGGTCTCACTTTCTCAACCTTTTGACCATTCACACTATAGCAAATTATTTCACGTATCTACTAAATGATGTAACATATGTCAGACTTGCATTTAGCTCTGTCTTGGCAAGCAGGCCTAAATCAGAATTCATTTTTTGCCTGTTTTTTCATCACCATACATCTATGTACCGTGGGCCCTCCTTACCCGCAGCCTCCATGTTTTGATTTCCAGCTCACATGAAGTATCATGTCCCTATATCTAAAATGGAAGCAACATGCATGCGGACATACTGAAACATCTACAAGCATATTGCTGGCACTGAATATAATGAGACCCGAGCATTCATGAATTACAGTATTTGTGGATACTTCCCAGTATGAAGGGTACACTGTACCATGCATTTTACCTTTAGTGCATCTCACTATAAAATATGTTGATGCGAGACTGATACCTTAAATAGTCTTAAATTAAGCAAAACCAGGGAAGAGAATACTTTTTAAGCCAATGACTGTAATGTGCATATGAAATTATGTCCATATGTCAACATTTTCCTCGGCAACTGTGCCTCTGTGTGTGCGTGCGTGTGCATGTTAACTGTTGAAAGATGGAATATTGGGTGCAAAACTCTGGAAACAACTAATATCGAAACTAGTCTTAGTGCATTCTAACTAAAAAACGTATCTACCACATATACTGAAAATAAGACCCCTTGCATTTGCCAAAATGCAAATAGGAGCCTATTGGAAGAGTAGAGTTCTGAGGAGGGTTCAAAAGGATTTATAGAATTCTATTAAAAGAGAAAAAAGATACCATGTACATTACTCTACTGTTAAACATAAATAATTGGAAATGTACTATTACAGTATGAGTGGGTGAGTTGATGTATCTTCTGAAGCCCCTTAATTAACATTTACATTTTATTACTGCATTAATGGCTGATTATTATTACACTGTCTTTAATTAGTTTGCATGCTAATACACACATGAAAGTAGACCTGATTACAAACAGGCCAAATGCAAAAAGTCCTGTTAAAATTTCCCTCCACTGACCTGTGCAGAACATTTACAACAGGCGTTTTCATAGGCAACTGCGTATGATGCCCTTAGAATGAACTGTGCTGCACCACATAGAAATATTTCACCCAAAAGAGATGTTCTTAAATGTAATGTTAAAAAACAGCTCATTAAAATGATGCCGGAGGTCTCCAGCTGCATGCGCAATATCCTTGAATGCCGAAGCAACTCCAAGAGAGGAAGAAAAGCAACTGTTTTTTTCTATATACAGACCATTAACTGGAGACATATGGAAGGACAAGCAGGCTATGAAGAGGAAAACTGGTGTCCAAAAATTGGATCCAGATGCTGCTGTCTGACAAAACAAGAAGCAAGCAAAGCCAATGCAGCGCTACTGTGAATGGTGTATACAGTGTGATGCATAGTTTTAGCTATAAAATACAAGAAGTTGCAAGCAAAATAAGCCATTGCTAAATAAAAATAAAATACATTTTTGGACACATGTGTAGCTTATTAAAGCTTGTGTAGACAGTGTGTGACTATATGTGCACATATGTGGATAGGAATAATTCCATGGCTTGCTCTTGTTTGTTCCATGTGTCCAGTATCTCTTATGCATCCGACACTTACAGGTTCTAATCATCTATCGTCCACATAGTAGCATCTCATATGTCTCTGACAGCTACCAGCAGAATCTCAGAGGGCCATTCCGACTCCCTGATGTCTCCATGACTCAGCACTTTTTCCCTAAAAGGATCTATAGTTTTCTGCAGGTTCAGTTCTAATTTTGACAAAGGATCCTTGGAGATCAAAAGCATGTTTATGGTTGGGGGGGGGGAGTACAGCAAAATGACCAAAAAATTATTTACTTCCACTATCATCATCATCATCATCCCACTTTTCTCCCAATAATGAGACTCAAGGTGGCTAAAAATACATTTAAAAACAATACAGATTAAAAACTATGGAACTACTTTATCAAAACTACAAATTAAAACTTTTTTTTTAGAAAAGGTTAACTTACAATATTAAAAACATTAAAATGCATTAAAAGACTATATACAAAACAGCACCATGCACCAGTAAAGGCCCACCACAATCAATTTTTCAAAGCCTGGCAGGATAAGAATTAGAGATGGGCCAACCAAATCCTCGAATCCTTGGCAGGGATTCAAGATTTGGGAATCTGAATCCCTATGCCAAAATAGGCAAACCGAATCTTTCGAATCCGCCACCCAAACAGTTTGTTGGAGACCAGGACACCTGAAAACCTGGGAGACCAGAAACACAAGGGGAGATGGTAAGTAGGTGAATCTTTCCCTTGGACTAATAATGGCCTTTGCTAACAATTTCACAAATTACATCTAGGGTTGTATTCTAAGATATTTAAATTGACTGTAGTGGTCCTGTTTACACAGGCAGGAAAATGTGGGATTAACCCACATTTTCCTGCCTGTGTACAATGGGCCTTCATGACATTTTCAGTCTGGGGAGATCCTGAGGCAAAACAATGACAATTGTCCTGGCCATATTTCTTCAGAGGGAGGTTTGCCTTTGCCTAGGCTTTTGCTAAAGCTGAGAGAGCGTGTCTTGCCCAAGATCATCCTTCTCTCCCTTGCTTTTTAAACCCTTTTTAAAATAAGGATTCAAAAGATTCAAGATTCGTGGATTCCTAGAACCTTCCAAGGATTTGGATCCGGATTCAGAGTCGGAAAATTCTGGATTCGTCCCATCCCTGTTTTTACTTGCCAGTGGAAGGAGAGCAATGATGGAGCCATCCTATCCTCCAGAGGGAGGGAGGCTGTTCCAGAGTCTCTGAGAAGGCTCTCTCCTTCTTCCCACCAAATGAGCCTGAGAAGGTGGTGAAACAGAAAGAGGTGCTTCTCCAAAAGATCTTAGAGCAATAACAGGCTTAAAAATGGGAGAGAGGGTTCAGTGAGTGGCTGGGGTCAGGTCTATGGATACAATGAAGATCCTAGAAGTCATTCTTTGCTCACTCTTGGCATATACACTGCACAGTGGAAGGTTACATGCATAGATATGTACAAAAGGAGGTCTGTGACACAGACAACATCAGTAGCTTAATCATAGCCACCATCCTCAGTCCTACATTTTTATTTACAGTTTCTGTTTTTATTTACATCGACAGAGCATTTTTTATTGTAAAAATGTATCTCATTTGAAATCAGTGTAAGAAAATGGTATACAGACAAAAAATAGTAGTATCTCAAACTTAAGGAAGCAATTAGTCAGCCCTCCACATTTACTAGGGTTAGGGGCACAGAACCCCTACAAAAGCAGGAAAGTTGCAAATATCAAAATGTGCATGTGTATAGAGGAAGGGGGCCGAGGCGTGGTGGAGAGAACAGGCACGCAGATTCAAAACCAGGTCAGGGAAAGGGGGTCAGTCAGCATGATGGCCCTATAGTTCCTCTCTCACCACCCACTTCCTTGGATGTGAGGGGGCAGCAGAAGAGTTTATGGTGCTGACAAATAGGCTGCAAGCCATCCTTTACTAGACAGGCAGTGGCTGGTTTTGGAGTAGGAAGAAGACCAGAGGTAGATTTTTAAAGGGATGTGTGCCATGGCTAGAGCTGCTGAGAGGGAAGGTTCCCCCAGAACAGAAGCACCTGAGGTGGGGGGCAGGGATTGGAGAAATCTACAGATAACTAAATCTGTGAAAGTGAACCCACTGTATTGTTCCCTGTAGAGGGACCACCAGAGTCTGGGGGTGTTCATTGGCATATTTTTGAGTCTTGATTTTAGTGTGTACACAAGAGAGGCCACTGAAATCCATAAACACATGGACAATCTCAACAGGAAAGAAGAAACTCAGAAAGTAAACAACATCTGGCTACTAATGCTAAAATCAAGACTCAAAAATATGCCAGTGAACACCACCCAAACTCTGGAGGTCCCTCTACAGGGAATAGTACAATGGGTTGCTAATGTACTTAACACACTGTTATGCAAATCCCCTAACAATACACCCTGGGGGATATCCCATTTAACAATAGGCCATTACACAGGCCAACTGTAACACATGCAAATTGCTCCCTCCCACCCAGGGACTACACAAGTATATATACACTGTCTCACTTCCATGCCACCAGATCCTCTGAAGATGCCAGCCACAGATGCAGGCAAAACGTTGGGAGAAAATACTAATAGAACACGGCCTCAAGGCCTGGAAAACCCACAACAACCTATGGATTCCAGCCATGAAAGCCTTCGACTTTACAACTGCATGAAACGTTTCCAAAGCAGCAGAAAGAAGAGCTAACAACAAATGGAGTAAGTGGTAATTGCTGACATGGCTCTTACTAATTTCTGGAGTCCAGCAAGCACCTTTCCATACCTTTATCAGATTTAGAAGAGAAAACGTGATTCTTTAGATTACACAATGATGCCTGTTAAGACAGAAGGCAGGAAGGGGGAAAAAAGATCACATTACAAGTAGACTTGAACAAAGAAGGAATGATCCTGAGTTTGCAAGACCTAATCAGGGCTGTTGATAACAGGGTGACCTGGAGGTCTCTAATTCATGAGGTCTCCATAAGTCAAAGTCAATTTGACAGCAGTTAACAGCAAAAAGATGTGAAATCTGTAAAAAGAAAGCCCAGATTTGGGACTAGCTGCCTACTGCTATTGTTCTGGGCAGTGAGAAAAGGGCGGGGGAAGCACTTTTCCTTTCTTCCCAAACACCCCATTAAGTGTTTTCAATGTTGCATCACATGTCCATTAACCTGCTTTCCAGGATACATAGTTACCTAAATCTAACATTACTTCCAAATTAATAAGCCATACAACCACCTGAATTGCTATCAGAGGAAATGACACCTTGGCATTTCTCTGTTGGATTTTTGCGGAATTATATTCTCATACCCCTTTGTAACTGTTATTTTTTCTCCTTTTTTGACCGCACCTGTTTTGCTTAGGGAAATATAAATCTGTAGAAGTTTCAGAAACAGGTTTTGTAAGAGCCTCCTGGAACAGGCAAATGGGGAAAGTGACGATTCATTCTACAAATATTTTGCTAAGCATTAATAATGCCTCTGCTCAATGGTCTTCCGCTAAAATATATACCACATATTATTTCTGTGAATTATTTTTATTTACACACTGTATCTAGAAACAGATACATAAATCCTTATACAATTTTTCAAAAAAATGTGCAAGAAATTACTATAATCTTTTTAAGAAACCAAAACACATTTAAAATCAATGGACTTTGGATAATTCATTCTGTTGTGTGCTTAATACAAATAGAGCACACTTAGCTGGAAACATACAGAAAAGTGTAAACTACAGCAATCTGGATTTTTAGTATTAATTGCATGGCACTCCATCACCACTATAAAAGTTCTTTAACCCATACATAGTAATACAAAGTTCTAGAATTTCTCCCCACCACCCACCTGATTATTGGTATAAAGAGTTTGGACCATTTTCCAAATACATCAAACTCTACAATATTTTGTCATGTTAAACTATCCCCATCTTTTTTAAAGGACACATTATTTTTATAGTATTGAAAACATACAATATTAGCAATCTGATGTGACCATATTTTAGCTTAAAATTTTAAAGTTATGTAGCTGAAGACCTCTCTTAATGGAATTCACAGTCAGTATATTGCTGGCATTTTGGTTTCACTTAATAGTTCCAATATCTACACATTAAGAAATGCATCTGTATGAAAAGCTGCATGTTTTGCAAAGTTCAGCAGTAAGAATTATTGTAAAGCACCTTGACCTAAATATTGATACCTGGGGCACTGAAAAAGAAAAACAGAGTTTGCTAGACTAGGTCTGCTGGGATAAATTTTGAGGGGGAAAAAATTATGTCGGAAAAATCAACTCCTTCACCAAGGATTAAAAATGTACTCAAATTTTACGGGCAGAAATATTGGCAAGCTTCATTTGAATCACCATCCTTGTCATGTTCCGTTTCTAGACAGCTCTTAAAGCAGCTCTGCCCCTCACCAATATTGATAACCTAGCATGGACCATTTCTGCACTACATTCTTATAGTGTGATTATTCCACTTTTGACATCCTATGGAATCCTGAGGTTTGCAGTCTAGGGAGGGGCCAGCCAGCCCCTCCCTAAACTGCAAACCCCAGGATTCCATAGGATGTTGAAGTGGAATAATCACGCTATGAGCGTAGTGTAGAAATCGCCATCATGTAGTGGTTTGAGCAGTGGACTATAACCCTGTGGAACAGGGTTTGATTGTTCTTCAGCCAAGGAAACTTGGGTGCGTCAGCCATAGAAACTCACTTGAGCTGTTCACCCCCTCAGGCCCCAGAAAATCCTGTGATAGGTTGCCTTAAGGCTGCCCTAAGTCAGAAATGACTTAAAAGGCACACAACGAGAAGCCTGCTTTCCATTCATCTCTCCCTGGCACTGGAAGAAGAAGAAAAAAACAGATCTATGAAGGCAACAATTATCACCACCACCACCCTTTTATGCTCTGATTTTATGAAATACTTTCACTCCTAATTTCAAAGACACATAAACAGACGTTTTCCATGAAAGAGAAATGTCTGTCACATTGCTTGAAAAGGGGTGAACTTGTTCCATATACATTGACTTCCAATAAGGGGAAAAACCATGACTTTCTGGGTTTTTTGTACAGCCGTTCTCATCATCTCCCCTAACTGGCTATGCAAGCTAGGGCTGAGAGTTTAGGCCACAGCTGGAGGCCCTACAGCTACAGGATCATGTTGCTTTTGTGTGCCTTCAAGTAATTTTCAATTTATGGTGACCCTAAGGCAAAGCCATCACAGGGTTTCCTGGGAGCTGAGAGTGTTTGATGTGCCCAAGGTCACAAAGTGGGTTTCCACAGACAAGCTGGGAATTCAACCCTGGTCTCCAAGGTTGTAGTCCAAGGCTCAAAGCACTACACCATGCTGATTCTCATTAGAAGGTTATAAGTGCACCTATTTTACAAGCAGTGCTATCAAGTTAGAAATTGTAAGCCTTGGGAATATCCTTGTTAGAGCTGATAGTAATAATTTCATGTAAATACTCTTCAGTACTGGGTCCATGAGAACATGCTGAGCAAATGTGTGTGTTCTTACAGAAGGAAAAACAAAAACATGAGGAAGACAGACACTGGAAACCAGCTGATTCCTCACGGTGCTGCACTGCTAGCATATAAATCAGTATTACAGGTAGATGAAAAACAAATGTATGATATGCACGTATCTGCATTATCTTGACTACAGCATGTTCCAAAATTTCCAGCTCATAAGTGTTATTTCATCATCTACCGAAAAGTGGCAAAAACCCCCCGAAGACAGACACATTTCAGAAACAATGTAATAGATGCTTTTGCTCTAACAGAAATATGAAATCAATTAGAGGCATGTAAGATAATCTTCAAAAGAAGTAATCCCCTTTATTACTGAAAGCATAGTGGATCCTTTACTGTTTGTGCCGGTCCCTGAGGCTGGTCTGTGCCCTTTGTTTCTTACACCAGGTTTCAGTTAAAAAAAAAAAAAAAATCTTTATTATGCAGGCTTAGAAATTGTTGCTGAAATTCAAACTTGTTTTCTTATAATATATCCATAGGAAAAACACCAACAAAACATAGCTTGCTACTTCTCAACAGTGAAATGAATTGCTTGTTTTAAACAGGGACACATTCAGGTATAAGTATTACGGGCTATTTGTTTGCTGCCTGTATAACAGCTGTTGCGTAAAAGCTATTTATTGCTCTTTTTTAATCATTAACTTTTTAACATGCTAATTTTATGCTAATTATATTTCTCAGTCAATCTACAATAGCATTCTACATTTACCATAGGAACAATTTTCCAGTTGTGTTTATTATAGAATGTACTGTAATGCACAGGTGATAGTAATTTTTAAATAACCAGTACTAATTATTATACCAATACTATCGTAATTCATGTATTATAAAGTGTTCTTTTGCTGGTGTTTCAGTAGCACAAAAACGCTGATACACAATCAACAGTTTGGTTTAAAGAATGGTTATAAAACCTGAGGAAATTACCTCATATTGCTGTAAAAAGTGCTAAACAGTAGATTAACTGATTTTGTTCTCCTTCACCTTGAAGGT
This sequence comes from Iguana delicatissima, assembly GCA_948472985.1. Lineage (NCBI taxonomy): Eukaryota > Metazoa > Chordata > Lepidosauria > Squamata > Iguanidae > Iguana > Iguana delicatissima. Next base: position 272,250 of record CAOKZL010001191.1, on the reverse strand, counting down.
GTCCCTTTGCTCCAATGCTTAAAAATTGTTGGTCTGAGAACCTACCAACTAAGTGTTAAATGCAATTACAATATGACCCAGCGTAACAGCTTGAATTATTAGTGTACTGGCAAAAGGAGGGCAACACGGGAGGAGAGAAATCAGGGAAAACTGCAGGGACAACTTCCACGAACAAGGACTTCCACTTCCCAGCAGACTGTGTTCATAGATGTTTTTATGAACCATTGCAGTAATTATTTTATCACTCTGAACATGAGAGCGGGCCACTCGCTGGTACAGTCCAAATACATAAAAATGTGACTGGATGTAACACAAGATAATCTGTGTGCCAATAAGAAATGAACTCTCTATGAAGTTCAAACTGAGTAAGAAAGGCAATTCACCAAATGTTTTCAATGTATTCATTCAATGGTTATTTCAGCATTTGCCCACTCCTTTATGTAACACATGGTTGCAATTTGCCAATCACCTCAAACAAACGGCAGTTACCTCAAATGGCAAACTGAATTCTGGGAATACATGGAACAGCTGCCAATGGTTTTGTCTGTCTTAATAATTTTAGCAGTTTAGGACCAAAAAGTGTATGGGGAGGGGATATCGCTGCACAGATGATACTGTGCTATATCTTAAATGTTTCCTTACCTCTTCGCCAAACCAGCCATTTGCTTCAAGGCCATATAGGGCAGAAATAAAAGCCAGTTTCACTGTGGCAATGCAGTCTGCTCATTCACACAGAGATTTATCAAGTGAATGGCAGCAGCAAAATAGAATGTACCTGGTTCTCACTGAACCGCTTTTGAAAAATGCAGATAGTTCAAAGGTATGTTAGTGCTGCCACTATTATTTGCTTTTGCTTGTTTCCTAACTGGATGAAGACTATTATGCATCGCCACTGGCTGTTTCTGCTCTAATGGTTGCTGGGAAATGAAGTAGCGACCAAGGGAAAGTTAAAGCAGAAGAAAAAGAGAGAGAGAGAGAGAGATCCATTTCATTCTTTCCTGGGGCGCATGGCTGTATGCTGCCATATGATGGGGTACACTGCCTCCTGTAAATCCACTATGCTGTAGAGATGTTAATCCTTTAACACTGTCTCTAACAGTTAGAGAAAAGGGTGAACACCTCAAGTTAGGAGAGCACTGCAAGTACTGGGTGACCATTTCAGAAAACCTATTTTCAGTATTGATGAACTGCAGATGAAAGTGTATGAGGCAAAAGTAAGTTTGCGGATTCATTGTCTGCTGTTTCAGAATAGCAATACAACTAGGATATTAGACATCAAACTTGTATGTTCCCAAAGTTATTTATTTTTTTAATGGTTAAATACTGGGATAATTAGTTCTTTAGCTACAATGCACTTTATTCTAACTGGAAGCTTCCCCTATCTTCAAATCCCCAACCACTCTTTCATTCTTTCTTTATTTTTATAAGAGGGAATTTGCCCTCCCTCAGTGACAAGAGTTTTACTCAAAAGTATGTCTCCTATTGTATAAAAATGATTTCCTTATTCCTTCTGGTACCATAGTATATATTATTGTGCCTTTTATGTAGAAAATTTGTAGTCTTGCTTCATGAGTTAAATCCAGAAAACACAATGAAATTTTTGCATAAATATCAGAATGGCAAAGCCAAGAAATGACACACACACAAACACAAATATTTTGCTCAGGATTTTAACAATACAACTCTCTCCATATTTTTTTTTTGAAATCTATTGAACTGGGCAAGAGAGACACTTTTCACCTCTATATTCCAGAGCAAAAGACATGCTTTGCCTCCGATATTCTTTTTAAACACTATGATCTAAAAATAAATTTTAAAAAAATAGAAGTTTAGCATATTGATTCAGGCAACCCAGGATGTAGTGCCATTGCAGCACCTTGCAGCAACACTGTACTTTAATGTTAGAAACTCATTCAGAGCTCAAAAAGGCTAGGTAGAACAAGCAAGAGAGAATAACCCCAAAACAAACATTTCTCTAAACTTCATCACCCTTTAATTTAAAAAATAATAATAATCAGAAATAGATTCAAATTCCTACGATGGGAAAACAAAACTGTTTATGATCATGACCATAACTTTCAAAGGAAAGAGAAAAAAAGTAAGACACATGGGAATGGCACAAAATAAATTCCGCAACCTTACAAACACACTCCCAAATTATACATTTTCTTTTGGAACATTCAGGAGTCAGTTTTCTTCTAGTTAAGATTTTTATTCACAATATCTCTCCTAAAAAAAAAAAAATCTAAATAGAAGCAGTAATATTTCCTTTCCACTGTAAAAAATTCAGCACAGGAACAATCTGTCAGCTCATGAAAAAAGTTAAAACTGCTACAATCCAGAGAAATTAAGGCTCCGATTCTATACCAACTTACTTGAACTCAAAAGGACAAGATTACACTCTCAGTCACACTTCAGTCCCAGAGAAATCACTGTTACTTAAATTAGTCACAGGTTTTCTTAAATTACAGGAGACCAACTTTCTCTGACTTGAGTCCAATGGTAAAGGAGCCTGATCTCTATCCTTTGCAAAGTAATGGAAACATTTCCTGTGAGGGCTTAATAGAAGTGGAAGTGAGATGCCCAGCAATACATCTGTAATCTGCATATTCTGCTCTCAGAGCAGATCTTGGCGGTTTTGCCTAGATCAATTATTTTAAACAGTATTTATTTTTCCTGGCTTCAAATCAAAATAAGTAGCAATGAAATTGGTAATGCACTGAAACAATTCCTATGGTGATTAAGCTGCAATTCAATGTCAATCCAATCTTAATTTTAAAACATGCAAGATTTAAATTAATAATTTGGAGGGATACCTTTGAATTCTCCTTTACTTCTGCAGATTAAAATGAAATACAATGATGGAAAATGAATGCTAAACAAATTAAAAAATACTTTTTAAATGGGAGGAAAAATCCAGAAAAGTTAAGTATTCTTAAGCCAACTTATTTATGTGGGGAAATTTAGGCATATGTTCAATTCATCCTTTGAAATAGAGAAGGCATGTTTGCTTCACTCTGGCAGGATTAGTCTTAATTTTTTTGTTGTTGTTGTAATTATGGAGCAATACTGAGCTCCACTGAAGTCAATTTTTTAAAAAAATGACTGAGGCAAACTCCATTATGTCTAGAAAATGAGATCTATTGTCACATGCTATTATAGCTTAATCTTATCGAGAGTTTCTAATGGGAACACAAATAATCAAATCAAGTAATTTTTAAAAATGGTATTAAAACTACATTTATCCTTTGCCTAAATAACAGCATGAACATTTGACTATCTACTCCCCATGACCATTTTGAAAGGTCATTTTTAAAAAATGATTAACAATGAACAAGTAATAATGGTATCTACAGTCTATGAGACTATTTAGAAGAACACACGCTTTGAAAAGATATGTTGTCTAGCTGTGCTGCATCACACAATCCCTCCAGCCCATAATTTTTAATGAAGACACTGGGAAATCATTTTAAGCATACATCTAAATTCTGTATACCAGCATGTTTTATCACAATCCTTTTTTAATTAAAATGAGCAAACAAAACCGGCTATTTGAAGAAGACAAAACTTATCCCATCAAGTTTCAACTTTTACTTATGGTTGAAAACACATGAAATGTGCTTCAAATGCATAAAAATCACAGTGGATTAGCAGCAAAGGAGATGGGGAGTTTTAGGAAAACTCGTTATCATTCACATTGTGATTATTTTGCACATTGAATGAAAGCCATTTGACTCCTCTAAAAAACCTGGAGATCATTATTTTTAAAAGAAAAACCCAAACTACCTATTAAACTAATAAAAATGCATTACCCTTCTTGATGCACAAAAATGTAATTATGGCAGCAAAAGACTAATCAATAGCAATTAAAGTTTGTAAACGGTATCTTAATCTCTCTCCTTTGTTTTTTGTTGTTGTTCCCAAAGTGCAAGATGCAAGGTTCCCATAAGCCTTCAGTAGTGCTTTTCTTGTAAATAATCCTTCATTTTGTTTGGCAAAGGCAGTTTCTGAATCAGATCTATTCTGGTATATTGGCGTATAACAAAGCGACACAGATACTGCAAGGAGCGCACCTGCATAAAACGAGATACTGGATTGGTCAGTCTGACTGGATATGTTGTAGATCCAGGCAATCGAGACCTTGAATAGCAAAATGCTCCATTTTCAGAGTCCCTGATAGAGTGTTCAATTAAATCAACTATAGAAGTATGACCCTCCACATCTGGTTGTTCATAAAAGCTAAATCTACCATTTGAATGTTCAATTCTAGTATGAAGAGTTTTACCATGGGAACGGAAACTTAGACTTAAAAGGTAGCGGTCATCAGAGCTGTCTCGTACAAGAAATGAACCATCAGGAACGTTGGCCAGTTTTCCCTCTGCTTCCCATCTAGTAATTGGACCCCAGTACCATCCTTGTTTTGCAAGTTTTTTCAATTCTTCTGTGAGACTTGTCACAACCATGGGGCCACTGTTTTGTACAGAATCATAAACTCTTCCCACCCCAGGTGCAGAGTTGGGATCAAAATTCAAATGGCAACGCATACTTTCAGCCACATGGACATCTGTGCCATTCAAGCCATTAAAGTTCCTTTGGATTTGATTCTGTATTGGAGGTAGCAATGGAGAGAGTGGAGGAACATCACTGTGATTAACTCTTGGGCTTTGCAACATGACTCCTGCGGTACCAATTAATAAACCACTTTGGTCCACAAAGATATCTGGAGAAACTACTACATCTTGATTCGCTGGAGCTTCCTCTTCATGAAATGCACTACCACCCATCTGAGAAGAAACAGTCGAAACTTCCATGGGTGAGGAACTATCCAAACAGTAACTACGTGATCCTTCCAAAGGATACATTCCCTCATCTAAAGGCACAGTATATTGGATGTAGTCCTGAGGCATAAGTCCAATAACTACAGGCACGTGTTCATCAATGTGGAGATGCAAATCTCCATTCTGAGATTCTGTACTTTTTAATGCATTGTTTTGTTCCTGGAACATGCTGTCTGACTGCAAGTCATGGAAATCTTTGCGAACACCATTCAGTGCAGGACTTGGATTTGATGAGTGGACTAAGGCCTTTACTTTCACTTCCATCTTTATACATGTTTCTTCTGAGTTTGTTGGACGAAGGGGCCATGGAGTTGGACTGTAATGATGATTTCGGAGGGATGTGGATCGAAGAGGCCTTTGAGTTCTCACATCTTTGAAAGTTATTGGAGCAGAAGATGATGAAAAGGTGTCATCATCAGCAGAGCTTACAGAAGGTGTACTACCTTTGCTGCCTTTCTGCTTCTGTTTTGCTGAAAGTCTTCTCTTTAACGTACCCATTAAGCTTTCACTTTTTGATCTGTTCTTCCCACTTTTCTCATCTTCACTATTGATGTCACAGCTAGCCAAATCTTTACCATAGCAGCTACCAAACAAGGAGTCATCTTTTGCAAAATCATTCAGTGATGGCTGTGTGACTACAACAAAGTCACTTTCATCTTTGCTCTTGTTTAAATTAAAAGACTTACGAATAGTCTTGAGACTAATTTTCTTCATTATGAAAGTACAGGCAACTCTGACTGTTTGAGTCTTTTGGAATTCTGTCTCTAAAACATGTAAAGCAGAAGCTTCTTCACTGATGTGTCTTATTCATTCTCATTTAACTTCCAAGATCCATTTTCTGAAAAACAAGAAAACAAATAAATTTCACACAAGATCTAAATGAAAACCATCAATGTTAAAGTACTCACCATTTTTACTGCACATAGTGAATTTTATATGGTTTATTGTATGCATCTTCCTTTTGCTCATTAACTAACACACTGGGACTTAGACTCTGGTTTAGAATGGTTTGGAGGACCAAGAGTAATCACACGTTCCGAAGTCCTCTCTCTAAAAGTTTCTCTTCCATTTCAAATACAGTACTAACCACAGTATGCTGTGATGAACAAACTGGCAGTCAATTCCTGTCCTCCAAATCAAAATAAAAAAACTCCCATTAAGCTATTGTTTCCCATTCTGGTTTGCAAAGCAATCCACACAGATGGCTTCAATGCAAAACTTCAATTTTTAGTTAATTTAGTTAAAATCTGATACATTTTTAACCTTCTACCAACAAGCTCCATCACAATGAGAGAAGTCTACAACTCTAATCTGTAGAAAAATAGAATCTTCTTGAACAATACCTACTGTTACTATGTTACTTTTACAGTAAATTTACTGTAAATGCGGTATTTGTGGTTGTTGTGTGCCTTCAAGTCATTTCTGATTTGTGAAAATCTACCTGAAAGTGTCCAGATCCAGTCTGATCTTGGAAGCTAAGCAGAATTAGCTCTTGTTATTATTTGAATGGGAGACTGCCAACCTATACCAGGTGCTGTAAGCTATATTTCAGAGGAAGAAACTGGTTAAAGCACCTCTGAGTATTCTTTGCCTAAGGAAAAACCTACGAAATTCACAGGGTCATCATAAGTCAATAGGCAACTTGAAGGCACATATACACAAAAGGTGAACCTATCACAGGACCTTCTTGCCAAGATTTGTTCAGAATCAAACAAACTATGCCTTCCTCCAAGGCTGAGAATGTGACTTGGCAAAGGTCATTCAGTGGGCTCCTATCACTGAGTGAGGATTCAAACCCTGATCTCCCAGAGCACTACTTCAAAACTTAAACTACTACACTGGCACTATATTAGAGTTTCTGTAAAATTACTCTGAGGAGTGCCCAATGACGATTGCCCAGGGAGCAAGTTTTAATTGGAGGAAAAGCATGTATGCATGCTTTTTGGTAAAAAGAAAATCAAAAAATTCTAAACTATAGCAATTTCTTCAAAAGAGATGTCCTTTCTACAGGGAAGTTTTATAACTATATAGTTCATTTTAAGTAGCCATTTCTAATAAAGCCTTTTGGGGGGACAGGGGGGTTAAGAGAAGACTAGTCCACAAAATGTTATGTCATAATAATTTTGTTTGTTTTTAAAGTGCTACAAGACTATTTGTTTTTTTTTCTCACTGCAATAGATTAAGGCAGCTACCAGTTGGCTAATTTTAAGTTGAACATGCAATTTTAAATTGCATATAACTTTTCATTAAAATAATAACTGGACAGACAAAACCACTGCTCAGTGTCTACAAGAAAAAAAGAGAGAAAAAATATATATAAAAGTGTACATTCAAGAACATCTATGAGGCAGAGGCTAAACCTGTCCATCATTAAGTCCATTTCTTAATTTAAATTCTGCTCCTTCTGCAACAATCCTTTCACTTGCAACCTATCATTCCGCAACATTCAGTATGGCCTACATATCAATATGCCTAGATTGCTTTACTAAAATATTCATTTCCAAATATTTTTTTTCCACAAGTATTCAGTATTGTAATAAGACTAAGCATATATTCAATATCTGTGGGACAATTTGGAGGAACTTCAAAAGTGTAAAGGCTGCAGAATTATCCATCAGAATTCAATCCCTTTTACATTCTATGAGTGAAACTGTGCAAGTGTTAACATCAGCCACTGTCCTCCAGGATACTCATCCTTATCTCCAGCCAGTTTTCACTATGGACAAGATTTATAAATTATTACAAAATTCAGTTCTAAAACATTTACAGTATGATCCAGAAATCACTTAACATGGGATATTTGCTTTAGAACCTTCATGACAAGGTCTGTTCAAAGCTAAATAAAGTTACTTAATTACAGTTCTGATCTAAAGCCACTAATGCCAGTGAGAAGACTTTCATTTCTTTTAATTGGATTTGACCTTACAACTATCAACCACAGACTTAGTATTTAATCTTAAGAATAACATTAAGGTCCTCCTGACCTTCCAAACGAAACAACTAAACTATGCCATGAGAACTATGTGTCTACAGTCAAATGAGAACAACTCTCTAGCTGTTAAGCAATAATATAAACGGAAGTGAAACCCTACAGTGAAATTCCCCAATACTTTATTGCTTAACTTCAGGGCAATCACCTTGGATAAATACATCAATTATAAAATTTCAGGCAAGTTTTACGAGCAGTTCTATACTTTCTCTTTTGGTTTATAATCCCATATCTTTAAAAGTACGGTCAGACCAAATTAAAAAAAAATTACCTGGGTGTGACACTAAAAATGGTATAGTATTATATGCCAAACAACAGTAACCCTTGAGCTCATTGCTTCCCTGCTTCTCTCTAGCCAAACCTATTTTAAACTAAGAGAACCTACTAAATTATTAAAATCTTCTTAAGTGACTATTATCAAGGTTCATCTACACAGCCTTTGTTTTTTCCATGAAAATTTACTTGGTACAGAGTCTGTCTTTCCAGCAGCAAGATAGTATTCCAGGTAAAATCTGACCAACAGTGCCACTCTATTCTGCTTTGGTAAGATCTCACGTGGAGTACCGTGTCCACTTCTAGGATCCACAATTCAAGAAAAGATAATCAAGCTATAACGTGTCTATGGAAGACTGACCAAGGTGATCAAAGGTCGGGAAATAAGCCTTATGAAGAATGGCTTAGGAAGCTGCCATATTTAGCTTGGAGAAGACTGAGAGGTGACATGGTAGCCACTTTTACGTATTTGAGGGGGTGCCATGTTGAAGATGGAGCTCTACCGCTCCAGAGCTTAGAATACAAACCAACGGCTTCACATTACAAGAAGAGATGCCACCTAAACATTAGAAAGGACTTCTTAACTGTAAGAATTGATAGCTACCCTGGAAGGAGGACCAGATGACCCTTGTGGCCACTTCCAATTCTATGAAATAAAACCACTGTGATTAGTTAAAAGAAACAATCAAACTGTTTTAGAAAGGCTTTCTAGATCCTCTTGTTACTCTTTACCTCTGTTTTCAGTACTGAGTATGTTTAGGCTTGGTGCACTGGTCATCTGGCTGGTCAAACACAGCCCACTAATCACATATTATTTGATCCCAGCCTAGTATTGTTAAATCCTCCATGAAGCCATAATGTTTTAAGAACTCTGCACTTATGTCTGATCTATCTTAGTGGTAAGTGTTCCACAGTTTCTTTAAGTACAGATCTTTCACCTGAATACCTCTACTTTGAGACATTTAATCTAAAACAAAAATATATTAAAAATAGCAAAAATAAAGCAGAATAACAATTGTATTTTTTAAAAATAAATTTTATATAGTTGTGCTAATAGGAAAGCAAGCTAATTCTACAGGCACCAAGGATTCCTAGAATGCGTTTTCATTTTTGCAATGAAAGACAGTCAAATGCCAGCACTTTGCCCTTCACAAGTTCCTTCTAGGCTCAGAAATATAACTCTCACTTCCTACACAGGAGTAAGAAACAATAACATTCTAAACTAATATAGTTGCTTATCAAATTAAAAATTGAGGTCTGTTTGTTCCTACTGTGGTGAGTTATCAAACAGGATATAAAGCCACAGTTTGACTGTTTCTTTTAACTAATCAAAATTAGGCCAAATCACAGTTTTCTGAGTTAAATCTGTTGGACAACTTTGATTAGTTCAAAGTTAAAATAGTTCAACTTCCTCCTGTCATGCGTAGAATTTGGAAGAGAAAAAGGAAACACGGAAGTCCTAAGCTTCTCCAGTCTTTTTCTCATAATGACCAATCATGGTTTGTCACTACAACTGAACCATGCCTCAACATATGATGATAAAATATGATGATGTTGAACTCTGAAGTATAGTTTATAAAGCTTCAGTACCGATATTATTCCAAAACATAATGTTTAACATTAGCTTAGAATCCATGCTATGCTTTAACTTCCAGACATTCAAATAAACATGGCTTAGAACTCTTTGTCAGCACTGAATTAAATAAGTATGTTCACCTCAATGGCACCACAACTAATACTCATTTTGCACTGGGAGATCCAGTTGCAAGAAAAGCCATATATAAATAGCTTAAACAGTCAAAAGTGTGAGAGATAAAACCAATGCTGCACAAAAATTACTAGAAACTTTGTTAGCCAGCTTGAAATCATTGTTTAATATTCTAGACCAGGATCTCACAAGACAATAGAACATTAGTTCTGATACTAAGACCTGGGCTGTATGGGGCTTTATGAGCACCAGAAGTTTGAATTCTGCTCTGAAACAGACCAGTAGACAATGCAGCTATTGTAAAAAGGGAATTATGTGTTCTCTGTAACCAGCCACAGAACAGTTTCGCTGCCCTTCTTTGGATCAGCTAAAGTTTCCAAACACTCTTCTAAACACACTGCAATAATGTATCCAAATGCGATACATGAAATGCATGTGTCACAATGGCCAGATCAGGATGGCCACAGCTGTCACACTAGTTTTAACTGTACAAAAGGACTCATGCCTAGACTTTTCCAGATTCATGAATCCATGAATACCAGATGTCTTCAAGGGAAATGGAATTCAATTCTATCAGCCTAAATCTCTATTCCCTGATTTTACTTCCAAATGGCTATAAGCACCCTGGATTGAGCTTTAGTTTCTTCACCTTCATTTTGTCCACTACTAATGCCTGGTAGTTAAGTGAAAAGGAGGAATCAAGTTGGATGTGAATATAATGGTGGGACCAGAACACTAAACTCTGGAAAACCACTCCAAGCAGTTTCTTGAAATAGCATGGGAACAAAACCAAACCCTCAACGTCTCCACAGACCAATGGCCAGGTGTTGAACAGAAATTCCCCAATGCCACCATCTGAACTTGCCCCACAAGGAAGGAATGGAGCTAATGGAGAACAGTTCTTCGAAGTCCTATCCCAGCAGGACTCCAGTACCTTGGCAGCAAGGCAATACTGGTAACTAGTCATAGTTATAAAAATAGCAGGATACAGGAATGGTTTTTCCAGTAATGGTCTAACAACTGCCTCCTTTAGGAATGGCTTGTAAAAAAACACTGTCCATTCCTGTTTACCCACTCAGCCAATTTCCTGCCATGCAGAGATATAATATCTTGCCTGTACAAATCGAAAAGCACCCATTACCACTAGAGAAGCAAGAGCTAAGCTTCCATCCACTGAATCTGTATCAAATACAGCATCCAAGCCAGAGCAGACTGGAGCAATTTTGTTTGCATGGATGATGGTACACATCTATTTTAGTGAGTGACAAATGGCACTACCTTTATTTAACATTTTTCTCTGTTATTAGCTTCTGCACTCAGCATTATTCAGGAACATTATTAACCCATTGTTAACAATCTTTTAGTACCAACTAACCTGGAGGATAACCACTACTCTTTGAAAGTTCAAAAATGCTTCATGGTGCACATTAGTCTCAGTTGCCCTTGAGAGAGCATGCTAGATAAATAGAAAACAGCTATTTGCATATTTTCATATGGTTCTTACAGTCTTATAACAACCATCAGGAAATTCTAATGGACATTAATTGCTCCAGGAGACACTTAGACCTCAACAATGAAACAGATTCCATTGCACAGTTTAAACATAATGCTCTGGTTTGGATTATTGTTTCAGGCTTCAAATAGCATTGTTTATAAAAACAGGAACAGATACTGAGAATGAGCACCTCTCTTTTTCTGTCTTGTGTAAGCTTCAGTGCAAATATCATGGCTTGTATTAAGCCAGAGTTCCCTAAGTGTACCGGGGCTTACAAATACAAGTCTTTCCTTTTCCCCTTTGATGATAAAGCAACTACAAGCAAAACTTTTAACTGGAAAAACAGCCTGCAATAAATGGCCTAAGTTTACCTCACCACTACAATTGTTCCCCAACTGTATGTTAGGTTTTAAAAAAAAAACTCTTCAGACCTCTTTCTATTTAGCCTAACATATAATGAATACACAATACTAGTACAGAGCAGTATGTTTTAACAAAAAGAAGATGCCAACATAGCAATGCTTTCTGATATATATTTAGCTGGTTCTGTGAAGCTTTTACGAGTGGAAATCCAGATTTTAGTTCTGTGTTTTTAAAGCAAGTGTTCAATGCTGCATAATATAACAGAAAATACCTGAGAACGTTATTGCAGCATGTACCAAAGTTCATATTCAAAGATTAATACTAAAAAAAACCCCTCTCTTGTAGGTAATTAAAAAGTATCTTCTCCAAACTCAGAGAAACTTCTCTTGCTTGTCATCTTTTCTTCATCTGTGTGTTCATTACCTGTTTACTAGTTCTTCCTCATGTATGCAGCATCTGCTGAAAGCAGGTCCAAATCATGCTGACTTCCTAGGTTATTGATGAAAGTGGTATAGCACTTGTCCTACCCTTGTATTCAACTACATATTTTATATCTTGAGTTTTTTAAATTTACAAAAAAGGCCTAAACTGAAATTTCCTAATTTCTAACTAAAGACACAACATATTATCAAAATACTTTTATCCATCATCCTAACTACAATATTACATTATTGCCATCTGCCTTTCTCCGGTATCTCAAAATTAATACTGAACCAGAGTGATTTCATTCGACACGGTGGCTGAAATGCTGGATTTGGAATGGAGGGACACAGCTTCAAATCTCCATTCAGTTACGAAGCTCAACTAATGGCATACAAGAAGTCACCATTATCTGAACTGACCTAACTGGATAATACTAAATGAATTGAGTTTATTATGCCTTAAACTTTTTGAAAGAAAAGTAAGATAGAAATATAATATAGAAAGATATAACTGTAATAAATGCCATAAAAAGGCAAGAGGAAAAAAATCACAAGAGACATAAAAAATATGAGGGAAAGAGTCAATCCTGTACCATCTTTTAAAGAGAACTGAAATTTGCCAGTTGCTTCTTCAGTCATCTCAGGGCACAGTTTAACGTAACACATATACGTACTAAATATATCAAACTTTATATTTAGGATGCAGTGCAAAATCAAGAAGAGTACTTTCATCTGCCTATCAACAACAATGCTCTGTCAGCACAACTACTAACTATCTTGTACAAAATCTGCAAGATTTGCTTTTGCAAACTGGCATAAAAATGACAGGAAAACGACCCAAACTGATCATGTGTGAAAAATTTTTGCATCATTAAATAGCAGAACTGCCTATACACAAACAAGATAGCAGAATAGAGAACAATTTATTCTTATGCCAGAACAAAGGTTGTAGAAATTAAAATATATAACCCTTGTTAAGAGGCATGAAGTTAACACAGGTCTTAAAAACACCATCCCAAAGGCCAAACAGTTTTCTTTTCAAGAGCCATTCCAATTTGTTTTAACATGGAGGGTGTCTGGCTGTCTAAATACAAGTATGAACTTGTCTATAATATAGAATTTGGCTCCAAGTATAGAAACTTCCAAATAACATAACAACTATACAAGTAAAGAAGTACGTTACCTACATTTAACTATGCAATGCCCTATTATCTTTTTCTAAATAAAAGAAAATATTTTGGTATCTTCTTCTGAATTAACCAGGCATTGTTACACTCATAGACTTTCCAGGCTAAAAACAAAATAAGGCAGATCCTAATAAGTGGTATAATTCAGATTTATCTAAGCTTAAAAAATCATTTACCTAAAAAGACTATTCTCGATAGGTGAATCTTGCTTTTGGAGACCATGACTTCAATCTAGATTTGCTATTCAGTGTCCTTCCATTCTGTAAAGAATGAAAAACAAAGCAGAGGCTTTGCACAACCCACTGAAGCAGTGAGGAAGGTAGGCCTGAAGAGAGAATCAGAAAATCTCTGCACTAGCCACTTCCTTCAGTACCAGCAACATTCTAAGGAGCACAAGTCTAGACCCAACCTTGTGTGAACAGCACTGCCTGCTCTACAAAATATGTATACTCAAATATGTATTTCAAGGTCCTTTTTCTTTGCATACTACTGCAACCTCCTCTTCAATTTTAGATTACAAAAGAGGCTACTGCTTTCAAATACTTGTTCCCTCTCCCATTTTTAGACTACCCAGATAATTTCCACTTCTTTTTTTAAAATGTTTTTTTTTTAAGTCTACTTTCAAGAGAGGGTTGAAAATGCAAAATAGAGAAACACACTGTATCAAATCAAAGGATTATATAGACCAGCATTCTGTTTCATAGTGGCCAACCTTGATACCTGCGAGAATCCTAAGAGCAAGCCATGATACAACGTCCGAACATCCCAACTGCTGCTGCTGTGGTTTCAGTAGAATAAAAGAAGAGGCAGCGTCTGCTGGACTTAATCCCCTCCAACACTGCCATACCCTTTCCCTTTTGTGTCGTGTCTTAATCAGATTGGAAGCCTGAGGGAAAAGAACTCTTATACTTGTAAAGTGCCATGTACAGTGATGGTGCTATATAAATGAACATCCTCCTCCTCCTCCTCCTCCTCTTCACCGCCACCACCATCATACATTAATTTATATAGCACTATTACTACTACTACTACTTCTGTTAATACTAATACTATTATATTGGCTTTGAAATACAGAACAAATATATTGAAATCTTTCATGTTTCTGGATCAGTATGCTCTCTCTCTCTCTGTCTTTTTTAGGACATGAAATTGACTATCCTACATGAGTGCAAAAACAGCATATATACAGGGGCTATTGAATTTACAACCTAGCAATAAAGCCTGTTATTTTCATTTTTAATTATCTTGATATGAAGTTCTGAAAAGCAATACTATCCTACTGTGATAGTATTAAACTGGATGTGCAGTAAATAAACAATGATTCATACATTTTGCAATTGTTAACACAGCTCTTATGAAGAATTCAATTTATTGGTTAAATTCTCGTTCATAAATATTTATCAAGAGCTATCACAAGCATTTAGAAAATGTTGTGCTTTAATATAATAAATGCAAATCAAAAGAAACTCAGCTACAATAATACAGTGCCCTAAAGCATCCCATTCCCACACTTCTACCGCTTGTTTCCAGGGACCATACTACACTCCTGTTACAACAGCAATACTGGCTGTCGCATTGTTTCTGGGCACAATCCCAAGTGCTGGTTATGACTTAATGGGTCTGCTTGAGGCTATCTAACAAACCTTATCTCACTATACGAGCCTGGTTGGGCCCTGAGATCATGAGGAGAGGCACCGTGCAGTATAGCCACCATCACCACTTGGTAGGTACACAAGAGAGGGCCTTCTCTGTGGCTGCTCCTAGACTCTGTAACTGCCTTTCCAGGGAGGCCATAACAGCCCCTTTCCTTCTGTCACCACTTTCAGAACAGAAGATTTTTAAAGAATGGGCTGAGAGTATGGTACTGTTTTATACTGAACTGCGTCAATTGCTCTTCATCTTTTAATTGTATTTTATCTTTGTAAGTTTAGATTTAAATCATTTTAACATTGTCAATAGTTTAGTATCGTTTTAGTTTTTTTTATGTTTTTAGCTGTATTATTTTTTAAAAAATTCTAAACCACCTAGAGTCCTAATTTTAGGAGACAGGCAGGATATAAATAAATATAATAGGAAATAATTATAGAATATTATACAATAATATAATACAAAGTTGTGTTATAACTTTGATTTAATTGCATTGTTACCAACTGAGAGACAGGGAGAGACAGAGACACAGACAGACAGGCAGACAACACTATAAAGGTGCAAACATTTTTATTGGGGCACAGAAGTTAAGTAAACTAAACTGGTACTAGTTGGTTGTTAAATATTGAACCCCAACACTACCAAATCAAAACTTGGCGGAAGCATTTTTTCTAGCAATTGTAGCTCCACCTCTTCTTGGACTATCAACTCTCAATATCTAGATTCTGCAATGCTTGTCATTTTTTGGCAAAATTGCTCTAGATCTTTCAGGTTGGATGGAAACTGATAGTTAACAGCAACATTCACGTCTTGATACAGATTCTCAAATGGATTTGAGACTTGACCTCTGAACGGGCCATTCTAAAACATTCAGATTCTTGTTTTTAAACCATGCTGATGTTGCTTTGGCTGTGTATTTAGAATAACAGTCTTGCTGAAGCTGAACCTCTGCTCTGGTAGGAGGTCCCTTGCAGACTGGAAATAGTTTTCTTCTAGATCTCCCCTGTATTTAGTTCCGTCATGCCTTTAATCGTAACCCATTTCCCAGTCTCTTGGAAAGAAAAGCACCCCCGCAATATGATGCTATCACCCACCACCAAGCCTAGCACATTCACTGGACTTGTTTTGATAGGACTTTGGTCTTCATGAGGCTGTTTGATGATCTCCAATAAACTAAGGAGCTTTCCAAAAACAAGCAGATCTGATCTAAGATATGGCCACTAGAATAACCATACCTAGCAAAAAGAACTGATCTGGTTATACCCAAAAAACTTTGAAAATGGGATGCAGGGTTGCCCCTCAAAAATCTACATGCATCAAACTACATATAAAACCTCAAACTGACAACAAAATCGTCATCCTTTGCTCTCAATCAGGAAGCACTTGCCTAAAACAGATAATGAATGTGACTACCAAAAAACAAACAAACAAACAACAAAACACTGATTAAAAAACAAAGGAGGAACAGACCATTCAGTTCTAGTGTATTACTTATGACATCACTTTCTATATTAGAGATGGGAGATTTTGTCAAGGGGTAGATTTCGTATCAGATACTCATCATTCCATCCAGGTTTTACATCAGATGGAATTTTGTTAAGCCCACACAAAACCTACACATATTTTCATTTGCATCATTTAAATTATACAATGCTTTTTATGCTTTGTTATCTTTTACCACACTCTCCTGCTGGACAATCTCTGTTGTAAGCTTTGCTTTACAAGTGGTTCCACTCCTACGTGCAGTGTCAATTTCAGAGACTATCACTGGGTGATTATAATCCTAGCAGCTATCCTGTCACATGCTACATCACTCTTCCCCCAGCGCTATTCTATATGAGTCCATGGTGAGTAGTCACTAAGAGACATGGAGTGGGATGTATTTTTCTGTTACCTCTTAACTGAAAGATGCCGCACATGTTCTAAACCAGTACTTGGATGAAGTGATGACTTTTATGATAGCTAACCAAATGAAAACAAATTCTGATAAAATGGAGATTCTGTGGGTAAACAGTTCCCAAGTTCAGATATTGGGGAACTTTACCTGTTCTCCTGTTCCAAACAGAAAATGTTCGTTTTCTTAAAGGAATAGGTATGTTGTTTACAGAGTTCCTGGAGCCATCATTGTCATTAGAATCTTATGTAGCTTGTGTGGTTAGCAATTCCTTTTACCAGATTTGGTTTACACATTGATTTCTCCTTTTGCTGAGTCATAATGATTTAACTACACTGACTCATGTGCCGCTAACCCCTGATTTGATTACTTTAATGCACTCTATTTGGAATTATAGTACAGAGTGAATTGAAAGCAGCAACTAGGAGTGACTATCTCTCTCAAAGTCTGATCTCATCAAGGCTCTCATTTTCCCCTACCAAGTTTATTCCATCACCTTCCGGCACACATTTACACACATTTTTGTTTACCATTCTCAACTGTGCAAATTTTTAAGACACATGTATTCATCTACTTATCATGTGGAATGAAAATCTTTCTAGGTGCTTAATGTTCAGTGATTTTTTTCATTTGTACAAAAGAATATTAATTATAAAATTCATTTTTAAACCCAACTAGTGAAGAAGTTGAATTGTGGTTAAGTATCTCTTGGTCGCAAAAAGTGAATCCTTTTAGTGAAAGAGAAACTGATTAAAGTAGTTCTGAATCAGATTTCCCTCCCTCTAAAATTAGTCCAAGTGATTCTACAGAAACTATCATGAAACTGGAGGTGCCTCATGACCTCAATGGAGCATGGTTAAACTCTGTTGGAAGTAGATGAGGCGATAATCATAGAATATCATGCAGTTTAATGAGCTCCACTAAAACTACTCTGTCAACAGTTTTCAGTGCTTTTTCCCTTTCCCTTAACCAAATAATGCAAGGACATACATGCTGAAAAAATGTAAAGCCAAGTATCCAAATAAAACTAACTTTCATATATAGTGTTGAATTTTTGAATATAATATTTAAACCATATAAAGTGTGTTTTTTTCCTAATCAAGTATTTTTTTGTAATATTTACAAGCTATTGGGGCAGTAACAAGTTTTGCTTAGTAAATATAACTCAAATGAACATGCTAAATCAGTTCATACCCTTTTTAGGAAACTGCAAAAATTTCTATTTGAATTTCTATTTAAAACTTTTCCAGAAAATCCTTATCACTGAACCACGTATCCACTAGTTAAAGACATGCAGGGCCTTCCTCACTGTGACTTCTGTGTTCACAGTTTCCAACACCTACTCTCTTTCTTGTTATTGGGAAAGCACCTACAGTCATGCGCTTTTGGAACTTACTCAAAATATTTCTTTCCTCTGGCATTTCTTTGTATCTAAATATTGGCCCTCACTTGATTTTTAATTATCTTTGATGCTTCATTTGCATTCATTGTGATATACATTTCATTTATCTGTAAACCACCTTCAGAGCTAAATTAGTCATCTGCAAATATTTTAAATAAACAAAAATGAGCCAACGATTGCACAGGAACACAGAACTATTTCTCTGTCTTAAGTATTTGAAGTATTAACCACAATTTTTATGGGCTCTAATCCCAATGAACTCACTGATGCTTGTTTCTGAGTAAATGTACTTAGTCCATAGATCCTGTAAATCAGAGGTAAGCCCATGAAAATAGTACATTCAAGCTCACACAAGAATTTAACCAAAGAGAAAGGGTAAAGCTTGGTCCTACAAAAAATCTGAACACCAATTACTCTAACTATATATTAAAGCAATAATTTCCAATTGCTCCCTAAATATTAACTCTAATTAAACAACTTGCATGACAGCACTACAGCAACTACAAAGGTCTCAGTCAAACTCTTCCAGAGTTTAAAAAAAATTGTTTCTTAAATTCACTGATTTGTCAGCATGAACAGAGTTGCTGACAGGCTGAAAAATGTGCAACAAAATTTTGTAACCTTTTTGTTTTAGGAAAGGAGGAAGAAAAGGAAGTAGTTCTTTAAAAGAAAAGGAAGTAGTTCTTCAATTTCAGCACAAGTGCATGAGTTGTTAATCACTTTTCCAAAAGAAAAGCAAGATTTCAGCGTCTTATCTTAGTATTCTGTTGTCTTCAGTGAAAGATTAATGAAAGATATCTCATTTTCATTCAGTAACATATAAGTTTTGCTACTATAAATGCTTGCAATGATGTGAATGACTGACAATGCAACTGAGACAATGAGCTCCAGAATGGGATCTTTGGCCAAAACTACAATCTGATACAAGCCAAAAGACATCCAAGTGGGTATACACTCAAATGAATTTATTTGCTACAATTGGATTCTATACCAAATCATGTTCAAAATCCAGCTTTCCTACTTCAACCATCTAAATCAGACATGTTCAGTGTGCTTAACAACTTTCCAAGTAGACATGGGCCTTCTAGACAGGCTGACAGAGGATGCTCTATACCTGCCAGCCCACTTGACTTCTGGGCTGACCAAAACATATAGTATTTTTTTTAAATAATTGTTTATTAGAAGACCTAAACAGATTTCAAAAGGCTACAGTCCTAAACAGACAGATTTCAAAAGGCTATAGTCCTAAACATTAAGGTGTAAACTCCACTGAACACAAAGCACCGCCATGTATTTTTAAACTGTACTTGAACAATCACTTGCACTGTAAAAAAGCTGTGTACATGTGTGTCAAGGAATCTAAGACAGGTCCAAATCGTGGCTTCAGTGCTAAAAAAAGATATTCCCAGTGAAGTGTGATATTAAGCAAGAGTTACTAAGCAGGTGACTTCAGCGGCTGAATTATGTAGCAAGTTGCAAAGATACAGTGAATGAAATCCAGTAATACAGTCAGTACTCAACTTTCACGGGGTTAGGGGTGCAAGATCCCCCCAAAAGTGAAAAAAGGCAAATAAAAATTGCAATTTTTTTAAAAAAATTATTTTCCTTGGAACACTTTTCAAGAAACCTCTAAGTCCTCCAGCACAATTCTGTGGTCAGCTTCTGGAAGAATCACACTGGGCGACCTAAGGCCTTATCACACTATGCTATTATAGTGATATTATTCCACTTTAACTGCCATGGCAATATCACATGGAATCCTGGATTTTGCGGTTTAGGGAGAGGCATTTAGAATTCTTGGCTAGAGTGCTCCAGGTCCTCAGCAAACGACAAACCCCAGAATTCCACAGGGTGTAGCCAGGGCAGTTAAAGTGGAATAATAGCACTATAACAGTGTCATGTGATAGAGACCCTAGAGATTCCTGGAAAGAATATACGGTACTTTTTTCCATGGCAGGGACAAATACAGTAAGAATTTTTTTTTGAATGAATAAATAAATAAATAAAATAACCCCTGTATGATCAAATCTACAAATGCTGAACCCACAAGTAGCAAACCAACTGTAGTCACATTTCTACTGCTGTTCACTATCCTTACTACTTACTTACTTCCTAGTAACATTTCTTTTATCACACTAACTGATACTGTTTGGTGGTTAAAGTTAACATTTTAAACCAGAAACCAAGATGATTTAAAAAAAAATCAAAACATAAATAAAACCAACATAGTGTAAATCGAAATCAAGTAAGAGAAAAAATATATACCACCTAGCAAAGGCATTAAGAAATTTTAAGATTAAAGTACTGGAACAATAAAAGAATTTAACTTAACTACCCAGAGAAAGGACCACAACATGGGTGCCAGGGAATTTTTCCATAGGGGACATTCTACAACCAATGCACTACCAACGAAAAGGCCCTTTCCATAGTGGCTACATGTGGCACCTCTTGCAGTAGGGGTAACAGAATAATGGTTCCAAAGACTGGTGTCAATGCAGAAGGGGGAAAGAAGCATGAAAAAGTAGAAGGCACACAATTATATATGCTCTTCTATCCTATATATGTTAACATGGAGATGTGCCACCAGTACTATATACCGTCAAGTGAATAAGCCTAAAGCTTTATTCCTATGCAGTTAAAGAAATACGTCTATAAGAATTATAGAGAAGGGTTTCAGACAAATGAAGAGACTGGTCCTTCCAGCCAATTTTAATTTATTGCATTACTGCATTTAATTTATTATCTGAGAAGGTGTAGGAGATTAAATTTCACATGCTGATGCAACATAGCCAGCAACAGGATTATAATCAACAATAGTTAATGTCTATAAATATAATCAACAATAATTAATTTATATATGTATTTAAATCACATATTTTATATTGTTTTCAGATTCTGAAAACAGTTATTACTCAACTTTCTCCTACCAACATTGCCTTGTTTCAACATTTTTAAATTTGCTGTATTTTTACCCTCAGTGTCTAGCCTAGAAACTCCAAGCTGTTTGCCCACCCCTGCTATAGACAAGAGGAAACAGCCCTATTCCACATTTTACATATGTAGACATTAGTTAATATTGGTTTATGAATAAATACTGTCTTGGTTTATAAATAAATTTATATTTCATGACTGAAGTATTACCTCCAGCATCTTTTAGATCTCAAACCCAGCATTCCCCGAGGTGGTATCATCTTGGCATTTTGGACTACAAGTCCCATCAGCCCCAGCCAACACAGTCATTAATTGGGGTGATGGCAGCTGTATACCAAAGTTTTCGGATGGCACCAAGCTTGGGAAGTCCTCCTTAAAGCAACAAGAATAAAAATACATTATTCTGGAGTTCAAATTTTCTGTTATCTCTCTTGACAAGAACTGGCCCTTTCCACATGGGGTAACTAAAACAGTGTAGAGCAACCTCTAACGGAGGTCGTCTACACCATGGAGCGCGCTGGAGCGTTTATAATTTCGAGGTTCTACACCTCAAACTGCCCTGAAGCGACCAGAAGTGGTGGCGCCGCGTGTTTTTTAAAAACCACTTTTCAAGTGGTTTTTATAAAACACGACCGTGCAGCCCCGTTCCACCCCGTCGCAGCGCCCCGGTGTAGATTTGCAGGCGCGTGCAAGTGCGTGCCTGTAGATCTGCCAGGGGGCGGGCTTCCAGCTGGCGAGCTTCTCCAGTTGGTGGAGAGCCTCTGCCAGCCATAAGCCACCATTTTGGACGCCGCAGGAGTGTGGAGCAGCGAACTCGCACTGCTCCTCGTGGCGACGGACTTACCTGGCTTCTGGTAAGCTCTGTTTCTGCGCGTTTTACCCTGTTTCTCCCTCCACGTGTGGAAAGGGCCACTAAAAAGTTACTTTAGCACACTTTTTTCCACAAAGCTGAGGCACACAGCTGGTGCACATTCATGTTGATTACATGGTAGCTACAGCATAGTGGTGACTAATTAACAATTACAGAATAACAACCAAAAACAGCACTTTCATATCACCACAAACACTATTTATTGGAGTTAGTTCATACATTTACTTGTGGCTAATGAACAATTTAGCAACCAACAATAAGAAATCAAGCTTTATCCATTAATTCCCTTTTCCCAAGGTAGAGCACAAGATGTTTTGCCAGAGCTCTCCTCCATAATAAACCTTAGGAGATCATTCTAACAAACAGGCAAAGGATTCATTAAGTAAAAGTAGCTCTGCCAAAAACTCTTTTGCTGTTTGAGAAAACAGTTATGGGACTTTCTGTCCACAGAATAAACTGAAGTAAAGTTGATAGGTGAGTCTAATGCTTTCAGGCTAGCTCTCCTGTACTTGACCAACATAAAATTACCCCGTTAATAAATTTAGTCACTGACAAGGACTTTACAACCTTAAAATTGCCTCTCTTATCAGCCATTTGTTTTATCCATTAAATGATTTCACTAGAATGTTCATCTTATAGCTTGAAAGAAATAAAATCTGCTCAACATCATAATGTTTACCTGCTGGAAGATCAGAGGCATGTGTTTCATGAATGACATAGCTGCCTTATTTAAACATGGCTAATGAATATTCCGTTTCAAAAACTCGATGAACCTTCTTTTGATAGTTCCATTATCTTCTGTCAAAAAGAGGTGCATGTAACTTGTCATCTAAACTCACTTACATGACATCAGCCACGTTTTCCCTTAAAGTATCTTATTGCTTGATGCTACCATAAATGTAGTCTCTTACCTACTTCAAATTGCAGTACTTGGTGAACAAACTGAATGCGTCTTACAATGCTTCCTCTTATGCATATTCCTATATAAGCAATTTTTCTGAGTTGCCACCAAAAGCCACATAATGATTTTTTTTTCATTTAAGTGATTCACAGGTCTTTAATTACAGTACTTTTTTATATTTGTTCTTTATACCGTCATTAAACAAACAGTATTAATTCTATTAGAAAACAGTCTTTTGTATATTTATTCAGACATCAGTCCCACTATGTTCAATAGGACTCATTCTCAGGTAAGTGTGAACAGAGCCCTGCTGTTAATATTACAGTAACTGTATGTGCATATACCTTAGAAATCTCATTGTATTTTGTAGGATTTTTTTCCAAGTGAGTATACAAAAGATCAGATCCCAAATTTTAACAAAGTCAAATTGAACTTTTTCAGGATTTAATTAAAACAGAATTCAACATTAAATGTTAAATTAAATGTCTCTAACTAAATATACAGAAGTATGAAATGCAGCCTTTCTGGGGGGGGGAATATAACTAATGGTTATTTCCAAGAACTTGTAATTTCTTTGAAAAGTATAATTTGTGAATATCAGTTGCTTTTAGAATGGGGTGCAAATTTGCAATTAGAAAGGTCAACAAGTATGCTAAGCTAATTAGTAGCAATGTACATCAACAATTTTAGGGAAGATGTTCTAAAAGTTGACTGCGTATAGATCAACAAGTAATTTATAGGGCAGACTAGATCATGATGCAACTACAGAAGTTACATACAGCAAAGAGTACTCCTTTTTTACCGCATGTCAGAAGTGCAAGGTTAGAATCGGGTGGGGAGGGTGAGATAAAGTGCTTGAATAGAAATAGATGTAGATTACATGATGGTTCAGGAGAGATATACATTTATTTAACATCTTTTTGTACAAGTATTCCTTTCTACAACACACATAAAACTACTCCTTAGTTATACAGTGAATCAAAACATCAATATTTTGTCATGGGAAAATATCATTTTCTCCCAGTTTATTGTTTCACTGCTTTCCAAACCTCCATATATACACACACACACACACACACATATATACATACTGTGCTTGTACTACACCAGTGGTTCTTAACCTTTCTTTAATGTGCACTACCTGCAAATATAATCTGTTGCTACAGACCCCCAACACTTAACTCAAGATTTAAATATTTAAATTTATATTTAAATATTCAAATATTTATTTATTTAAGGCTTCTGGAGACTAGGATTCAATTCTCGCTCAGACATTGGGTAACCTTGGGGAAGTCACATTCTCATAGCCTCAGAGGAAGGCAAACACAACCCCACTCTGAACAATTCTTGCCACCAAAAGAAACCCCAAACCTCTGATAGGTTCACTTTAGGATTGTGATAAGTCAGAAGCGTCTTGAAGGTACACAACATCAAACTGCAACTGACAGAGGAGGTTCTTTCAACCCATCATCTCTCTCCCCTTCGAAAACTGACTTATGGCAACCCTAAGGAGAAACTATCATGGGACTTTTCTTGGCAAGATTCGTTGCCTTTGCCTTTCTCTGAAGTAAAGAGAATGTAACTTGCCTAGGGCACACAGTGAGTTTCCATGGCCAAATGGAGATTTAAATTCTGGTCTCCAGAGTCATAGTTTGGACATGTGCCACTGTGTCCCTTTTGTCAGGGATGCGGCAGCAGGAGCGTGTGTGCACATGCCCAAACTGCTCCCTCATTTACAAACAAGAAAGCAGTTTCAGGACCCACAACCACCACCTCCCTCTGCCATGTCTCTGTGGCTGCTATTATGTCCAGCAGCAGGGCTTTGTAGAACCTGTGTGAGGGGTCCATGGACCCCCCGGGTCTCTGGAGCCCAGGTTAAGAACCACTGTACTACAGCATTGTTGTTGTTGCTGTCATGTGCCTTCAAAGTCATTTCCAACACAGGCACCATGATATCATCTGCAGCAAGTTACAAACTATTATGTCAGTTTGAGAAATGTTACCATTTATGAGATTAAACTCTTAACACAGTGCCACAACAGCAGTACCATAGCACTTCTTGAGTTGAAATAAAAATCTTATGAATCTGCATAGAATTCGTCAATTGTTTATTGACACATTTTTTCAGTGTATTTAAGACGTACTTAAACAAATGGCAACATGAGAAAAACAGATAACTTTTGCAGCAAGGTGTCCTACTCATCTACTGTTCACAGCATGGAGTACCACTATACTACCATGTCTCTAGCTACTGCCCAGAATATAACTGCCAAAAACCCATCTTGAATTTTTGCTTAATGTAAAAAAATAAACACCTTAGAGTACCATGTAGAGTGTTTCTCCAACAAGAGAAATCAAAGTGTCACAATATCCATGTCACAATATCAGTATCCAGAGCACTACAGATTGTCAGTATTCCTAACTCAAACATTTTTTCAAAGGCCATAGTAAAAAGCATGGGATCTTAAACGTACTTCTTCCACCCTGTTGATAAATTGGTCCATTGTAAGACAGAAAGAGAGACAAGATGAAGGATGAAATTACCCTGTTTACTGGTGGCTGATTACCAAAGTTGCTTAAAATGGGTGACAAAATACTTCTGCAAAATACTTGCAGAATGTTTGCAAGTATTTTTCTGCAGAATTTTAAAATACATTTTCCACTACAAGTTATTTTGCTAAAATAATATTGGATTATTTATTGTACTACTGAATAGGAAGAAAATATTTTTAGTAACTGTACTACCATTTGTTAAATTAACTCAAAGATTGTTATATTAACCCAAATTAACATATTTTACTATTCGTTTGAATTCCATAAAGGAAAAAAAAGTCACATTATTGTCACAGAACATATTATTATTGTCACATTATTTTTACAGGACAGAGTACGGAAATTAATCATGACTGAACAGCACTCTTGAGTAGAATTACATGCCTATAAAAATTCCTCAAAGGTTTAGTTTACTTAGTATCCTTGACCTCTGCTGGACCTACCTGTTTGTGTACAATGCACTTAAAACTGAAGCAAGAGGAACAACTGTGGTAGTTTGGTGAAAGATGAAGTACCATATTTGCCGGTGTTTAGACACACCTATGTATAAGGTGCACCCCATTTAAACACTGGCAAATACTGCTTGCCAGCATATAAGACACACTGCCTTCTAAGACGCATCACATTTGCAAACAGTATTTTTCGAGAAAAAAAGTGAGTCTTATATGCCAGCAAATACAGTACTTATTAAAGGAAATATGCATTCATTCCTACATTTTGAATGACAATTTCTTGTTATCCTGTGTCACCCCATTTTGATCTATGGTCCTTTCACTCTATCAGGACTTTGCCAATTTATGGACCTTGAAACGTGACATATAATATGGTCCCCAAATTAATTATAAAACAAACAAAAAAAAACCAAAGTGTGAAATATTGATCTCTTACACAACCAGGAGTTTGCAACTGACAGATCTAGTCCTACACAAACAGGAGTTTGCAAAGGATAAATCTGTTTTTAATCTACCACACTTTGGGAGCCACCACCTACTCAACTAAGAAGTCAGAAACACTTTCCAAGATGGAGGAGGATGTCAGAATGATGTGCTCTGCTAATGACTGTTTACCTCAGAAATATCATAGGGCTCATTTTGGTTGTTAAAAGAGGCCGACCTAAGGGGGGAAATCAATTGTCCAGCCTGGGCTGCTTGCTCCTCTGTGGGAACGAAAAAAAGGCGTTTGAGATGGGTCTACAGTACAGGCTAGAAAGGGAAGACTTTTTCAGCGTCGATCCCAAGTGGCCCCCGCCACCAGCTCCCGTTTCCCAGCATGTTGGTCCTTCCTCCTCCTAGAAAGGCAACTGGAAAGGCTACAGAGCAGCGGCTAAAAACAATACCGCATTTCAGCCTTGCCCATAAATGTATGTAACTGGAAGAGGGCGGTGGGGGGAGACAGAGAAGACTTGGGATGGCTCTTCAAAAACAAACACGCAACCGCGATTTAGAAAAGAGAGCGTAACGCCGAGAGGAAGTTTACGAGCCACACTCACCCAGTCGCCCCCACGCTATTAAAGGCCAAGGGATCCCACATGGAGAGCGGGGCGATTCTGGAGTACACGAGGCTCTGGAACCAGCTATCCCACCATTCTCGACCGGAGGAGGGGGGTGAGAGGCGGCATTGGGTAGCGAGGCGGAGATTACAAGCGGCACCACCCGGTACGCTGGGGCCGGGAGAAAAAAGCGGGGCGAGGGACCCAAGCGGGGCCGGCCCGCTGCCCCCCTCCCGCCACCATCCCCTCTCCCAGACCGCAGCAATGCCCCGCCGTCTTCCTTGCCCCCGCTTCCTCCCAGGGCCCCGGCCTTGCAAAGGCGGGCATCAGCTGGAACAAAAGAGCACGAGAGAGAGGCTCGGAGCGGCAGAGGACGAGCCGGGGCCGAGCCAGGCCAGGCCGGAAGATTCCCCCACTGGAGGCCGCAGCTCTTCGGGGCCTGCCTCCCCCAAATGCACCGAGGCCTGGGCTCCCTCTCTGCCCAGCGCCCTGGCTCCCTCTCTGTCTCAGCGAGAGACCCCTGCGAGCCACTCACCGGAGAGTTGCTCCTCCGTGTCGCGGCTGCTGGTGGCAGAGGAGGCGGCGGCGGCGGCGGCGGCCGTGTTCCGCGGAGTCCAGGCCGGCCGGGCTAGAGCGCCGGCTCCGCCTCCGCCTGGCTCCCTGCTCGAGTCGGTCTCCTCTGCCGCCGCTTCTTCCTCCTCCTCCTCCCTGCTCCTGGAGTTGCAATTTCCTCCTCTGCCGCCGCCGTCTCTTTCTCCTCCTCCTCCTTCACCTCCGTCTTCGCGCGAGGGGGCGGCGAGGCCGCTACCAGCCCACAGAGAGAAGGCAAAGCTTCAGGCAAGCCCGCGCCCGCCCGCCTGAGGCGACGCTCCTCGCTCGCTCGCTCGCTCGCTCGGCCTCCCCCGCACACCGCACAGGGCCTCTCCCTCCCCTTCCCGCCTTCCGCCCGCTCCCCCACTCACGCGCCCCCCGCCCGCCCCCCTTTGTCCCTCTCCTTTTGTCCCCCGTGGCGGACAGCGCCGGGGACTCCGGTCGGCGTGCTTAAGAGGGGTTTCCCCTCTTTCCAGGACCTTCTTCCCCCGCTTAATCCTTAACTGAAAAGGATGCCAGTCACCAGAGCCCACCGTTGCTGCTCCTACCTGTGCCTGCTAACTTATTTCCGCACTTGCCTGTCCTACGCCATTTCCGCACTAGATTGTTATAGCGCGATTATTCCACTTTCAAGCTCCTATGGAATCCTGTGGTTTGCAGTTTAGGGAGGGGCCGGCCGCAAACTGCAGACCCCAGGATTCCATAGGAGATTGAAAGTGGAATAATGGCGCTATAACAGTCTGGCGTGGAAATGGCCATAGTGCTATTATTCCACTTTCAATAGCCTATGGAATCCTGGGGTTTGCAGTTTAGGGAGGGGAATAATGTGGAATAATAGCACTATAACAAGCTGGTACAGACATGGTCTTAGTGGCTGGAGTGAGAGGGATACCCCCTCCTAGGGAGAGAGGCTCCAGAGCACCCTGCTGCAACACCCATTCCTATGCTTGTTCTGAATTTCAGTGGGATTTGTTGCTTCCTGACTCTTGGTCTTACTCAGAAGTAATTCCCCTTGGAAGTGAGGGAACTCAGATACTATTTTCAGGTTGTCCTGAACGAGGTGAGAGATGCTCACCTGTAGCCAAACACGCAGAGGAATGCACACACTGATTGTGGTTGGGAGGCTGCACAGGCATGCTTGATATGGACATTTTTATTTATTTACTTACTTACTTTTTTTTTTCTTTAGCAGAGTGGACAAACAAATTCAACAGAAGAAAAGGATACTCCAACAGGGAAAGGACTGGACTCGAATCCCCATGATACAGCAGGAGTATTTTTAAATTGACAGGTATATCTATATATATGGCAGCAGTGGAAATTATGTTGCCTTCCGTATGTCAGCAGTTCTCTGCAATCACAGCCAGCATAGAGAAAGCTGAGGAATGCTGGGAACTGCAGTCTATCAACATGCAGAAAGCTGCACATCTCCCATCCCTGATATGAAAGGAACTTCATAGCGTTCCACACCCATAGTCCAAAATGGTGTAGACATGCACTGGTCTACTGCTTGTATAAGTTACAAATTTACACTTTGCTAAGCAAGTGAGATGCAGCTCCTCTTTTTCTTTGCTCTAAAGCAGGGATGGGAATTGTGGGCTTCCAGATGTCAGTCTGCAACTCCCAGCAGCCTTAGGCAAGATAGTCAATGCTGGGAGTTGCAGTCTTAACTTCTGGAGAACTGTCCTTAGGTGAACCTGGAGTTCTTCTGATATCAGTAATGAACGGTCACTCACACAGAATGATTCATAGAATTTTTCCAAGGCAGAGATCTGAGAACTGACTTCCCTTTGTGATATCTTCTGCGGTATGTGTTCCAGCAATGAGGTAGCATCACATTTACTACCACAGAAGACATCACAAAGGGAAGTTAATTCTCCATGAAAGTGGAAAAACTGCAAATAACTCCTCCCCATGCTCCCTCTCCCATTCCCTTGCCTTTTACCCTGGTGCACAAGCCTTCCTTCCCTGTACCTGGGCCAAAGGCAAGCAAATGGGAGGGAGGAACACCACACGCAATAAAGAGAGGCATATATATGCCTTTCCCCCAATTCCCTTGCCTTTTGCTCAGCATGCAAGGGAATGGAAGGCAGAAACAATGGAGGCAGAGAAGGAAGGTGTACAGTGCCTTCCTTCCATCCCCTTGCCTTTTGCTTCTGCACATATTTTCTGCACCACGGACAAAGTTAATGGAGTGGGAAGGGGAGCACCAGAGGTACAGAAAGAAGGTGTATACCTGCATTCTTCTGATCCCCTTTTCCTTTTGCCTCAGCACACCTTTTCTGCACTGGGGCCAAAGACAAAGTAATGGGAGGAGGGAACACCAGAGGCAGAGAAGAAAGGTGCGCACATGCCTTCCCGCCCCCCATTTCTTTTCCTTTTGTCCGGGCATGCACACCTTCCTTCTCTGTGCCTGGCAAAATGCAAGGGAATGGGGGAGGCACGCTTCCACCTCACAAATAATCAGATTTACCAATATGAAGGGAGGACTATCCATCTCCTAAGAGTCTTTCCAACCCTCAAATACAATTAATTGATTGTTCTAACAGGAAAGTATTACTCCTTCAGTTGGGGCAGATATGGGGAAAGGAAACAGGAGTGTAACCTGGAAAATCCTTTTCCATTATTTCATCCACGGTGAGACTCGTAACTTTTCTCTAGTTGTGCCTGTATGGTGAAATTTGTAGGCTATTTTGTGGATCTGTATTTTTCCCCAAGCCACTTGAGGAATAATTGTTCTGTTTCTTAACAGTGCAATTATATACATGTCTATTCAGAAGTAAGCCTCAATGATTTAAGTGGGACAGACTCCCACATAGTCATGAATAGTGCTGCAGTCACAGCCCATAATATGTGGATAATGAATATGAATTTTAGTTTTGATAGAAAATAAACCTGTTCCCAATTGACTTTCTCTTTCTCAGAAGGATATTGTAAATTAATTTCAGAGAGGTTACGACTGATTTGCAGTTTGCAATACTAATTCACAAATATTTGTAAGCATATACTGTAAAAATACTTACTAGCAACACCTACTGGAGCCTTGGAATAACATGTTTTGAAAGTGATAAAGATTTTGTTATGATTCAGTTTAAAATCAGTGACATCTAATGGCCATGTCACTGAGCATTTGTGATTTTATTTAGGCAGAAAAAAATATATATTCTGCTTGATAGCCAAAGAAACAGGATGAAGAATCAGCTGCAGAAACCAGCTTCTTCAGGCAAAAATCCAATGGTTGTCCAAATTAGTCAACCCAAGCTTGCATATGTGAGAAAAAGAATTTTTTCTTTGTTTCCATCCTCTCCCTTTAAAAACCTATAGATAAAATGCTGCAAGAACTATGGCAAAATATAAAATTTTGAGTGGTGTTAAAATACTTAGCGTTCCTGAATCTTTTTCATTTCTCTGTCATCAATTTTTTTAAAAAAGAATCATTACTGATTTGATTTGACTTTTTATATAAGATCATCTCCAGACATATGTTACTTATGGATTGCCTTTTACATTGTAATGATTTCTTGTTTTGATTGTTTTTATTGATCTTACATAAGCTGCTTAGGGAGTCTTTTTGACTAAAGAGTGGAGTGAAAATGCTTGAAATAAAGGTATCTCGACAAATGCTCACATGAAACAAAAAATTAGATATGGGGGCATTACGTTACTTTTTTTGAGGTAGAATAAGCAGATGGTAGAAAGGCATGTATATGAAACCACTACTTGGAAAGTTTATCACAAATTAATTTGACAGCAAATGCCCCTTAAAACCATTTTTTTAAAACCTCTGCCCATGTCCTTCTGAGAAATATGCCTTAGGAGTAGGCTGTTTGCCAGTCATGCAAGTTTTCTTCAGAATAGCAGCAAAGTCAAAAATAATTGGTTAGCCCTTTTCTTATCTTGAATAAATGCAACATTCTGCAAACCGCAGTTGTGTGATACTTGTAATGTTTCAGAAGCTACATTAATGTTGATTATTGCTGCCTTTAATTTCACACAGAAAAAGTTAGATCTGCTGGATTTGGCCTTCGTAGCCATGCATATTGATTGCAATTAGCTGTAAATGTTTTTTCCCTCCACATTTGCTGAGAATAGATTGAAAACTGCATTTGTTATACTTGGCCATTATAACATTCTTACATTTTCTCATTTTTTAATAATTAGCTGCTATCTTATACTTAACCAATATAATGACAGAATATGGGAAAGTGTCATTAAAAATTCTCTAATTAGTCCTTCTTTAGAGAACTAATTTTATTACAATGCTTTCATTGTTTTCTGGACACTTTCAAATATAAGCATTTTAAAACAATATTGAAAGAAAACATTTCTCTGAATATATCAAACTCCAGCTTTGCATTTGAATAATATGTTTGCCTTTCTTGGCAAAGTCCTGGCATCACAGCAGCATACTTCTTTGACAATCATCTGTTTATCTGATATAGTTCATTTCAAATAGATAAAACTTAATGGGTCTCCCGCCTCTAGCTTTACAGGGCTGAATTGGGAAATGGAGTGGAAGAGAGAGAGAGATGGCTACACAGTAGTTCATTGCTATATAAGTCCTTACTTCTTCAATTCTATTGCTACTTGGTTATCCCCCCCCCCACTGCTCCCCTTTCTGTGAGTATAATAGTGATGCTCTTGTCTTGCTCTTCCCCATCCCAGGCACCCCTGCTGTCCTCTTGCACATCAGCATAAACATTTTTACAGTGATTACAGAATGTGGTTTGCTGGAAATATGTTAGAATCAAGTATGTTAAAATATCCTAAAAGTTCAGAAGTTGAAAAAAACCTGGTGATATATTGACAACAGGGATAGATACTACATGCTGATAGTCTGTTTTTGATAACTGATTTCAGGGCAGACTATTAATGGTACACTGCAGTTAATGAAAAACAATGCATTTTACTGACTTCAGTGGATAGGGATTTTACCAAAAGGAGCTAGATGATTTATTTCAAGTCACAGGGGAAATCTTCACTGAAGATGGGAATTTAACTTGTGTCTTTTAAGTCCCAGACACAGACTAAACACAACTTACATTTTTCAATCTAAGACTGTTTCATCTGGCATTTCAGATCTCTGATTTCTATCACACTGCACTGATCAAGTAGTAATTTTTGTCAGTGTTGCAACATATGTTCTACATGAAGCTCTAGATACTGTGAAATGCCTTTCATTTCCCCCTTTTTAATGCTTTCTGAGGCACTGATGCTATACCTTGGAAAACATGAGGAATAGAGTAGTACTTGTGTCAAGCTGGGAGACGTATAATGCTGCTATTTAACTACCAAGGAAATGCATAAAAGCTAAATTTAATATGAAGGTTCTTTCAAATGATTGAGTATTCAATTGTGCTCTATCCTCTTTCCCAGCAGAGCACAGTCAGCAATTGGTAATACTCGCTCTTTCACATGCAGCCTCATTTTTGGATAGTTAATCCCAGAGGTGACTGTGCTGTGACCTTAAACATAGATTTGAAATTTCATTAAGAATACAGGGGAAATTATGTTCTTTCATTAAAGATGTGTGCACATAGAGTAACCAAAACATGTTGAAATAGCAACTATAAATCCACAATGGCTTGTTTATAAGCCTCCAATATCTCACATTTTATGTAAAATTTTGAGCCAGAGAGTGTACAATACCATTGTCTTCACATCAAAACTAAAGCAAACAAGGAGCATCCATAAAAACTGTAAGTAACTACTAGTACTACCACTTCTTCTTGTGAAGGACCAAGTGCTATATTTTTTTTCTATATTGAAAGAATCAATACACATGCCCTACTCTCTATATCTTTATAATATCAAAGACTGAGTATGGCAAGGCTTTTTAAGTCTGACCTTGTGGCTGGAGGCTTTGGCTTGTACAGAATGTCACAGTTTCTAACCTTATGAGTATATTCCACTGTTTTTGTAGTGCTTTGAACTCACTGCCATGTATTTCTGGGCACTATTCAAGGGCTGAGTTTGATTTATGTGGCATGGAAATTTGGGCCATACTAATTACTTTCTCTGTCCCTGATCTCCTGGTTAGCCTTTCTGCCAATCACATCTTGGGGCCAATACTCCAAATTGGTAAAAGAAGTACCGTAGAGTGCATGTGGTTCATTCAGCATTTTTATGTAATGTATTTATTTCAGCCAGTATGACATAACGGCTTGAATGTTGGACTAGGACTCTAAGTGACCCACGTTCAAGTCCCCACTGAGCCATGGAAACCTACTAGGAAACTTTGGGAAAGTCATAATTCTCTCAGCCTAAGAAGAAGGCAACAGCAAATCTTCCCAAGAAAATCATGTGTGCACGCATACACTCACACAGACACACAGAGTATTTCCTTACAAGTCTAAATTAGTATCCCAGCCCACCCATGAATACCCACCTGGTGACCTCAGGCAAATCAAAAACTATCAGCTTAAAAGAAAGGCAATGGCAAAACAGCTCTGAATAAATCTTGTCAAGAAACCCCTATAATAGGATTGACAAAGGTCAGAGTCAACTTGAAAGCACATAACAACAACAGTAGCAGCAAATTAGCAAAGGACTGAGCACAGTATTGCTTTTCAGACATTGCTGTACTTTATCTCCTACACAGCAGTCAGTACTACTATGCTTCCTAGAGCTGATGGTAGACTAAGAACCTCTGGAGGGCTCTACTCTGATGGCCTACATCCACACTTCCAAATATTTACAATCAGTTATCAAAAATCACCATGGAAAAGAACAGAATTACCATTCTGTCAAAATATTGCACTGTCAGAAACTATGGCCATTTCCGCACTAGACTGTTACAGTGCTATACCAGTCTTGAGGCTCCTCTCTAAACTGCAAACCCCAGGATTCCATAGAATGTTGAAAATGGAATAATAGAACTATAACAGTCTAGTGCGGAAATGGCCTATAATGCTTAAGATGGGGTTGGATACCAAGTCATCACTTTTCCATTCTTTTCAGTGGAATAGTCCTGTCAAGGAGCATGTTCTGTTTAGACCAGCCCTGTCATGTTGTACTTGATCTACACATATTCCTCAACCAACAAGATGCAGAGAAGTGTTCCCACATCTGGGACCTTTTTAAAGGAGGAAGAGAGAGAAACAGCCAGATGAACTTTTAGTCACAGTTGGCAAAAAACCTTTTTTCCTTATAGGTGTCTTTATAGCAAAGTACATAGCTTAAAGCGTGTATTGTACAACTTGAGTTTCTGGGTTCATGAACACAGCTGTTCTGTATAACTAATCCATTTCCAGTATTCCAAATTCGACATATCTTATTCAAAAGAATGACAGAGATGAGCAAAGTTCAATAAAATATATAATTAATGAAACATATTTAAGAGTATCCATATAGACCATGCAGCAAAATACAACAAAATCCACAGAAGGACTATGCCTTTGTTGACCAACAAATGGACAAAATACATCATGCAAGTTGTTGAAGTTCCATTGACTTCTTCATTATGCAAAAGATGCTTAAAAATCATACAGCAGAAGAAAAGTGACAGTGGTCACAGGGCTGCATTTTGTATCAGATGTTGTTTCTGTTGTAGTTCAGTTGTTCTGAGCAATCTTGCTGCAGGAAAAGGCCACTCCTCTTCTTGGCCATGTGAGACAAAGGGCAATAAAAGACAGGTAATAAAAGTGCAATTCCATTTGCAACAGAAAATCCAGACTGAAATTCAGGTTGTTCCTATCCTGTGTAAAGCTTGCTGCTCCTTTCATGGCAGAGAACACTGAATTTCTCAGAAAGTCCCTGTTCTATTTCATCTGGTGCTGTGCATTTCATCTGGTGCTGTGCATTTCAGTTGGCCAAGAAAGGAATCATTCTCTTGTTGTGTTTTGGGATCTTCAGATAGGAATACGTCAGATAGGAATTCCGTGGTCAAGAATAGTGAAAGGGAAAGGAGTTCGGGAGGCATGGGAGTTCCTTAAAAGGGAGATACTGAAGGCACAGTCTAAAACTGTGCCAATAAGGAGGAAAAATGGAAGGCATTTGAAGAAACCAGAATGGTTGACTAAAGAACTCTCAGCTGAGCTAAGAAAAACATG
The DNA here is from genome assembly GCA_948472985.1 of Iguana delicatissima. NCBI lineage: Eukaryota > Metazoa > Chordata > Lepidosauria > Squamata > Iguanidae > Iguana > Iguana delicatissima. Next base: position 236,645 of record CAOKZL010001191.1, on the reverse strand, counting down.
TACAGGAAATGGAAGAAGGGGGAAACCACTAAAGAAGAATTTAAGCAGGTAGCCAGGAGATGTAATGAGGAGGTCAGAAAGGCTAAAGCACAGAACGAACTTAGGCTAGCCAGAGACATTAAAAACAATAAAAAGGGTTTTTTTAAATATGTCCGAAACAAAAGGAAAAAGAAGGAGATGACAGGGTCACTGCGCAGGGAAGATGGTGAATTAATAACAGGAGGAAGAGAAAAGGCAGAACTCCTCAACACCTTCTTCGCCTCAGTTTTTTCCCAAAAGGATAAAAACACTCAGCCTGGCAGTTGGGGAGGAGGTGAGGAAGTGGGGGAAATGCAGCACAGAATAGGTAGAGAGGTAGTACAGGAATACCTGGCTACTCTGGATGAATTCAAGTCTTCAGGGCCAGATGAATTGCATCCTAGGATAATAAAAGAACTGGCAGAGGTCATTTCAGAACCGCTTGCTATAATCTTTGAGAAATCTTGGAGGACATGAGAAGTTCCAGAAGACCGGAAGAGAGCAAATGTTGTCCCCATCTTCAAGAAGGACCCAAATTATTATCGCCCAGTCAGCCTGACATCAGTACCAGGAAAGATCCTGGAGCAGATCATTAAACAGTCAGTTTCTAATCACTTAGAAAGCAATGCGGTAATCACAAGAAGTCAATATGGATTTCTCAAAAATAAGTCATGCCACACTAATCTTATCTCTTATTATAATAGAGTTACTAGCTTGATAGATGAAGGGAATGCTGTGGATGTAGCATATCTCGATTTCAGTAAGGCCTTTGACAAAGTTCCCCATGACATTCTTACAATGAAGCTGGTAAAATGTGGGCTGGACAGGGCTACTGTTAGTTGGATTTGTAATTGGTTAACCAACCGAACCCAAAAGGTGATCACAAATGGCTGCTTTTCATCCTGGAGAGAAGTGACTAGCGGGGTGCCACAGGGTTCTGTCCTGGGCCCAGTGCTGTTCAATATCTTCATCAACGACTTCGATGAAGGAACAGAGGGCATGCTCATCAAATTTGCAGATGACACCAAATTGGGAGGGGTTACTAATACGCCAGAGGACAGGATCAAAATTCAAAATGACCTGGATAGATTGGAGAGCTGGGCCAAGGCTAACAAAATGAAATTCAACAGAGGGAAGTGTAAGGTCCTACACTTAGGTAGAAAAAAATGGAATACAGAAATATAGGATGGGGGACACGTGGCTGGATAGCAGTACATGTGAAAGGGATCTAGGAATCTTAATAGACCACAAGCTGAACATGAGTCAGCAGTGTGATGTGGCAGCCAAGAAAGCCAATGCAATTCTAGGCTGCATCAATAGGAGTACGGTGTCTAGATCGAGGGAGGTACTGGTACCACTCTATTCTGCTTTGGTTAGACCTCATCTTGAATATTGTGTCCAGTTCTGGGCACCCCAATTCAAGAAGAACATGGTCAAGCTGGAGCAAATCCAGTGGAGGGCGACCAAAATGGTGAGAGCCCTGGAAGCCATGCCCTATGAGGATAGACTTAGAGAGCTGGGTATGTTTAGTCTGTAGAAGAGAAAGTTAAGAGGGGACATGATAGCCATGTTTAAATATTTGAAGGGATGCCATGTAGAGGAAGGAGAGGGCTTGTTTTCTGCTGCTCCAGAGACCAGGACAAGGAGCAATGGATTCAAGCTGCAGGAAAGGAGATTTCACCTGAATCTCAGGAAGAACTTTCTGACGGTCAGGGCTGTCTGGCAGTGGAATATGCTGCCTCGGAGTGTAGTGGAGTCTCCTTCTTTGGAGGTTTTTAAGCAGATGGATGGCCATCTGTCGGGAGTGCTTTGAGGGTGCTCCTGCATGGGGGGGGTTGGACTAGATGGCCTCTGTGGTCTCTTCCAACTCTACATTTCTATGATTCTATGATTTAATCAATCAGTGAGTCAGTCAATCACTTAATCACTCTCAGGCCAGGACAGTGAGCTGGTGGTCACAGTGACACATAAGCCACCCCCCTTTCCCACAGATGGACAGATTCTAGCACCTAACCCTCATCTTTGTCAATTCAAAAGAAGCCCAGGAAGCAGTTAACAACTCATCTGTGAAATTATTCTTTGTAGCTCACCTACGGGGAAAAAAATGATTATTTTGTCTGGATTCATTTTTTAAAACTTGGGGCAACCCCCCCCCCTTAAAAATATAAAATAAGCAGCTGCTTGTGACAAAGCCTTGTTGCCATCTTCTAGCATCACCCAAGTCACAGCTATCTGTGAAGATGGAGATAGGGATAGCCAGAGACACAGGCTGGGAGCTTCAAGTGCAAGATGAAGAAGAAGTTGTTTTTCCAACTGCCTGGCTCTCCCAGCTCTGCATACAACAATGGCTTAGGTCAAGTGATTTTTCACTCCACTGGTATAATGTTGATATAGCTTTCTTGACATGACTACCTTGGCCTGACTTTACATCTATTGAAAATAAACAGGGTTGTTTTTAGTGTTTTCTTGAGAAGATGTGGGATTGCATCTCGCTATACTTTGATCACTGCTTGTGGGGAAAAGTGAGAGCAGTGAAAACATTAAGCTTTTTGATATGGGGTGCATTCTGCCAGCAGGACAGAAGAGCAACTGCATCTTCTTTCTCATATGTAGCACATATTGCCTCTGGAAACTGATACAGAGCCATTCAGACTATCTGCTGTCAATAGACCTAACCTCTATGACGTGATCTAATCCCCCTTTAAAGTGATTCAAGTTGGCAGCCATGGCTATATCTTGTGGCAGTGAGTTCTGAAATTTAAGTATGTGGATGACTTTAATACTGTGAAGGGGGGGGACTTTTCATCCATTATTTTGGTACAATTCCATCATGTTCCTTTCCTTCATCTTTGTTTACAGACTGAACTGTCTTAAATGTTGTAATCTCTCCTCATACTAGAACATGGATGTCTCCAGATGATTTTTGAAGGGATACAGCCAACTTTGAAACAGCATGTGAACCAGCTCTTAATCGCCACTTTTCATTACAACTAGGCAGTGGCTAAGCAACCCATGTGCAGCATTCATTCTTGATTATACCAGATGTCATTGCATTATTGCTCCCTGCCTGCATTATCCAGCTGTTGCCTTTTCTGTAATATTTATATTGTTTAGGAAGGGCAACGGTGTAAACCCTGAATGAAATTGGACAGGAATCAAATAAAATATGAGTATCACACTTATGGAGAGGGTGAAATAAAACCAATACATTAAATGACACTATACTTTGACATCATACAAATAAATTTCACAAGCTTTTTGATATCAACACTCCATTTGCATACAGTAATTCACCATTATTACATTTCTTACACATACACTCATTAGCAAATGGACAAAATACTTGAATGAATGTTGTTATTTTTAATTTTAGATGATAACTTAAGGATTTTATTCAACCATTTTCACATATCTAACAATCAAAATTATGTCCATACATGCCATTTTAGGACATATTTAATTCACAGGATGAACTAGGATAAGGCAGTAATTTATACTTCAGCCTTAATTAGTGGTTTCCAAGGAGGTGTGCTTAGATACACTTTTGTCTATGGTTGTCTGCTCACCTGCTCATGTTATTGGAGTTTAGCACTATTAGATAAAGTGGGTTTTTTCCACAATGTAGTATTCCCATTAAAAAGTCTCACTTTAACTTGAAGTGCTTTCCAGACTTAAAGTTTATTAAGTTTAACATGAGAATACTATTAACAAGGCTACCTTTTTGTTAAATCTTTTTGTTAAATCTCTTCCCTATATTTTACTTACATTTGAATTTTGGAGTATATTTTTAATTGATTTATAGAGGCGTGCTGAACTCTGAGAACTTTTGGTTGAGATGATCTTTGTATGTCTTTTCTGGCCAGATAATTCTATATGATTCACATATGATTCTTATTTTTAAGATTTCTATTCCATGTTTATTTTCCAAATACTAATTTTCTTGCTAAGCTAACTATTATTTAACACATATGTTTTAAACAGGAACATTATGGTATTTCATAAATAGCTTTACTGCTGAAGAATCATATTAGAATTGGATCAAAAAGATTTCTTAGCAAGCACAAAATATGCAAAGAAAGAAAAACCATCCTAGTAAAGCTTATTATGCAGAAAAGCAACTGGCGACATGAGACTGACTGTTCAGTGGAAGCTGTATAGACAATAACTCACTGAGCATCAATTTGGCAGCTTGTATCTGGAATAACTGAAATGGCTAGATATCCTCAGCTCAACATTACCATGTTTTACTATTCAAGATAGGTAGCATTCAAGCCTTGAAGAATAGGGCTGAAGAGAACCATCTTCTTGTGTCTCTGATGTGCACATGATTTATTTATGTGCAAGTGAGCACACAAAAATGATTTTCAAAGCTTAAAGGGATCTTCTAAAGAAATATTGCTTTAGCTCAGAAAAGGGGGAAAAAAGAACTGAGCAAGGCTTTTGGAAAATCTATAAAGGTGGAATGTATCATGTATACATGTAGAAGTTTCAGCTGTAGACCTATATGCTTTGGAACTGTGAAATTAGTTTATTATTATTTTCATAAATTTTCACTGGCATATTGTATATATTCTGCATAATTGGATGCAACACCTAACTGAAATCCAAAGCCTTCTTCCACTTGCATTAACTATTAACATTTAATGTACGTAGATGTATGCATCAGGGATATTTCTGCATTCCTCTCAAGGATCCAGGAGTCTATCCTGCTGGATGGTCACTTCTTTATTTTGAAAAAAAAAAAGGTGGCGTTCAAAAGTAAAAGGCACTTAAAACATGCTCCTAAATTGGAAGAAAAATGGTTGATGATACCCCTTGGAGTTCCTGGAGATTGGTATTGGTTATTGGAGGCTTATATACCCTAAAGGCACCAGATCCTGTCTCTTCTTGGAAGATGAGCAGTGTCAGCCCTGGTTAGTACTTGAATAGGGGACCTCCAATGTATACCAGGTTCTGTGGGCTTTATTTCAGAGGAAGGAATTAGCAAACCACCTCTGAGTATTCCTTGCCTAAGAAAACCCTATGAAACTCATAGAGTCACCATAAGTCAACAACCAACTTGAAAACACATATACATATGTTGGCCATTGGGGGGCTAAAAAAATCTTTCTCAAATTTTCAGGGATGTGAGAGTATGAGTGCAAACATGGTAGTGGTGCAGCCAGTCAGGGTCCCATAAAAGGCTGATGTAGCTGTCCAAGTCCTAGCAGTTGGCCATCCCTAGGATAGGGGCTCAGAAACGTACTTTGAGGTTGGTATGATCAGGGGATTCACTATATTGTTTCTACTGTAAGGAATAGAATTAGATATTGTTACCCTGTGACTTGGGGGTCCCGGGAGGGGCACCCAAATAACCAAAACCAACACAAGCAAGATGAGGAAATTAACTCGAGCACTGTCTTGGTTAACGAGAGGCAGGGTAACTTAGCGAGAATCTTTTACCCTATGTATACAGCGTTGGGTCAGTGAGCAGACAAGCAGTTAAAATAGCAACAAGAATATTTATTAGCAAGCAGGCAAGTTAATAAGAAAACACAACCTCACTACTAAATAAGAAATAGGAAATAAGAGTTTCGGGGAAATGGGTGATACGTCACCTTTCTCGCAGTCCTGAAGAAGCCAATTGGAGAGAAGGAAACTCGGCGTGGCTGCCAAGGGGAGCTCGCAGAGGCGGCAGCAAGGTGGGATGAAAGTCCAGCGAAGTCCAGCAAGAGATCTGAGGAGCTCTCAGAACTGGGGGTTTTTATCAGGGAAAGAATGACCGTAGGCTAGCCTGGTCTTGGGCTAAAACAATGAGTTTTGGGCTGGAAACAATGTCTCCAAAAGATCAGTATTTACATGATTGAGTTATGGTCCAAATTGACAATAGTATGGCCAGTATGTAGATCCGGCTAGCTTGGCAGTTTAAGCACTCAGCTCGCCAGGGTGCCCTCTCAGGGCAGAGGTCTCTTTGTTTCTATAATGAAGGTGTTTGTTTTGGGAGGTCCCCTAAAGCAGATCTGGCAGTTTCTGGCTTGCCTTGGTGTGAACAAATATGACTCAGCAGTTAACAGCCATGCCTAGCTTCGCGCTTGTTCGGTGGCCTCACAAACACTTGGCTGGTGGCAGAGCAGGACCGAATTATGATATCAAAATGATATCTGAGGTTACCAAAGGCCAGGCCAGTTCACGGTGGTAACAATATGCAACAAGAATATACTTGTGGAGTCCCGGAAACAAAGAATTTCAAGTGGGTACACTCACAGTTAACACAACTTGTTTGTATTTTTTATAATTATGCTACATTACGTTAGATGGTATGCATATGTTTAGGGGAGTGTATGAAGCTTTATTGACTGGAGAAAAACATTGAATTAATTTGCATTTTGCTCATGATTGGTGCAGAGAGTGTAAGTTGGAGGCATTTTTAGGATGAGGTGATAAGAAAGGAAAGGATGAAGGTCAGAAAGGGTCTGAGTTTGAATGAAAGCAAAAGGGGGAGAGTGTGAGCATTGAAGAGATAGCATGGGTCAGGGTAGATTGTGTATTATGTTAAGACTAGCTGTGTTATTGTTACTAAAGTTAAAAAAATCTATGAACAGATTACATTGCATTTAGTAGTACTTATTCAACAGAACCACAGCTACTCTCTCATTACGGTGCTAGTGTTCTAGTGGAGTCAGAGCCCAACAGTTATAAGAACAGTGATTATAAATCAGATTTTAGATTAATTGGATTCACTGAGAATCGTGGTAACAGCATTCCTTTAGGAAGGGAGAGGGGGCTTCTAAGGTGAAAACACCACAGAAAGTGGGCATCCCAGTAGCATCATTCCAGTAGCCATGTTAATCTGTTGCGCATCTTAAGCCTCAGCCTAAAAGGTAGTACATGTAAGTATTCTTCAGTTATATGTTGTTAAAAAATTCACACAAAACAAGACTTACAAGGAAAGCTTTTTATGACATTGTCACCTCAAGAGTTTTAAGCTACACCTCTTGAGTTTCAGCCACCTACTGCACAGAAAATTCTTTTAAATGGAAAAAAGGCTACTTTTTTTGTCCTACATAATGTAATACGTAGGATGAAAAAGTATTGCATTTGTGGCTGAAAGTGTTTGAGAGAATCTATTGCAAGTATTCAGATGAGAAAAAAACCACCCAAATCCCACTCAAAGGGGGGGGGCATACCCTTACTTGATTCTGGTTTGGATGGACCAAGTAGCAAAATTGATGACATGAGGCAGGGCTGGATGGAACTGGTATAGATCTCCATAGACTGTTTACTGTAGAGTAGCAAGAGGCATAACCAGGGAAGAAACAGAGTGAGGGAAAGGAACACAGGAACACTGTTAGAAATCTTTGAACTGCTCCTCACCTGATGAATTCTTTACTACCTAATATGAGAAAGAAACAGAGAAGTATAGTGTGCATTCAGGGCATGAAATAATAGGAACAACGTATGGAAGTCCCATTCACTCAGCTGAAGATGCACATTGGCCTACTGCTCCTTCAAGAGTGTATCATAGACAACATGTTGGTGATACCCAGCTCTATTGTTTCTTTCCATCTAATTCCAAGCAAGCTGTTCCTGTGTTAAACCAGTGCTTGGCATCTGTAATGGACTGGATCAGGGTGAACAAATCGAAGCTTAATCCAGACAAGGCAGAGGTGTTGTTGATCAGCTGAAAGACAGATCTGGGAACAGGGATTCAGTTTGCATTAGATGAGGTTGCATTGTACTTGAAAACACAGGTTTGCAGTTTGAAGGATTCTCCTGGATCCAGCCCTAAGCCTGGAGATCCAGGTTTCTGTGGTAACCTGGAGTACCTTTGTACAGTTGAAGCTAGTTCACCAACTGTGCCCATTTCTGGAAAAACTGGATCTGGACATAGTAACATGTCTTAAGTAAATGCCACTTGGCTTATTGTAATGCATTCTGTGTGGGGTTGTCTTTGAAAAGCTCTCAGAAACTTCAATTGGCCTCTGCAACCAGACTCTTAACTGGTGCTGGCTACAAGAAGCACACAACCCTCTTATTGCAACAGCTCTACTAGCTGGTCAGTCTGTTTCTGAGCACAATTCTAAGTGCTAGTAGTGACTTGTAAAGCCTTACAAGGCTTTGGTGCAGGCTATTTGAAGGACTGTATCTCCCTTTATAACCCCATTAGAGCTCTGAGATCTTCGGGAGGGGCATTCTCTCTGTATCACCACCTTCTCAAGCTCATTGGGTGGGAATAAGGCATCAGACTTTCTCAGGGGCTGCTCCTAGACTTTGGATCTGTCTCCTTAGGGAGGCCAGGATGGCTGTCCATGCTCCCCTTCTGCAGGCAAGTTAAAACATTCTTGTCCTGCCAGGCTTTTAGAAATTGAATGGGATGGGCTTTTAATAATGTACTGTGCTATTTTATGGTTTGTATAGTCTTTTAATGGATGTTAGTTTTAAGCTTTATAAATTATTTGTTTCTAAATAACTTTTATGTTTATACTTTTAGATAAATATGTGTATAAGTTTGTTTTTAAAATCCATTTTTGTTTTTAAATATGCTGTAAGCCACCTTGGCTCCATTATTGGGAGAAAGATGGGATATAAAGGAATAAAATAAACCACAATATGACATCTCCGAGAAACTGTGACATCCAGTTTCAGGATGCTGCCATTTTAGAGCAACCATGAACCTAAGATTTTGTGCAGTCACAAGGTACAGGAAGTTCAAAAACAAGAAAACAAGAGTGATGTATAGAGTCACTGATGTTGCCATTAAGGATTTGTGAACTGTGTTTGTTGAGCAGCTTTGAACATAGTATACACCAGGAATGGATCTAACCAGGGATTAACAGCTGGTTAAGTTTGTGACACAATCCCATTCTGTCAGTATATGCAAGTATGCCAGGAAAATATGACCTAAAAGTGTGGTGTTGCTGCAGTGCTAACACATCATATCCTCTGAAGGGAGACCTTTAACTGGACAGGCAGCCTGGTAGATCACCAAAAGCCTGACTTAGTTATAGTGTGTGAACAACACTAGTGGAAGAAGTATAATGGGAGATAAGCTTGAAACTGGCAGAAGGTGTACTAACCAAAGACTTAACATGTTGACACTATTTGACAGAATAAGCTAAACCCCATCCCCATCCCAGAAGCTTACAATAGTTCAGTAGATAAAAAGGCTAGGAGACAATGGCAACTTTTGGTAAATTTGGTTGCAATGACCACTGAAACATATATGTCATAAGTCTTCTTTTATCGAATCTATGAATGATCTTGTCCTCAATAAATATCCTGGAATTATTGTGACTAAGGAAAAACAGAGCAGTAGAAAAAGCATTATATGGAATCACTCTTTAAACTCTTCAATTCTTAAAAGTTGAAGCTTGAATACCATCTTTCTTCCTTATTCATTATCTAGATGAAGCCTGAATTATTAAAGCATGGAGATTTATGCTAATGTCAATGTTGTACAAAGGCAACAATATTATTAATTTTCCATGAAAACAATGTTACTCATTATGCATGAGCAGAGCTTGAAAAGTTAATTTTAAGAATGCATATGAGACATGTTGACACTTTCCGTAACTGAGCAGTGGTAACATGTTCTGGGTCACAATTTCGACAGCTGCAGCTTATTACATTTCAGAGAAGGCTTTGTGGGTTTCCTAGTGATTTCTCTTTCATGCACCAACCAGTTCCACATATCGATGTAAAGTCGAAAGCTTTCACAGCTGGAATCTATAGGTTGTTTTGGGTTTTCCAGGCTCTGAGGCCGTGTTCTATTAGTATTTGCTACTGATGTTTCACCTGCATCTGTGGCTGGCATCTTCAGAGGATCCAGAGGATCCACATATCCTTAATTTCACTGTGAAATTAGTGAAAGAGAATTAGATGCTCCTATACCATTCCTGGGCATTGGGGGTGATCACACTTTTTTCACAGTGATGCATTTATACATGTATTTATGTTAATAGGTACATGGTAGAAACAGAGAAACATCTATGCAGACCTTTGTGCCCAATGATCACCATTTATCTTCCCATCAAACAGGCAGTCCACAGGAAGAAACGCGTATCTCTGTATCTGAAGGGGAGACTCCATGAGTTCAATATCTGGGTATAGAGCTTGGATCTGTACGAAAAGATGTTTACACAGGATGGTCAAGCTGGAGCATGTCCAGAGGAGGGCGACCAAAATGATGAGAGGCCTGGAAGCGACGCCCTATGAAGACTGACTTAGAGAGCTGGGTATGTTTAGTCTGCAGAAGAGAAGGTTAAGAGGGGACATGATAGCCATGTTTAAATATTTGAAGGGATGCCATGTAGAGGAAGGAGAGGACTTGTTTTCTGCTGCTCCAGAGACCAGGACAAGGAGCAATGGATTCAAGCTGCAGGAAAGGAGATTCCACCTGAACCTCAGGAAGAACTTCCTGACAGTCAGGGCTGTCCGGCAGTGGAATATGCTGCTTCAGAGTGTAGTGGAATCTCCTTCTTTGGAGGTTTTTAAGCACAGGCTAGATGGCCATCTGTCAGGAGTGCTTTGAGGGTGTTCCTGCATGGCAGGGGGTTGGACTGGATGGCCCGTGTGGTCTCTTCCAACTCTACATTTCTATGATTCTATGATTCTAGGAGCAGCGCTCACATATACAAGCTGATTGAATGGAAGAGAAGGGAAGTATATGCGTGCAGGACCTTTAGTAGAACTACCCTATATATTCAAACCTGTTGCAGATTCATGCAGATCATCTTTCAATAGACGGAAGGACTAGGGCATAAATATAGGGTGAAAGAAGCCTTTGTCCCCCTTTGGAAGAATTCTGCCCCCTCCAATTTTCCTTCACTTCCTAAATATCTAGCATTGCAGTAACTTAAAAATTCACTTGAGCATTTAAAAATACAGTTTAGACATCCAAAGAAAAGGGAGCAGGCAAAGTTACCAAGAGAATACAATACAACAAATAATAGGTATGAACAATTTGCAGTATCTCACTCTGCAGTGCAAGAAATTTGGGGACTGAAGGAAAATTTCATGGAAAGGTAGAATTATTTTGGGGAGGGCAATATTTTCTTACATGTCTGATAGGTATGTCCCTGGGGAAAGCAACAAAGTGATTAATTTTGTTTTTTCTTTGTGAAATGAAAGATGTTTTGTTTTGTTCTGTGCTTGAACGACATACTTTTTAAATTTAGTGAGACCAATAAGTTCATCTTGTAGGATCAGAAAGCATCAGATTGTACTACTTCCCCTGCCCCAGGGTCAATTCAACCTAGAGAAACAGCCAGAAGTTTGATATTTTGGAGTGGGAATTGCAAAAAAAGCTGCTAATTTTGTTTCAACATTGTAATTGAGTTTTGAAGGGGGGGAGATTCCTCAAATAAACAAAGAAATAAAGCACACGCTGTTCTTTTTCCAACATTCATTTGACAGCCGTCTCAGTTTATGTGTAGATCTCTTGTTTGGGCTTCTGAGAATGGCATATGGGCAATCCCTCTTACTCTTTGAGGTCAGATTCCATTATATATGACCACCGCATTACAAATTAGCAAACAATGCCATTTGTGAACACTCACTACTTTTTCTTTGTTGGACATGCAGAGGACTTGCAATGGTGCCATTTCAGCTCTCTGGAATGATTGTTGTTTTAGTGAGAACAATGTAAATGAGAGTCCAAAGCTGTTTGAAAGTATAACGTAAGAGAGGGAAAAAGAGTACATTAAGTTTTGCATAGAGCACAACAGTAGATGTATGTGCTGTGTTAAAAGACTTTGAAACAAACTTATGAAAGCAGTTCTAGCATTGTGCTTGGAAAAAAAATACATAAGTGATGTATCCATTCTCAACAAGCAGCTCTGAGCCCAACACTTTGCAGTCTAGCCAAGGCAGCTCTATTTAGACATTCTGTTCAGAGCGCTTGGACTGCCTCTGAGAGATAATAGTATTATTACAGCATTTTAAACACTATTAAAAGCCTGAGGCACAAACTAAATATGCCTGGTTCATATTTAGGGGTCATTTTTGAAGGACAGGTACAGATGATGGGCAGCACAAAGTGAATTGCAGAAGTGGTGCTTAAAAATCTACAAATTCATTTACAAGAGACTCCAGTTTTTCCACTTAGGTGGGAAAGCAACCACACTAGTCATCCTCAGTTCCTTTGTTATAATCAAGTTCACAGATCCCACCACAGCTACATCTTCTTTCTCAAATCCAGCACACCAGTAGCTACATTTCAGGGTTGTCATCTCTCTCTCAGCACCTTCATATAAGTAAATAACTTTTCAAAGCTGAGAACGGCAGCACCTCCATCCCAATAATAAGGCTGTATAAACGATGAGCTTTATTTTGATCTGTAGGGCAATTCTTTAAAAAAGTAATAAGGTCAAGGATGGAAATACAACTATTTGGAACATGAATTAAGGCTTGAATGAGAAAGAATATGAATCCTTGTCTCTGCTAATAACTTGTTTGGGAAAGGTCACAGTGTTGCCCAGTCACAATTGTACTTGAATTCTGGATGCCAGTTTTCTTCTGTAAGCAGCAATCCCATTCTTTACCATAAATAAATAAGTAGATTCAAACGGAACCAGAAAGTCTCCCTTCCAGGTAGGTGAGTCATTCTTCTTTGTAATCTGGCCAAACCTTAGCCAAATGTGGAATATGACATCCCTAATAAAGCAATCAATATTACGCCAGTTCTGAGACCCTTTCTTGCACCCTTCCTGATCCTGGCTGTGTCCTGCAGAGATCTCAGTAGAGGTTCTCCAATGAGGGGTGCATGACAGGAGTGCTCCCCTCCACATCAGCTGCCTGCAGGAATGCAGGAAGTGCAATGGTCACGCCTCTTGCTTCTGCAGCAATACTGTGCCAGGCTACGCTGGGGCAGGAAGCACAGCCATTGCGCTTCCTGACCCTCTGCAGCTCAGGTAAGTGCAGGCACAACAGCTGGTGGGATGACGGCACAATAGCTGGTCATTGACAGGGAGAAGCATCAATGATTTGTGGCATGATCGCCCTGCCTCAGGACAAGAGAAGGACAGGACCCAGATGATGTCATGCAGAACTATTGTCTGCATCCCATCCTTCTCCCGTCTCCAATGCAGGACGATGACATCCTGTGGAAAGGGCCTGAATCAAAGTGCCTATTCACATCTAACCCAGCCCATTTCCACACTAGACTGTTATAATGCCATTATGCCACTTTCAACATCCTATGGAATCCTGGGGTTTGAAGTTTAAGGAGGGGTATTTAGAATTCGCAGCGAAAGAGCTCTTTGTCCTCAGTAAACTACAAACTTCATAATTCCACAGGATGTTGAAAGTAGAATAATAGCACTATAACAGTCTAGCGCAGAAATTGCTCCAATTTCAAATATTTTATTAACCTTTAAAGTTAAAAACAGTTTAGGCCCAGATTAACCTGAAAGGCTGATTATGATGTATTTCTAATGTCTTATGAATAAGCAGACACAACCTTCTTATAAAGGAAGCCTTCCAGTACATTTATACCTGTGTAAAACATTTGCTCTGTTCATGCTATCTGCCTGATACAGCTTTTTAATTAGCCTTGGGACTACAGATTCTGTTAATCTTATACTCAAATGCATACAGTTCTAACTACAAATGGTTAAAGTGTCAGTTGCTGTTATATCACCATCAGAAATATTTGTATTTTAGCTTACATTGACTTTCTGTAAGTGTACATTTAGTGGACAACCATAACTTGGAGATTATAAAAGCACAATAAAGACTAGCCTCTTTGGGGAGGAGACAAAGGGTTTTGTGGCTCCAGTATTCTCTGTTGAGTCTGGCTTTTTCACATCGTGACCCTGACTGAATCATCATCTGACTTGTGGCTGACAAAAAGAGCTCTGCTTTAAAGGCATGGGTCACTCAACACCATGTGACTACTGTGCTAACAAGACATTATCCTTTTTATTACTGGCAAATAACTACAAAACATCCTTCCATAAAAAGAGGATTTTTCTGTTACAGCTTCTGGGTCCAATGCCCTTGGAGTTAACTTGCTGCTTTAGATATAGGGAAATAATAACTTTGCTTTAAAACAATACATAATCCCTACTGTCTTAAAGATATCATGGAACTTTGTTGCCAACATCTTTCCAACGATTCTGTGTACTCCATTTGAAGAAGAATCACTCTTCATTTATTGAATGAGACAGACATCTTCTGGAGTTGAAATTTCAAACTTTTCTGACAGAGACATACTACTGTGTCATGGTTTCCATTTTAGGTAACTCAAAGTGATGTTATATCACTTTGATTTTTTCAGGAAGAAGGGGTTGTGAATTATTTTTTGCTTTTCTAGGGGAAGGCCCAAAACCAACATTATTTATATTCTCCTGTAATACAACTCAGGTCAGGACTGCAATCATAAATATAAACATATAAATAAAATCCCACTGTATTCAATAGGAGTAGGCCTATTGAATACAATGGGAGTTTGTTTGTTTGTTTGTTTATTTCACTTTCCACATATATCCCTCCCACCACCACTAAGGGTTTCTAACAAACATGATTAACTTCATTTTTAATAAAATAAAATAAAAACAAGTTGAAGAAAAAATATATGAGAACAGTCACAATGAACACAAAACATTTTAAAAGGCCAGTTTGGAGAAATGTGTCATTGCATGCTTCCAAAACTCCATGAGAGTGGGAAAGGACTTCAGCTCTAAAGGCTGTGCATTCCAAAGTCTCTGGGTAACACAGAAGAAAGTTCTTTCCCACAGATCCATCAAGCAGGCCCCCATGGGTGATCCTGTTCTCACAAAGCCCTCTTCCTTCTTTCTGAGTAAGCACAGAGTTAAATAGTGCATTTTACTGGTCCCCTGTCTAAAGCATATCTATAAGCAAGGTTCTGCATCTTCCTTCAGCAATATTTCAGGGGCTTCCCCAATTCTCATCATCCAAAGCAGGACAAAACTTTGTCATGTATATGGGAGGGTAAGACTAAGGGCCTTTCTGCACTATACTGTTACAGTGCTATTATTACACTTTCAATATCCTATGGAATCCCTGGATTTGCAGTTTAGAGAGGAGCCTTTAAAATTCTTATCCAAAGAGGTCTTTGGCCTCAGTAAACTACAAACCCGAGAATTTCACAGGATGTTGAAAGTGGAATAATAGCACTATAAGTATAATAGCACTATAACAGTGTAATGTGGAAGGGCCCTAAGTGGCTGTGTGGGGAATCCAATGAAGCCAATTTGTCTAGCACAAGGACAGTACTAAACAATAGCAACCTGCTAGAGGAATTGAGAGATCCAGGATAAATGACAGGGGGCAATCACTCCTCAATATTGTAGATCCCAATTTGTCTACCCAGCTACCTTTGGAGATTTGTTATGCATGAATTGGCCTACAGACAGCCTCCAAATCTTAAAGAACTATGCATTTCCAACAAGAAGCATAACACTGACAGTAATACAGGGACGAGACCCTGCCACAAACCCAGATGGGAGCAATATTACAACAGCAATTAATATTACCCACAATATGAGAGTTCATTTGTTCTTCCTCCACCTGATATATGCCAGCCTATGCTATAGGCTGTTTTGTCTTTATGAAAGAAGGTAAACAGATACAAATTGTACAGCAGAAGTGGCAGTACCCAAAAACTGGTTGCAGATCATCTCAAACACCCTGGACATCCAGCTTAGGATTGAAAGGTTGCGGTCTTTGAACAAGGAAATTGCAAAATAAGACTAGAAAGAAAAACATCTGATTTGAATTATATTTCTAAATTCTAATCTGCTATCAGACATATGAACAAAGACAATGGCTTCATAGCAGACTACATGTATTAGTACTAGAGTCATCACTACTACACATGCAATAATTTTCTCAAAGAGAGCTTTGAACTCAACAAATCTAATTTTTGGTGAGCATATTTACCGCTTTCACACATCAACATTGTAAAAAATTGAAAGACCTGTGTCATCTTATGCAGCCCTTTGAAAATGTAGGGCAAGGATCATGATCTGCATCTTTCTGGATCCTATTATATTCCATCCCACTCCCACAACTGTGTAAACATGCTTTAGATCTTGGGGGCTGGATATCTGTCCTGCAGCTAAAGAAGTGGATTTATATTCACCAAAACTCATATTAAAATAAAAATCAATTAGTCTTAAAGGTACTACTACATTCCTTTTTCCCTCCCCGCCCCCCCACTTCCTCCTTACTTATCAGGGCTGTTGCACTTCAATGCATCAAGACACTAGTTACAGAGGAAAAGCTGGTTTCTCCTTTTATAAGAAGCCGTGGTTTCTAAAATATTATTTTCATTGTTCATAACTGAAAGCCTTGCTTGAAGTATGCTTAGCTTATTCAGCCACCAGATGCAGTCTGGAAAGCTCACTGTAACAAAAATTGCACAGCACACATCAAGCTCATATGTTATAGCTCCGTGCACTCCCACAACTGGAATGGTTTAATTGGCAACATTATTTAATTGGCACTATATTAATTGGCATTGATATAAATAAAATCTGAAATGACTGGAAGGTCAAGCTGGAAAGAGGCAGATTACTGATTGTAATCGTGAGATAGCAAGGCAGGTCAGCGACACCCCCTCCTAGGCAAACACTAAAGTCATTGTCAGGCTAATTCTAGAGACAATAGGCTCATGCTAAAGACCCAGACATCTCAGAGCAGAAAGGGGAAATCCCCACCAAATTGTGATTGTTTTAGCCCCCAAACCCTCACACCTGGATGTTTACCAACTTTGTCTTCCTAACCCCTCCACAATACTGGGCTATTACAATAGCCATTACCCTTTTTTCAGCTAAATACTAAAACCATTAACTCTTCCCAGACTTCATTGTTTGTGTTGCAACTCCCATTGCTCGCTTGGCTGGGAGAGTGATTCACACCTATACCCACAGAGTATTTTTGGGTATAAAACCCCCCAATTTTGAGCAGTTCAGCACAGTCTCTTGTCTTCCTGAATGCCAATGCTCTCTGTTTGATTCCCAAATAAGAACTGTCTTTAGATGCCTACTTAAGCCATGTCGCTGCTCTCTTTACTGCTCTCTGGACTGGTAAATATTGCCTAAACCCTCAAAGTCCTCTACACACTTTCCTCCCTTTACCTTCCGTTAGTCCTTGTGTGTGTGTGTGAGTGTTTGTATCTTTGCATGCTTGTGTGAATTTCTTTTAATAAAAATACATTTTATTTTACATTTGTAATCTCTGGCTGGTTCTTTCTTGCAAGGACCCCATAAACATAGATGGCAGATTCCATTATGTTACCCCGCCTCTCACAGGCCTCCTGATTTTTGAGCTAATTAATTACCCTTTGTCATATGGAGGTACTGGCATCACAGGTGGACCCCTGAGTCACTCACGTTTTGGGGTAACAATAGGTATTAACAAGGGGGAAATAATCAGAAGAGAGTACACGGGTACAAAGAGACAATGGATGAGAACAATAACAAATTTGAGCTATATTCCAATGTTGTAGTGTGTTTACTATGTTCTCATTGGCTTATTAGTTTAACTTTTCCAGTATCTGTTACTGATAGTCTAAACAACTTTTTCACACAAGGAATGCTTTCTTGTAGGGTGTTTTCGAACAGAAGGTCAAAGCCTCTAGGCTTAATAGAGCTTTGGGAATGTAAAGCCTAATCGGATAAAATGCTCACTCACATCACAAATTCCTATTTTCTCTAGAAAAAATCATAGTGAAGCACAGAAATAGAAATTCTATTTACACTTATTGTATGACTATGCCCATTTCTTATTTTTTAAGAAACCTGCTGTGCCTATATTTTTCCATGAGTTCGAGGTCACCAAAGCCTTGGTGGTGAGGTGTTTCTTTTAGGAGCCCGGTTTCAACTGCAGCATTGAAACTTCAGAACAACACAGAAGAGTATTGCATTCAAGGATAAAAATAATACAGAACAGTATGATTGTATTCCTGTTTGCTCTCTCAAGTCTGGTCATGTGAAATCATACCAGACCACAACCTTGTTTCAGTTCAGTAACCCACTTCCTGTGGATCAGAAAAAGTTGCTTCTAGCAAGTACTCTGCTGAATATTCAATTCCACAAAATGAACACTGGAGAGACACTTATACAGCTTTCCTAAGTCTATTTTATACTTGTTTTCCTGTTTTCTCAGTTCTTTGCTATACAAAGGAGGAGATGATTAAGGAAATGTCTATTTGGTTGTACAATTGAATCAAACAGTCAAAGGCTCGAGCTAGTCCATCTTTACCCCAGTTTGTCATAGTAATCACTATCTCCTGATTCATTTGGAGGGAAAAATCTGCCAGTTAGTACTGAACAGCTTTTTATTTTGTGTCATTTACCAAAACCACTTTTTTCCCCAAAGCAACCATCAGAAAACAGAAAAAGGTATATAAAACCAAGATAGAAATTGTTTTTCACTACAATAGGTAACTATATCTTCTATCTGTCTGAAGATCAGTGGGAACAGGTTATTTGCTTCATGTATCATGTTAAATCCTCAGAAAACTATTGTTGTAGCTATAGTACCAGTAAGCTGCCTGCTTTGTCCTGGAGCTCATATGATCTTACAGGTCTAAGCACCCACTGTCTGTGCAATTCTTATTAGATATTAGTTGCCAGTCAGAATTCTTGACTTAGGGTCTTTCCACACTTCACTGTTACAGTGCTATTATTCCACTTTCAGCATTCTGTGGAATTCCGGGGTTTGTAGTTTACTGAGGCTAAAGAGCTCTCTGGCTGAGAATTCTAAACACCCCTCCCTAAATTGGAAACCCTAGGATTCCATAGGCTGTTGAAATTGGAGTCTTCCAAAGTAATTATTACTTTCTTGAATATGCAAGGAGTTGCTGCAGAGCCACTTGCTTGGGTTTGCTATGACCTGGTTTCACTAAGGCCCAATGCCATGAGAAAGGGCACCTAGAGCGTCGCACGATTGTGAGGAGCAATCTGCACAACACACTCACAGTCGTGTGATGCTCCAGGGTAGGGAAGGCGCCGCTCGCGTATTTTTTCATTTCTGGCTTTCAGCCAAAAATGGTGCGCGATCGCGCATTGCTCCGGGGCCCTGCACACACTTGCCATGCATGCGGAGCCTCCAGAGCTGCGGCAGTCGCGCTTCCTGCCCCAGCACAGCCTGGGAAATTCCCAGGCTGCACTGCAGAAGGAAGAGGCGGGGCTCTCTTGCTGCCTGCTCCAGAGCAGGCAGCTCTTGCGGAGCTGAAGCAACTGAGATGCGAGAGTGTCTCGCTGGAGGCTGCTCACGTGATCCCTGCACCCCAGCTCCGCAAAAAGGTAAGCTGCAGAAAGGGCCTAACAAAAGAGCATCACTATTCCTGGTGCAGTAAAGATCAGTTTGCCTTATATGTAAAGGCACAACTCACGTAGCCTGACTCACAAAATATATGAAAGAAATGTACACTGTGGGAAGCAGCTAGCATGCAGTGAAAGGCAGATACTAAGATCCTAAACAAATTGGTTGGATGTACGAACTTTATAACTCTGGACCAGAAGATAGTTGGCAGATGTGAAATCTGCAAAAAAAAATTGAAGTGTGTGGAGTACTGCTGCAGAGGATTCCATTTCCCAGCTATGCTGTTTCTTTTGCCCTTACTACCCCAGTTTTCCAGTTTCCTTCACTCTAATAAGTAATTCAGCATTCTGTGACCACTGAGCATATTCAGTCCTCATCTGGGCTAATTTGAGGATTTCCCTCTCTTGAGGCTTTCTCTGTCCCCAACATTCTTTAAGGCTTTAAAAAAAATAATTTTAATAGAGCACATGAATTAATATAATAAGGCAGTCAGTATACGAGCAAGTATTGCAACTTTTCCATCAGGTAACTGTCAAAATATCATGAATGGCTGATAATTTCTGTTGCATGGCTTTTTTTTCCTGCTAACAAAAGTAATAATTTTAAAAAATGGTCTCATGCTTTGTGGTGTCCCTACACCATTGTATCTATGTGTTAAATTTCCACACTTACCAGTATCACAGGATCAGAGAAAGTTCCTGTATAATTTTCGATTTATATTTCCAATTTTGCCTCCCCACGTAAAGAACCTCATATCAGCTCTATTTACCCGTTGTCATTTGATTGCCATGTACCTGCAAACATGGCTTGATTGCTTCCACTTGGATCCTCCCAGCAGTGAGAATAGCAGAAGTAATTTAATAATAAGAAACTAACAGCAAGACATAATATCCAAACTAACAATAACTTGGTGTTGGTGAACAAACCAGGAGTCCAGGTTTAGATGCAACAATGGGCTTTTCCTTCATGGTAGGTTTCTGCTTGTTATAGCGATTCCCACTAACAGGAGGGTCAGGAAGGAGCAATTGCCAGTATGTACCTTTACATGGCTTGTGAATGATTCTCCAAAGTTATAACTTATGTTATGTCTTACCTCCCCTCTTGTCAACATCAGTAGGCTAAGGAGGACGTAGTCCCATCTACATACTTTAACAACTGGTATGTACGCCAGTGAGCCAAACACTTTTAAAAAGCCATGCTTTGGTGTCTCATTTTCTTTCTAAATGTTTCTTTCATGCTATTCAGATGGTCCAGTATTCTTGTGGACTCCTTATAATCAAAGTGATATCTTGCAACTGTGGTGCCTAACTGAAGCACCTGATGGATCTTGCATTAACTCATACATTGAGATTCAAGAAAGTGATAGTACTTTCTATAAATTTTAAAATACTTCTTCACACCTTGGGATTGCCCCAAGCCTGATGCTATATGTCAGTGGTGATGCTCTGGAACCATGAGGTATTACACTTAATTTGGGGACAGAGAGAATGAATGGTATCTGAAATGAAATATTGCAGTGGTCAGGATTCCATCAATTAGCTAAATTCTCCCTCAGGATATTCTGTTATACTTCTCCCCTGCCAGCAGCCCATTTTCTCATCTCCTTCCTTTTCCTTTCTGTGGCATTGAACGTGCTCAGTCCCCATGAAGTTGCTTTCCTTTCTCCCATCCTCTTAGTGTAATGGGAAGTGTTATATGGTTTTTGGCACTTCTGAAAAATGACGACTGGACATTGCACACAGGACAGCTGGTGCCTACGACACCCACACTCTTGATAAGTATATGATTTTGTACCCACTATTTACATAAAAAAAAACCCTTCACATCAAGTCAAGTAAACATTTTCATGTACACAATTTTCAGTTCCAATCAAACAATAAAGTAAGAAAGGGAATGTCTATAAGGAATATAAAATGGTTTACAAACAAGAAAGAATAAGGATAACAAACAAAAAGTAAAAAAGAAAAAAAACCCAGCGACTTCTTACCTATACCAACAGACAAATAATAACAAAAACCATGCAGTGATAATTTCAATTGGTATCTTGTATAGTTCAGATGAAAAGGAAATTAAAGATCTTGGGCACATTGCAACAAATAATTAAGCTTCAAGTTGCTCACTGAAAACATGTTCTTAAGGACATCCACACTGAGACCCATGTGGATATGATATTTAACTACTATTTTGCTTCAGTATTAGTAGATGACACCAAACTAGAGTATGCTAATCTTAGCAAACTTTGTTGTTGTTGTTGTTGTGTGCCTTCAAGTCATTTCTGGCTTATGGAGACCCTAACACCTACCTATTATGGGGTTTTCTGGGGCTGTAAAACACAATATGATTTATTCATGGACATAGCCTATGGATCTCTTAAGCAAAGTTTATCCTCTTGAAAGGTCCTAATATTTTCAACTGTGTAATTTTATTTATTATACTTCTCCAATTTACTCAGAGAAAAAGTAGCAAGAAGAGAGACCTTTAGAAAAATGATGTATAAAGAGTGATTATAAATGAATGTACATAGTTTCTGTGAAGAAAAGAAGAATTTGTTGTGACGGAATCCAAAAAAATAGAACACTATGAACAAGACTATTTAACATGAGGTAAGAACAGCATTTATAAAAGCTGAGATAGTCACATCATGATTTAAGACGTATTAGTCAATCTAACACATTCAATATTCACTTATTCACAAAATTCAATAATTATTACTGGCAAACATCCACCATTTCTCGTCTTGATGTTTTTCAGAAGAGAGAACGGAACAATGTTAGAAACTGTTGTGCAATACAAAATAAGAATAAAAAGGAAATAGGAATACCTTTCATTTTGAAAAACACAGAGGGCCTTTCTGCACTATGGCCATTTCCATCCTACACTGTTACAGTGCTATTACTCCACTTTCAACCTCCTGTGGAATTCTGGCGTTTGTAGTTTACTGAGGCCAAAGAGCTCACTGGCTGAGAATTCTAAATGCTGCTCCCTAAACTGCAAAGCCCAGGATTCCATAGGATGCTGAAAGTGGAATAATAGCACTATAACAGTGTAGTGTGGAAAGGCCCAATGTGCATGACATAGAAAAAGCAAACACATATACATTTCCTATTAGTAGTTTATTAGCTTTCAAAGTAGTTATAACACAATAATCAAAACATGGAAAGAATACATCATATACTAAAACTCACTCATTACTTTATTATACATTACTTTTCATCCCAAAGCTGGGGCTCATGGCAAATTACAAGATAAAAATAAATAAATAAAACCACACTATCCTTTCATCCCATTTTCCCCTCCAAAATCTTCTATGAAAAAAAATTCACCCATACAAATAGTTTCATTTTCCAAACTTTTGGGAACTGTTATATACCTTGTAAGGAATCATGTTAAAAGTTCTGATTGCCCCTGAAATTTTACTTCAGTCTTCAAATTCCTGGCATTGCAGAGACACTGAAAATGGTGCACATCTAGAACTCTTATATTTGCTGTGTTTGTATTCCCTTGGTAACACTGCCTATCTCTTTTTGTGGGATGCCTAAACTGTATTACTGAATGTTAGCGGTTTTAAGTTACTGTAGTGCTAGAAATTTGGGGACGGAATGAAAATGTCATTTGGGGAGGCATAGTTTTTTTGAGGAAGTAACCTTTTCAATTTGCTGCTCCATTGTTACACACTTGAGGCGTGATACACTGTTTTGAATGTCAAACTAGGACTGCGTAATCCATATTCAATCTCCACTCAGCAATTAAACTCATTGGGTGACCCTGGGTCAGTTACCTATCTTCTCTCAAAGACTTGTTTATTATATTATTCATTATATTTTGTTATCTGCCTTGTGAACAGGGGCTCTGGGAGAGGAAGCTATGAATTGCTACTAAGCCGTGCAAATCCACTGGCTGACCTGGACAAATCATACTTTCTCAGTCTTAGAGGAAAGCAAAGAAAACCCTATGATGGGGTTGTCACAAGTGAGAGTCAACTAGAAGGCACAGAACAACAGAAACAACTGCCTTGTATGCTTGCTGTGAAAAGAAAATTAAAATGAGGATTAGACAAACATAAATTACATGCTTGCCCTGAGCTCCATGGAACAGATCAAGAGATAACTGAAAAACATGAAAGGGAAAAAAAGAACTTGAATTACATTCATTGCTGTAGCAGAAAGGTCGCTACATAGTCATCTATCTGTAATAGCAACATAATATTGCAGTAACTCTAGTGTGACATGACATTTAATGCTTTTGCACTATGGGCTGTGCATCCCTGTTAAACACATTAAAGCTGGCATCTCATTAGTGCCATACATGTCACACTAAACAAAGACCCTCCTACATTTGTGGCCAAAAGACTAACCACCTGTTAAGTATCTTTCAACAAACGATTTTATTGATTTGCTATGCAGGGAAGGTCCTGGGCCCTTAGGCAAATCCAGAACCCAGACAAAGGGTTTGCAATACTTCAAATACACTTTTGCCAACACGTGAAGCATCATTTGATTGGTTACTAGTTTACAATCCACTACTTGATTAGTTTCCCAAAACCAAACCTGACTGGTTAATTCTTAAGTGTATTACCTAATTGTCATTGGCACACGTTTCTTACTTTAGCTCATCCTTGTAACACGTCCTAGGTCATATTGACAATTTGGCTTCTCTTTTTAGCCCATATCTATTTGGCTTCTTCCTGACTTTATCTACTAAGGACTCTTTGATCGTCCTTGTTAGATATGATCTAACCCTTCCAGCTCATTAACGTCCCAGGTAGCTGCTGGCTCTTACAGTTCATTAACTTCTCTGGTAGTTGTTGGCAATTTTTCCTTTTTTTTTTCATGCCCTTTCTGTGAACCTGTTTTTACAGTTTCAATATTGACTATTTCAGCAAAGCTCCTATTAACTATTTCAGCAAAATAAAACTAACATTAGCTATTTTAGTAAAGCTACCTTTCATTTTCAATAACCTCCATCATCTCATACACATGCATAGCTTGCATTTATGCATGCAGGAGAATTTATTTATTTTTTTGCCATAAGACAACAGATGTATTCTGCTGACAGTGACAGAAGCGGATTTGTGCATAGGACACCGTCCACTACAACTGCTCACTGTACATCACCCAGTGGTTGACATACACGGTGGTGGTATTATTTTGCACGGCGACTGCGTACTTCTGGCATACCATATCTCTGCATGTGAATATTTACATTATACTGAGCAGATCCTGGGCTACAACCGAATAACGCAAGTCTATAGCCACTTATCTGATACTTAAGCCTCATGGAATTTCTGGGTAAACGAGTATTGGCCTGCCACAGAGAAACAAATTTCTAGTGATGTAGACTCGAGTCGATAGGCTGGGCCTGGGTCAGACTCAAATCACTTCAGTGACTCAACTCGGACTTGGCAAAAATTACACGTTGATTTGACTCGACTTGAGACTTGCACGTTTTTAGCGACTGGCTTGTTGCACTTGGGCCATTTCCGCACTAGCCTGTTATAGCGCGATGATCGCACTTTCAACAACCTCTGGAATCCTGGGGTTTGCAGTTTCGGGAGGGGCCGTCCGGCCCCTCCCGAAACTGCAAACCCCAGGATTCCAGAGGATGTTGAAAGTGGGATCATCGCGCTATAACAGGCTAGTGCAGAAATGGCCTAGGACTTAACAGCCAGTGAATTGAGAGTTTAGGACCAGCGCTAGTCCAGCGCTGGAGCCTGAAATATTAGCCGCAGTCCCTTTCTCCGCGAGAGAGAGAAACAGCCGCGGCCAATGGCCACCAACACGGAACGAATCAGACTCAAGGGAAAAAATCCCCACAGCCGCTCCGGAGAAGCTCGCCGGCCAAGGATTCAAGCATCGCGAGACTGACGCGAAGGCGCTCCGCTTCCGCCACCCGCCACACCACCTCGCCGCGGATTCGCCTAGGGAAGGCGGGCGTGGGGGAGCGAGCGGGAGGACTACACTTCCCAGCATGCCGTGCGGCGCTCGGCGGCTCTCGCGGCGTCGCCTCCCGCTCGCTCTCGGCGCTTTGGCGGGCGCTCTCGGCGCGGCGGTTGAATTTGGGTGGCCGTGGGAAGCGCGACGGCGGGGATGGCGGCGGCGGCGGCGGCTTTTGCCGTCGCTTCTCCTCCTCCGGTGGAGCCGTCCCTGGCGCCGCTTATCCGGAAACTCCGTAAGTGCTGCTTCTGCGGGGGAGAAGGGAGCCCTCCTCGGACCTCAGCCTGTCGTAACAACGTACAGGTATCTGCTTTCTAAAGGAGGCGTCCGGGGAGAGGGGAGCAAAACCCCCCGAGTCCGCTGGGATCGCAGCTTCTTGGCGGGTCAGGCTTTTGCGTTAGCACCGGTGTGGAACTTCGGCCATTTCCGCACTACACTGTTATAGTGCTATTATTCCACTTTCAGCATCCTGGGGGGTTGCAGTTTAGGGAGTGGCATTTTTGGCCCCAGAATTCCATAGGATGTTGAAAGTGGAATAATAGCACTATAATGGTGTAGTGGGGAGATGGCTTTTATAACAACCCGTGCATTTCCACACTACAATGTTAAGAGTGCTTTAGTCCACTTTCAGCTTCCTATGGAATCCTGGGGTTTGTAGTTTAGCGAGGGACATGTAGACTTCTCAGCCAGAGAGTTCTTTGATGTCAGTAAACTACAAACCCCAGATTCCACAGGATGTTGAAAGTGGACTAAAGCACTCTTAACATTGTAGTGTGGAGCTCCACAAAAGAGACATAAACCATTTCCACACTAGACTGTTATAGTGCTATTAGTCCACTTCCAGCATCCTATGAGATCCTGGGGTTTGCAGTTTAGGGAGCGACCTCGAAGGTGTAGAGTAGCTGTTTAAATGTTGCGATCCTGTGCTTGGCTGCTCAGAGGTAAGCCCCAGTGCCTTCTGTGGAAATTGCTTCCAGGTAAGCGCCTATTAGAAGTGCACCCTTGGCCTAAAGTCTTACCCACATTTCTTCAGGAGAAGATGGGATTGAGCATGGGGGTGGGTGCTGGTGGGAGTGCTGTCTGTTCGTGACATACAGGGTTGGGCTGTGTACCCTCCATTCTTTCCCCACGTTGCTCTTTCTGACTTGAGATGCGATCTGACTTCAAGATGCAAGATCTTGTTTCCTCCTGACAAAAATGTGTTAATGGGATTATTATTTAGAGGACAGACAAACCTGAATCTTGCTTTGGGGGGAAAAGTGGTATATGGATAAAGTAAGAGTAGTAGGTCGTCATCATCATCAGCTGTCCAGGAACCCTGACATCTGGCATTCTCCTTCTTGACTCAGACAATGATTGGTCCGGTATCAAATTTGTTTTTGGTCTCAGTACCATATTTAATTAGTCTTTAGTAACATCCCTCAGCAACAAAACTTATCTCACTTCAGAGACCCTAACAGCGCTGATGCTACTGTCAACACAACCTCATGCTTCGTTGGAGCACGCAGTGCTGCTCCAAAGGAAAGATAGTGCCAGTGGGGAGGGTGCCACAGTATACCTCAACTGATTCCTAGGTTAGAGTCCAAATCATTTAATTGTTCAGAATCCAAGTTAGTAACATCTGGCTTAGATTGTGAAACCGATGATGATGATGAAGATGTCTGTTTTTGTGTTGGAGGGACTGTTCCTTGTTTGGATACTAATTGCACTCAAGAGAATACTTGATTAGCTTATTTTGTTCTCTTTTCATTTTTTTCTAATGAGATTGTTTGGTTGTCCCCAGGATATTTTTGTGTCAATTGAAATTAATGTTTATGTCCTTATAGTCTCATTTAGAGTGCTGTTTTGGCTAGCGAGAACCAACCCTAGAGCCATGTTTCTAAATAATGTACAATATGAGCAAAAGCAATGTAAAATGAAACTGGAATGCAAGCTCCTTTGGTGGCAGCTCTGTTTATTGGATTCTACCAGAAAACAAAACAGTAATGCTATGTTTGCTCAGATATAAATGAATACTATTCACTTCAAGATGTTTTCTACAAATTGTGCTTAGATTTATAAACTTACTTACAGCTGCAGCATCTCATAGTCTGAATGAAAAAGATCCTGGCTAATAATACCCTAGTATGATGTGGATTTAAGTCCTTGCAAGACTGTGGATTTCAGTGGGCTTTGTCATTCCTAACTCTCCAAACGATAGAACTGTGAGCTCAAATGCAATGCATAGGCTCTGAGCAAAATAGAGTCTCAATTAACATTTTAAAAACAGAATTAAATGTAGGGATTCAATATATTCATCTAACACTTTCACTTATAGTCACTGAGAACATATAACACACTTATATTTTGAAATGAGACCAAACATATCCTCAGAGTCACACATATTTTTTATAGGGCTATAGGTGGGACTTTCATTTTCTGCATTCAGCCTGTGTGTCACGAGTGGACTGACCACCGCCTGTCAGTGCCGAGTGCGAAAGGTGCACCCAAGCCTCACACTCAAGGCCAGCGCAGCCTGACACCTCTTCGTGATCAGAACTGAACAGCCAGGGAGATCTCTGAATCAAGCCAGGGCCAGGGCAAACGGGTCTGGTTTAGAACTATGTCTCATTGATTTTGTTAGTGCTTTGTAAGTGGGTGTTGGATTACGTTATTAACTGATTGAATATATGAATAAATAACAGCTGCTGCTTTGCCGTGCAGCCTCTAATTCACTAAGCTTCCTGTGTGTATGCAGGTGTATGTGAAAACCAATGCATCTGAAGTACAGTATAACCACAGAGGTTCTCTTTTCAGTCAAAAGGCAGATCAGGGAATTCAGATACAGGGAATTCAGCCTGTACTGGATGGGGTAACACTTGACTTGAGATTTCAGGCTCATAGCTTGGGCTCCTGGACTGAGTGTGCTTGTGCAGTTAAGGCTAGTTGTGCCACCTGTGCCTGTTCCTGGAGATGTCCAGTCTGGCCATGGTAGATGATGATGATCGTGGTGATGGTGATGGTGATGATTTCTTACATGCCTTTCCCCAAGGCTCAAGGTACAGCACAATACAGACTAAAATACAATATATAACTATAAGCATATAAAACCATTTAACATATAGAACTAAATTAAAACACAGCCATAAAAATGTACCAATTTAAAATTCATAGTTCAGAATTGGCTAGGTAGGCCTGCTGGAAGATGCAGACCCGTTAATACTTTTTAAAATTCAGACAGTATGTTTAGCTGTCAAACCTCTTCCTGAAGGTCATTCTGCAGTCTGAGGGAGGCTGCTGAAAGGGTCTTCTGGGTGACCGTAGTTAATCTAAACCTGGCTGGTTTAAGTAAATGGCCCCCAGAGGATCTGACTATGTAGGGCAACTGTGGGCTGTGCGTTGACTGCATCCTGTTTGGATTATGCTAAAACATCCTATGCAGGGCTGCCTTTGGACACTGTTAGGAACTTCAGAAGGCCCAAAATGCTGCAGTTGGACTGCTGAGCAGGCTAGTTGGAGAGATCATGTAACTCTCTTGTTGAAACAGTTTTATTGGTTTCCAGTCCATGTCTGGCCACAATTCACAATGGTAGTTATGACCTCTAAATCCCTATAGAGCTTAGATCCAGACTCTCTGAATACCGTATCTCCCCATATTAGTCTGCTTGAGTCTTATGCCTTCCAACATAAGGCCTTCTCTCCATCCCACTAACCCCAAAAATTTGTTTGATAAAAGGCACGGGAGAGGAAGGCTCAGTTGGCCCCCTCACTGCTTTTTTTTCCCCCACCGGCAGGCAAAGACCTTTTTATTTAAATAGGTCAGCTTTCAACTGGTTGGGTTCACTGGGTATGCTGTATGCCTTATTATGTCTTGAATGTGTTTTGTTTTAAATTAATATTTTAATTGGATTGATTGTTCTTTTTTTTTAAAAAAAAATAACCAGTAGTCTCTTTTGTTTTAGCTATTTTGTTTTAACTTACATTATAAGTAACTTTGGGTCCTGTGTTAAGAGAAAGGTGAGATATTAAATAAGTAAGTAAATAAAATCTGGTGGTGTTTTTTTCTTTTGAAATGTCTTCCACTTTTGTTCTCCCTGTTTTTGAACAGGTCATCAGCTGGCTGAGATTCGAGAACGTGCTTTCAGGAACATTTTGTGTAAATTAGATCACTGCTTGATTACATATGCTGATCTGGTGCAAGAAAAGCTGCTCTTTCTCAGTCTTTTAGAATGGTTCAACTTTCCTGTAGTGCCAATGAAAGAAGAAGTTTTAAATTTAGTAAGCAACTTGATAAAGGTATGACTTTATGGTATTCACTAACAAAAACAGTCTTAATTAGCATCTCTGTCCACACTGAAATGTAGTGCTATATTGCATCCTCTTATTTAAACCTTAAATGGATTTTCCCCCTGAAATGATTGCCCCATTTTAAAATGTTTATTGTATACTGAATATGCATATTAGGACTGTTTTGTCAACAATGAAAAGATGCTGATAATATTCTAGACAGTACTATATTGGCAAATGTGGAAAATGCGGAAAAGCGGACTGTTCAGAAAGGTAGCTTTTAATTTCGTACCAATTAGTTTCTTTCCTCTTAAAAGCCTAGAAACATTTTTCACTCATTTTTAACCTGATTGTTGTTGTTGTATGCTTTCATGTCAGTTCCAACTTCTGGTGACCCTAAGATGAAGCTATCATGGGGTTTTCTGGGGCTGAGAGTATATGATGAGCCCAAGATCACCCAGTGAGTTTCCATGTCTGAATAGAAAACTGAGCTGTGGTGTAAGGTTGTAGTCCAGCACTTAAAACCACCACACTACTCTGGCTCTCTTTTAAACCTGGTATCGTCTCTTTAATTTTAGCACCCATCTGCTGTGGATCAGTTAATTGCGATTGGAGCAGTAGAGTTTTTCTCCCAACTTCGTCCAAATTTGGATCCAAATTTACAGGCTGTGATTGATGGGATTTTGGATGGACTGTTTGTGCTACCTTCAGAAATGTCTTCTGATTATCAGGCATTGCCTCATCAAGCCCCAACCTTCCCAACAGTGGCTAATCCCAGTAAGTTGCACCTTTTCTATGGGATGTATTTAATAGTGAAATGAAAATTTTGCATTGAAGACTGTGAGTTTACTCAGCTGGCTATTGGCTCTTGTTAATGGCCATTCATATTTGTTATTGTGAATTCTGTAAGTAATGTTTGGAGAACGAAGTGTCAGTTTAGGAGTAGACATCTTCAAAAATTGAAGAGACAAGATAGGACTGCACATCAAAAGACCCCCCCCCCAAATTTACTGCATTGTAATAAAATAGTTTAAAGCATTACAATAATAAAAAAAAAATGCTGTTTCTTATTATGGTTTTGTATCCTTAAGTTTCCCAAGATCAACATGCTGGATACTTTCAGCAAGGGAAAAGTCATCTTCAAGAAACAGAAGTACCACCAAAGCAACAAAGTGGTAGGTAACCATGATGCCTGTATGTAAGACAAGATATATTTGGGCCTGTGGATCTAGGCTTTTCCTTGAGTTATCTGTGCCATTCTCCCAGTCTTGTCCCTTTTTATCCCTTCCAGTATCAGAGCTTTGACATCTGTGAGGAAGGGGATGGAGTACTTTCCATAGGGGCTGGGCGAGGGGATTTGAAGTCACAATACTCTCTCCAGCCTCATTGGGGAGATTCAATATATCCTGTGACTGCAAAGACATCTTCCTAGAAACCGTAGGATTGCAGTGTAAATAGCGTAGTCTACTTACTTGCAGTTTTTTAATATCTTATTTCTACTTCTTTTTGTGGATAGCAGAAATTATTTAACATAAGATTAGATTCATTTGACATAAAATTGTTAACAGTTTGTGCTATGAGAACAATGAATGGATATTTATTTTCTTTATGTTAGGTGTCACAGTGCACACAAAAATTACTTTTCTTTTCTCCCTAGTCAAACATGGAGTGAAATGTCTGAAGTTTTCTACATTCCCATGGTTATCTCTGACCACAACAGATAGGCATGTTCTTTCATCAAGTGAAAGGTACATTGCATGAATGGTGTTTTTATTCCATCTGATAGCAAACAGTATTTGAGATCTTTCGTAGCTCTGGTGGAGCAGAAAATCCCATCGCTGTAATGTGGGATCAGAGAGGGCTGAGCCTGTAGGGGAAGGAAGGAAGAGCAAGTGCAAAGCTGGCTGGGAGCTCCCAGCACCTCTTTGGCTCAACCAGCTACAGTCTTGACTTAGAGGTGGAGGTTGCAATTGGCATGTTACACCTGCCCAGCCTCTGTTGCATTGGCCAACAGTGGGAACCACTTGTGCAAGGAGCTGTTGGATGACACGTTCAGTATACTTAGAACTGTGCAAATAGATGGCCACCACTGGATCCAGGCCACTAAAATTTTGTCTGTGAACAACAATCCTATCAATGATTTATTTGGGGTGGGGATAAATAAATTGCAACTGTACAGACAAATAATGACAAAAACTCTAGGAGCCTTCCTAGGAGAGTTTGTTGTGGTGGGATATAAATAGGACGGGTTAAAGTCAAATTGATTTTTAAATTAATCTGCTGACATAGTGTTTTTTTTTTAAAGAAAAGGTAGTTCAAAATGCCATTGTTTAAATGTATGTTTTCAGCTCACTGAGAAGTAAGAGTCACAAATTGATTTGGAATACCTGTGAGCTGTTGCAAGATGTTATCATGCAAGACTTTCCTGCTGAGATCTTTCTTCAGAGGCCTAAGATTGTACAGGTTAGGAATACTTTTAACTAAAATATTTCATTGCAAGGGAGCAGTGATATTTTAGAAAATTTTAAGAAATTCTGATGCCATGGCAGAGCAATCTTTTTTTTTTTAAATGAATAGGTTCAAACAATGAAAACAGACTTATGGAAAAACTGGTTATATATGCAGTATATGTTTTTATAACAAATCTAAACTTAACAGTACTTTTTTAGTAATGTGAAATGCCTCGTTCATAACTTAGACCACATTCAAAATTGTGTGTGTGTGTGTGTGCCTTCAAGTTGCTTGTTGACATATGGTGACTCCATGAATTTTGTAGGATTTTCATTGATACGGAATACTCAGAGGTGGTTTTGCCAATTCCTTCCTCTGCAGTATACCATATAGCACCTTGTATTTGTTTATGGTCTCCAATCCAAGAACCAATGGTGACCCTGGTTATTTAGAAGTCTTAGGTTTATACAAACAAATCTAAAAATACCCTGTACTAAAGACAGAGTTGCAAAGTGCTGTTCCGCCCCACCATATGTTATCTTAATTTTTTCCTGAGGAAGGAAAAAAAATGAAACAGAAAACAAAAAAGTTGGAATTAATAAATTTGGTTGGACAGAAGCAGTTTTATGTATTCAGTTTCACATAAGATATCAGCATATTTGAATATAAAATCTGATTCAATAGTGCAAATATCAAACTTCTCAGTTGTGTATTATTACAGGTAGTTAGGCTGTTACACTAAGATTCAGTTATGTAGACACTTCTGCATTCAGCGCAAAAGAGATTCCATAGGTTCTGTTGTGTTTTTCCCACTTTTTTTTCTTCATATTTGAGATATTTGGATAGTGCCATGGGAAATCAAAATGAAAATGGTAAGAGAGAGCCATTAGTGTATGTGTAAGTTATATTGGATGTCTGACACATATGCACATACATATTCCTTAAATCTACTGCGCTGATTCTTAACACAGTGTAAACATGGTAATAATCTGCAGTTCTGTCTATATTAGAGTCTCCTGTCTCTAACTGCACTGGCTCATGGGAAAGATGGACAATACCGTTTGGCCTTACAGGGCATCTTATGTCTGCAGCAGTTATGTGTCTTTCTAAGAAACAGACTTAACTTCTACAGAGATCCAAGTTTTCTTTCAAGTGACACAGGTTTGTATATAGCTATAATTGAATAAGCTAACTCTTCATTATACTTCAGTCAGATCTTCTTTTTTCCATTTCTCTGGAAGACATGCTTATTTGTATGCTGGTTTTCCTTGGTAAATGTTGAAAGAGGGCTACATAACATAAAACAACACTTCCAAATAAGTCAATGACATTTAGAAGTCAAGACAAGAATTCAAGATACATTGAGAAGAAAAAATCCACTGCTAATTCCCAGTAAGACCTAGTGAAGAAGAAGAAAAAGAGAGTCAGGGTGAGAGAAATCCACATATCTGCAGACATTAGCCATTTAATCCAAAGCTAAACATTGTTCCAGCTATAACACTTGAAGAAAGCCCCAGCACATGATCGTTAAGTGCCTTCAGCAGTAGCCATTGTAGCTGGTGTCAGCCAGGTTTCCACCCTCCCAGAGCAGGTTCATATTTGCTAGCCAGAGGATCAGTGTCTAAGTCTTGGACACCTCACAGGAGGATGTTTTCCAGAATCCTGTGGTACCAGCAGCAACAGGAGTTACCACCTTCATAACTGGAGTCAGTCAGAGTCCCAGTCTTCTAGGCCAAGTAGAAATAAAGACTCCGCTCGTAGAAGACCAGGAACTAGGCAACAGAAAGGGCTGCTGTGGGAGCTCTGGGGCCACTTTATGACCTAGGGCCCTCTTTAGTCTGCGTGGACTACCAAAAGATAGAACAAAGAACTCAAAATGGCTGGAAGTTAACTTCAGGTTCTCAAAAACATGTATTTTTGGTATTAAACAGTACAGGGAGGCCTTGAAACCTATTTGAAACACAGATTGTTCTTAGAAACTTGCAGGGACAGCAATTTGCCTTCTTTTTAGGCCAGACAAAGGTCGATCTGGGGATTTTGGAAGTGTTGAGAGCCACAAAAACATCCCTTGAAGGGCCACATGATGTCCCAGGGCAACACTTTGTCCGCACCCCACATAGATCTTGAAAGACTCATATCTAGAGTATCTCCAGACACCTTTGACAACAGGAGCCTTTGCAACCAAGATATGCAGATAAGATATGCAATTATCTTACTCAGATGTCTTTCAGAAGTATGGCATATTGCTTCCAGAAAAAAATTGTTTATGCATTTCAGACTGTTCTGTTATCTGAGAATAAGATGTAACATAGAATTCTAGGAGCCATAAGAAAAACTTTGTGTTGTGTAAAACACAATTCCAGTAGCATGGCACAAAGATAATAAGTTCTTGCCTTGTCTGGTTAGCTGATACAATAGCTTTACAATTAAGGGCTGTAATATGCTCATATGGCTTTTCTGTCCTTTATCAGTGTGAGTTTGGTCATCACAGAAGAAATACATCTTATGGCAAATATTTGATCAAAGTTCACTGCAAAATATATTACAAATTGTCCTTTTTGTCAGCTAGGGGATCCCAGCAAAATGCACTTCACATTCCTCCTTGCTTTTCCTGGCTGGAGACACAACGATGTCAGCCATGGGCACAACCATGCCCATGGCATCTCTGGCTCTCAGGAGAGGGTTGAAGAAAAGCCGCCCCATTGCCCCAAACCTGTTTCCCACCCTTTCTTTATGTATTCCTTAGCACATGTTAACTGTATTTTCAGTTCCTGTGGAAGAAAACAGAGAAAAATAGAGTAAGAATTATTCTAGTTAAAATTTCTAACATCAAGAAGAGAAGATATATAGCTGCTGAAGTAGAATCTGAATACTGAACGAAATTGTGGTTTATATTGGCCTGTGTTTTATGCAGCTAATTAAATAGGAGCTTTAAGTAATAATTTTCATATTTGTCATGTGCTTGTGGCACCCAGGGATCTTACATATATGTTTAATGTTGTGAAAGGTGCTATTTCACAGAATTCCTCAATGTCATACTGTCAAGATGCCAGAAGACACTCTCATTCTCAGAATCCATCACCTGGAGGTAGTAGTCCTCGACCATCTGTAATAGGACGTACAGGTCAGCGTCCTAGAGGTGATGGTCAGGATTGGGACGCAGCATCTTCCAGGTGAGAGAGCTGGCAGGCTACTTTTTAAAAATTATGTCAGAAGTAAGGTTTCGCCAACTTCCAAATGGATAAATTTATATTTCATATTCTGTCTTGTTTTCATGGTGCTAATTTATGATATTGAAGTTTGAACAGTCTGTCTTTTCTGTCTTATAATCTCTACCTTTAATTTTGATTAGTGATTTAATTATTTTTGTGTGAGTAAACTTTTTTTCCATCCAAAAAGTGGATATAAACAAACCTTTTATAAATTAAATCAAGAACGTGAATCAAATTTTTGGGGTATCCAACAATATGACCTTGAGCTAAATAATTGTCTAAACTTGTTGACTGCTGTTTGCCATTATACAGCTATCATGTATGTTAATGTTATTTTTCCTTTTTTTTGTAGTGGAAGCAGTTCTCATGATAATGTGAATTCCAGAATGTCTGTCCAGTCACCTTTGGATATGAGTCATAATGACCTGCCAGAACTGGAAAGTGAAGACACTTTGGAGTTACAATTTCAACAGCTTAGTCTTCCTCAGTTTTGCGTAACTATTTTGGAACATGCTGTACCTCTTCTAAGAACAGGTAAGCCTTTTTCTTTTTTAAAAAAGAGTTCTACTTATAGGAGTCCAGATTTTCTATACCTTAGGTTTTTATTCCGTTAGAATCATAAGAGCTTTAAAAACACAAATAGACGTTTTGTAATGAAAACAATATTTTGCAGGTAAGCAAGAAACAAGGATTCTCTCCTGAAGTTATAGATCTGCAACTTCCACCCTCCTTCATTATTGGCTATAGTAAGGCTGATGAAAACTGCATTTGCTCGCTAGTCAATGGAAGTCACTGGAAGTTCCAAAATTAGAAATGTGGTTAATCAAGATCTTTGATATGATAAATTTAGATTCACTGTCACAGCATATTAAAGGGAAGAGATAAGACACAAGCAGAATGGTTACCAGTGATTAACTTCTTCAAACATAAATGGAGTATTGATTCTTTAAAATGAAACGATTCTTGTATATAATGGGTAATTTAATTTAATTCAAGTATGTTAATTTAAAAATGTTTAATAGGATGGTAAAACAATTACTTAGTACTTTTCTAAAATTTAAAAAGAGGATAATAATTTATATAGTAAAGTCAAAAGGTTAAGAATTATAAAATTTCCAAAGACAAGTTATTTTATATATAAGACTAATAACACCAATTTGGGTAAATAGGAAGAGATGATCATTGCTAAATATTTTTCAGTGCCGTATAAGTTAAACAAAAGAAATAAATATAGCTTTGTTTTTGACCAAGCATTTATTTTATTCCTATAAATGTTTACTTTTAAATTTGTTAATGGATTCACGTATAATGTAAATGAGATCTTTCTCTTCTTCTTTCTTTTTCTCTTCTTCATTTTCCTAATGCTTCTTGCTTGTATTCTATAATTGTAGACACTACCATTTTGTATTTGTGTTTTTTCTTTTTTTTCTGTTCTATCCTGAAAAAAAAATGCATATAAAAAAAAGAAAACTGCGCTCAAACAACTTCTGTATGTGTGTGGGTTACGTATTACCCACTACTGACTAATATCCCAATAAATGTGTTAGTCAGTGAATGGGATGAGAAATGTGCAGACCTGCACATGTTGTTGATTTGCAACTTCTGGCATACCTCACCATTTAAGTTGTCTAGATCTGTTAGAAATGCATCCATACAATATCTGTTGGATCATACATTTCCTGCTCCAAGTGTATACAGTTCCACAAATCTCTGTTGCTGATTTATTTATTTTTTTTGCTACGGTGGACTATCATTGCTACCCCTCTGAAACTTGAAGACTTCGCTACTCCTCTTTCTATAAGTCTGCTCCCCAAAACATTTCATTCTTATTCTAAATGTCTGGGAACTTCATTATTCTAACATCCTTCTCATTTAATTCTCAGGCAGTAGAAGAGTGACCATGAAAGTTTTGGAGTTGCTTGCTGAAGACCTTCTGCTAATTGTTGATGCTGTGTCAGAAGATGTTTGGGAAGACAGCAGTCTCTTTGGACTGGCACTTGTAAGAATATTTTGATCTTCAGTTAATGGTAGTTGGTCATTTGTTTTTGTATAAATGAGTCAGAAATGTACAGTGTTTACTTTATTTCAGTTTCTAGCCCATCTCATACTAAAGATTTCAGATGGTCAGAAGCTTCTTTTTTAAAAAAAAAAAAAGAACAGTATAGAAAATCTGGCCTCCCCTTTTTATAGATATATTTTTATTGATACAGTTTTAAAATGATTCAGTGTGCAGTATGCTTGTAGTGCCACTGGGGCAATGCCACTCCACCAAACCGCCTTGGTTTAATATTGTTTTATAATCTTGCATATTTTGATTTAGAGTTATTCCTCCACGTTCAATGGCGTTAGGCCACAGGACCCCCCATGAAAGTGGAAAAATTGTTAACAGCTATAGCCACATCCTACTATATTTAACACACACAAAAATATGATCTGCATATTCAACCCACTGTGCCATTTTTAATAGGGTCTTACAAGCCTCACTCACAGTCTCTCAGTCTCGTGAGGCTTGCAGTCCTTGTTAAACATGGCAGCAGTGGAGGTGGCAGCAAATAATCACAAAAGTGAAATCTGCAAATGTGGAAGGTCAACTGTACATGCAGTTGTCAGTTTGCTTTATATTATATTGTAATTTTTGCGCTTTAGCTGGATAATTTGTTTCACAATTGTATGGTATTGTTTTATTATTCCTTCCCTCTCTGTGTGTAGACATGTATTTTAGATTGTATGCTTTTGGCAGGACCCACTGTTTTTGGCTGTTTTGTTTATAAAACTGCCATGTACGTTGATGACTCTGTATAAATAAATGTGAATGATGATGATGGTGGTGATAGAGTGAAAATGACTAATTTCTTTCTCATTATGTGGCTTCATACTCTATCCCTTTTCACTTCTTTTAGTTAAGCTCTTCCTCACTTTCTCCATCCGTTCATCCTCTTGTCTTTTATTAGAAGTGTCTGCTTTTCATCCTCTTACTGAATGAACCGGGAGTTGAAGTATGAGCCATGCTGGAAATCTCATTTGTCAAATTTGGTAATTTATGCTAGTAATACACATTCATGAACAAGTGTGTAAGAATTCCCTACTTTACCAAACATTTTACCTTGCCCTTGAAAAAAGCAGATAACACAGGTGTGGAGATTCAAAGGGGAATAACGGACCCCCTCCCACTCAGTGCTTCCTTCTGCCTTGAACAGGAGCTAGGAATTTCCCCCAAATCTCTTAATTCTAACTGACACCATCCACAGAATTCTGCATTACCTGAGCAACACAGTGGGACTCTCCTCTGAGAATTGCCAATCTCTATGCTTAAGGTCCTTTCCTTTCCCTCACCTCCCCCTTCTGAGTGAGAAAAATCCTATCTAAGCATGTGCCGAGGAATGGCATGGGAATGGAGAAGAAACAGATTTTGCAGACAAGTATTTATTTAAAGGCATGCAAATAAACAAGAAAACAATACTCATGAAAGGCTCCCTCTTCTCAGGTACACTTAAGTTACAAGTAGTTATAAAAACAGGTACATTCTCCAGATCAGCCAAACTTCCAAAATAACAAAAGACCAAGTGCAACTAACTAGACTCATTCTAAGTTACTGACAGCAAGTTGGTCACTTTCTGAGATGCTCTGCAAGGGCAGAGCCAGGAGATGGTCTACCCGGCATCTATGCCCTTTTTTGATGGTCTTTTGGATGTCCCCTTTGTTCTCTCTCACCGCATGGTCTCGCAACAATTTTTATAGCTTCTCCATCGAAACATCTCGAAGATTCTCACCTTTCTCCCCGTGATTGGGCAACTATCTCTCATGACCTAACCCTAGCAGTTCATTAACCCTTTATATGCCTGAAGAGAGAATTATCCCTCTTCAGCACTCAAACCTGGATAATGGGAACCCCATTATCACAACAGGGCTTTGCTGAGTTGTGAGATGAGAAGATTTCTACAATTAGAGTACACCTCAGAGGGCATCTTGCTGCAGCACTTTCCCTACACATTTTTAAGATCAGATTTTATAGTGATTTTCTTTTGAGCCTTGATTCTTATGACATTTCAGATGTGAGAAATGAGAGTGTGTGTCTAAGTGTGCGCACACACATGTACATACACAGAATCTTTAAGACAGGGTCAGGAAGAGATTCAGTAGGATATCTTTGCTTGTTTAGATTCTGTCTTCATAGTTTATGTGTATATTTTTGAAATCTTCCGTTCATGAATGTTGACTTAATCACTTGCTTTCAATTTTCAGAAGGAAAAGCTGCTTGGAATACTAGATTCACTAGGTGAAACCATTTTGTACTACAAAAATAACACAAATTCAGAGCTGCCCAAGTTTGTGATAGTGCACCACAGAATGGCATTTCTAAGTGTTTCACTTTTCACTGTTCGACTACTGCAAGCCCTACTTCCTGTAGAGAAGGTGAGATATTCCACTTTTCCTACACATCAAAAGCCACTTGAAATAATCATGTATGTTTGCTTTTTTCAACTGTAGTCTCTCAGCTAACCACAAAGATTTTAAAAAGTGGTTTTTTGGGGTGCTGTATGCAGGATCAAATAATATTCAAAAGGGGGGTTATGTAACAAAATGCAAGGAAAAATAAACTTTGTACACTAATGTGTCAGTGTCTGAGCACGATTCTGTCTTCTTAATTTGCTCACTTTTTGTTCACAGTGATTTAGAACCAACTTAAATAGAAGTGATCAATGCAGATCTTCAATCCATTATTTGTGGGAGATGTTCATTTC
This sequence comes from Iguana delicatissima, assembly GCA_948472985.1. Taxonomy (NCBI): domain Eukaryota; kingdom Metazoa; phylum Chordata; class Lepidosauria; order Squamata; family Iguanidae; genus Iguana; species Iguana delicatissima. Next base: position 196,751 of record CAOKZL010001191.1, on the reverse strand, counting down.
ACCACTGGAATATAATATCCTTAGCCATCCCTGTTGCTTCTGTGAACTGTAGTTCATGATCTGTTGTCAAGTTCAAACAAGAAAAGTATGGTTTATGAAACAAGTACACATTTAACATACTATGATGCTTCTAATACTTCACCCCTGAAAGACCTTATATCTGGGTAGTACCACGTCATTTGAACGAGGGATCCAACTTCTGTTCTGCTTTGCCAAAAGTTTAAAGGAGATAATATACATTTGAGCTTCCACTGTCCAATTGGTCTGAAATATTAACTGATGTTGGATGAAATGCATCTCATATTGACAGGGGGTCTTTCATGGATACCAGTGATGTGGATTGTTACCTATACTGAATGAATATAAACATTCCATATTCCATTCCCTATAGTTAAATATATCTTAAATCTGTGTGAGAAGCACTGATAGAACAGAATCTGTTCGTCTGGTCATATCCAACAAGGCAAGTATATCTTTTAAGAAGTTTGGAAGCACAGGGTAGCTGGTCCAAAAAACATGGGCAAATGCTAAGTGGCAGAAATTTCCAATGCAACTTGTTAGGCCAGCCAAGTTCCTTTTGAGGATCATGATTTTAATTCATCTTCCCTACCCAAAGGTTAGTTTATCTACTCATCTTCAAGTCTGTGTTTTGTCATAAGGCTAACTTTGGCATGTCTATGTGAGTTCAGCCACATTGAGTCATTGAGCTTCTATGCATGGAGGTCAGGTATTTTGAAATGTGCTTTATTAATTAGAAGTTATAGTTCATGCATGGGAAAACATTGTTTTATGCTTAAAATTTCTCATAGTGTAGTCAATACCCATGAAATAGAAGTTCAGTAGATGGAAGTCGGGTATTTTGAAACCTGTTTTATTAATTAATAATTATAGTTTGTGTATGGGGAAACATTATTTTATTATTAAAATTTCTCATAAATGTGGTCAATACCCATGAAATAGGAGTTCAGTAGGTTGAGGGAGAGGCAAAAGAAAAAATAAAATGGGTTCATGTGAGCTAACCAGCAAAATGCTTTTGTGTTGCCTTGGTATTCTTCCAAAATAACAAACTCGAACAATGAAGGTTAAATTATACATCTTGTTCCCTGTGACACAAAGAGACTGGGGAATGGCCGTTTGTCTTATGGAGGCTGTATGTGGCCTACTGATGCCGAGCCTATGGTCAAAACTTATGTCAGATTTGTTGGCTTGGTGGAATTTTCCTAACACATGAACTTTGCAATAGCGACATGGAAACCTTGACAAACTATATTAGAATATAGAAACATGTGTGTCATGGCTCCCATTCTCTTCAGATTCTGGTCTGTAAGGATGAGGGACAAAAATACATGTATTCTTGTAAATAAAGTTGAATCCTTGATTTGCCAGGCCTGATTTCTCCTAGAGTTACGAAAGAAGGAAAGTCCCCTTCACAAACCTTTTTAAAGAAGTATAATATAAATTTATATTTTATATGTGTGTGTGTGTGTATAAATTTTATCTCTTTCTATCTAAATTGTAGATCCATGGTCCCAGAGATTTTTTTTTAAGCATCAAAAATACCATCATGGGAAAAGTTTCATAGTGATTTTCCATATACCTTGTAATTTTACCTTTTACATCCTGTTGAAATTTCTATTACTACTTTGTTCTAATTACAAGTCTTCAACTGAAACTGTGATATATGCACATACTATAACTGTAGTTATGCATACATTTAAAATAAATAGGAAATGTACTGGACACAGAGATCTGAATCTAGATCAGAGCCCCAGTTAGATTAGATCCAATGAATCAATTGCTGAACGCTGAATCAGAGTTGGAGGAAACTTTTATCGATTTACTTATAGGATTTAGATTAATGTTTCAGTGAAGTTTTGGTTAAACTCTATACCAGAAAGCAGATAATCTAAATTTATATCGTTCCAGTGACTACAATTTCCCAATTAGTAGCTCAGTGAGTGAACATTCTGTACGTCTGTCCCAGCCTCAGAGGACTTCTTGAATGTTTCAATATGCTAAGTGTCTAGTTTTGAAGAATTCCGTATGGATTTTTCTGTTTACGTGGATAATACACATAGCTGAAATTAGATAAAGTTATACAGGTATAGTCAGTTAACAAATCCTCCAACAAAGAAGTTCCTTTTCAAAAAGTCTTTTTATGCAGCCCGACCCCTTTTTTCTCCTTGTTGTCTGTCTATTTGAGACACACACACACACACACACACACGTATATATATATATATATATAAAGCAGTATTGGCACTGGAAGTATGGTGAAGGGAGTTTGGAGAAACACACACTTTTAGTGTCTGACTAGCAGTTTGTCTGCAATAAACAATACAATAAAGCTGGATCTGGAAGGGAATGGGATTTTATTCTAGTTCGGCAATACTCAAAAGTTCTGGTCACTGGATTAATGCTGCCCCCTCAGCCTTTTGCCACCAGTCCCTGGTGAGCCAGTAGCCACAAATACAGAGCTAGTCTTTAGCACAGTAGAAGAAATAACAGGCAGGTCCCCCACATCAGATACCCTGAAAAACATTTTGTTCCCACCTACAACAGGCAGTGCTGAGTAGGAGTTTGACCATTGAACTATGACTCTGGAGACCAAGGTTCGAATCCCCACCCAGCCATGGAAGCCCACTGGGTGACCTTAGGCAAGTCACACTCTCTCAGCCTTAGAGGAAAGAAAAGACAAACACTCCCCTCCAACAAATCTTCCCAAAAAAGTCTTGTGATAGGTTCGCCTTAGGGTTGTTAGAAGTCACCAATGACTGGAGGGCATTCGAAAGAACAAACAAGAGGCAAGGTAAATGCCAATTGCCTGCAGAATCCCTTATGGAGTACACGTAAATAGCAAAACAAAGAAAAAGATAAGAGCAAGTGTGCCTGCCTCACCAGCTTATTCCCTTCCCTCTGCATTTTGGCCACTAAAATGGAAATTATAAGTAAAGCAAAGGCTAATGAAAGTGATCCATGGATGCCTTTTTGGAAGGAGCTTTCAAGTGGTATCTAGAAAGTTCAAAATCTTTTTTACTTATGCAAGACATAGCTGATGTGGTTGTTTCGTATCACTTATGCATATTGTTAATTTTGAAGAAAAAGTAGTGAAACACATTGACTTGTCCCCCCCCTTTTTTTTTGGTGGTGTAGGAACCTATCCCTAAGGTACCCTAAGAAGTAGTGCTCTAGAAACACATCTGCTTTGTTAACTGATGTATATCTGTATGATGCTGTGTTTTGAAGCGTGGTCTTTGCAGCATTATAAAAAAACAAATAATTAGAACAATGTAGCTTAAATGTGCAGTTGCCCTCTGGTGGTTAGAGAAGTGTTTCACAGCTTGGTTGTGGTATGCCTCTAAAAATTGTGAAATGTGTTGTACAGCATATATCTTACACCAGTGGTTCTCAGCCTGTGGGTCCCCAGATGTTTTTGGACTTCAGCTCCCAGAAGACCTGAGCATTGACCATAATGGCTGGGGCTTCTGGGAGCTGAAGTCCACGAACATCTGGGGACCCACAGGTTGAGAACCACTGTCTTACACAGAGATAATGTCCACCTGTGCTGTTGCATGTGCAGCTGGGAAACCTCTGAATTTTCATATAATTTTGTAATGTCAAGGGATGAAAAATTCTTAATGATCGTTGGCATAACTGCAAAAGCAGAGTAGAGAGACTGGCTGCTATATGGAGAATTGTTTGCCAGTGTGAGGGGTTTGTCATTATCATTACTCGTATATTTCTAATATATATATTTCCTTCCTTACAGAAGCTCAGGTTAAATGAGGATGCAAAGTAATGACAAGCTTTTTAGAGCCATTACATATGATAATACAAAAATAAGTAATGCAGATGAAATAGATATCAAAAAGACAGGAGATAGTTTGAGACATGCCTAGCCCAGAAAATACATTATAGACAAGAAAGTCCTTACATTCTAAAACTTATACATGCGCGCACACACACACACACACACATATAGGACTACTGTGAACATATTTTGAGGGAAGTGGAGTATAATGCAATCATTAAGGTACCATTATTGGAAAAGTCCCGTGTCTTAAGCACATCTAAGATAGACAGAACCCTTAAATTAATGATCTGTAGGGGAATGATCCATCATGTCCAGGCCCAGAATTTCAAAAAATGGTAGCCACCATCTTGAATTGTGCTCAGATGTTCATTTTGATTGTAGCTTGTGTGCTCTTGGTGAACTCTCTCCATAATAATGCGGGTTGTGACATTTTGTGCTGCAAAATCTATTTAGAGAGGAGTCCCAAGTGGAGAGCATTTTAAATCAGAATACTTCAAATTAACTAGTTTAGCAATGACAGCCACAGTCTGCTATAGGACTCTCTCAGCTAATTTGTGTTACGGGTATTCTGAATCAAAGCTTAGCTCAAATTTTACTGCAGTCTCCAGTGTGCCTATGAATTTGGATAAAATACAATTGACCACATCAGTGTTCATACCTTTTTGAGGCAATTGTCTGTGTTGAAACTATTGAAAAATGATTTAAAAAAATTAAAATTTATGCTCATTTTCAAATAGCCTCTGTTCTCCTCTTTGTGTTCTTCCTTAAGGCCAACGGCGTTTTACCAGAGAATTTACTGACTGCCTTATTTGAAATTTCTATGGACATGCCATTGTCTTTGGAATATCAGAATATTCATGAATCTGTTATAGCTTATTTGGAACAAATGGATTCAGAAAACTACAAAATTTATAAACAAGCTGCAGAGGCTGCCTATTCAATTGAGTGCTCCTGCAGCTTCATGATGGATGTCCACAAAGAGGTAGGAAGCACTGCCTGAGCAAATGAAAAACTGCAGGTGTAAAAATTTGTAGTGTTGATGTATATTTGTGTATGTCATAGATAACGATAAAAGGATGATAGGTTTCTGTTAAAAGATTCTTTCACCAGAGACCTAGTTAAGATTAAGAGGCCAGGATTTTGTTTGTTTGTTTGTTTGTTTTGTTTTTTTAAGCTCATGAGGTATGTTTGGGTATGTGTGTGATTTCTTATGGAGGAAAAAAAATTACCTTGATTTGGTTGTGGCATGCATTTCTTCTACCAGAAGAAATGCCTGCAAGTTCTTTAGATCTCAGATGTGCCTGCTATATCATACAAGCTAGCAGGGCTGGTTTGTAAGAGGTAACAAGCATATACGACAGCAGTGAGCATTGCTCCTTCGTGGCAAGTTGCAAATTATGCTGTTTAGCAACTGCCAACATTTGAAAACATTTTGTTGCCTCATCCCTTTGGTCAGTGTACAAAAATCACCTTGCTGGTCAAAAGCAAACTAATTGTGTTGAAATATCTGATCTTTCTCTGCACTCATATTGCAAAGGGTGTGGCTTATTGAAATTATTTGAGAGACAGGTGCATCATCCTGATACACTTTGCTGTCTGAAGGGGTACAGCAGTTCCTTTCTCCTGGTCAACATGGATAACACCCAGTCCTAGAGTACTTACTTTGGTACACAGGGGAGAAAATTCCATAAGCCCCTGTCCCCTCTTCTGGCAGTGAAAGTACCATGCTGTAACAAATTCAATAGTTAACTATTTGCTGCCGTTTCATTACAAATCTGCTGCCCAGGTTACTATCTCCTTTTGCCTATAGGTGTAGTTGATTCTGTATGTTGAGACTATGTCCCTCTCAGAGTATATGTTTGTAAAATAATATCACAGGTCTGTTTAGTAGTGTGTGTTCTGTTGTTTTATATGTTGTGTGTAACTGTTTGTCTTTCTTCTTTTTAAAGGGAGAAAAAAATTATATTGATTTACTGGAGTTGGTAGAACAGGCCTTAAAAAGTCTTCCATATCACCAACACTTTACTCTTCTTCATGAGGTCATCAGTATTTGCTCAGAGATGTGAGTGTATGATTGTTGGAATTACTTTTTTAAAGAAAGAGCTCTCCTTATCAAGATGCTACAGAGGGAATACGAGACTATTTAATGTATTCAATTTGAGTTACTCTTTTCTCTCAATAAGCATATTCATTTTTTTTTGTAGTCAGTGCTACTGGGGTTTTTTAACTGAATAACTTATATATACATATAATGATATAAATTATTGCAAAAGGGTATTCTATAATGTGTTTACACCAAAAAAATGTTTCTTTAGAAGAAAGGGCCTTTGGATCATACTTATCAGTAAGTCAAATCAGAATTGCAGCTTTCCAAATGAGGACTTAACAGCTAACCAAATAATAACAGAAATGAGCAAATTACTGGATTAGTCATAATCCCTGAGGTGCCTTGGCTAGGAAAAATCTGCATCCCATGGCTTAAAGAATTGGCTACCCATGTTTGAAAGCAGTTACTCTTGCCTTCTGTATTGAATTAATTCTGTTTATAGCTGGAAGTCTGCCCAGGCGAGCCCAGTGCTGCAGGCTGAAAGTCAGAAGGTGTTCCTCCATCTGTTGTCCCATCCTGTGTCAAACATAAGAACTGAAAGCTATCGCTTCTGCCTCAGATCTGTTAAGGTTAGCACTTAAATTGACTTGTAGCTTCTTCAAAAATAGTACTTTCTTCTTCTTAACTAACTTCTCTGCAATTTGGTAATCTTGTAATACAAAGCAGCCTGTTTGAAAATATGCTTTAGTAACAATCAGGTCAGAAATCTAATATTTTGCTGTATGAAATTAAACTTGCTTGGTGTGGATTGTGCTTGAGTATATTTAGATTGTACTGAGTTTCAGAAAACAGGATATGTTTGCATGATTGCTTAAGCTGTCCCCATCTTCCTACAAAAGATGTAGCTTATCTTATTTCTTCTCATTTGATGTACATAAAAACCTGCAATATTGAAACAGAATACAGGGACAACAGCCCAAACCATAACGCTCGATTTTAATTAATACTGTCGTCTTAACATCTTCTTTCTAGGAATGTTTAGGGATTCATAATGTCACCAAACCTGTCTCTTCAGTCAGTTACGGAATACATTTCTTGCTTCATCCCAAAGTTCTCTATGAAATCTGTAGTTTTGGCCTTCAAGACTCCCAACATGAGGTACTGTATCTGATACATTGTATCTTCTCTGAGTTAACTGGTAATTATTTTCTTTTATTACGGCCTTGTAGCAAATTAATTGCTGCGGACCTGAGTCCTTGACACATTTACACAGAGCTAAGCCTCACTGAATTCAGTAGAATATACTTCTGTTAAGCATTTCTAGGACTGCAACTCGTTTTAAAGTGTTTCAGTGGCTGTTAGGAAGATCACATTCAGAAAAAAATATACCAAAATTCAAATCCATATCAGAAGTGAAAAAAGCTCTCTCTCACCTCTACCATAATCCAGTGACTTAGGCAGCCTGACAAAATGTCCTTCCCTATCTTCAGGGCAGGGTTTTTTGTGAGGAAAGCAAAAACACCTGGACTAATACATTTCTGTGATTTTTGCCATTTTGGAAATGGCCTATTGGCAAGTTCTCTTTCAGTTTCGGTCCACTAAAATGTCACAAATGGTATGTAATTCAGCATAACAGCACTTTCCTTTATGCTGGGAAGGATGTGTCTCGTTACAGTGGCTATACAGGGAGTATAATGGTGTGGTGGTGATAAAGAAAGGAGAATAGAAATAAAGTATTTTAAGTTGAAAATATTGCTCTGTGCAGTTGGTATTCATCCTGCGTAGTATGCCTAAATGGCCTACATATCCTAAATATATCTGATCCCATCTGATCTTGGAAGCTAAGGTTGGTTGGCTGTGGCTAGTACTTGCACGGAAATGTCAACCGCTACTAGGTGCTGTAGGCTATATCTCAGAGGAAGGAACTGGTCAAACCACTTGTGAGTGTTTCCTGCCCAGGAAAACCTTATGAAATTTATCGGTCACCATAAATTGACAGGTGACTTGAAGGCACATACACACATGCAGTGTGACTGGTTTTTTTAAAATGGATTTTTTTCCTGCATTTGTCATAGTTTTCCAGAGCCCTTTATGGGAATCAAAATATGCATTTGTGAAATAAAAATAATTCCCAGTAAAAGCAGCATAGAAACCAAATCATATTATTTTAAATCCTTCAGAAATCCATCTTTGATTGATGTGAAAAGAATGTGCTGGCTCCAAATAAATCTCCATAACAGGAAATGTATACAATAACATTTTGTGGTTAAAAAAATGTGATTTCTTTGTCTTTATTATCGTGAACAATAAGGACACCTTAGCAGAAGACCTCAGTTCACAGGCAAGTTGGTGTAGAAAATACGTTGCTTGAGGTACTTGAACAAAGCTTTGAAATTATCTGTCTAAATGGAAGAGAGAAAGATACATTCATCTTTTCTGGTTTTCCTGCACCCTTCAGCAAACAGTTCTAGCTCCTTTTCAAGCTTGTTTACAGCACTGAATGCTAACAACTTCAAAGCTAATATTTAATGGAACAAAATTCTGTTCTAATGTATTATGTACATTGAAGCACAAAGTAAAAGACACTCTGATGGTTTATTATTGTGTTGAGGCCTGAAACTTAACTTCCCTAATGTAGTCAGCTTGCTTTGTGGGAAATAAGCAAAACCAACTAAGGGGTGTAAAAACTTCTTCAGTGTTATGTTGGGGAAGCTCGTTTTCCTGTTCCTTGTTAATGCTTTACTGGAAGCAATTTTTGCTGTTGAGTCTCAACGCTTAGCGTGAAAAACAACAAAATCCAAAACCCACAAGCAGCAATACCCTATTGGTCCAGCTCCAAAGCATACACTACATTATGCAAGCTATTGTAGCTTCACTGGCTTCTTCATCAGGCAAAAATGTTAAAAACCATACAGGAGAAAAATAATCTCTGGCCTACATTCTGTTTGCAGTGTTGTCAGTTAAGATGGTATTGAGGGATTTCAGTGTTGTCACCGGCCACTCCCCTTATTGGCCATGTAAGACAAAGAGCAATAAAATAAAGGCAATAAAATTTCAGCTCCTTTAACAACAACAATGAAAAAAACCCCTTTGAGATCCAGATGTGAAGACATGAAGACTATTTCCTGCTAACAAGGGTACGTTCATGATAGTATTTCATGACAGTCATGTTTCTTCGTTTATTTTTAAACTCAAACTATTTGATGTAAAGTCCTAAGACTAATTTCCCTTTCTGACACTAAGAAATTGGTTTGGCTATTTTTTATTATAGTATCTTACCTTCTCTCATTAAAACAGGTGAGCTCAGCTGCTACGTTTATATTGAAGTATCTTCTTCAAAGTCGTTTGATGATGACAGCAGTGACCTGGAACAAGTTTATTGAGGCCCTCTGTCCTGTTGTTCCAGTTCTTCAGGTAATCTCAGCATCTCAAAACACAGTTTATCCAGAACTAAGCTTAATTGCTTGGCCAGTAGGAGCAGCACAGACATTATACAACAAGGAAAAATAAACAAACATGGAAACTGGGGTAGGTGGGTGGTCAGTATTCCAGCTTGTTGACTATTCTGGGTGAATACTGGAGAACTCTGTAGTATTTGCCTTTATTTAATAGGAAAGATCAATTTCAAATGGCTTACCTAGCATTATTAATATTAGAGGTATTAAAATTAAATAACTTAAATTCTCATCAATCGTGATTCAGGAGACAATTCTGTGATTATTTACTTATTTATTTATTTATTTATTGTATGAGGTAGCAAGAAATGTGAGCAAAAACTCATAAAATAATTGCTAAAATCTTTCTTATGTGAAAATCTCAGCTATTTTATTTATGTGGGAATAGTTGTGCTGAGCTGAGGGCATATTCAAGACATCAAATACATTGGCCTGACTCCATCAGTCTATGAAAAGTGGACTGTAATGAATGTTTTGCCCACCTCCTGGTGGGCAATGCCAGTGGAGTAGAACAAGGTGATTGGCAGAAGAATAGAACTATAGAGCCTTCCATAGTGCCCCATGAAGTAGCAGTCAGTTAGGAGAGGAATGAGGAATGTGCAGAACCATATAAAGGATTCTAATTAACAGTTTCTCATCTCCTGAGATTACAACTTTTGCAACAAACACTGTATCATGCCCAAATTCTGTGCAGCAGTAGTTCATACTTGTTTGTGCATTTTGACAATCGTCCATCAATTCCATTTGATGAGTTAACTTCCACTTACCAGTTCATAATTTTAATTTTCTATATCAGTGGTTCTTAACCTTTTCTTTATTGTGGACCTCTTTAAATATCTTTTGTTGCTGTGAATCACCAAGACTTAAAGTGGCTTCTGGCTATATGCATAGTAACAAGAAATGTCACATGCTTTCTGTCAGCTACTCAGCTTCATTCACTTCCATGGTCTCAGTCCGTGCAGGAGTAGCAAGTGCTGAGTTATTTGCTATCTATTTCATAACTTTTGAACCATTTGAGATATTATAATGAAACTTTGTACAAATGATATCTATTGCTGGCAACAGACCCCTGCCCTTTGAGATCATTATATGACTATCTGCTGTCTGCCTTCCTTCCTTGCTTCCTTCTTTCTAGTTTAACTCTAAAAGCTCATAACATTTCTCCAAGCTTTCACAGACCCCCCTATGAAGACATTGTGGCCCTCCAGGGTACATGGACCCCAGTTGAGAACCACTGGTCTATATAAAATTTTAAACATATCCTTAGGGTTATGCAGACACAGAAGAACATCTGGGGAACTGCATCCTGACACTGAGTGAAACAACTGCTGAAAAAGAAGGGATTCTCCCTAGAACTTCTAGACTCAGAGCTGCCCTGCGTCTTCTCTTTTCCAAGAAGCCATTGTGAGTAAATTTAGGATAATTTCTGTTTGCAAGAAGGCTTATCTGTATCATCATGGTTTGTTTGTTGCACAGGGTTCTGAAGATAAAATAGTTTTCCTTCAAATATGGGTGACACTGAGCACTATTATAACAATTTTCTCTTGAACATTAGTTTGGCCTTTCTTAGGAAAGATGGACCAGGGTGTAAAGTGTAAACAGCAACTCTTACCCATATTAACTCTTTTCAGTGTGCAGTATCATCTTCTTTGATGCTGGATTTTTTTTTTTTAAATGGACCTGTCTTGAGGAGGCTTCAGAACATGTGAGAGACTTTAATTTTGGAAGAGTGTAGGGATTGAGTTAAGGTATGTGAACATATAGTATGGCTGACAGGGATGAAAGAGTTGTGAAGAGGCAGTTAAGTACATATTTCAAAGAATGAGCATAGAAGTTGCCAGATTTTGTGGGAATGTTGAAAGAAAGCTTCTGGCAAGTATCCAATGGGCATTTCCACTGCAAGAAATAACTCTGTCAGCAGAACTAAGAAGGCAACAGCCTCTCTACACTGTCAGTGGGACTTTCACCTTCTCCTCTTCATGCTGCCCAAAGTTATTGTTACCCTGATTTCTGGGGTCCCTTGGGGGGACACCTCGATGTGCTACACGTGATAGGGAATGGAAACTGGCCAGAGCACAAGCTAAGCACCATACGAGAGGCAGGGTAACCTTGCAAGATCTTTCACCCAATTTTTACAGGGTCAGGCCGAGCCAAAAACCAAGCAAAATTGTCCAATAAATGATTTTATTAAAAAATAAAGACTTGCGCAAAGTCAAACAGACAAGACTTACAAAGGGTGTATAGTGAAAATATTCCAGCATAAATCCTGTTGTTAGTTTCAACCAGAGTAGATTCACTGAATTAGTTGCTGAATTTGTGTTGCTCCATATTTGTGTAATTCCCATCCAATGGATCTGTTCTGGTTGGGACTAACAGTTGAGTTCAGGCCTCTCTTTGGAATGGGATAGAAATTGATATAAAACATCTTTGGTATAGAACATTTACTATAAAACATCTCTGGATTTTATACATCTGTGTATTTAAAATTTCACTGAAAAGGAGGAAGAATTTTCTAGGAAAAAGTGAAATCATAGTCTTTGTTTCCCTAGAGTCCGTTCCATGGCACTCAAACACTTAACGTTTCATCTTAAGATTGAAGAAAAGGGGAACCTGAAGCGCCCGCTGCTCCGTGGCAGTGTCCTTTCCAGAGTTCCTAACTTATTTATTGTGGAAAAGCCTCTTGAACTCAAGTTAGGTGATGCAAGAGAATCAGTTTTTAAGGTAAAGAGAGACATTTTTTAACAGAGTTGGTAGTGCTTCTTTTCTCAGAACCAATGAGAGAGTTAGAAGACTTTCCATATAAATAACAATATGTGCTTTTTTTTTTTTTTAGGTTGAGACAGTTGAAAAGCTGTATGAGATCTTTATTTCTGACACAATTGATCTAGTTTTGAGAAAATCTGCTGCTGAGCAGTTAGCTGTAATTATGCAAGGTAAAGTATAAGCAGGCCTCAGGAACGCTGAATGTTATCAGATGTGTAGCCAAAAGAGTGTGTTTTGAGTGTGTTTTTAACAGGCACTCAATCATTATGTTTAAGCCAGGGTAACAGTAGTATTAACATGAATAGGGGGAAAAAAACCTAAAAGGCAATACATCTTACGCTCAGCCAAGTAGCATTCTGAGCAGGTATATAATGCTAATTGGCTAACAGATCGAAGGGAATGGAGATCCAGAAGAGAGAAGAATAGGTGAGAGCACATATGTCAAACACAAGGCCCGCGGGCCAAAGCCGACCTGCCAGGCCATTTCACATGGCCCTCGCACCTCTCTTGCAGCTGCAGAATTCCCACTGCCTGGTGAGCCTGATTCCCGCTTTGCGGGCCTCCAGCTGCCAGTATTCTGAAGAGGGGCCCAGAAGCCAGTACTCACAATCTACTTCTGACTGCTCATCTGTCCAACTCTCATGATCTGCGCAGTGTTGCCATGGTGACCCACGGCAATGCTCTGACAGCGAGACTTGGACAGAGAAGCAGTCAGAAGTAGAAGTAGATCACGAATACTGAGCCCCTCTTCAGATGTGGGGATTGGGCTCACCAGGTACAGAGAGGGGCGGGGGGCAGAAAGAGGTGAGGGAGGGAGCAGAAAGAGGCACAGAGAGGCTCTGAGGAGCAGAAAGTGGCATACTTTGGATATATTGACCAATTCTGTGTCACTTTATAGACTTACAGGGACCATAAACTACAGTCAAATAGCCCCCAAATGTTCAAGAAAAGTTGATGTAGAGGGAAGGCAATTTAAAAACCAGTAATAATTGAATGCAGAGGCAATTATTTAATATAACAAAAGAGCAGATATGTTTATGTAGTCTTACAGATACAACTGGCCCTTTCAGGGCAACCATAATGCTGATGCAGCCTAAGGTGAAATTGAGTTTGACACCCCTGGATTAGAGTCTCTGGAATGCTGAGTGGATGAACTCCACACTGCAGCATTTCATTGTAGCTTCTTCTTGTTATTCTCACAACTTCTGGAAATAAGTATTAGTTATAGTAGTTAAATTAGTTCATATTCCAGTGTAATATTGCTAGTGCATATGTATCTGGATGCACAGAGCTTTTTGGTATTTCTTCTTTCAGATCCTAAAATGCATGACATTATTAAAAAGATGGGAGTGATAGACAGAATACTTGCCTATTGTGGTGAATGCATTAACCAGGATGGCAAGGTAATCCATATCAATACTACGGTGCAACTCTTTCCTCACCGTTCCCGTTTCAAATTATTGTATGTTCTGTACAATTATTTTGACTAGGAATTAAATGTTTGATTCTCCATATAAGTGGCTGTACTCCACGAATAATGCAGCTGTCTATTGAGCCAGTTTCCAATTTTTGCTTGATAAGAAGGAGGGTTGAGGGTTACTTGGCTCTTATTTCAACATTGTGATTAGATACATGCAGTTCAGCTGCAGTTAAATTTACATTCAGTTTATAATAATAATTAGCCAATGGGTATAGTTCTAAACCTAAGTCAAAGAACTTGCAATTAAAACTTAGCCCCAGCAGAATTTTAACACAACACTTCTGATTTTCAGCTTCTTGTATTCTTGGTAGGCAATTTTCATTAATTTGATTAGGCTCTATGGGTTATTGAAACACATCAACTGTCTTCACATGTACTCCTAAACAAGTATAGCACTATGTTCAGTGTGGATGAGCAGAATGGAACCTGTGAGTTTTTCTCTTCGTTTCACAGAAAAGATCCTCTTTCTATGAATCTGGCAAGAGGAATAAACTAGAGCCCCATTCAAACATTCAGGATAGAATTAATCTGAATCCATGTGCAGGGGAAACCTGATGGCTTCGCCCTGCATCAACAATATTTTGATGTGGACACCGATCTGCTACATGTGGATACTCTCCACCTAATCTGAAACCATGAAAGTCCAGGGTTTCTAATAGCAGATAGAAGATAGCACATAGAAAAAGTCGCCATGCAAAAGATACATGTAGAAGATTGTCATTTTCCACATGAAAAGAGCGACTGTGGAGGAGACAGTCCTAACTTTCTCCTTTTCCTGAGGTCAAAACTATCCTAAATGTTTAAGAAGCATTAGAGCTTCATTTCCTTTTAGTCTGTTCCTGGCTTGTTATGAGATCATAATGAAAGTAATGCCTGTCAGGTCATAACTCCATTATTAGCAACATGGGATATATATAGTTACATTACATGTGTAAAGTAACTCTTTGTCCACAACGTGATACTATTCAAAATAGTCTCCACCAGTGATGATGCATTTGTACACCTTTGAAACCACTTATCACATCCACTTCGGAAAAACTCCTTTGGGCATTCCCTGGTCCATTGTTTGGTAGCATCTACCACTTTGTGTTATCGAAGCCTTGTCCTCAAAGGCTTTCCCTCATCTGACCAAACAAGTGAAAGTCTGAAGGTGCCAGATGGGAAGTGTAAGATGAATCTGGCACCATTGACCATCCCATTTGTGCAAGAACCTGTGGTGTTGCCAAATAAGTGTGGTGTCGTGAATTAATCATGGTATAGCTGGATTGCATTCAGCTGCTTCTTTGGTTTTTTCTTACGGGTAGCTTCTTAAAGTTTCCAAAGTGATGGAATGTAGGGAAGGTGGAGTGCTGCAATTCCATGGACTAATTCTTAGTTTCTGGGTCATACAAGAATGCCCAGGTCTCATCACTAGTGCAAATATTCCCCCCAAAATCTGAAGGCTTCAAATGCTGCCAGCTGTTCCAAACACATGTGCAGTCTCTTCTCTTTCAGAACGGCTGTTGATTGAGGAGGAACCCACTTGGCACACACTTTTCTGTATCCAGGGTTGTGTATCCAGGGTTGTGGATAATCTGGTTGACAGCACTGTGACTACAACCAAGTTCTTCAGCAGTGTCTCAGATAGTCTTCTGCCGGTCTGCACAAATCATGTGGTCCATCCTGTTTTGGTTTACATCAGTGACTGCTGTTGATGGCTCGCACTACATGGTGTGTCTTCAACACTGGTTTTACCTCCTTTAAACATTAAATTTTTTTGCCCATCTTTGCACATTACTCTCATCAATTTTCACCTCAACATACACATTTCTGAGCCTTCTGTGGGTGATGGCAGCAGTAGATCCTTCTTTGGTCAAGAACTCAAAAACTGGTCTTTGTTTCTGCTTCAGATCTATGGTTATGCAACACCTAGAAATACAGAAATTATTTCAACTATGCAGTAAAAATAACTCTGTCTGGTGGTTTAGTAGTATCACATTTGGATTAATAGTTTCAGAGAAAATGCCACACCGGCATTACTTTCAGTATGATCCTCGTACATATAAAGCAGGAGTTGCAGATTAAAAACTATTGTCAGTTGCCAAACTATCCTGGATAACAATCCAGTATTTATCTTCTAGTTCATGTTAAACCGTTCTGATTTCTAAACCTTTCTGGTTTAACATAAACATTTATGTAACATAAATTATTCCTAGTTCTCATGTACCAACAAGCCACAGATCAGCTATAGTGAACTTGAATCCTGGTTTATTCTTTCCTACACTTATTCTTTTTTGTGACCCAGAGTGTGTGAGCTCAATGCTTCCCTTATGATTTCTTCTGCTCATTTGCTGAATTGTAGTTGCATTACCATTTAGCATTAGCAATCGCACTTGCCAAATCCGACGTTAAAATACGTGTAGGAAATTTTGGATTTTTAAATATTTTTATATATTTAATATATTAATAAATTTTAACAGAGGATACAAACAATGCATAATCACTAAAAAGAAAGGAAAACACATATGCAAAAGAAAAAAATACACACAAACAATACACATGCATAACTATAACGAAAACTAGATTAAACTTTACTAAAACGTTATAACACAATCCATTACTAAAATACTTATCTCTTACACTAAACATATCCTAACTGCACTAACACACAAAAGAACTTTGACCTCCCCCCAAATGTAATGAAAATGAAAAATCAGTTAATATCAAATGTCTTATTCTGCCATTATATACCTAAGTACATTCAACTTATTAGGATTATTTTATTGCACAAAAATCCATAAGTGGTTTTCAGTCTTTCAAAATAAAATCTTCAATTGATCTATCTTGTAAAATCTATGTCAATTTTGCAACTTGGGCAAGATCTGCAACTTCAAACTTTGGATTTTGAAGAATATTTCAAGTGCACATTTTCAGTCCTCAGGCCAACAATTGGTTCCCAAACACAAGTATGTAGTATCATGAAAGACAGTTTGGATGAAAGAAACCAGTGTGTTTTGTACAGGCATTTGACATAAATATGAAATAAGTATCGTGGTTTAGTATGACATTTGACATGAATGTGAAACAAGTATCATGGTTTAGGCTTTTATTCATTCAGGTACAGATTTAGAAAATTTAGAGAAAGTCTTTTTGTTTATAATGTTCTGTGCTGATAAACTTCTGTTTCTTTGTTATGAAGTAAAACAAGTCTGAGAGTGTGAATGATCTTTCTTCTTTGCAATACTTCCTTTACTCAAGGAACATTGTCACTGTACTTGCCTTCTGGCTGGCCTACATCCTAGTTGTGGATACTTTCCGCATCAGCAAGCAGAGACAATGCATGTTGCAGTCTGCGTCTCTGTTAGGATGAGCTGCTTAATGCCTTTTCATCTGTATTAAACTTTGTGGGTATTGCAGAGGAGGGAAATGCCCAAAGGACTAAAAGAAAAGAAAAGATGAAATGTGTTTTCTGAAGTCTTTCCATTGCACATATGTTTTTGCAAGTGCATAATCAAATGCTAATGTAAATTGGCATTGGTTTCTTTAGATCTGAGATCATAAACAGGTAGATCAGAAGGAAAGGTAGGGAAAATGACAATGTAGGCTTTGTGAAATCCTTCTCAGATCCCAGAGAGTGTTTATCCCAAAGAAACAAAATGAACCAGAGGCGAAAATGGGAGATGTTATGTGTATTTGCATAAGAACTTCTACTGACAAAAGTGTTTCCTCTTTTAACAGATTATGGATTGTATGATGTTACCGTGTCTTACCCTGTTACGGAAACTTATCTATGCAGATCCAGTTAAGCGGCTGTCATTGGCTAATCAGCCTTCTGTCTTGCTTATGTTATTTAGAGGTAATTTCATAAAAGTGGCTTAAAAACTGTGAATGACCATTGTTGTTGTTGGTTGTCAAGTCAAGTTTAGCTTATGAGAACTCTACAAATGAGAGGCCTTCATGAGCTCTGGTCATTAACTGTTCCGCTGATGTCTTGCAAACTAGACCATGGTTTCCCTGATTGAATTAATCCACTGATAGCCTGGTCGCCTTTTCCTACTGCCTGTCATTTTACTGAACATTAGCATATTTTTCAGTAGGTCATATTTTCTCATGATATGTATGATGACCTCAGTTTAATTGGGCCTTATTTGTCCATTGAAAAAATCCAAAGCCCAGAATCAGGTATAGGCTTTTTAGAAGAACCACTTATAGGGCTTCACAGTTCCTTTTTTTTGTTTAATTATTTTGTTCAAGTGTTCACTAGTGCATTACTAAATATGGTACAGGAGGAGTGAAAGGCAGCTACTCTCTCAGCTAAGCTGATAGAATAACCTGTTTCTCTTATTTTTTTCCTAATGGAAACCAATATATACATATACATATATATACACAGAGAGAGAGAGGAACACCAAAGACTTGAGGTTTTCATTGAGAAGGGTTTATCTCTGCTATTGACAGTCATCATTTCAAGAGACACACTTTAAGTCTTGTCTCCCCTACAGTAACAGGATTTTTCTGAAGCTCCTGGTTATAATATCACCTACATTCTGCTATTTCCTTCTTTGGATTAGATGGTTAAGTACAAGTAAACCCTATCAGTCTTACTGGTTTTGTTGATAATAATCCTTTCAGGAATTGTTTATAACTGGTTATTTAATGGATCACTTTTTATATTTAAACATCTATCTGAAATCTGTTACAGTCATCCCTCCACATTTGGAGGGTTTCACTTTTGGAGGGTTTCACTTTTTTAGATTTGCACAGTGGGTTTGCACTTTTGCCTCCCTATGCCATTTTTAATAAAGCCTCATGAGACTGAGAAACTGTGAATGAGGCTTGTAAGTCCCTATTAAAAATGGTGTGGGGCAGCAGTGGAGGTGGCAGTAAGGCCCACCAGCCACCCACTTTTGCCTTGTGAAGAAACCCTGATGCCTCAAGGGAACCCATGGCAGTTTTAATATGATGATCATACCTTTTTGTGTGTTAAATATGGTTTGGGAGGGCCTATTCACTTTTTTTCACTTTCATGGGGGTCCTCTGCCTCTAACCTGAGCAAATGTGGAGGGATGACTGTATATTACAGAATTGATTGTATATGCTTAAATATCAGTTTCTCATTTTTACAGTATTTATTTTTGTTACCTGGTATTTATGCTGATAGGGGAAGGAATAAGTTCCTGTATTTTGTATTTAGTTTCCTTGATATTCCAAGATCATACTGCAGTCGTGAGTGAAGCAGCAGCATTACTTTGTCTACTACTCTTTGACGAAGCAGCAAAAAAAGAGATGTGGTAGGTTAATCTATGATAATTAATTTAATGCTCCTTTGCCTCCCTACCAAGCAAAATATTTGTTCTTTCTGGTGTCAGCTTAGATAAATGGAAATTATAAATGAAGTTTAAATTTGTGTCTGGTATGTGAGTTTATGCTTGTGTGCACACATACACATTTCTATTATAGTTACCACCTAATATGACTGGGAACACAAGCAATGTCCCTGTTCTTATCCCTTACCATAGTGCTATTTAGAGAGCACTCCATTAATGTTACATGTAATATATATATATATATATGTTTGTGAATGTGACTCTTTTAATAAGTGAAATCCATTAGAGTTAGAAACCTAACTGCAAGAGGCTCTCTATAGTGCAATCCAGCTCCACTACATGTTTTGCTTGCATTGGATTAAAGGTTTCACAGGCTGAATGCAACATTTCTCTGGAAGGTACAATGCTGCTGCTTAAGAAGGACCAGTGAAATCAGTGGCAACCTTTGAAACCACTACCAGATGTTTTGATTCTGCACTAATTCCTCAAATCAATACATCATCCAGTTTGAGTTTGTGAATCAAATGAGTTGTCAAAATAATAATCTTGTATATTGTTAGTTGAGATGATGTTGCAGTTATGAATAATACTGTTACTTAGATAACTTAAATAACTTTTAATAGTATCTACGCCAGGAGGTTATTTCTAAAGCTTGTTTTTGAATTTTGCAATAACGTAAATTTGTTTTGCATCCTTGTGTGCCACTGCTTGTCTTTACCCCAAGAAAGTTGGTACCTCTGGGTCAGTGCCATAGGTTAAGTGGTTTAAAAATGGAATCAATATGTTAATTAAGTAATTTATTTAAATATTTTCAGTAACCTTATAAGGGCTGAGTGTCGTGTTAATTCCCTCTTTATGCTGCTGTTTGTGTGGAAACACAAAAGAGGAGGAAGTGACCCTGCTGCATTGTCTGGCCAGCTTTCTCACATTATAAGACTAGTAGGCCACATTGTGTCTTAGGCTCTGGGATGGGAACCAGTCAGCTTTGCTAGTTGGCTCTAGGGCTTGGAGGGGATTTGAAAATGGACCCTTTTCTGCTTAGCTCTTAGCATATCTTTCGGTGACTTGACCTATGTCTTCTGTAACCAATATTGCTGGAAACTTTTTAACCTTACTGCAGACTCATGGAACAAATCTAAGATTGCAGATCTGAATATCATAGTGTAGGAAGTTCATACACTTAAGTGATATGAAATGTTAAGGTACGCACTGCTGATTAATCATTAGAGTACTTTTTGATACATGGATTTTCTTTGTTCGTAGGTCTGATATTGTTTCCTATGATCCCTATAATGCTCCTCCTTTTAGCTTGCCTGTTGCTATTCTGAGACGGTAAATTTCTCTTCTTAATACATATAACAAAGATGTATCATCAAAGTTATAGTGGTTAGTTAAATTGGGAATGTTACTGATGCTTGTAGTGTAATATGAAATATCTATAAATTATCTTCAATGATGATTAAATTCTTTGTATTGAAACAAGATGCTTAATGGTGCATGGTAGGTCTTAAGATTTAGGCATTTAGCCTTTTGTAGATACACAGGTTCTTCTTCGTGGTCTCTGTGCCTCATACATTAGGAGCTTTCGCGCCTACGCGTTAGCGTTCGGAAGATTCTAGAGCTCGTTAGCTTTGGCGGGAACCCCTCCCCCACGCCGGTGCTGCGCGTGCTCCTCCCACTGACTAACGGTCTCTCCTCAGTTCTTTTTTGTCCGCCTCAGCGTACAGAAGGTTCTGCTTGTTGGCTTGCTTTTCGATTCTGCGCGAAAGCTCCTAATATATGAGGGCACAGATGACCACTCGAAGAACCACAGTTACAGGTAAGCAACCTGTTCTTCATAGGTTTTTAAGAATTGATTTCTTAGAAACTCTTGGACTTCAGTGCCCAGAACCCACAGCCAGCCTGGCAGGACAGTGTAGTCCAAAACATCTAGAAGGTCAAAGGCTCTCTGCCTCTGGTTCAGAAATTTCAGCTAGTACAAAATAATGGCCAACTCTCGTATGCTTGTATTTCACCCAAGCTTTAGCTCTGTCACTTGCCAGCCTGTTATGTTCTGAGAACAGTTCCAAGGTACTGCTTTTGTCCTATGTAAAAGGCCCTAAATGATTGTCTTCTCTTTTTTTGCTCTGTTATTAAAACTGACCTTCATGAATGGAAGCTTCTTGTTTCGCGGAGTGAAAACCTAGGATCCAAGCCAATATCCCTTTCATTCTGTCACCAAGCCAATATCTCCTCCTTTTGTTCTGTCATCAAGTGGCAGAGCAAAAGTTCATCTGGGTATGTAGCTTGCCCATTAGAGGTGTCCTCGACTTAAGGTCTTTTTATGTCTAAAGAACTTGCTGCAATTTGTTCTGAGTCTTCAGACTCGCAAAAGGTGATTTTTAGATTCTTTGTAAATAATTTTTAAGACTTATACTACTTAGAGAATGGTATAGAATCATTGGATGCTACAGAACTTCTGGAATAAAGCAGTGTCTGCTGCCTATAGCTGGCCACCTGGCCCAGTTTAGGGGTGAAGTCCCCTCACTCTGATTATGGGCCTTTCCACACTACACTATTATAGTGCTATTATTCCACTTTCAACATCCTGTGGAATTCTGCGGTTTGTAGTTTACTCAGGCCAAAGAGCTCTCTGACTGAGCATTCTAAATGTCCCTCCCTAAACTGCACACCCCAGGATTCCATAGGATGTTGGAAGTGGAATAATAGCTCCCTAACAGCATAGTGTGGAAAGGCCCTATGAGTTACCTGACTGTAACTTCATATAATTTTCACATACAATAGGAAAAATGAACCTTGCAGAAGTCTTGTCTAAACTGTGGATTTCTTATAAAATGGCACTTATTACCAGAAATTTAAAGGTTCTGTGATGACAGTGACTATTTTAACTGTTTACCCTTTTCTCTTTAAAGGTATCATCTGCCTGTCAGAGTATCTTCCCATCATGCTGTGAGCCCAAACTCAGTGGTGTTACCATTTTTGTGTGAATTCTGGTCCTCTAAACCTGTGTCGGACATGCTTAAAATGGCTTGGAACTTGTCATGGTTCAGTGGAACTGATAACTTACTAAAACTCACTAATTATGAGACAGAAACTGAAGAGTAAGCTTCAGAACATTAAAATTGCCTTTCAGTTCCATCATATATACTATAATTTGATGCAGGACTTTTATTTCTTGGCTAAAGATCATGTTCTAACTATCATCAGTTGTTAATGTGCCATGCTACAGTTCATAATCTAAAGCTTAGTGACCTATAAATGTTCTGCACTACATTTCCCATCAGTCCATAAAATTACCAGTGATGAGAAACTGTGGGAATTGAAGTTCAAAACATTTTATTATGGGATTTTTTTTGTACTTCTGTTAACTTTAAGATGCTCACCTTTCAGACATGCTGATGCTTCCCCTCTTGCTTCTCAGCAGCCTGTTTGTGGCTCTTTTCCCTGTCAGGACAGAGAGACTGATTCTTCAGAGCTATTTCCAAACACAGTCATAGACCACTGGCCTAAGTAAAAGGAAATGTTAAGCTTCACCAAGTGTAATAATTGTTGATCAGTTTTCTATGCCTGTCTGATGTGGAAACTATCATTCCCAAATATAGATGTATCATGGTTTTGACTGAAGGAAGGATGTCCATTTCCTTTTTGTCTTAGTTGTTATAGCGGGGGTAGGAGTCATACAGTCCTCTAGATGTCGTTGACCATCATTCCTTGCCATTGGCCTGGGCTGCTGGATATTGTAGGCCAAAGCATCTGGATGGCTGGTTCCAAGCCATGTTACAGAGAAGAATAAATACTATTCTGTAGATAATGGATGGAAATTATATGTCTGTAGCAAAGACATTTCCATATTGCAAAATATGCCTTCCAAGCACGTATGTGCATGCATCGTGCTATGGCCTGTATCCTGTTTATAGAGAAGACTTATAAAATGAATAGAATTTATATAAATGTTCATTCTCTATTCATCAGTTGATTCAGCTGGCCTGCTTTGCTTGGGAGTGCCAATACAATTCAGGCCTATATGTTCACACTCTGTCTCTCTTTCCAAAGAGGATTCTGTGGGGTTTTGGCTAAGCCAAACCTCAGAAAGGAAGCAGCACTCAAAAAACCAAACTTCTAAGCTTGCTTTTTAGACTAACTTGGGACAGGTCCCTTGAAGGCTAACAATCGTTTGGAATGGATTCAGTCAGTGCCATCAAATCTATTCACCCACAGGGATTCCTCTGCTAATTCACATATCTCTGTCTAACTAGTAGGGCAGCTGGTAGTGGCAGCCCCTCCTTGTAGCATAGTGTTGTCTTCTCAGTTGTCTCTTTGGGAGTATCCATGAATTCTGGGAAGCATAAGAAATAAATATCTCCCTCTGTGCATCAGGAATACATTTGTTTGTTTAAGGGCAGGGATACTGGCCAGCCCTTTAATGAGAAAACTGTGATTGAAATGTCTCCCTGCTGATATTTCCTCCACTCAGCAGAAATTTGGAGAAAAGAGAGTCATGAGATTAGAATAGCTAGGAAACTGATAGGTCAAGCCCACCCCAGGCTTGACTGAACTCCAGCTGAATTATAGACAAGTTAGACATGGGCTTAGTCAAAACTCTACCCATATGCTAGTATAGTTGTGTTGGCCTGTTTCTGACTGAGCCTGAGATAGTCATCCATAACTTTCATTTAGTATTAATTATATATCATGGAATTTCCTAAAAAGCACATGTAATACTAAAGTGACAGATAGATTTAATAATAGTTAGCAAATGTTTAAAATTGCAAAAATCAGAAAAATAACTGGAAACCCATCTTTTTTAAAATCATAAGATGTATTTAGCCCAAAGTTTCAAAAGGAACACAAAACAAAATGCTAACACTTTATTTAATAAAAGAAGGGGAAAAAAGAATACATTAATCGCTTCAATCAGTTCCCCTATTTTTTTTAAAAAAATCACGCTTAATTATCGTTTTTATTTCCTCTTTCATTTCAGATTTTTAGATACATTAAAGCTCTCCTCAGAGGATCTTATTACGTTGAAGATAACACACACAACCAGTGGACTGCAAGATTGTCTTAATTCGATCATTCAAGCAGTATCCCACAGGGAAGTTAGGGATGCTGTCACAACAATGAATTTTTATATTCTGAATGACAGACTGGCATTAATGTGCAGCAGTGGCCCTTGTGGGGCCACTTTGAAGTGCTTGGCTTGGCAAACGGCATTAAGCAGGTCAGTGTGTGAGTGCAAGGTGCATAACTGGCTACAAAGCCATCTGTCACAGTAGATTTGGCCTTGAAACATTCAAAGATGCCCAGTCTCTTTGGAGTCTTCTTAAACATTTGCCACTGGAACAAATGTATTTGAAAGCAGCAAACCCATCTGTACTTATCAGCAAGGAGGGAAGAGAGGTTTCAGATTCATAGGCTGATGGAGTTATGGGAGAAGATGCTGCAAAATATGTGGGGCTGAGTCTTGTTCCTATGTATCTGCACGTAATATCTACTATACAAAATTATATTAAATCTGAGATTTAATTCTTTGCTCTATTCAATGTAATTGCTTTCCTTTCCTCCTCTGCCAATTCAACGCCCCGGGAAGTCAACTGGTGCTCATCCTCCACTGATGTGTTTGGATGCCCTTTTGCTCCTCTCCTTTTAAGTTGTGCATTCTCCTGCCAGCTTGTTTGGTCCAGATATTTGTTTGGCTCATGGCAACCCTGTGACTGAGAGATGAACAAGAGCCTCGGTCATTAACAGCCCTGTTTACGTCTTGAAAATTCAGGGCCACGGCTTTATTGATTGAATCAATTCAGCTGTAATGTGCTTTTCCTCTTTTCCTAGTGCCTTCTCCTTTGCCCAGCATTATTTCTTTTCCAGTGACCTTGCTGTCTTGTGATAATAGAGAATTATTATTTATGTTGAAGGTTTCTTCAGGTGCTTCCAGCTTCTTCAGAGGATGAAAAGCTCCTAGCTGATGTCATATATTTTCTAAACAAGCTGCTTAAAGAACAGAAGAGTACATCAGAGGTAGCACACCTAAAATGGATCCTGGATGTAGTCCTGAAGCAGGTAAGACCCTGATTAGCTAATATCTTTTTAAAAGGAGGCTTTTCTTCAAAATTAGTAAGGGGTGGTAACAGAGGTAAAAAGGTATCTGTAGTCTTTCTTTCCCACTGTAAATCATGAAAGAAACATCTTTGGTACCCAGATGCTCATATCTTTTCCTCTTGGCTTGGCTTGGACATGGAATTGGGC
The DNA here is from genome assembly GCA_948472985.1 of Iguana delicatissima. Lineage (NCBI taxonomy): Eukaryota > Metazoa > Chordata > Lepidosauria > Squamata > Iguanidae > Iguana > Iguana delicatissima. Next base: position 171,640 of record CAOKZL010001191.1, on the reverse strand, counting down.
ATCTGAAGTTACTTAATAATTGATTCATCTATTCTCATTCTCCAATTGACAGTGGATCTCAAGCCTTGGCTGATGAGACAAACCCTGTTCTTGTTGTTGTTGTTGTTGTTGTCATTGTTGTGTGCCTTCAAGTCTTATGTTATGACTTACATTGACCCTGTTACAGGATTCTCTTGCAAGATTTGTTCAGAGGGGTTTTGCCTTTGCCTTCCCTTGAAGCTGAGAGAGTGTGACTTGTCTAAGGTCACCCATGGATTTCCACGGCTGAGTGAGAATTTGAATCCTGGTCTCTAGAGTTGTAGTCCAGTGCTCAAACCACTACACCATGCTGGCTCTCAGAGACAAACCTCTAATTCAGAGATAGATAACTTCAGTGGATCCAAGGGCCAGATCTATGCCCTGAGGAACTTCTGGAGGCCACATGTAATGTCAAAACTGTGGGAAAAAGTGCTATGGAAATGGGTGGAATCAACACCCAGCTTCGAAAAAAAAGAATGTTGTTGTTCAAGCACTACGAGAAGGGCCCTCTATTTAGAAAGTGAATTGCGTGCCCTGGTGACTCTAGGAGAGGCAATTTAGTCTTTTTTGGCCCAGAAAAAAGTGGTAGTTCAGGGGAATCTAGAGGTACTGAAGGTTGTTTGGGGTCTGCATGAGGCCTCAAGGCCACCTTTTGCCCAGCCATGCTGTTATGTGATGCAGCAGGCGGATTCCTCTGTTAAGAGTTTAGTTTCTATTCTAAAACAAAATGCTGTCATCTCAAGCAGACAACTTGTACAGGTGGTCATTAGAGAGCTCCATCTCCTACAGGGAGTGATGGCAAAGGAAGCAGTGAAAAACAGTAAAACCTCTTTAGAACTTTCAATTTAATGGGTTAGATCCAGGAAATATACATATATATAAAGTTAGTTCACTGATTGACACTAATGGCAGGAGTGTAAAGAGGTCCCTGTTGCACAGCAAGCGGTAATGGCAAGACTATGTGCAGTTCCTCATGGGAAGCTATTTGATTTTTTAATCTTTAGGGTTTGCATTGCCAAGGTATGAGGGATTTGAGCTGTAAACAGAGATATGAATTCAAAGAAGAATAGAGAAGGACCTTGTAAAAGCTGTAGCACAAGGCTGATGCTTCAAAAAGAGCATTCCAAAGAAAACTGTCACAACAAGTGTGCAAGGCAGAGAATAGTCCTGCTTTTCACAACAACAAAACACTGCTTTTTTAACTTGTGAGAAATGTGAGATGTATTTTTCAGGATGGCTAAACTGAGGGAAGATGCATAGGACTCTTGCAGTGAATGAGCGATAAATGTGTGTTTTATTTCACCAAAAAAAAAAAAAAGTTACCTTGATAGGTATTAGTGAAAGAGTCAGTCTGTAAATCTGCCCTATCTCTGCCAGAGAGGTATCAACCATCTGGTCATTTGAAATTTGCACATTACTGAAGAGAAGGTTTTGAAGAACGTTCTTTAATTATTTGGTTTTGTAGTACAATTTGTCATGGGAATTTGCTAAGAAAATGCAATCCTAAATAGTCTTTTTTTTTCTTTGTCTGTAGTTTGATATAGTACTATTTATGTTGTAAATGACAACCTGATTACTTGGGTCTTTTGGGAAGGAATTAACGAAATGCCAGTTCTATTCTCATGTTGTTTTACTGATTTTCTGCACAGAATCCGAAGTCTGTACTGGATCTTGTGGTGCAGCCAGAATCCCAGGCACAAAATGAAACAGATGACCTAAAGATTCCTGTCAAACAACAAGTGCAGAAAGAATTAATTGCTTTCTTTAATACACTTCTGGTCAGCTTCATGTCTGTTACTGACAGGTATAGTGTGGAGGAGTTGTCCATATAAACCAACTGTCCATATAGTCCAGATTTTATTCTGAATGTGGTCCAGAGTCCTCATTTTTTCTAAGGTCTCAAGAAGGAGTGCAGCCATTTTGATGGTTTTGGAATATGCGCTTTTGGAATATGTTGCTCATTGAGATTTGCTGCACCCCAATCCTAATATGGCCTTTAGGCACCTGGTTATGTAGGAAGGCCTTTACCTGACTTACCTTCCAAAGGTATGTCAATGCTGTTTCCTTTTATCTTCCTCTTGGGTTTGGACTTAGAAACTGCTGGCTGCTGGGTTTTTTGTTCCTCAAATTGAATTTTGTTGAGATAGTTCAGTGAATTTTCTGTTATTGTTTCTATATTTTTCTTGCAAGCCATATTAGGTTTCTTTTTCAGAAGAGATATTTATTTTTAATATGATTTTAAAGTTAAATTTAATATGGATAGAATAAGAAGGAGAAAATGTTGGCTCTTCATGACGTTGTTGGCAATCCATATCAGCCCCAACCACTTACAGACTAGTAGGGTATGTTGAATTGTAAACCAACAGCATCTGTGAGCCAACTATCTAAAGCAGCTAGGGATGTTGTTATTCACTAATTTTCTTCTCAAAAGTATTTTTTAGCAATTTCAGCAATTTTCTTCCTTCTGCAAGAAAGCCTTCAAAAACTATACAATTTTTGAAGCATATTCCCAATTCAGGATTTATCCTGTGCAAGATCTACTTATTGTTGTTATGGGCAGAAAACATGATTTTCTATGCATAAATAATATTCTTTGTATGCAGACAATTGTTCTGTGCAGAAAATGCTGTTTTCTCTGCAAATCAACCACATGTGAATTCTGAACAGAATAAGCCCCCAATTATAGCATTTTTTATACAAAAGATAATGTTCCTACACAGAAATATTATTTTCTATGCATAAAATGATGTTACCTGCACAGAAAATGGTGTAATTTGGGACATTGTGCACAAAAGTCAAAAACAGCTGATTTGAACAGAAAACAGCATTTTTTTTAAAAAAAATATATTTTTTATTTTTTTGCACAGGAAACAGCTTTTTCTGCACAGAAAATAATATTTCTGCAATCATATGCAAATTTTGTGCAGTAGAAATTTCAAACTTTTGTCATCAGTCCAAGGTTATTCTCATTAGTCTTGACACTCAAAAAAAAAACCCCTGTTGTTCAACCGTTTTTGAATATTTTCTAATATTCTTTCCATCCCCAATTAAAACAATTAGCTACGTCTAGGTTTTGTCTGGGTGACTTGAGAGTGCATCTTAAGACACACACAGAGTACTTCCTGCAGATGTCCGTTATAAGAAAAGATTGGAAGGGATAAATTTCCTGCCCAATCCTGAGATGAACTTTCTCTATTTGATGTGGAGATGCAGTGGATTAGCTGACATCATACAGGAAAAGAAATGGTTCAGATCTTTTCTTTAGGCTGCAGACTCCTTTTTGTAGACTCCAGTTCATCTTTGCTTTTCATCCAAGGCAGAGTCTTTTCCTTCATTCTTTTAACTGAAATGTTTGGTTTTCAGGAATGCTTCTGTAACTACAGTTTCTTAAACAGACCTCTTTCCTCTGTGAGTTTTTCTTCTTTGTATCTCTATCCTTTTCTGATTGGTGATAGTATCTTTTCTGTGCAGCCCGCCATCTGTAGAAGTCTCTTCCTACCAAAGCATTTATGGCCTAATCTCTGTCTTTAAGTGAACCTAAGGAACTACTATTTTTACTGGTGTTTCACAGATCTGCTTTGCGTGCTAGGTTCTTATTAACTGTTCTTTGTTGGGCTGTTTTGATTATTACATATATTTAAACTATTGTTTTGCAAACCACACCTGGGAGGATTGCTTTGGGTGATGTATACATTTATTATCAGAATAATGTTTGTCTGCCATTTCTGATATTTTTGTTGTATAAATTTCTGAGATTTCAAGGTACTTGAAACACAATGTGAAAACTGTTTTTCCAGGGTTTCTGAACTGATGATTTAGAACTGTATAGAAGAGTAAGAATTCATATGTCTTGAACTTAAGAAAACATGTTTGTGGTTAGATGCATGCCTTCTGGATCACAGGAGAGATACTTTCTTGGTTAAACTAGCTGTTCTGACAGAAATCTTATGAATAATGGATGCAAATAATAACTATTGGTATTGTTTGGACTAGTGAAATGTATAATGTTAGAACCATCAATTTTCTGTTTGCTACAGAAAAGACATAGAACTTACTGGCTATTTCCGAACGGAACTAGCCGTGAAACTTCTGCAGTATTTACGAGTAACAGATGCTCCTCACTTCTATGGTTTACCTTCTTTGGAAAGAACATTAAGAGGAATGGTTCATGTCACTGCACTCCCAGGCTGGAGTTCTTACTCTGTTACAACGGAGCCATTTACAATTTGTAAAAAATACTTGGCAGGGCTTCTTGAGGTAAGTGAATGATGAGTACTATTTTTAATGTAATTGGGAAGCAAAACACTGTGGGTTGAGGCTATGAATCTGATAGCCTTCTGAATGTAGTATTCTGTTGTGAAAGAAGGTCCGTACGCTCCAGGTGCATATATTCCTACCAGGATTTCTGGGATTTTGTCAGAAATAACAGTGGTAGAGTCTTCAGGTGTGTGTGTGTGTTGCATAGAACATTGATATTATTCCTTGCCTTTGACCTTCTGGAAAGGAATTGAAAGCTATTTTTTGACAAGAAAGGAATTGAAAGCTATTTTTTGACAAAATCATGTTACTACTTCTTTATTTCATTATGTGCAGTGATATGTTCCCCCGTGTATTTTTATGTAATATATATATCTATATATACAGCCAATATACATAATTGATTTATGTAATATTAGAAATTCATTAATCATATCACCATTGGGATATGTAGCATAAATATACAGACTTAATAGTTTAATAGTCTAAAAGCTTGTAGAAGAGAAACATGGTCTGAAGCACCTACAGCCATTTTCTTAGTGATAATTATTGATAAAGAAACTGGGTAAGGAAGGGGGTAACAAATATATGATCTCCCTGGCATTTCTCATACAAGAGGTAGATACTGAATATTCCTGTGCTACGCATACATTGGTACTCCCTCGTAAGCAGTATTATGGTATACTTTGCTAAAATCTTGCATATTGCTTCTTGGCATGCATACACGCGCTGATCTTACTCAGTTTCAGATGTGGTTCTTTTCAGTGAAAACTTGCTGAAAGTGGAAGGTGGGATGTTACTAAATCAGAAGAAACAGGAGAGGTCATGAAATGGGTGACCACAGACTACATTAAAAATCATGAAGCTTTATAAAATGTTGACTTTGGAGCCTGCCTGAAAACCTTATGGGAAAACTTACATGTAGTAGCGAAGTTAAGAATGTGTTGTTTTTGCAGGAGTCAGCAACTCACACTAGCACTTTGATTTACATGTGTCAAGGTATTGTTTGAAGTGAAGCTGTCATGTCATTCTTCTGTTGTTGTTTTGTCCACCTTCATTCCAGGTCATCTCATCTTTTTATGTTGAATGGGGAGGAAATGCCATGTCTTTCATGGGGAAAGGTGTCACAAAGAGTGCCATCCTTTGTTTGCTTCACTTGTCCCATGAAATGATGGCTCAGGCCCCAAATGCGGTAAGAGAACTAAAAATAGCTCTAGTCTCATTTGTCGTGCAGTTAAGAATGATTTAAATTAGGTATCACATTTTTGTGCAATTTTTCTCCTTGATAGATGTTTTTAATTTCTGATGAGGTCCTTACTAATCTTTCGGGTAAACGCTGGGTGATGGTACCATAAGAATTGCCATCAATGTTTGTTTAGTCAAAGTGTACATAAAAGAGCAAGTATATCCATAGAACAAAATTTGAACATAGTTTATAGACTTGAATGTGGTGCTGCAATAGCAGTCAATTGAGTTCTGAAGGGCTACCGAGACAGATTACTAGTGTTTGATATAATTTCTCCAGGTTTTTTCTGATACATATGAGGATTTTAATTTCCACTGGGTCTAATTGACTGACAGGTCCTCCCTCCCCCTCCTCTTCCCCCTCCTCTTCTTTAACTAAGGCTATTAAACAGTTTATTTCTTGATGCTTATGGTTTAAAAACCATGTAACATAGCAGCTGATTGCACAGTACTTGATCTGCCTGGCGGTCTGCCTCTTAGTCCTTTGGGAAATAAAACTCTAGATTAAAATTATGTCTTGGAGAGAATAACATAATGCTGTTTCCCCCACTGGGAGAACTATTTCTGTGTGCCAGAGTAACATATTATAAGGGAACAAATGTTAGGAGGAACAGAAAATTAGAAGAAGAATCTGAAACGTGGCTCTTTGATTTAAGGATTGTAGTATTCTTCCTCCACCTCCATCCCTGAAAAACAAGTTTCCAGCAACTTCTGAAGATAAACTCTTCCGTAAAAAGCCACACTTCAGGGACATTGTATCCTTCTCCAAATAGGCTTAGGCATTCCTATCTGAAAAAAGTTGCACATAAAATATCTGAGTGAGGCCCTTGAGATGTTGCAGCCTTTTTAGTTTCCCTTTTGTTTTCTGCACACTGCTGTCTTGAAAAGGTACATCGATACTAATCTGATAAACAAAGACTTGCATCCAGAGCAGAGACTTGACATTCATGGGGCTTGACAATCTGGTTTAAATTTCAGATAAGTAGTTCAGATAAGTAAATCCTACTACATTGCAAGGGACAAAAATTGAGCTGGTTGGGTTTAAAAACCTTCCTGCATTCATGTCATTGTCTGATCATATCTACTTTTGCCTTGTGTTTAAGCAATCACACAGAATTTTTTTCTTCATTGGTACCACAAAATGCAACATTTTAAATGTTGGAATGGGACTGTACATGATATTCATGTACAGGTAGAGTTGGAAAGGTCCACAAAGGCCATCTAGTCCAACCCCCTGCCATGCAGGAAATACACAGCTGCAGCACTTGTTAAAGATTCCTCTGCAACCTCTTTTTAAAGAGGAACAGTCCACAACCTATTCCATTTTGGGACACTTCTTACAGTAAGGGAGTTCTTCCTTTAGGTGGAATCTCTTTGGCTTGTATTCAAATTTCTGGAGCAGCAGAAAACAAGCTCAGTGCATCTTCTACATGACATTCCTTTGGAGGATGTCATGTAGTACTCATTATAATGGATTAAATATGAGAACTCTGGAATTTTCAAAAAGTCTTTTCTTTTTTAGGACTGGGTATCTCTGTGGTTCTTGCCGTATGATGCCAGTGAACAGCAATCTCTTTCTCGGCAAGGCTTGGCTTGGTTGATTCCATTATGGGTAGATAGAGACCCAGAGGTCAGTGAAATCCTGTCTTTTGGAATTACTTGTTCATATTTTTGACACTAAGAATTTGACATTGTGAAAGCAACACCTTGAATCTTGTTGGTAGTAGGCAGTGGTGACAGGAAGAAGAATCCGTGGCCATGGTGCTGAAACTATGAAGAAAGTAACATATTGGAGAAACAGGCTTCTTGCAGCTGGCAGGTTTTGTCTGCCTTCCTCACCTCTGCTTCACCACCCTGGGGGAAAAAACGTGGAGCCACTCATATAATGCACCAACAGGATGCCAGTTGACATTTCCAGGCTTATACTGTAGCAGTGTGCTCTCGTGGGTGTGATGAGTCACTCTTGCCCAGCTCCATATTTAGAAGGAAGGTTGAAGAAGTTTTAGTTACTGAATGGCTAGTGAGTGCCTTTTCTATGTAAAAACTACATCCCACAGGTTTTCTGCTGCCCTCTTGAATTTGTGATAATAATCACAAGTTAGACAGGGTCCTAGTGATATTTGAAATTTTCCCCTGGAGGTTTATTGTTAAATTGATATTTCTGGTTCCGAGGGCTTAGGATCCTTTTTATATATAAGATGTGACACGCTATTAGAAAATAACAGAATTCTTGATAAGACATATATGGAAGGCTGACTTATATCTTTTGACTTTGTGTTGTTTGAAAAGTTAAAATGGTAAATGATCTGAACCTGTCACCTATAGGTACAGAGAGTATTTTTTATCTAATTTAGGTAATATCAATCAGAGCTTAAATGCTTTGGCACAAAACCTGGATCAGACAGGCAGTTGTTCTGGACAGTGTAGATAAAATGGAGAATCAAGAGTCCACAAACACAGATACCAAAGTCAATCATAAATTATTTTAGTGAGCATCTGCCACTAGAGGTCCAGTTGAAAATAAAAGACACTACGATCCACAAGATTTTCTGCAAATTGTACAGAACTCTGGAAGGGAAACCCTTTTGCTTAGTGCAAGGAGTTGAGACTAGAAGGCAATCCACCACCTGAAAATTAGCATTGATATCAAGAATGTATCGCCTCTCTTGGCCAAGCTCAGTTTATCTTACACTCATCCTACTTTATCTCAAGTCCAACACTGTGTATGACTTTTCGGATGTGTGCAATCGTCTTGTAGTTCTAGTATGGGGTACAAAGGTGACACCAAGACATTTCAAAACCAGGTACACAGTGGTCTGTCCCCGGATTGGTCTCCAGGCCTACTTTTAAATATGCCAGAGGGAAATAGATGAGTAAGTACATTGTTGAATAAATGCACCATGCCCACCAGCTGTAGTTTGGCATCTGTGGATCTTCATTAAAACGATATGCAAATGTGTTAATTACATTCAGCTAGTGATTAAATTGTGTGAATTTGCAGAAGCTCTCTGCTCATGATTTTTTTTTTTTTTTTGATGTGGCTCTTGATACTGAACAAATTACTCTAACGAAGTAAAGCAACAATAGGTAACAGAAGCTTAAAAGCTTGTGATATTAAAAAATTGTCTAGATAAGTCAAACATGGGAGAAAAGGGAATTAGTGCCTGGATTAAAATAGCCATTATCATTACAAAAATATGTATTTTTCTCAGTAAAGAGAAAAGGTAAAGAGGGACAAAGTGAGATCATGTCTGTTTCAACAGCTTTGCTTGCATAGAAGCCAAGATGGAAGACAAGAAAATAGCTGCTATAACAACTTCTTCCTCCACTTCACTGAAATAAGCAATGTGAGAAACCTGAACTACATGATGAAATCTTTTTTCACCTTATCTACCACAGCACAATTGCCTATATCTAGAAAGGGAATTTTACATATTTTGCTGCAGAACAAGCCAATTCTCTCTAATAGATGCCAGTAACATTGTTCACTATATTGACTTACTTTCTCTCAAACCTTGGGAATTTCTCATATATGGAAATGTAAAATTGTGCCTCAAGAGAAGAAAAATATTGTGTTTGGTTTTTGTTGTACAATTGCTTCTGGGCATCTACAATGCTCCCCTGTTGAAATCTCAAGGGAAATATCTAATAACTTTGTTTTGTGCTGTTCTACTGGTCAGAATTCTTCTGAGAATGCAGTGGCATGGGAAGATTGCAGTCCCAATTGATATTATTGATTAAAACTTTAAACAGTTTGGTGCTATACTAGAATGAATGTCTTACATAAGATCAGACAGAATGAACTTAGCAGAGTTCCTGAAGGCCACAATGCTAATCTTCCTCCCTGAGGCAAGAACCAGTGTGTATAAACTGTTTGTATGAACTGATTCCTCAGACTGACAAACACTTATTATTTTATTGGTAGTATGAGAGAAAAGAATGTTAAATTAGCAGAATAAAGAACAGAGAAGATATTTTAAAAATTGTTGGTTCATTTCTGTTTAGAATTTTACATGTAATAAGAATTTTACATGTGTTAAGCTTATTTTCTAGAGCACAGGTAGGAATCATGCGATGTTCAAGATGTTGCTGAACAACAGTTCCCATCAGTCCTAGCAAGATTGGCTGATGGTGATAAATCCTGGGAGCTGCAGTTCAACTTCAGAATGGACATACATAGGACATCCTTGATTTAGGAGAATGCTTTTTTTTCTTTCATTCAGCCTTCTGGAAAATATATTCTCTAAAATATTCCACAACTGACTGGAGGCAAAACATGCAAAAACTGTGATACTGGCTTTCATAAATGATTTGTAATTGTTCATGGCACTGGTAAATGAGGAAAATGCTTTATATACATATAAAAAAAAGGTAGGTGTAGTAGAAGTTGGAATTGATGGTGAAAACTTAATTAATTCTCATTAATATTAGGTAAAGTTCACTTCACTTGCAGTAGGATCAGCACTTACGTCGGTTGAAGCGGGTTGCTTCGCTTTAGCTGAAAGCTGCCGGAACATATCAGGAGGCTTATGGGGAACCGTGATTAACATCCTTCTGGACAAATCTGAATGCAGCATGGTCAGAAGAGAGGTTTGTATGTCCTGCTATTTGTAAAAATATGGTCATATGACCCTGTGCTCAAAAAGTCAATAGGTAATGAGGCCTTGGGTTTTATCTGGTGGTTATTTGAGTGGGAGGTAGCCTATACAATCAGTCACTTGCACAATCCTGTCACTTACAGACCTTGTATCCCAGTGAAAAGCTTCTCTAGAGGATTGGGGGATGCTTCTGAACAGTTTTGGGCTTTGACATGACTGCAGTCAGTGTGTACAGTTGCCTGAAATGGGTCAGAGGAAATTTGAACAGCTGGCTATATGAGCTGTCCCTTGATGCTTGCTCACTGAAGGAAAGTAATATGTCTTTCTTGGCAAGCTTTAGTGGCCATGATACTAGCAAAAAATAGCTGGAAAATCAGGGCCTTATCACACCACACTGTTACAGTGCTATTATTCCACCAGCTACCATGGCATCATTGTATGGAGTCCCAGTATTTGAAGTTTGGAGAGAGGCATTTAGAATTTTCTGCCAGAGCGCTCTTGGCCCTCAGTAAGCTACAAATCCCAGAATTCCACAGAATGTTGCAATAGCAATTAAAGTGAAATAATATCACTATAACAGTGTAGTGCAGTGGTTCTCAATCTGTGGGTCCCCAGATGTTTGTGGACTTCAGCTCCCAGAAGCCCCAGCCACTATGGTCAATGCTCAGGGCTTCTGGGAGCTGAAGACCAAAAACATCTGGGGACCCACAGGTTGAGAACCACTGGTGTAGTGTGATAAAGCCTTCAGTTTCTAGCAATAACCCAAGGGTAGGCAACTGTGGCCTTTCAAAATGATTTTGCCTCCAGCTCCTATCAGTCCTAGCTGGCAGAGCCGATGATAGGGTGCTGGTAGTTTCAGTCCAACAACCTTTGAAGATGTACAGTTGCCCAATCCTGCTTCAAAACTGGAAGTGTCTTCTTTAGGAAAGCTTTTATTAAGCACTATATTCTTAAACTGTCACAAGTAGTGCATTATAAGGAAAACTAGGTACAGGCTTCCAGCACTGTGTGGGTTGCATCTGGGTGTGCCAAGGCAAAATGGCAGGATGCTTGCTGTCTTTGAGTGTATGGCTCAACAGTCTGTTTTTTTGTTTTGTTTTGTTTTTAAATTTGCTTGAAACAAAAGTGAATGAGGTCTCCAAAGCATTCCCCCATTGTTCAACAGCTCCCCATATCCCCCCCCACACACACACACCTTTTACTGTAGTCAATTTAGATATGTCCAGTTGGATTTGATGTGCTGGGGTTTTACTGGCTCTTCCAAAAAAAATCCATTTTTTTCCACTGATAGGACACTGTTTCATGATACTGAACAGATGTTTCTAGATAAAAGAGGGGAATGTGGGATGAACATGACTCCTCATGATAATTTTAAATGTTATGGAAATCTATTGTTTCTGTACTCTGCAAGCAAACGAGGTAAGATGTGATAGAAAGGAAAGTAGCATGTAGAGAACAGTTTTCAGAGAGTTAGCTGATGTATCAGCAATTAAAGAGATTACAGCTAAAATGAAATTTCATGTGTGTACCTGCATATTAACTGCATAATGGATGTTTTAGGCAGAGATGCTGTTGTTTCACATAGAAATTTCTTCTATTACTAAAATCAGACTTTTCCTTGCCTCAATTCACACTACCGTCTCACATGGTAGTGTAAATTGAGGCAAGGGGATAAAATGGCCTACTAATAATAGTTTATGGAGTCTTAAATAAAAATGTGGTGAATTGAATTTCACAACAATTCAGTGTGTATTTGAAGCTTCTTGGTTTACGTTATTTAACTGCAGCCAGATGGCACTGTTGATGTTTGTTTTCTCTTTATAGGCTGCATTTATTCTTCAGAATCTTTTGGTGATCCCATTGTCCACTGAAGAGGTTAAAGACCCCATTTGGCAGGTGACTAGTTGACTTGACATGTTGCCCACTTTCCTCAGCATGGTTATGTCCAATATTTCATAACCTTGTTAGAGTGAAGAAAGGACACAAGCCGCTTGATTTAAATGTGTGGGAAAATGTGGATTCATATTATATTCTTAAAATGAGGAGGTGGACAAAAGAATTTTTCCCCAGTATTATTGATCCTTAAGTGAAGAAACCTGCCAAAAATGAAACCTCATACTTCTAATTTTACCTTAACAGTAGATTTAGAGATGTCATGTGAAATAACCCAGGACATCATTCACTCAAAGGGCCTTCCATTGTAGTAGTTTTCAAATACATGGCTGTATTAATCAGTATCAGTGTAAAAAGATACAAAGGAATCCTGTAGCACAAGCTTTCATGAACTCCAGTCCACTTCTTTACACACAACCTAACAGAGTGGACTGGAGCCCACAAAAGTTTCTGCTAAAAATTTTTTTGTAGCAGTATCAAAGATACTAGAGCATTCCTGTATGTCTTTTTAAACTCAGCTTTCATGATTCTGTTGCATTTCAGTACAAGGAATCTCTTTCCCATTGACATGAACTACTTCAGTTCTTAGCTGCCTCAGGTCCCACCTTTGAAGAAAGGCAGCATGTAAATACAATAAATATATAATTTTGGGTGTAATCTTCCCAATGTATTTGCTTAGTTTTATTACAATATTTGTGTACCATTTTTCAGTTACAGTGGTTTTCAAAGTGGTTCACCATATTAAAATCTAATTTGTGGATTGATGATACTGAACTTCCAATGATGGATCGTATGAAGAGTATTCAGGCTCTGGAGTTGAAGTTACTAAAACATTGTTGTCCTGGTGACCTGAAAGAATAGTGAGGCAAATGTAATTTATCATCTTCAGATTACCAAGTGCTACGGATGGTATTCTATAATAGTATCATGGCTCCCTACTCTGTTCTCTGGAGGGTGATTAAGCCAAAGGGAACAGACATCCTTCGAGACTTTTTCCCATATCACCAGATATTTCTGTTTTCTACTTCTGCAGCTCTAAACAAATATTATCAACAACTTCCAGCCCTTCAAACTTCCTTTGTAGGCCTTGTGGTGTAGGGTTTCTGTCACTGTCTTACTTGGGCTGTTTCCTTCCTGGGTGTGTGGTAGCCCTCATGGCAGAACTATAACACTGCCAGGAGCCCTTTCATACTACATAATTAGAGCACTATGATTCCACTTTGATTGCTATGGCAACATCCTGTGGAATTCTGGGGTTTGTCATTTGTGAAGGGAATATAACCCACAGGCTGATAATTCTAAGTACTCTTCCCTTAGATGACAAACTCCTGAATTCTGTAGAATGTTGCCATGGCAATCGTAGTAGAATCATAGTGCTGTAATTGTGTTGTATAAAAGGGCCCCCCAAAATGCTGCGCTCAGTAACAAAACCTGTGGCTACCATAACTGGCCAAAGGAAGACAGTTCATTGTTATAGTAGCCAGAATTTTTTTTCACTTTTATGGTCTGATATCCAGCCATCACGGCTCTTTGCTTTCTTGCAAGACTATGGCTCTCAAATAGAGGCACCAGAAATTAGGAATTTGAAAGTACTTGGTGTTCTAAAGAACTTTTTGAATAATTGCTTTTAAAAGGTCATAATACAGCTGCTTGAAAGACATCAGAGGATGAAATAGAGAAATGAAATTTCTGTTGTGGGGAAAACAATGCCAACACAGATTAGTATAGACAATTTAGTAAGCCATCTGTTTGAGTCTTACCAATTTTCAAACTGTAGCTTAATGATTTCTAATATAGTTGTGAACACGTTGAAAATGCTTTGTGATTGCTTAACAGATCTCTTTCTATATTAAATGTATGCTTTCAGAAAAAATTAATGGATTTAATTTAAAGAACAGTGAGAAGAAACAATTTTTTCTCATTCTAGAATTCACAGTGGGGAAAATCAGAAAAGGTCTGTAATTCTTATTGTCCACTTGTGTTGGTCTCACAAAGCAGAGGTAGCATGTTTGGATTCTCTTTAATTTTTTTTTCACTGTTATAGTATGAAATGTAAAATCACCCTTATCTGAGATGAAGATGTTTTACGTCCAGAACCCCACCTATTTTTTCCAGGCCCAAGAGTTACACTGGACACTAATAAGTTGGAATGTGTCTTGGTAGCCCAGATTTCATTGTATGATTGAGCCAAAGCATAGGGGTGAACTAGACAGGACTATTTCCCTCGGGTTATTATTGAACTAAACACACCCCTATTCAGTTTGGTTTATTAGTTCCATAACCCCACAAACTTCATCTAGAAACCCTACTTATTCTGACAAAGAAAAAATATTGTTGAAACTGAAAGCCAGCATAGCTCTGAAAAGCTCTCACATAACTCAAGAAAATAATATTGAACTGACGTAGGATTTTCCCAAATGAAGGTCTGATTGCATGAACTGTTAGCCTGAATTCTGGTAAGCTTTCTCATATTGACAGCAGACCTACCTTTCTCTGTTAAAAGATCAGATTTTTTTCCTCTTTTTTTGTAGGGTGGGTTTGCATATTACACTGTGTGTAGGTGAAGAAACATTCAGCATTCTGTTCCTAGTGTTATAGCTATTTAACTGATAAAGAGATATTTTAGCTTGTATGGCACAGGGGGGTAAAAAACTAGCTTTCCATGATCTGGATCCCAGGATAATAGAAAGAAATGGAACAATTCCGTAGAAAGTATCCTTAACCAAATTTTGAGCAATTCTCCACAGCCACGCTTAACTCTCTACATCACACATTGTTGAAGAGATTTCTGATTCTTTTCTCATTACAATTGGTTGCTGGGGATCAGAGCCCTTTTGTGTTTTAGTAAGCAATGTTTAGTCAGTAAGCGGGTGCTCTAGTGAGTTAGTGTTTGGTGTTTTTAGTTTACTGTTTTTGTTATGGTGCTTCCACTTTAGTTTATGTCAAGGTGAAAAATGCTAGTGAGTGTTTATGTTAATTTGTCAAAAAATGATAAATTGATATAAAAAGAGATTCCTGATACATTGGAAGTTTCTTATGTTCTTGAGACTTTGCAAAGATAGCAAGAAAGATATCATTCCTTCCATGCACTTTTGTTTGTTTATTACATTTTAAAATCATCCAATAATTGTCCTTCTTCAAGTGATATCCATTCACTTACAATCATAATCAGCATTCTGAGTATCATGAACATCCTCTACAAATACAGGATTCAAATAAATAGCTGTGTTAGCCTGTTGCAGCATAAAAAGGGAAAAAGTAGAGGGGAAAAGGAATCTGTCAGCATTCACTCTGTCAGTCCATCTCAGGAAGTGGACTGTTATCCATACAGCTCATGCTAAAATATAAATCAGCTAGCCTTAAAAGTGCTTTTCCCCATCTCTTCTTCCTTTTTGTACAAGTTCAGGAGTCTCCTTTCTTCAGAGTCTTCAGTGGACAGATGGCATGTAATTAGAACAGTGGTTCTCAACCTGTGGGTCCCCAGATGTTCATGGACTTCAGCTCCCAGAAGCCCCAGCCACTATGGTCAATGCTCAGGGCTTCTGGGAGCTGAAGTCCACAAACATCTGGGGACCCACAGGTTGAGAACCACTGAATTAGAAGAAGCTGAGGTAAACATAGGGCCTCTCACCGCTCTTTCCCTATTCACAAGAGGATCACATTTGGTTGAAAATCATGCAGTGATTAGGCTAGTATAGTTCTTCTTCGTGGTCTCTGTGACTCACACAAATGGGTTTCGCGCCTGCGCAGAAACAGCATTCGGAACCTTCTAGAGCCTACCATTGGCGTTTTGGCAGTTGACCCATCCCCCATCCCCTCATGGTATATAAGCCCCCGCCTCATGTAACAGTCAGTTCCTTTTTATCTGCCACATGTGCAGCGTATAGGAGCCTCTTCACTAGTGTGAACAGGATTTTTCCCTATTTTCTGGCATTTTGGATGGGTTATTTTGGCTTTGGATCGGATTGGATTTGGTTTATTCTTCGGGATTGTGTTGTTTGGCAAGTTGTATGGCAACAGCTGTATTTAAATGTTGCTTAACCTTTGGAGGGAAAATACCTGATAAAGACGAACACTCAAAGTGCCTCCTTTGTTTAGGTGAGGGCCACAATGTGGGAGCTTGTCGTCATTGTCAGCTATTTACTCTGCAAACTCGTCGAAATAGGGCTGCGTAGCTGAAAGCCCTGTTGTGGGAGAACATGCTGACTGCTTCAGAACCGCCCAAGCGGGCTGATTCTGCTCCCTTCCCTTCATAGGGCCCACTCTTCTGCTTCCTCCACTTCCCAACAGAATGTGTTGGTACCATCGTCAAGACTGAGATCTCGTTCGATGTTGAGGCCTCAAGATCAGGTGTTGTCTGGTCATGCTGATGATCGTCAAGACCGCCCTTCTCCTCCACCTACTACCGAACTGCCTAGGAAGGAGAAGGATCGGAAGAGGAAAAATAAGGAGGCCGCTTCAACAGAAGCTAAGAGGCAGAGGAGGAAGGATAAATCTAAGGCACATCCTTCATCTCCAGTGAGGAAGCCAACTTCTCAAGTGTCTACCTCAGAGGAAGTATGGGCGCCTCAACATTGGGAATCTCAGGAGGTTATACCTTCTGAGGAGATCGAGGAGGTGTGTATTGGCTCAGAGGGTGAGATAATGGAAACCTCCCCTCAAATTTCTGTTGAGTCTGCTTCAGACCACGGAGTGCTGTCTCCTGCTGTAAGGCCTTCTGGGCACAGAAAATCTTCGACTGAGCTATCCAGAATGCTTCGGTGTACTTTGCCTTCGCCCCCAAGGTTGGCTTACTGAAACGATTGGTTGGTCAGCACTTCCTCATATCAGTATCGTCGTTATAGGGAAAGATCTCCCTGTTGATACCGTGATGATGTTTCATATGATTCGAGGGATACGTCCCCTTATATGGACGAGTTGGAGCGATATGAACGACATCAGTGGTATCAAGATGTTCATGATGAGCGGTACCGTTGTGTTACTCGTCGCTCTCGTTCTTTGTCGAAGACTCCTCCATGTCGGTGGGTGATAGCATCTTCTGGTCACATGTCTAAGTCCACCAGGCAGGATCAAACTGCTGTTGATAGGTATCAAGAACACCTTCCAGAGGGAAGGCGGAGGGAATCTACTGTTATGTCCCCTTGAGGTCATCGGATCCGATCTCCATCGGTACCATCCTCGGTATCCTCGACAGTGTTTCGTAGGCTAGATATCAAGTCCAAATTCGTTTCCACTGCTGAAAGAATTTCACCTACTGATGATGTGCAATCATTTTTGGATCTTGTCCTCCAAATAGCCAGATCGTTGAACTTACAAATTGAAGACCACAAGGAAGATCTGAAAGACCCGATCTTCCAAGATTTGCAGGACCGCACCCCAGTACCGTCTGTAATTGCGCCGCTTCCGTATCTGTCGCAGACAGTGAAGAAGTCTTGGTCAACACCATCTTCGGTGCTGTCTACGTCTAAGAAACTGGAGTCTCTGTACCATATTGTGAAGGCTAAGGATGACTGGTGAGTCCAATACCCCAAACCAAGCTCTATTGTGGTGGATCCAGCCCAGTCAAAGCAGTCACAAAGACATTATTCTGTTCCTGCTGATCATGAGGGGAAAAATTGGGTAATATTGGTAAGAAATCCTATTCAAATGGAGCCTTGCTGTTTAGGATTTCTAATTATGCTGCCTGCATGGGCGCATACCAATAGTTCTTGTGGGGTAGAATTAAACCCTATCTGGAAATAATTCCTGATACCGAGAAGAAGACCACTACTGCATCATATGGTGAGGCTTACCACCTGTCATCTCAACAAATCACTACAGCTAAACACATCACAGACTGTAGTAGTAAAGCTGTGGCGGGCACCATAGCAATTCAACGACATGCTTGGCTTCGTTCATCTGGGTTGTGTCGGGGTC
This sequence comes from Iguana delicatissima, assembly GCA_948472985.1. Classification (NCBI taxonomy): domain Eukaryota; kingdom Metazoa; phylum Chordata; class Lepidosauria; order Squamata; family Iguanidae; genus Iguana; species Iguana delicatissima. The sequence continues at coordinate 153,713 of CAOKZL010001191.1, read as the reverse complement.
TCCGGCCCCGCCGAAGCCGCGGAGGACGCTGCGGAGATGGCGCCCGAGGCCGAGAGCACGCCGGCCTCCTCGCGAGTCGCGGCGGAGGCCTCTCGCGCCGGAGACGGTCAGCCGGCCGTCGGCGAGGGCCCCGCCGCCGTGAAGGGGGCCGTGGAGCAGCCCACCACCGGGGACGGTTGCCCGGCTGTCCCCGCAGGTCTCCCTACCGGGGAAAAGGCCGCGGACCTTACCGTTGCGGCGGACGGCCGCCCGGCCGCCGGTTCGAGTCCTGCCGCCGGGGAGGGGGGCGCGGAGCCGCCCACCACAGACGACGAGCTCCCGGGTGCCGCAGCGGACCACGCCGCCACGGAGGGACCGTCCGTCGCCATAACCCAACGCCCGGACACCGCCGAGGGTCTGACCGCCGAGGAGGAGGGCATCGGGGCCCCGCCCTCATGGCGGCAGCGGCGGCAGGCCAAGGAGGCCGCCCGACGCTCCCGGCGGCTGCTGGAGCGCCGGGCGGAGCGCTCACAGCTGGCTGATCAGGCGCAGCTGTGAGGCCGGCTGAGGGCCTGCAGCTGCGGGAGAGCTGCAGGATTGGTCAAGGGCCCTATTTAGGGCCAGAGGAGGGACAAGGCCGGCACGGGGCAACAACCGTCGGATATCCTGCGCCGTCGGTCCGTTCTGTGTCCCGCGCCTGTTGAAGCTTCGTCCAGAGGCACTGCTGGTCGACCGTCCCTCCGTTGTCTGGGTGAGGAAACCCTTTCCTTTTGTTTCTCCGTTCGCCTGCTGCAAGGCTTGCTTTTGTTCCACGGGACCTGCCGGTCGCCACCCCTTCGTTGCCTGGGTGAGGAAACCCTTTCCTTCTGTTCCTTCATCGCCTGCCGCAAGGACTGCCTTGGTCCGAGGCCGGCCCTGGCCTGAGGCCTCCCTAGCCTACCCGGCCCCGCCCTGCCACCGACAGGTTGTCTCATCAAACCAAGATGATGATTGACGATCTACCCTTTGATTCTCTAGGGTTATTCAGTGCTGGTAGTGATGAAAAGCTGAAACATGCCCAGAAAATGTGTTTGACAGCTAAGAATCATAGAATCATAGAAATGTAGAGTTGGAAGAGACCACAAGGGCCATCCAGTCCAACCCCCTGCCATGCAGGAAAACCCTCAAAGCACTCCCGACAAGTGGCCATCCAGCCTCCGCTTAAAAATCTCCAAAGAAGGAGACTCCACCACACTCTGTGGCAGCACATTCCACTGTCGGACAGCCCTGACTGTCAGGAAATTCCTCCTGAGGTTCAGGCGGAATCTCCCCTCCTGCAGCTTGCATCCATTGCTCCTTGTCCTGGTCTCAAGAGCAGGAGAAAACAAGCCCACTCCCTCTTCGACATGACACCCCTTCAAATATTTAAACATGGCTATCATGTCCCCTCTCAACCTTCTCTTCTGCAGACTAAACATACCCAGCTCTCTAAGTCTGTCCTCATAGGGCATGGCTTCCAGGTCCCTCACCATTTTGGTTGCCCTCCTCTGGACCTGCTCCAGCTTATCCATATCCCTCTTGAATTGGGGTGCCCAGAACTGGACACAGTATTCAAGATGAGGTCTAACCAATGCAGAATAAAGTGGTACCAATACCTCCCTCGATCTAGACACCATACTCCTATTGATGCAACCAAGAATTGTGTTGAAGTACGGGTTCCCAGTGTCGACATATCAACAGTGTTATTGGTACCATCAATATCAGCCTTTTCAGAGAAGAATGTTGAGCCCAACTCCGCCTCAACATAGACAGAGCACACCTCAACAACTTTCGACAAGGAAGTTTCCGTTTTTCAAAGTGCAAGCAGCCTCAATATAAGAAATAACAGTCAGACCAGAGCAAATGTAGGGTTTGGCAACCAAAGTCATGAGACCTTTCTGACGGATACCGGCCTTCGACAAGGACAACACATCCCTTCTGTTGTGAACTTGCATTCGGACAAGCACCTAAGTCTCCATTCCAAACCACCCTTGGGGGACAGACTAAGTTACCATGCCAAGGTTTGGTCGATGATCACTTTGGATTCTTGGGTCCTAGACATCATAAAGTATGGGTATGCCATAGAGTTTTGCTGTCTACCACTGACTAGGTCGAATTCGGAGGACTATGCCATCTCCAGAGCTCGAAGAGGAGATATCAACATTGCTCCAAAAAGAGGCAATAGAAAGAATCACCACAACTGAATTGAAAAGAAGTTTCTCTTCGAGGTATTTTCTGGTGAAGAAAAAAGATGGAGGTCTCCAGCCTATATTGGACCTGAGAGGCGTCAACTACTACATCTGATTAAAAGGGTTCAGAATGGTGACTTTGACTGCTATCCTGCCTTTCTTGAAAAGGGGTGACTGGTTTGCAACCTTAGATCTAAAGGATGCATATTTCCACATAGCCATAAGACTGGAGCACAGACGGTTCCTTGCCTTCATTGTCGGCAGGCAGGCTTATCGTTTTCGCGTCTTTCCCTTCGGCATAAGCACAGGTCCAAGGGTCTTCACGAAATGCATGTCCATTGTCACAGCTTTCTTTCATCAAAAAGGCATCGCGGTGTTCCCGTACATAGACAATTGGCTAATAGTGGCATCTTCTCGAAAACTACTATTCATGCATCTCAGGACCACCATCTGTCTTCTAAGAAAGTTAGGTTTAATGATAAATTACAAGAAGTCAACCTTGGTACCATAAAGACAGATCAAATACATCAGGGCAGTATTGGACTCCAGTCGGCAGAGAGCCTTTCTTCCACAGGAAAAATGGGAGAAGATTTTGTGATGTCTGATGAGAATGCAGCGACTTTGCAGAGTGCTAGCAGAGGCAGTTCAGGTTGCGCTAGGACTGATGGCGTCAACTAAGCTTGTCACACCATATGCAAAGCTGAGGATGAGACCACTGCGACAGTTGTTCATACGTCGGTTCAATCCTCTTTGAGACCATCATCTCAAGTACCTGATGGTACTGAGGAATATCCTCGTGTCTCTGGATTGGTGGACAAGACCAGAGAACATGTTGAAGGGAATACCATTTCTTCCTTGACCACCGTCGCTGTCGGTGACAACAGATGCGTCAATGGAAGGCTGGAGTGCTTGCCTCAGAGCACTTATGATACGAGGTCAGTGGAGGAATCTCCATATCAACATTTTGGAGTTCCTGGCAGTGCTGAAGGCGCTGCGAGCATTTCAGCATACCTGTGTGGGAGGTCAATCCAAATTGTGACAGACAATACCACAGTGATCTACTACATAAGCAAACAATGCAGGACTTGGTCGCGTATGTTGCTGAACTTGTCAGTACAACTATGGGAGTGGTGCCTGTCACAATGGATTCTTCCTTCGGCAATCCATCTGGCAGGGGACCAGAACGTCCTAGCAGACACACTCAGCAGGACACCGTGGTCTTGCCATGAGTGGATGATCAACAAGCATGTCATCCAGGACATGTTTGTGAAGTGGGGTTTTCTCACATAGATCTCTTTGCATCTAGACCAGTGGTTCTCAACCTGTGGGTCCCCAGATGTTCGTGGACTTCAGCTCCCAGAAGCCCCAGCCACCATGGTCAGTGCTCAGGGCTTTTGGGAGCTGAAGTCCACAAACATCTGGGGACCCACAGGTTAGAACCACTGATCTAGACTGAACAGCCAATGCAAACTGTAGTGTTCCTGACATTCGAAGGGGCATCGAACTCTGAGGGATGCCTTTCTGTTCAGTTGGACGGGACTGAGGGTCTATGCGTTCCCACCATTTCCCTTGATAACGAAGGTGACTGCCAAAATTCGCCAAGACAGAGTGAAGGCAATACTCATAACACCATAGTGGCTGAGGGAACCATGCTTGCCAATCTCCTTCAATTATCGCAAGGGGAGGTACTGTCTGCTGCTGTACAGACAAGATCTGCTCAGCATCCACAACGCTACTGTCTTCCATCCCAACGTTCAAACGCTGCGTTTGACCGCATGGAATCTATTGCAATAGAGAACCTGCCCGATGCTCTGAGATGTATCGTGTGGGCTGCGCATAAGCCCTCAACAATGAAGTCTTATGCATATAAATGGGGTAAATTCTGTGATTACTTGAAACGACAAGGTGTTTCCCATATAGTTTGTAACAATATGCACATCTTGTCCTTTCTAACAGAGTTGTCGATTCAGGGTTTGTCTTTATCTTCAGTGAAATTTTATTTAGCAGCAATTTCATGTAATTTTCAAAAACAAGGTAAGCCATCTTGTTTTTTGGACCTCCTGATTACGAGGTTTATCCAGGGCTATAAACAGTTGCAACCTCCAATCCAACCACCTCTTCCAGGATGGAGTCTGAATTTGGTGCTGAAACACCTGGCTGCTAAGGCCCTTTGAGCCTATGGCAACCTGTGACATGCAATTGCTCGCATGGAAAACTGCCTTTTTGGTTGCAATAACATCTGCAAGGGGGGCTAGTGAGCTATGGGCACTCAGAGTTGACCCTCTTTATTTGAGATTCCACAAATATAAGGTCGTATTAAGACCAGACATAATGTTCTTGCCAAAAGTGGTGTCATATTTCCATCTGAACCAAGATACAGTGTTACCAGCTTTCATCCAGAATCCAGGTTCAGACATGGAGAAAACTCTGCGCTGTTTGGATGTTAGAAGGGCATTGGCGTTTTATGTTCAATGCACTTCTTCAATTAGAAAGTCAAATAAATTGTTTGTTTGTTATTCACTGTCTAAACAGGGTAGTCCAGTATCGCCTGAAAGGCTCTCTAAATGGTTGGTTTCCACCATTAAGTTGTCTTATGAGCTGGCAAAAAAGAAACTCCTTGACTCTGTTCAAGCTCATTCCATAAGATCTGTGGCAGCTTCTGTGGCCGTTTTGCACAGGATGTCTCTTTATGAGGTCTGCAAAGCAGCTACCTGGTCTCAGCCTCATACATTTATCAATTATTATAAGTTGACAACCGATCTAGGAATGATGCGTGTTTTGGGAGAGCTCTGTGGGATGAATGATACCATATTGTCTGTTTTGTCAATAAATGTTATTTATTATCTTATATCTTGGTACTGATAAAAAAGAGAGAAAAAGACATAAGGAAATCAGAAGAAAAAGGGGGAGCCAGAAGTTGACATGAGTGTTGTCCAGCAGTATGACATACCCTCCATCCTTTCTGATCAGGTTGCTAGTCTTCCATTTGTGTGAGTCACAGAGACCACAAAGAAGAACAGTTTGCTTACCTGTAACTGTGGTTCTTCGAGTGGTCATCTGTGAACTCACACAACCCCTCCGTCATCCCCTCATCTGTCTTGCTGTGCGGTGGTTCTGTTGCTGCCACACATGCGGCGACGGAACTGACCATTACACAAGGCAGGGGCTTTTATACCATGAGGGGATGGGGGATGGGTCAACCGCCAAAACACCAACAGTAGGCTCTAGAAGGTTCCGAATGCTGTTTCTGCGCAGGTGCGAAACCCATTTGTGCGAGTTTATGGATGACCACTCAAAGAACCACAGTTACAGGTAAGCAACCTGTTCTTCTCCTTAATATATTTGGACATGGAACATCTTGGAGAAAGAGATATATTTATACAGTATCCTATATAAGAGTCGTAATAGCAAATAATATTAATAGAAGTAATAGTAATAGAAAAATAGTGAATTAATTGTAGGGAATTAATACGCACTTTACTCTCAGTGCAATTATTTTGATCTTATTACTGTTAAGAAGGATTTTTCCCTTGGAAAAGAAATCTTTTCTAGAACATATTGGAGAAAGAGATATATTCTTCTAGTGCAGTCAGTAAAATAGTGCATGTAACTCCAAGTAATCAGATCACAAGATGTTTTGTGATCTGAAGGCTATAGAAGTCACTGCATGCACAAGAGTGTAACATGCAACTGACTCGGTGCTTTTTAGCACTCCCCTATGGCTGTGAAGTGCTAGACATAAAAATAGTAAATGGCATCAGTGGAGCCAAATATCCAAACTTTGATTCAATGTCATCCTGCTTAACATCTGCAATATTCCCAGACTAGGCAGTTGTCACGCTTGATTCCATCAGTGCACATTGCTGACATCTTCAGCACATGGATTATCATTCCATAAGACAGAACTGTAAAAACTACTTCATAGAATTGTGAAACTACTTCTCATACTAGTTGTACGTCTTTCAGACAGACGTAGTAGAATGCAGTAATTATTATATTGGCAAAATTGGAAGAACAAAACAAATAGCAATGAAGATTCATATGTGACCTTCCTTTCCTTCAAAGTCTCTCAGAATGCTCAAAAAATCAATACATATCAACTGAGTTCACAAGCCTATTTTATACATCTTTTTTTTCACATGTACCTTTGCTCTTTTATTGTACTTAAAATTATCTTTGTTGTACTTAGGACAACCAAACCAAAAAACAAAAGCCAAGTAGTGTTGGTTGTTGTATAAAGAAGTGACTTGATGAATTTTGCAAATTATATAAGTATCCGTATCAGGGTGATTCCCCTTCCTCTCTTTCTGTGCAGTAGTACTGATTTTCACTTATTTTATTTTATTTTATTTTATTTTATTTTATTTTATTTTATTTTATTTTATTTATTTTATTTTATTTTATTTTATTTTATTTTATTTTATTTTATTTTATTTTTTGCTTCATGGGCAGAAACAGTGAGCTATACAGCTGAAGACCTGCTTCTGAAACCTCATTCAGGATTTCTCTGTTTCTGAGATTAACCTGGCAATGTTTTCATTGCTACTGAGCGTGTATCAGCAGCAATATATTATCCACCTTAAGTTCCATTCTTTGGAGAAAGGTGGGATATAAATCTTCGCTCATACTGATTCTGACAGAATGAATGTGCATCCCATGGGTTGAGAACCCGAGCTGTGAAGAGAGATTTTTGACCACCAATTTCCCACCTTTCCTAGGGTCCTTGTGTGCATGATGAAGAATCTGGTGTATCCTTGACAGGAAAACCTGCCCTCCTGGCTCTATTATATCACTGCCACTTCTATGAGCATTTGAATGAGATGGTAAAAGAGTGCTATCTAGGTCGATACACATTTGATCTGCGTTGTTCCTTGGGAGATAGCCTGGCAACAGAGAAGAATAATCTAAATGGTAAATGACATTTTAATAAATTCATGTAGCTTGAATTTTACTTGCTCTGCTGGGTGTTCTCAGTAAAGTTTCTACTTATGGTTCTTGGTTTAAGCAATGTAAGCACACTAAAGGATTGTCTTTTTTGTCTGTAAAGTTAAAATAGCCTCTCGCTTGAAATACCACTTGATGAGGCGCTGTATCCATGAACAATTATAGTCATAGCTGGAGATGGGAAAAGCATATTGGATACCTCCTTCCTTCTTTTTGTAAAGGATAATAATGGGGTGTAGGAGAAGTGTGAAGCAAATTAATTAGAACTTCGAGAAGGATAAATTTGGTATAATGGGAAGCAGATGCCAAAAAAGGCAGTAAGTGAGCTATTACAATTATGTAAGCATTTCATTTCTCTGTTTTAAGTGTTTGCCTTCATTATGCATTGCAAGGAATTCCAGATTGGAATTTTGAAATATTTTGTAAGTTGAAAGAATTGTTACCAGTGTTCCAAAGAGAATGAGGGCTGCTTCATACAGACACTTCAAAGCAAACAATGTGAAAATAAAATGTATGAAGCAAGAAGTAGATACCTGAGAACATGAACAACACAAGTATGCTCATCAGTCAACTAGAATGGCTCTAGTTCTGTACTGAATGTTGGCAGAGGAAGCTTCTGTCCTCCAGATGTTGATAAACTGTTCTTTTCATGCCTTATCAGGCATGCCTATTTTCATGCCAATTCCACCTCATGTGTGGTGGAATTGAAGTTCAACCACACCTGGAAAGCTATCTGTAACCCAGAACAGCTCACAGCAGCCTAGAGTATCGATATTGTATCTTGACTTAACTTCACTCTTTATAGTTTCCTACTGGGCTACACTTAGTTATTCATTTTTAAAAGCTTTCTAAAGATGAAGTGCATCTTAGTTGTTTTTTTAAACTTTGATCAAAATGTACTCAGCTGTAAAAAGGCAAATAATGAATACCCATGTGTAGTTTCCCATTGGAAAATTAGGAATGGGGATACAGAGGCAGATAGCAAATTGTTTGAAAGGCTGCCCTACTATGTCTTTCCTTCCTTTCTCCCCCAGATCTTGATGACTCTATTTCTCTTTGGAGAATCCAGTCTAGCCAGAGTCAAACTGCAAGTTCTCATTCAACATCTGAAACTCTGGTGAGTTCTAATCATTGCTATATTCTGAACTAAAAGATGCTGAGCCACATTTGTGCAAAGAACTAGGATTGCACTGGGGTCTGATTAATTTTATAAGCCTATCACAAATATTGTGTAGATGTCGGAAGATATCTGTGTTCAGTCTCTACCACACTTTGAAGCCATTACTGTAAAGGGCTGAGCTGACTTGAGGACCTAACAAGCTATATTTTTATAACTAGCTTAGATTATTATTGATTTTTACTTGCCCAAGAGTTCTCAAATCAAAAGATTTTAGGAGGCATAGCTGAGAAATAAAGAGCCTAGGAGCATCTATGATTTTTTTTCCTGCTCTGAGATGTTTTCTACTGATAATTTCTGGAAATCCACTTCCCTTTAAAAAAAGTTGTGTAAATTCTCAGCAGTACAAACTGATGATGGATAATCAAGATAGACAGACAGACAGATAATGTTAAACACCCAGAAGTCACAGATCTAAATGTAGACTGCAACCCAAACACAGTGTTAGTAGGAAAGTTGTGTTTGTGGTTTTTTTCCCTCCACTCCTCCTTACATGGGTAAAACTTCTTAGATTTGGCGGTCAGTGTGGTGTACACATGCACACAAAGCATTTTGCTACTCTGATATTATTTGTTTCCTGGGCATCAGCTCTCAGCTTCTTCTACCCAAGAGCCTTTCGACTGCTAACTTCTGCATCACATAAAAGAGCTTTTTGAAGCTCAGTAGACCACACACTCCACTTCCTGTGGGGAAATGATATACATTTGAGATGGAATTAAGCAACACCTGCTGAAATTCCCTCTTTGACGCAACCATTAAAGAGACAGAAGCCCTGTCTCTTTTTCCACTTGACAACTGTATGCCTTCCCAGAGTCCTCTGATTTTGGCAGGGCTTTTTAAATGTGAATGTGGCTCCCTTACTGCCAGAAGCTTTGGCTAGGGAAGGAGTCCTATGACATGTCTTGCTCTTACAAAGAAAAAAACTAAAGCAGATGCTAAGAGAAATCTGAAACAAAAGTTACCATTTTAATAACATTCTTCCATATCGTCTTCATGCAGCCAAGTCCTTTAACTGTACAGAGCAGAATTGAGAAGTCTTTGTAGGTAAGACCAGTGGAGAACCTATGAATCTGCTGGTCTGTGTCTCTGTGCATTCCTCACTGTTAGTTATATAGTGGCCAAGGCTGATAGTGCTGTAAGTCTAACAATATCCATAAGGCTACATAATTTCTCCTCCCTGTTCTAGTTGTTACTGGACTTCAGAGGACATCATTCACAATCATTAGCTGGTGTGGCTGTCGATTATGGAAGTCAGAGTACAGTAATATCTGATGAGCTGTAGGTTATCATGAGCAGAAACGCATGCATGCTCCATCTTGATAGGACTCTGAAGTCAATGTCTTCTCGCCTCATGTGCTTATAGCTCATACTGTAAAAGTGTTGCAAGTTACGGTAATAGAGTCTTTCCATTACTCACACAATTGCTGCCTTACCCACTTGAAAGTGTAATGCATTTGACTTCTGTTTTTAATGCCCAAAATTGCCTAAATAGGCACACGAGAATCCTGTTTTCCCATTAGTGAGCCATAGAGATCTTGAATGTCCTAAAAGAATGACACTGGCATAGAATATTGTGTTCAAACTAGAAGAGTCCACTGTTTGAGTTATGTTTTATGTGTATGCATGATGCTCTTTGGAATACAGTTAATGAAAATTGTCCATAAAGACACAAATATTAATAGGGGAAAATTTAATTACTGTGGCTGGTTCTTTTTTTCTTAGATCATTTCTTCATCGCCATCCTTGGGATGTATTACGGAAGTGCCAGCAACTACCTCACCACCACTAGGTATTATTCGTGATGTGCCTGTTAATCGACTCATGGCTCAAGGTAAAAATTGTCGATCATGAGCATGAGTCAGGATGCCATTTACACTTAAGGTCTTTTGGGTTGGCTGTGTCATCCCTCCCAGACTGTGCCTTCCCTCCCAGACTGTGCCTAACAGTATCCTGCCTAAATTATTGCACTGTAGCGGTCTCAATGTTCAGAGTGAGAAGAGGATAAAGAAATCTAGCTGTGTACAAAGGTCTACCTTCAAATATTTCTTAATCGGATCCATCAGAAGTCATGTATTAGAGAGTTATATTTTACACTCCGTGCACTGTGCTGAGTATCAAGACCCATTTAAATTGGTGTTTTCCAGTTAACGTGCTTCATATCTAAACTCCTGTATGTTTTCATATTATATGTTCCAACAGGGAAGAATTTGATATTGACAATTTAATATTTAATAATTTATTTTTAATCATGTTCATGTATTATTTCAGACATTATAAAGGCCTTTACCTGTATGCAATAAAGTTTATGATGGATATTGACAATATCATATCTGAGTATAAGAATGGACCCTTCTGTGTGTCAAGCCAGTTTGGCTGACCAGATCTCCTTTACTTAGGTGTCGGTGAGGAATATATCTTTGTGTTTTGTGTATAGTCACCTCTTATCTCCAAGCAATTAAATTACTCAAATGTTTGTTCCGTCTTTGAATTTTGTGTTCTAGGTCAGAGTGACACCACTGCAACAGCTTCGAGTCCACATGACTCCCTGCAGTCTGTCATTAGTTCTCATCAGTGTGCAGTAGTTACACCCCCTCTCCTGTCAGCTGTTTGCAGTTTGCTGGATAACTTGCTTATTGTCACTCCAAAGGATACTGGAATTGCTCTTCAGCGAGCACATACACTAACTGCTCTCAGCAGGTGAGAGATCAATACCTCCTAACAAAAAGACAAAGAGTGTGAAAAAGACAGATGCTACCCAAAGCTTTGTTACAGATATTGATCAGCAGCTGAGAATTCTGAAAACTCAGAATGAACTTTTGAGACAGAGCTAGAAGAACCAAAGGTGCTCGCAAAGAATAGAGCAAGAAGTATGGAGTACCTAATAGTTCAGCTATTAGATACTCGGGGTGGGTATAGTCCAGACTGTGGGTCTCTGGATCCCTCTCCTGCAGCCCCTGAATCACTGAACATCCTCAAAGCAAAGGCCAAAATATGAGTCAGGACGAAATTCTGTGTTTGCAAATGCTTCCTTTTGGAATTCCTGAAACATGGAAGCAACCTAGACTACGTGTTGACATTCAATATTCAAATTCCTGTCTATTTCCCTAACATAACTCTATGTGTTTTATGTTAGTCTTGTAAATCCGGGACTAATAGAGAGATGTGTCTTGGAAATGAAGGCACCTTTGCCTCGGCCATCTTATGTGGAGTATGCAAAAATTCAGGTTAGTCTGGTGCATGTTTGGTCTCTATTCTGTTCTGTTGAAGTACATTCTGTGGCATGTAGAATAGTTTAAATTGTGGAAAATGTTTGTTTTTTCAAGTTGATTGAATTATCTGTCACGTTTAAGAGATGCATGGCACGGCTGCATAGGTGCCTTATTTAGAATTCTGAAAGGATGTGGTTTCTCATGTGAGAAATTTGAACCAGAAGAAGAAGCTACTGCTATAGAGAAGAAAACTATTTGTTTTTCCTTTGGTTTTGAGAGGCTAAATTATAGTATATAAGTATATGCATAACAACAATATACAGTCTCCATAATAGTTGTAGTGCATGCATGTGTATGTATGTGTGTGTGTACATGTGTACACATGAGTGTATGTTGAAAGGCAAATTTCCCACCTCCATTTGAAAGCATTAGTGAGAAGATAGCAGCTTATTTAACAACATGCCAATCAAAATGTCCAGCATTCAAACTGAGCAATCTAGCACTGAAGCAAACATACACCTTGCAATTTATAGCAATGATTCTTAATCTTTTCTTTACAGGAGACCCCCCCTATAAATATAATTTGTTGCCAGGGACTCCCAAGACTTAATTCAAGATGTAAATACTTAAATTCACATTTAAATATTCAAATATTTATTTAAAGTTTCTCATCAGTTACTGACTCTTATTCTCTCTTCCAATAGAAATGCAAAGGAAGGGAGGCTTGTTACTGGTCTGTGGAGTAGCATGCTGAGATCTTTTAGGTGCCAGGAGAATAGAATAAACTGGAATTTCCTAAAGGAAGACTATGATTGGGAGACAGGCCTAAAGAATAATTTATTTTACCCTTTCCCCCAAGCAGCTTCTCTTGGTGCTCCTTTGGAAAAATGGCATTTCTTTAGCTCTTTCTTTCTCTGAAAGCAGCTCCTGGAAAGTGAGGGTCTTGGTGCTGTTTTGGGGAAAGTGCAAAAGAAATGCCATTTCCCTTCAAAGACGCACCGAGAGAGTAAAGAGGGTGGTGCTTCTTTTGAAAGCATCTAGCCTCTTTACTCTTAAGTGCCCTTCAGAGGCAAATGGCATTTGTTTCTCACTTTTCCGCAAAAGAGCACTGAGACCCTCTCTGCTTCATTTCCAAGCAGCCACAGAAGTAAAGGACCTCCCTACAATTCTCATGGCTACTTGGAAGCGCAGCTCCTCCACACTGCCTGGCCCCGGGATCAAGCAGCATTGCCACACTCACCACACAAGGCCTAGGTTGAATTTTCCCTCATCTTCTGGGCTCTCCTCTTCCCTTCTGCCTTCTGGGCTCTCTGGCGCACCCACACAATATTTCTCTCTCTTTCTTTCAGTTGCTTCTTCACAGTGCCCCAGATCCCCTAAATCAGGCCAGAGTAACACGCTTGTTATTTTGACGCCTAGCATGGCAACATGCAGGGTTGGCCTTTTTTTTTTTTTAATAGATGGAGAGAGCAATTGCCTCTGAATGAAACTGACTTAAAAGAAAATTAGCAAGTTCAATCCTCAGCAGTTTTATGCAAGACCAAGGTTTCAGCTGATATATTGGCAACTGTTGGCTTTGATTGCCAGAGGGGTTCTTCTAGAAGCAAAATTATAATAGTTCATTTCTCCCCTACCTCCTGCCCAGCAGACAAACTAAATTCTTACTCTGTGTAGAGAAACTGAAGGTGGCAGGAGGGGTGGGGGTTATCAGATCTTTCACAGGAGGGGGAGAGCAGGCATTCTTGCCTGTCTACATACTATAAAATCTCTGTTTCATCAATTATTACAAACTTGAGAGCTTCTTTTTTGGTTATATGTAGTTTTAAAACTCCAGTTACAGTGTTATGTGGTGCAAATCAATATAGAGTTGTGGCATCAAAGGTTATTTGATCTTACTTTCCCTTGTGGATCTTTGTGTGTGTGTGTGTGTGTGTGTGTGTGTGTGTGTGAGTGAAAAGAAAGACAAACTCTTCACTCAGATAATGTGCCATATGAGCTGCAGTTTTATCAGTGGCTTCAAACAAGATAAGCCTTTTTGCTTTTCAGAAACAGGTGATGAAAAATGCCATTTGTCTGTTTATTCACATCTGTTTAGCAGTATATCCAGTTGTGAAACTATTGGATACCAATATTCACAGAACTAACATTTGCAAAATAAAAACACTAAGTTGGAGAATTGAAATAGACACAGATGTTTGTGAACTGTTTTCCTGTAATTCTGATGAAACAGGGCTCCCCTTTTGTCATTTGTGAAAGGATGCAAGTGTCAGAATTTGGAATATGCTCCAACTTCTGCAGGAGACTTTGGCCGCTGCTTCCTCTCCAAATTCAGTGATTTGCTGAGTAGGTGGGACAAAATGTGAACAGATCCCAGGAAAGTAATGTAGAGCATGGGGAAATAATCCGCGTGTGTGTCCTGTGGCGGGGGGGGTCGTGTTCAAATCTTTTTATTCAAAATTCACAATTCAAACTTCAAACATATTCAGAATTCAAATTTCAAAATTTTACTTTCTAATTCTCATCACAAATATCCTCATCCTCACTGTTTACAACAAATATATTCAAAACATTCAAAACATTATCAGAAACTCATAAACGTCTCCACAGACTCCAATAATTCCTACATAATATTTTTTATAAATATACATCCCAATCTGTGGTTCTCCAACTTCTTATAATCCATAAAATATACGTCCACATATGTGATTCTCTCTCCAGTTCTTTGCTGAATATTCCAAACCACTTTAATCTTCTATCCTTTCTTTTCTTAACTTAAAAACTCTTCCTTTTTTTTCTTTTCTCTGTACTAGTTGGTTATTTCTTGGTTGTTACCATCCAACAATAACTTAAAAATCGTATTTCTTTTCAGATTTCTCCAATTGCTTCCAATCTTATCAATTTTGCTTTATCATTCCTGTTTTCTCTCCCTTGGTCTTCTTTTTCTCTTTATTATTTTCTTTTTCTTCGAGTGATCTTTTTACCTTAATAAAATATCTTTTAATATGTTCTAGTAGTTTCTTCTTCCAATTCTTCTTCCTATTCTTCCCTTAAATTCTTATTATTTTTGTAATGATTCACCTTATTCTATATTCTATATCTTTAATCTGTACAATTTAACCATTCCTTGAAATTCTAATCTTGAGTATTGAATATAAACATCTCCTATTCCTTTATAACTCTTGTGGCCAAGTTCCCCGACCTAGCTTCAAATATGGGAACAATCAGTTCCCAATTTTCGTTGATTTTCTCCATTGGTTTTTGGGATAACATTGCTGTTAATTTATCAATTTCTATTATGTCATATACTTTTAATAACCATTCTTCGACTTCTGGAATCTCCTCTTGTTTCCATTTACTTGCATAGCTCATTCTCGCTGCCACTATCATATGTGTTAATAGTTTTCGATGTGATTTTTTTTAAGTGTTCCTATTTGTTCATATATGTTTAACAGGTATATTTCTGGATACAACGGAAGTTCCATTTGTAGAATTTTCATTATATTATTGTGTATTTGTGTCCAAAAGTTTTTAGCTTTTGCGCGTGTCCACCATAAGTGGAATAAGGTTCCTTTCTGCTCACATTTCCAACATCTGGTTTTATCTGTTTTAGTCATTTTTGCAATTTGTACCGGCATATAGTACCACCTATAGAAGATTTTGTAATAATTTTGTTTTAGGGTTACACTCTTCAATATTCTAATTGTTATTTTCCACAAATTTTCCCAACTTTTAGGTTGTATTGGTCTTCCTATGTTCTGTGCCCATTTTGTCATATTGTCCTTAATAGTTTATTTTTCAAGTTCTAAATTCATCAGAATTTTATATAACTTTGCTATCAAGTGTTCAACTCCAGGTTTAAATAATTTATCAAGCTCATTCTCTTTGCTTTCTATTCCTATTGTTTTCTGATCAAACTTAAATTTCTTTGCTAATTGTCTATGCAATAACCAATGGGTGGAGAGTCGCTACTTATTAGTTCTTCTTTTGTTTTCAATTGAATCTCTTCCACCTGGATCTTCACTATATCCTTATATACAATCTATTTATTTAATTGTGGTTTTTCTCTCTTATAGAAGGCTTTGTGTGGAGATACCCAAAGTGGCAACTTTAGATATATCTTCTTTTTATACATCAACCATACTCTTAAAATAGATTTCCTAATGAAATGGTTATTAAATTCTCTGTTTATTCTTGCCTTCTCATACCATAGATATGCATGCCAACCAAAGGGCAAATCTGCCCCTTCTAAGGTTAGTAATCTTTCATCTTCCAGCTTAATCCAAGTGGTCACCCAATCTATACAGCATGCATGGTAGTATGGTTTTAAATCTGGTGTTCCCAAACCTTCTCTTTCTTTAATATCCTTTAAACTGTTCCACTTTATTCGAGGTTTTCTACCATTCCAAATAAATTTGGAAAGGTCGCTTCTCCACTGATTAAAAAACACATCATTAGTTGTAATAGGAAGATTTTGAAATAAAAAAAATCATTCTTGGCAAGATGTTCATCTTTATTACCGCAATTCTGCCTAATAAAGATATATTCAAAGTTGTCCATCTTTTCAAATCATCCTTCACCGTCTGCCATACTTTCTTATAGTTGCTAGCATATAGGTCAGTATTATTTTTAGTCAAATTTATTCCCAAATACTTTATTTTTTTTCTATTTTAAATTGGGATTCCCTTTCCAATTCCATTTCCTCTTGTTTGCTCATATTCTTTGTTAGTATATATGTTTTTTCCGGATTTATTTTAAAACCCGATACTTTTCCATAGTCTTGCAAAGTCATCTTTAACCGCTTTGTATTTTGACCTGGGTTATTTAAGAGAATTACCAAATCATCCGCAAACGCCCTGAGTTTAAACAACTGATTTCTTATTTGTATTCCTTTTATTTCACAGTCCTGTCTTATTTGTATATTTAGAATGTCAATCATTATTAGAAAAATCAAAGGTGACAACGGACATCCCTGTCTTGTCCCTTTTCTAATATCAATTTTGGATGTTTCTTCTCCGTTTACTACTATATTTGCTGATTGATCTTTGTATATCATATTTGTCCAATTTACAAATTTATCCCCTATATTTATCTTTTTTAATGTTTCTTCTATAAATCTCCACTTAATATTGTTGAAGGCTTTCTCCGTATCTAGGAATACCATCCCTAATTTTCTCTCATTATGTTTCTGATAGTACTCTATTATGTTCAAAACAATTCTCATATTACTTTTAATTGATCTTCTGGGGAGAAAGCCGCTTTGATCTTCATGAATCCATTCTTTTAATGTTTTTTTTTTTTAATCTTTCCGCAAGGGTTATAGCAAGGTTTTTTTTTTCATGTTCCATTTAAATGTTCCCTGCAAATACACTACATGAGATGGTAGTGTCTGGATCTAAGAATGTTCTTAGGTTCATTCAAAATGTTGCATAGCTTCTTGATGAACAGAAATGGCTTCCTGTTCATAATAATCCAACCTTGTACATCTTAGCAAAGGTATAAATTCAGAGCGTCTCTTGTTTCAGTATCTGCTTATATGCCTGAATTTCCATCTTAAGTTTATATATTTTCCTTTGTTTTATTTTATTTTATTTTATTTATTATTTATATTTATATTTCTTGTTTATAAGTAATTTATATCCCAGGGTTCTCATAATATGAGATCCAAAACAGTTTGGAAGTAGTGGTGTAGTTATATCTTCATTTTCCCCAAATTCAGCCCCCATTGCCTTTTATGTTATGTATTCTGAATAACTTCGTAACAGGGAGTGGGGCAGTTAAAGACTTGTTTGGTTTTTATTTTTTGTTTCTGTTTTATGTCCCATCTTTCTCCCAATAGCAGAACCCAGAAGAAACTTAAAAACAATAAAATTAGCCATTGTGTTAAATAAGAATTTACAACAATATAAAATCATTTTAAAAGATATAAAAATAGAGATAAAAAGTCAGCACAGATACCCCACTAAAAACACTTATGCACACTCCATTAATCTATAAATTAGGCTCCAGATAGCAACTGATCTTGGAAGCTAAGAAGGGTCAGCCCTGGTTAGTACTTGGCTGGGACTGCCAAGGAATACCAGGTGCTGTAGGCTATATTTCAGAGAAAGGAACTAGCAAAACCACCTCTGAATATTCCTTGTCTAAGAAAGCCCTATGAAATTCATGGGGTAACCATAATTCAGTGGATGATCTGAAGGTATACAAACACGCACGCACACATCTATTCAAATAAAAAGATCTTTACCTACTAGCAGGAGAAAGAGCAGTTTATCTTTGGTAGTGAATATTTTTGACAACTTGTTCATGATTCTGAACTGTCTCTTCCCTATAGGTCAATTTATTAGCTTTGCTTTTTAAACTGCTTTTAAAAAGTAAAACGTTTTAATTAAAAACATCTCTGATAGTTCTTGAGTATGTTTGTGGAGGCCCGCTTGATAAACATTATCGTGTGTTGTTTTCAGACTACGGGATGTACTCTCCCTATAGTTGCAATTGGTTCTCATTCTTGCCGTTTTTGCATTTATTTTATTTATATTCCACTTTTCACTGAATATGAGACGCAAGGTGGTTTACAGCATAGATTAAAACAAAATACACCAACTCTTAGGAAGCGTCTGAAGACACTTTGAATCAAACTGGCATTTTATACTTTTCTGACATCTTATTGATGATTGATCCTAATTGTTTTAATATCTGGTTTGTTTTTAGCTTTGGTGACATTGTTCAGCTTGATTTTAGTGTCCTGAGCTACCTTAAGCACTATTTTTAGTGAAAAGGGAGAGTATGAATGTAAATCACAATGATGTACAGTAGAGTCCTGTTTATCCGACGCTCAGTTATCCGACCATCCGGATAAACCAACGTCACGACGGCCTGGGGCGTGGCTGTGGGCATTTCTGCGCCCCCAGACACGCCCTGACACGCCCCCAGGCCCGCCCCGACATGTCCCCAAAATGGGGGCCGCCACGGGCGTCTGGGTAATCTGACCCTTTTGGTTATCCGACCCTGCGGCCGCCCGTTTGGGTTGGATAACCAGGACTCTACTATATTACTATCTAAAATGACAGACTCCAGAAATGGACTGAAAGTATCTGAACCAATATCATTTTGTGTGTTCAAACAGGTTTTGTCTCTACTGCAATTTGTTTCATCCTTGTCCCAACTTCTGCAGTCATGCTTGTTGATAGACACTCGCCTTGTGATGCAAGATGAGTTACTGATGCCTCTCATGGAAAATACCTTTGTGGTTCTTTCCTTTAGCTCTAAGGATGGCCTAGGTAACTATGTGTCATAAGGAGTGTAAGTGTACCAAGGCTTCACAAATGAAACATCTTACTAGATCTTATCATTTTCCTAAACTTGCAAATCAGTGAAATCCCTGCATGTTTTTCTGTAGCTCTCCAGTCAGCCTGTACTGCTGCCGGTATTGACTGGGTCCTAGATGTCCTCTTGAACCGAGCAATAGTGATGCCATTGCCATTGCATGCTTATGCCTGGGTGCAGAGATTGTACATGGCCCTCTTGACAGCAGAAAAGAGCTTCCCCTGCTCCATGCTTGTGCTGTTAGAAATTCAGAAAGTATTTTAGAAATTCAAAGTGCTGTGCTAAGTGAGGCTGAGTATAATCTGACTCATATAACATGGCAGACAACATTCTGTGTTTTAAGGATAAGTCAGAGGTTTCTATTCCTAATCTACAATAGTTTTTATCTAAACATTCAGTAAATGGGTATATCAGATTTGGTGTTATTGGATTGCAATAGCATTATTGATAAACTCAGAACTTGTGGGTTTAGGTGGTGTCCAGATACCATTGTTTATCTTAGCATAACATTTTGTGGAATAGCTTAACATTTTTTATGAATGGTAATTTCTCCCCTAAAATAAAGTTTATCTAACATTTAGCTGAATGGTCTTGAGCAGGCCTGGGAGATCTATAGCCCTCTGGGTGTTGAATTCCAATTTCCGTCAGCCCTTAACTAGTCTCCTCGGTGGTGAGCCTGGATGAGACTAACAGCTTATCAACATCTGGGAGGTCAAAAGTTCCCCACTTCATCTGCTTCTGTAGCATCAAGACCTTGAGGATGTGATTCTGTATCCACCTAGTTGGAATTAAGTCCAGTTGAACTCATTTGGGACATATTTCTGAGTAGATAGGTAAAGAATTAAGGCTTACAGTTTTATCCAGATATCTGAGGTCCTCTCACTTCTCTAATATGTCAACCTTTTCCTCTAAAATCAGTGAGAGAGGTTGCAATCCATTCACATGAAGAACAAAGCTCTACTAAATATGTTTATGAGTAAAATTTATTAATGGCAAGTACTATCAGTTCTTCTTAAATGTGGCATTCAAAATTAAATTTAAAATTTCAGCCTATGACATTAGTCACCTGCCTATCTTAGTAGGCTTACAAAGTGTGCCATTAAGAATAACTATTTTAATAGATAGAGATACATACACACACATACTTTTTTCAATTAGCTTTAGGCCATTTAGCTATGTATATATCTAGCACTGTTTTATTTATTTGTTTTAATTGGCAGGCTCTGAGCTATCAGCAGCAGTGCACCAAACCTGGAGATATGTATTCAGTTTTTTGACTATACTGTTAAGGAAATGTGGCCATACCTCTCTACCATTTGTGACTGCAGCACTTGCAAAGCATTGGACTGCAGTGATAGGTAACATCTCATTTCTATTGTCTGAATATCTGCACGGTCTACAGAAGCAACAGTAAATGGATGTAGCTGTCAATATCATATATTATGTGTTTTTATAACATTTCTCTACCTTTCCCAAGGCTCAGCAAAATTAATTCTTGGTTGTTATATGAATAGCAGATGTTTGGTTGTTGTTGATCTTTTGTTTTTTAATGATACCACATGCTCCTAAATGACTAAATGACCGCTGTTATCTGCGTTCTTTTTCCTTAAATAGTTTAAGGGCGAAATACAGCTTTTAGTAATTGGATGGAAGAGGGACTTTTTAATAGGTACAGCTGGTTCTGCATGGATGAGAAAAAGTTGCATCTGATTAACTTGTTCTGTACAGATGTTTTGGGTTCAGAAGTTCTTCACATAGAAAGGAAGCATAGGATGGTGGGCTGATGTGATGTCATGAAGGTGCATCCACACGCTGTCATCTGTGCTTTACAATGTCTAGGTCTTGAGCCATTATCCTTTCCATAGATTGGAAGATTACTTTTAAGAAGAAGCCTACTGAAGCCTACTTGTGAGGAGATGGGTGAAACAGAAAAAATAAATTCTTTATAATATGATAGATTTCTTGACAGACTGTAAGAGTTTGAATTTATGTCACTTTTGTCTGAGGCCAGCACTCTGTCCTTTGCACTTTGCTGGCTTCTTTCATAGTATTCAACTTTTTTTTTTTGAGACTGAAAGTATGCAGAAATGTTTTTCTCAGTTTTTTTCAGGATAATTAGCTTTCGTGTTGTGACAAGAAAATGCCCATTAGGATAAACAGCTTCTCTGGAGAATTTGTTCACGTTGCTAACAACCTATGTCAGATTCCACTAATGAGTTTAAAGATGAAGCTTAATTTGAAATATAAATTATAATCCAAGGCCCTTTCCGCACCTTACCTTTTTTCGGCGCTGGGGTGCAGGGATCACGTGAGCAGCTTCCAGCAAGAGGCTCTCACGTCCCTGCTGCTTCAGCTCTGCACGAGCTGCCTGATCCCGAGCAGGCAGCACGAGAGCCCCACCTCTTCCTTTCGCAGCACAGCCTGGGAGTTTCCCAAGCTAAGCTGGGGCAGGAAGCGTGACTGCCACGGCTCCGGAGGCTCTGCACATGCAGCAAGTGTGCGTGGGGCCCTGGAGCAATGCTTGATCACGCACCATTTTCGGCTGAAAGCCAAAAATGAAAAACTACACAAGCGGCGCCTGCCCCACCCTGGAGCGTCACGCGATTGTGAATGTGTCGTGCAGATCACTCTTCACAATATGCGACACTGGAGGGGCCCTTTCGCATGGCAAATGCCGTGCGAAAGGGCGCAAGTGTTAACTACCGTATTATCTATCTGTTTATTTAAAACAATATCTTGCCTATATCAGAAGATCTCTACTATCCTGCATGCACGTTTAAACTAATCTACTATTTTGTTTAATGCCTATCATTTGAGTAATTTTTGTGTCTCTTTGACCTTCTAGATACGGTGTGTGAATGTGTACGTGTCTCCATCACACACTCTGACCTGTATGTGGGCTGCTTACAGTTCCTTGCCATTCTCTTTTCTGAAGAAGGAAAGAGAAAGCTATGTAATAACGATGATGCATCCTGCCACCCAACAGTGGCTTTCCTTCTGGATGATGATGTGAAGAGCCAGTTATCTGTAACCAAACTCTGTGAATTCATAATTCAGGTAAAAACTTACTTTCAGATTTCAGTGTACTGGTTTTCAAT
This sequence comes from Iguana delicatissima, assembly GCA_948472985.1. Taxonomy (NCBI): domain Eukaryota; kingdom Metazoa; phylum Chordata; class Lepidosauria; order Squamata; family Iguanidae; genus Iguana; species Iguana delicatissima. The sequence goes on along the minus strand of CAOKZL010001191.1, from coordinate 131,776 downwards.
CTTAAATTATTATACTCTGGATTCCCTTTGCATGTTGTATTTTGAGGAGAAAGGCAGGATATAAATGAAATAAATATATGAAAATAAACTGTAATATTTGCTGTAGACTAAGTGAGATCTATATAAAACTCTTTTTTTAAAAAAATAAATTTCACATTCCTTTAAAATGCTTGCTAGGTACTGATGTTACCAGGACAGATTGTTGAGAAAAACCTGAAATATCATGAGATCAATGCAATAGATTTTCCCCCAGAGAGGCACACCATGCCTTCCTAAAAATTTATAGGCAGGGACTACATAATTCATACATTTTACTCATTGCCAAGTATACTTCTAACACTGAACATGATCTAGGAAACATTCTTTCAATTCCGGCAGTGCCTTTTTTTCCTTGTTTGTTTAGTCCTTGTATTGTAATGTGTGAATAGTGAGTTCTCCTTAACAATAGTCTTTATGTTTACTCAAAATTAAGTCCCTCCATAATCAGTTAAGCTTATTCCCAGATAAGATTGAACAGATGTGCAGATTCTTATGTTTTCCTTTTTTTGTGGGTGGGAAGAGAGCAGGAAATGAATTCATGTGGTACTGTTTGGCTTCTCATAGACAATAATCTCTCTAACATACTTACATTGAAAATATCTTCTATCATCCTTGTCTTTTTTCTCTCCTGAAAATTCTATAACTCTCTTTTTTAGTTCTGGTGAAACATATCAAAATACTTGAATTAGCTTCATTTCCCTATGCCTGTCCTCTGCAGTGATATTTAGAAGACATATAGGAAGTATGACTTCTAAAAGTTTGCTTAAGACTGACTCTCAGGACTCCTGGGATCACTTTACCAACAGATACCAACATTATCTGTTACCATCCTGGTCACTCCACTGAATAAGCAGTTGATGACATAAGCTGTAGCTTGGGAATGGGGAACTGCAGTGGGACCAGGGGTCCCTTTTTCGGGTTGACTTCAGGATCACGTTTCTTACAAGCCGTTTAAAATACATTTTTATTTGTTTAGGTGCTTTATATTTTAAAAAGAATAATAGTAAAAAAGTATTTAAAATAGAAAGAGTTAAAACTTAATATTTTTATTAACTATTAAGACAATGGATTGAACACAAAATATGCTACTACTCAGTACAATCCTGATTCAACAAGTGGGCCAAGTGCTGGCCAGCTGAAGCTGTGCTATATCCAAACTTTGGTCCTTCCAGGATAGGTGTGGCTCCAGCAGATGGATTGGGACCCAGGAATTTTATTCTGGCGGAGCTCACATTGGTTTCCGTGTGTTGGAAATAATTTAGGCCAACCCTAACGTTGGCCTAACTTTGTGTTAGCACGGGGAATATGTTTCTGGGCAGAGTACGGTTTAAATGTCAAGTAACTCAGCTCCTCCCCTCTCCACCTCTTTTCTGCTTCTTGCTTGGCTCTTAAACTATCTAATCTCAGCCCACATGCTGACTGATGTTTCAGCCAACTGATATTTGAGATCAGCTGGCATGATGGGGGTTATGCTTGCATAAGGGATGTACAGCCAGCCTGGGGCCAGTTCAGACAGCACAAGTACTTATTACTTATCCTAACTCACTCCAGCCAGCTTCTCTTTGAATTAAGATTACACCATTTATCAGTTTCTTAATAAGGACTGTGTTTAAAATCACTAAGTATATTTTTATTTTATAAAGTATTAACTGAATTTCTACATCAGGGTTGTGTAGTCTAAATCTTCACATGCAGAGTTTATGCATTGATTGTGTTACACAATCCTTGTATTGAATAGCATCGTTGCACAACTGGATAAGTAGATGCGCAACTGGATGCCTAGTAGCACCATATGTACAACTATGACCTTGGACTGAATGCAGACATTGTGCATCATGCAAAAAATGTCCAGCCACTTCCATAGGATAACTTACACATTAGGAAGACACCAACAAAACCCTAGCCATAACTTTTAAAATTATTTTTAACTCATTAAATAAGTTCAAAAATAAAGTAACATTAACAGCCTCAAACTGATTCAATTTGAGACTTTATGTTTAATTGGAATTACACTTGCTTGTACAGTCTGTGTTAGAGGCAAACTTCTGGAATTCGGTGGTTGCTGGTGAACTGAGCATAGAGATATGGAGTTGGCTACGCAGGAAATGGCTTGAGGAAGACTAGGGAACGTTTTCCTCTTTCCTTGCTTAATGAACGCCTTCTTGTTAAAGGCAAAGGTTCCAGAGGATCACCTTCTCCCTTTGCCATAGTTACTCAATAAAATTGATTATTTCCAAAAGTATTTGCATCCGTTTTAACCTTTAGCTTTTGCTAATTTTCAGCTCATATTTTTTAGCTTATTTGTTTTTTAAAAAGAGGTAACTGCTTTCCTATCACTTGAGAAAAGGGTCCCCTTCAAGCTAAAACAGGTCACAGTGTTAGGGGGGATGTTTTTCAGAAATGAGTAAAAAAAAGGGGGGGTTTGGAGATGAGGAGTAGGACACAGACCACAGACCACACTTTTCTGTTGTAGGTGTTTGTAAGCACTTCGTTTCATGAGATATTGTTCTAAAAACCCCCATCGTCTCAGCCATTCATTGCTTATCAGTGTTTCTGCAGGAACTTAGTTCCTAAAGCGTTTTATTTTTCCACGTTCTTGGATTTTTTTTTAAAGTTTATCTCCTGCCATCTGTATCTTCCACTGAGTCCTTGGACTAGCAATAAATACTGGAGACTTGGTTCCCTCATCTTGTTTTACCAGATCAATTACCCATGATAGCGTGGGTTTTTCCTGAGTCTACAAATATATTAGACTTTTTATTATTTCTTTTCCAATTTTTGTTCTTGCCTTGAGTTCATTTGAAGATAAAGACAATGGGAAGAGTATTACTTTTAACACACCACTATAGGATTGAAATAGATACCAGACGGCTTCCATCTAGGGCCAAATATAAATCAAAAGATAAGTGGGTTTCACTTAAGATGTTGCATTCACCAGGTAGCTATGGTCTCAAGCCTATTCTTTTGGATTCTTTCTATTCATATGAACCATTAACACATCATTTCATTGTAAGTGTTGCTGTGATCCTTTCAACATGAGCCAGTGTCAGTCTAATGATGGTCTTAGTTGTATTAGAAGACAAGGTATCTAACAGATTATTTAAATAGCAATTGCTATTTTAACTGCAGTTCTGGATCAGCTTATTTTACAGGGAATGCCCATAGGTACTTAACTTTGTTGCTTATTTATTTCTACTACTTTAAATGTTCATTTAAAACTTTGATCGGAATTCCAAGTGGTTGAAGGCAGATGAAGACTCTTTTTTTGGCAAATCTTTGTACACGGATGACTGCAAGGGAACAGGCCTTGCCTAATATACTATATTGCTTCTTTGTTGATTTGTTTTTAATTTCTATTTTTATAATTGGTTTTAATTTTACTGGTGATTTAATTACATTTTTAAGTTTGGTATGAGGTAAATTTTTAGCTGTATTTGTTTTAATTGTAAACCTCACTGAGCCCCAGGCTGGGAAGAAGGTGGGAAATAACAACAGCAGAACAACAAGAGTAATAATAATTAGTTGTCTTTTAAATATTTTTATGGTTATATTTTTATTGAAGTTTGTGGATAGTTTTATAAACTATTGTTTTTAAACATGTTGTAAGCTGCCTTGAATCCCATTATTGGGAGAAATGTGTGATATAAGTGAATAAAATAAAACAATCATAATAATAGTAACAACAGCAAGAAGAAGAAGGAAATAGAGATGGAGACAGTGCAGGTAATCAGAATAAGAATGATTGATTGATTTATTATTTATTTATTTATTTAAATTTATGTCCTGGCTTTCTCCTGATATGTGGCCCAAGGCAGCTTACAATGGATTAGGTTATCAGATTTTTCAGCATTTTTTATTTTATTATTTTTTATATGGAGTAGTTAATTCAGATTTTTCAACATGTTTCAAAATAAACATTCCAAATTAAAACTGAAGGAAAGCAAAGGGGGAACAGGATTTCAAATCTGGCAAGAAGGAAGAGAAGAGCTGTCTGAGGGGATGTCTCATCTGATGGCTCAAAGATTAAATTGATATTATGATATTATATTGATGTTAAGCCCACTTTGTCAACATAACTCATGCTGAATAATAATGGAGCAAAGATTTTTTTAAAAAAACACAGCTAAAGGTCTCAAAAGAGAAGGACATATTGAACAGATTTATTTATTTCAAGGAAGAATCAATCTATTACAAGGAAGAATCAATGTTAGAAGAATGCAAGTAGAGAGAGAGGAGACCTGAACATACCTTCAGTACACACTAAGAATGATGAATCTGACTCATACTATCTCATTCTCAGTAAAGAACTCGCTTATAAGGTTCAGACTGCATGAATAGAACCAGCACATATTTATCTCTTAAAAAACTAAAAATCTTCACTTGTGAATATCATGTGAAGATCAGTAAATTATTAACATGTATATGTGTGTGGATTAGAATTGCACAGAGCTAGTGATCCCAGGTCTGTACAAATGATTTTCACTCTGGAAGAGAGAGGAACATAACTGGTTGACAGAAGAGACACTGTCTGCATTTAGGCATAGTAGAAGCCATAGTTCATATTAGAAATATGAGCCTTTGGTTACTGTGCTCTTCTCCAGCTTGGCCATGAGAAGACTGGAATTTTGCCTTTCTGTTGTAAATTAGAAATAGATATAGTGTGTGAATCTGGACAGGTTGTGAATAACTTGAATTATGAAGCAGGTCAATTTCTTAAACTGTGGTTTCATAAAATAAGTTTAACCATCCTTTTCACTGAGGCCATTTCCACACTACAGTGTTATAGTGCTATTATTCCACTTTCAACATCCTGTGGAATTCTGGGGTTTGCAGTTTACTGAGGCCAAAGAGCTCTCTGGCTGAGAATTCTAAATGCCTCCCTAAACTGCAAACCCCAGGATTCCATAGAATGTGGAAAGTAGAATAATAGCATTATAAGAGAGTAGGGTGGAAATGGCCTGAACTTCATCCAGAACCGGACAATCTGAAATGAAAACAAAATTCCCAAATACTTATAGGCGTGATAAAGAAGGAGTTGGAATGTGTGACCCCAAAATTTGCTGTCACTTGTTTCTTTGACTTCATGTTGTACCCTAGTCAACCCACTGTAATGGGGAAATCATATTAATAACATTCGAAGAGAACAAGAATGGCAAGACTAATAGATAAAATATCAAGCAACTTGAAACAGGCAAGATCAATCACAAACACAAGGATTCCGGAACTGGCTGTGTTTCTTGTTTTGCCAGTGCAAAACACAATCTTGTTATACCATATGATTATGGTACCTGACAGGAACATTATCAGTTTTTCCTCTGCTGTTACCTTTAAAGTTTGTGGGCTTTAAAATTGAAATCTGATGTTGCTCATCTGATAGCAAAAACTTCCTGCTGATCCAAACTTGAAGAGATTTTGCCCAAAGATGCTGCTGCTTATCCTACCGTTTGAGAGTTAAACACTTTTTTGGAGAGAAGTTCTCTTTTCTTAGACCTGTTATTGTCAAGATGGCAAGCCACCAGATGCTAGTCAGAGTGACAGCAATTCTGTAATTAATTGTTGGTCTGTTCTGGGGGTTCTTGGGGCATGGATATCACACAGAGAATGGGCTTTAGTCATCTTAGTGGTTCTTAACCTGGGATCTGTAGACCCCAGGGTCTATGATGTTCTCACAGGGGGTCCATGAAAGACTCAAAGGCTGCTGAGCCCCTCTCTTCCCCACAAAAGAATGGTGATGTGAACCAAGGCAAAAGGAGGCAGGCTGGCTGGCTGGCTGGGCTTGTGTGTTGCCTGTCACATAGCCGATCCACTGTGGAGAGAAGGCTGGCTCAGCAACTGAGTGATAGCAGAGCTGACAACTAGCCAGTCCACATTTACAAGTGTGTAACTGGAGTTTAAACTCTTAACAAGACATGTGTAAATGAAAAGTGCAGAAGGGTGGTGTGGAAAGGTAATTTCCATAGTACAGATTTCTGTTTGACTGTGTAGTGACTGCTGCAGCTTTATTTGTAGAGCTATGAAGGAAAATCCTTTGAAGATGCGTTGAAACGAGTTCCTGCAAGTGCTTTGCTTCCCCTTTTGGCTGTCAGTAAAAGTGCCCAGAAATGTGCTTTGGAAGGTGAGCTGTCATATTACAACTATGGATTTTAAATCAAGTGGGTTTTTCTTGTGTAACAAACAGAAAAATACTGGTTGTCAACATGTTGACAGCTTATGAGCTCAGAGCAAGATGGCTGTCATATGGTGGGCTACTGTTTCTGTTCACTTCTAGAGAAATCAAGTCCACAGCAAGGCTAAAGACATGTATAATGTTGCTCTAGTTTGGCTGACAGTTGCATGGAGATCCCATTTCTGCATCCCTTGTAAGGATGTAAATCCTGGACTATTTCACTCTCATATGTGAGGATGAATTTTTTCCTCACTGCAGAATAAAATTAATATTCCTTCACAGTATTCTCTCCACTATTCAAATGTCTTGAAGTGTGGCAGAAGAATTAATCTACATAGAAAATCACAGGATTTTTCTCCCATGCAAGAATACAGCTTTCTGTGCAGAAGAGAAAGGTTAGCTATGTGGGAATTAGGGTTTTGCACAAAAAGCCCACATTTTTCACATGCACTTTGAGACAATCAAATACTGGGAGTAAATTACATGGGATTCTTACTGTTTTTTATTCTTCCTGATAGAATTTCCCGATTGTTAAGAGAGCATTTTTTTCAGCATGGTAATAAATAATAAATATTCTTTCTATCCCTGCTTTCTGGTCACTTTTTTAGGCTTACTGCTCACTAGTAATGGTTAAGTTTGATGAAATGGGACAACAATATGCTATAATTTGAAGACACTGCATTAAGTTACAAAGTTATATTAAGCAAATTCATCACAGCAGGCCAAGTGTATCCATATACTCTTGTTGAGGACATCATCCTGACAGTCGAATATGTTTTCCTTCATGATACTGTAAGCAGCCTTCCCAATCTGGTACCCTCCAGATGTTTTAGACTACTGAACACCCTGACTTTGAGTTATTTTTGTTGAGGCCGACGGGAGGTATATTCCAACTTCTGGAGGGCACCACCTGGAAAAGACTGCTAAACACGGTTACATTTCCATGTTTCTTTTTCAGTTGTCACATCAGGTTTATCTTGCATCAACCAACCAGACTTTTGCATACAGTTGTAAAAACAAACCAAACTCATATTCAAAGATAATTAAGATCAAATAGTTGAATGGGTAATAAAAACATACAAAATAGATCTGATATTATATCTCCTCACCAGCCAGGTTAGACATTTTGCTCTGTTCAGGACTCTCTGAACATTTGTAGACTGCTCCTTCCCTTGTTGATCTCGATTTAAAACTTCCTTGTTTCCCAAAACTTGTGGAGTTTTGGTTTAATATTGTTTTATTGTCTTGTATATTTTAATGATATGTATTGTCACTTTGCTTTTAGATTTTAGATTGTATACTTGGGGCAGGGTTGGCTGTTTTGAGTTGTTTTGCTTCTAAAATGCCATGTACATCGATAACACTATATAACAGCAACAACCTGATTTGAATTTGATTTGACTTGACTTTTTCGATTGACACTTATCTTATATGTTGATACAAATATAAATTAGTTATGGAGTACTTAATCTTATCATATTGCATGCAGTTTGTCATCTGAATTTTTTTAGGGGAGGAGTTGACAGGAAATAATTCATTCTTGGGCTGACAGGAGGATCAATCCACAACGCCTGGGTTTGATCCTCATGCCAGCCTGACGCAGGAGCCGTCCTCAAGCTTGATGTTAAAACCATTAAACTGCCTCCTGTCCCTCTCCCGGCAGTTTTTTAATTCTCCTGCGTGGCAGTAAGATGCATTTTTCTCCCTCTCTGGCAAATTAGAAAATTACAGTGGTAGTCTATTAGCAGTGAGGTGGAGGATTACAGGGAGATTGCAGCTTAAAATAAAAAATAAAAAATATGGCATCAGAAAAATCTTTTGCTGTAAAAACGGCCCTGGCAGAGGAAATGTGCCGAAGCACCAGTGACTTGGGCTCGGACGCTGTGAGACAAAGTTCCGTCCAGAAGACCATTGTAAGGCAGCTCTAAGACGAGGTAGTCAGAGCAAAGGGGCAAAAAGCAAGTTTGCAGCGTCCTAATGAAGAAGAACACGCTGTGGAGCTCCGTAAGATTTTCCTGTCCTCCAGTGAGAGCGAGGCAGATGAGCTAAAACTAACTGCCGCTAAAGGTCCTGCTGAATCAAAGAAAGGAACAGACAAGAAAGCAGAGAAAAAGACCAAACAACAGGACAAAGGGGTTAAAAATAACACAAAAGTAAAAGCGGGTGCGAAGGGACTTACCAAGGAGAGTTCCGGGCGCCATCTTGGAATTAAGGATTCCAAGATGGCGTCGCGGGAAGCAGTGTGTCTCTCCAAGGCAGATGACGCCACATTGAGTGTGGCGCTGTGCGTGTCCTCTCAAACGCCGCAGCAGCGGGCATACGTACAACCATCATGGCGGCAGGGGCTGAGAACAGTACAGACCAACTGCCTTCACAGAGATATGATTTCATGACCTGCCCAGTGGAAATGAGGAATCTTGAAAGTTGGCTACGAGTGCACCGCAGCCCAGGCCAGGATCGCAACACGACCCTATGGAGGTATGGAGGGGTGCCTAGGGGTGCAGAGGCAACACACTCTGGATGATTTAAAAAGTGATATACAGCAAATGGTGAAGGAAGCTGTGGCAGTGCATCTTCAGTCGGTGCCTCAGCGTCTGCCAATTAATTATACTGCAAATGATTTAAATGAGCAAATGGCCATGCACAGATTGATGACTTCTTGAGCCAAAATGAGTTACAACAACAAGATAACAACAGTCAACAGTAACAACAGTCAATCAGTAAATAACCAAGGATTACACAAAAACAGGTAGCAAGTGATGGCCCAGAGCCCATTGAAGAGCAAGAGACACAATAAAAAAGAAGGAGAGTTGAACAGGATGTCGGGCCCAATACAAGTAGTGGGTTAGGCAGGTTCCATAAAGACAAGGCTAGTACCTGTAGTGAAAAATCATTAGCTAAAAAGGCCATTTCACCTCAGCATAGAGAGACTGGGAAATTGGTAATAGAGGAAGAGGTCAGTGATGGGAAATAGATCAAGACGAATTGATGGTCATGGAAGGAAGTGATGGGCAATACCAGATATTGAGGAAGACCATAGACCAGAGATGGATAGGATGTTTGACCCAAACTTCTTAAAAGAACATTAAGAAGGATGCTTCAAACTTTAAAGGATTAGATGGTGATAAGGAAGTCATGAGAAAAGGAGATAAGGAATGTAAAGTGGCTTCAGTAATTAGGATAAAGGAGGTGAGGAATATGAAGTTTCCTCTGCCTAACATATTTAAGGATACTATTATGGCAGAGTGGAATACACAAGGGAATGTGTGCAAGAGTTTGTCATCCAATTTTAAGTTGTATTCTTTTCTGAAAGAAGAAGTAGAGTTCTTAAAAGTGCCTCCTGTGGATGCCCCAATTGTGGGATTGGTTTGGGGGCCATTATCCCCAGGGAGGGGGGCACCCAACTGAAGGAAGTGGACGAGCGTAGGACAGAAAAGCACATGAAGCAGCATTGGCTACTATTAAAGCATCAGTGACCACTTCCAAATTCGCAAAGGCAGCAGTACTGTGGTCTCAGGACATCCTGGAGGCCCAGGATTTCAATATACAAAACCTACTGAAGGCAGTGGAGCGGATTCAGAGGGTGCTTAAATATGTAGCAGATGCTGGTTTAGATGCGCTAACTTATGCAACAAGAAAAATAAGTATGCTGATGGTGGCAAGGCGGTCTTTATGGCTGCGCCATTGGGAAGCGGACCAAAAGTCACGTAACAACTTGGCTTATGTCCCTTTCCAGGGTGACCTACTGTTCGGAGCAAAGGCCTTGGAGAAGGTTTTGGTCGAAACTAGAGAGAAAAAAACAAGTTATGCCCACTCTCCAGAAGAGGAAGGTAGACAAGGGGAATTACAGAAATTTGAATTATTCCTTTCGAGGAGGCAGGTCTTATGATTATGCAGGAAGGAATTCAGAGTACAGAACAGGTCGTTACCAATGGAACAGACCTAGATCTCAGTTCTCCAAACAATACCAATATAACAAACAAGTCCAAGGAAAGCTTGGGAGTAATCCCAAGCGAGGGAAACCACTGTATTGACTACAAACATCAAAAGGTGGGGGGAAGACTTCTGTTTTTTGGATACAAATGGCCTCAAGTAACAACAGACCATTGGGTATTAGATGTGGCAACTCAAGGTTGCAAAATATTTTTCCACAAGACACCCAAAGACAAATTTCTTCCATCACCAGTGTCAAAGGAGCAGGCCAAAAGGCAAGTGGTACTTCGAGAGATAACAAGTCCATTGATAGAAGAGGTTCCAAGAGACCAGAGGTACACGGGAGTGTACTCGGTGTTCTTTGTAGTTCCCAAGCCAAATGGCAAGCACAGGCCGATGTTGAACCTCAAGTATCTCAACAAGTTCGTCGAGTATCGAAAATTTAAAATGGAGACATTACAGACAATCAAGGAGAATCTGGTGTTAGGAGATTACATGGTGTCGATAGACCTAAAAGAAGCATATTTGCACATACCTATGTGGGAGGACGACAGGAGGTACTTGAGGTTCAATTACCAGGACAAGCACTATCAATTCAGGGCCTTCCCATTTGGCCTGGTGTCAGCACCGAGAGTTTTTACAAAGGTTCTGGTGCCACTGATAGCCTTTTTTAAGATTGCAAGGGGTACAATTGTACCCATACTTGGATACATCTTGCTAAAGGCACAATCGAAGGCCAAGTTGCAACAGGACTTGAAAATGACTATACAGGTGTTGTCAGAATATGGGTTCCTGCTCAACCTCGAAAAGAGTATGTTGAGGCCAACATTGGACATGAATCATTTAGGGGCACGAATAAATACAGTAAAAGGAAGGATGTACCTCTCTTCTGAAAGAGTGGAGAAGGTACGCCAAACAGTTCGCATGTTAATGAAGAGCAGCTCCATCGACTTAATGCAGTTAGCAAAAGTGCTGGGACTGCTGGTGTCAACAACGCAGTAGGTCCAGTGGAGCAGTTTTCATTTGAAAAACCCTTTTCAGCGATTGCTAATGAGTCATCAGTTAGCAATTGCAAGGAGGAAACATTACAAAGTGGAGGTGCCGCAGCACATCCAAACAGGCATGTCGTGGTGGCTCCAAATGAGGAACGTGGCCTCAGGAATACCATTACAGTGCACATAACAACAGATGCGAGCCTTTTAGGTTGGGGAGCCCACTGCAGAGGTCGTTCGGTGCAGGGCCGGTGGTCTGCAGCCGACAGACGATTCAACATCAACTATTTGGAGCTGAAGGCTGTCCACCCAGCTTTGCAAAAATGCACGCACCTGGTAAGAGGCAAGCATGTAAAGGTGTTCATGGACAACATGACAGCCAAAGCCTATATATGCAAACAAGGGGGGTTACATTCGGTGCCCCTTGTGATGGAGTCCACTCGTCTATTCAAATGGGCCGAGACAAATATGCTGTTGCTTACAGCAGTGCACCTGAAAGGAGACCTAAATATTCAAGCGGATTACCTGAGCAGGAATGCTCTGTATCCAGGGGAATGGTCCCTGAACGTGGAAGTTTTCCAACAGATAGACAACATTTTTCGGCCTTTACTAGTAGATTTATTTGCTACTGGAGAGAATACCAAGTTAAGAAGGTATTTCTCTATGTGTGGTGACAGAGGTGCCGAGGCGTACGATGCACTTTCGGTGCCGTGACCCCCAAGGACTCATTACGCATTTCCCCAATATGTATTGTTCAAAAACTACTGGCAAAGATTTGATTGGAGAAGGCCTCAGTGATATTGATAGCTCCATTCTGGCCAAGGAGACCGTGGTTCCCACTGCTTCTGCAGTTAGCTCGGGGTCCTCCTTGGAGGTTACCTCTGAGATCGGATTTGTTCAGCCAAGGGCCATTGTACCATCCAGACCCAAAGTGGTTGATCTGGCAGCTTGGAGATTGAGAGGCGATTCCTGACTCAATATGGATACACGGAGAGTGTAGTGAAAACTATCCTGGGCTCCCGTAGAGAGTCAATGCAAAAAAATATATGATAGAATGTTAAATACTTTCAGAAAAGGGTGTGTAGAGAAAGGCTTTTCTATGACAGAAGTGACTGTGATACATTGTTGCAGTTTCTACAGGATGGTCTAGATAAGGGTCTTAGACCGAATACCTTGAAGAGACAGGTGGCAGCGTTGTCAGCGGTTCTAACAGAAGATGGAGACTCCTTTACAAGACATCCGCATATTAAGCATTTCCTAAGAGGAGTGACATTGTCGTCATTCCCAACAATACATAGGTTCCCGTCTTGGGACTTGAATCTAGTGCTAAATGCTCTAACAGCGCCACCATTTGAACCTCTGAGAAAGGCATCATTGAGACTGTTATCTTTAAAGACTGCCTTTCTCCTAGCTATTACATCTGCTAGGAGAGTATCAGAATTAGCTGCGTTATCAATCAATGCAAACCCATGTGTTTTTGATCAGGACAAGTTGATGTTGGAGTTTGACCCTTCCTTCAAACCCAAGAGTTTGTCATTTTTTTCACACACGCAACTTATTCATTTACCAACATTTTGCCCGAAGCCGGTCTATCCTCTTGAGAAGAAGTGGCATATATTAGATGTCAGAAGAGCAGTAAAGGCTTACATACGCAGAACAAAGGAGTTCAGGAAATCAGAAGCCTTGCTATTATCATACCAACCTAAGTTGCTAGGTCAGCATAAACTAGGTAAAACGGTCATCGCAGCATGGATAAAGAATTGCATTTTCCGATGTTATGACTATTCCAAACAGCCGCGTCCAGCTAATGTGTGGCCACATTCAACTCGATCTATGGCCACGTCGGTGGCATATGATTCAACATGCTCACTGGAGGATGTATGTAATGCGGCTGGGTGGAAGGAAGCTTCCACCTTTATTAAGCACTATAAGCTGGATAAACATAAGTCTTCCCAGGCGGCGTTTGGCCGTCGGGTGCTGCAGGCGGTGGTTTAGTGACAATGCCCACCCAGGTATCAGCTTGGGAAAATCCCAGGCGTCATGGATTGACTCTCCTGTCAGCCCGAGAATGAAGAGTTGGTACCTACGTGAATGATCATTCTGGGGTGACAGGAGGAGCAATCCACACCCACCACTAGAACAAAGATTAGAAGATGTAGGGGGGCTAATATGGTTGTATAAGTACGCTGGAGAAGTGAACTGCCGGGAGAGGGACAGGAGTCAGTTTAATAATTTTAACATCAAGCTCGAGGATGGCTCCTGCGTCAGCCTGGCACAAGGATCAAACCCAGGCATCGTGGATTGCTCCTCCTGTCATCCCAGAATGATCATTCACGTAAGTACCAACTCTTCATTTTAAATCAGTGGTTCCCAAATTTTGGTCCTCCAACTTGGCTAACAGTCAGAAATTCTGGGAGCTGAAGTCCAAGACATTTGAAGTACCAAAGTTTGTGAACTACTGGTTTAAATAATGTGCGAAAAAATTAATCATGTAAAGTCTAAAAGATGTTTTACTGACTACAAATAAAGGGTCTGATGTTATATTTGCACATTTTGTAAGTATTTTAGAATGTGAGCAGATTTGTTAAAAGAGAATATTTTCCATCATAGCAAACCTCATAGAGACTTGCTTGGAACACATGAAGCATATTCATGCTCAACTGAATCTTGAGTCTTTGAGGCCTGGGAAAGCAGTCCAAAGGAAAAAAGTAAGCAAACTCTGCACAATGAGATAAAAAAAAAACGTGCTACTCTTAATTGGATTGCTCCTAGTGGGATTACACTGTGCACTCTTATGCACATTTATTCAGAAGTAAGTCCCATGGTGACTTAAAGCCAGATAACAAGTTGTTGTTGGGAGGAGCGTATAGAGTGCTTTACTTTCTGTTTCTTTACTGTACTTTTAGTCACCCTAACTGGTCCTTTCCTCAAATTGCTTTTCTGTTTTTGAAAAAGCGAATTAGCCGTGTAATTGTAACAAATAATTGTAAATAAATACAAGTGGACCCTAAGACTCTCTGCTGCATTCTAACCATTCTAGGATGCTTACTTAAAAAAAGTCTTCTCCTCCCTTGCTTTTCTGTCTTTGACTTGCTCTATTTCAGTCTGGTGCTTAAAGCATAAAAATGCTAATTAGTAGCCCTTAAACATTCATATACAACCACATAAAATGACTTATTTATATCACTGCACAGTTTTTATCCAGAATATATTATAGTATATCAATGTTAGATCTCTATAGATGAAGTTAAGAAATTCAGTTGCAGTGGAAATTCAGTTACTTTCCACCAAGGAATCTTTTTAGGTAATATTTAGAATTCAAAAGAAAAATATTTTCAAGTACATGCAGAAAGCCTATGAGCTAATCTGTATTTGCATAGTTGTATGGGAAAAAAGGGGTGATTTCTGTTGAGCCTTCTGCACAACTGATGTTGTTTTTCCTATCCATTTCAACGCCTCACCTCTACATTCTCACTCCTTTTTTGAAAGCAAACACTTTAATTATCAACCAGTATGTCTGCTGTGATTGAAAACCTAATAGCCATTATGGATCCTGTGTTGTATCCCTTTTCCTTTATCCCCAATAGAACTGAAATACCTCTCTTCTTAGATGGTCCTTGAAATCTGATATCTTTTTCTCCTAGAGAGCATTTAGAATGTCAACATCTTGAAAGGCCAGGTAGTCAGATACAATTGGAGTGTGGTGAAATAAGTCTAGAAGTGAAAAGTCCTATTATATGTCAGACAAAGTAGATTCTACTTGAATATTGATGCTACACCACTTTTTGTTTCACTAGGATGATAACCTCAGCAAAGAGTTAAAGCTCGTCATGCAGCTCCTAAGGAATTGTTTTTTTCAAAATGAAGCCTGCAAAGTAAGAGACAAGGGAAATGTATAAAATTCAACTGAAACAGAGCAGCGGCCCCTCTCTCTGTCATTGAGAAAGAAGTACCTGATAGAGCTATCAGGAACTGTAGTCCTGTTTTTTTTTTATATCTAGAGGATCCCACTGAATGAAACTGTCAACAGTTTAAAACTATGGCTAGGGAAGAGGGAGGGATCTATTTATTGAATGTGAGGGTACGTTTTTGGCCTCCTTTTTGTTTCTTTGCAACAACATTTGTTCTGTTTTGTTGTGGTACTGACGGCCTAGATCCAAGGATATGCTTCACCCCACCTCATAACAGCATCATTAAAATGCACAAAATTGGAAAATACTTCCCACACCATCACAAACTGAAACAGTATTTTTGTTCCTAAGCACCATGCATACTACTATTGTTTTGGGGCCACTAGAACAGTGGTTCTCAACCTGTGGGTCCCCAGATGTTTTTGGACTTCAGCTCCCAGAAGCCCTGAGCATTGACCATAGTGGCTGGGGCTTCTGGGAACTGAAGTCCACAAACATCTGGGGACCCACAGGTTGAGAACCACTGCACTAGAATATACATTTGATGCACCATTGTCACTTACATGAAAATATATTTTAAATACATAAGCAGTTTAAACTATATCTGGCTGATGATCCAAACATTTGTTGTTGTGTGCCTTCAAGTTGTTTCTAACTTATGGCAACCCTAAGGCAACTATATCGTGGTTTTGGGAGGCTGAGAGTGTGTGACATGGCCAAGGTCACCTGTGGGCTGTTTTGGCTGAGCAGGAATTGAACCCTGGTCAAGGTTCATAGTACTGCGCTCAAAGCACTCCAACATGCTGGCTCTCTGTTCCAAAAGTAAAATAATTTAATTGCTTTTTAAATCTTATATTTTTACTAATATTTTTCTTTTGTTTTTAATTTGTATTGTTTTACATATGTTTTTCCTCAATGTGAGTAACCTTTTTGGGAGAAAGGAGAGATATAAATGAATAAAATACATAATAAATAATAGTCTCCATATTGGTCTGCCCTTTCTCTGTCTGACAGGCAGCAGCCTTTGGAACTCATTTTATCTCTGTTTTGCATTCTCTGTGGCCATGGCTTTTAATGGATGACTCGTTGATGCAAACAACTCTGCATTTGCTTTGTGTCTACACTGCAAACTTTCCTCCAGGTGGGACGTTTCAAACCTTCTCTCCTGTAGTGCAAGTAATCCTAAAACATTTATTGGAGTAATGGATGAGGAATGAGAAAGAAAATAGTTTTTAACATACAAATGAAAGTTCTCCTCACATAATTTTTTTCTTGCATGAATGGGACATAATGTAGCAGGCACATCTACCTCCAGAAGCAGTGGGAAGTACCTTGTTTGTAATTGCATATTATGGGAGCATTTTTGAGAGCATTTTGTTCATTCTTTTCATGTATCTACTTTCATTCTCTCATAGGAAATGCATTTTAAAATGTATTTAAGCTGTAAATGATAATACCAATATAATGTCACTGCACAGCATCTATACTTAGCATGTATTGTTCACTCAAACTTTTGATCCTTTAATAAGATTTACCTCATAGGTATAGTAATTACACTTGTATGGAGAACAATACATTTGGTCATAAGAGTCTACCCTCACCTTAGCAGGATTAGACCTCAAATTACAGGGGAAAAGTGCACAATTAATAGGCATCTTTGTAGTTCAAGCAGAGAAGGAAACCTAGGTTATAAAAGTTTCAGACAAATAATTGATTTTTTTTCACAAAACAGTAGTGAACTTCAATCTACAGAGCAATGTTTAGTTTCTAATGTGGGTGGCTTGTACATGAGCTCACTGGATCTACAGTATGTGAATACACTGGAAATTCTATCTCCCATGGTGAGATTCTTCTCATTCATGTATAATTAGAAGCTATGAGGCTAATGGCTCTTGTTCCTACTTACAGTTTCTTTTGTAGGAGGATGTTTTAGTAGGGGTGAGTGGAAAATTTGTTCCTAAACCTGACAAGTTGTCATGGAAAACAAATGATTTCTTACAGTTAAAAATAGCTTTTTATGTCTTCATTAAAGCTTTAAATTTTCTTGTGAATAAGTTCTAAAGATGTGTTACTGGGTATCATTATAGCTTCAACTTTAATTTTCTGATAGTTTTATAAAACATGAGGTCATTTTAAAGTATATCTGGCTGATGATCCAAAGATCCATATACTATTAGCCCTTCACATTTGCGGGTTTCACTTTTGTGGATTTGATTATTCACGGATTATTTGCTGTCAACTGTGCTGCTGCCCTATGCTGTTTTTAATAGGGACTGCAAGCCTCATAAGACTGAGAAACTGCAATCAAGGCTAGTCAGTCCCTATTAAAAATGGATTAAAAATGGTGTGGGACAGCAGTGGAAATGGCAGTAAGCCCCACCAGCCACCCATTTCTGCCTTATGAAAGTACCCTGATGCCTCAAAGGAATCTACAGTGGGTTGAATATGGTGACCATACTTTTTTTCTGTGTCAAATATGGTTTGGGATGGCCTAGAGTTATTCACATTTTTTTCACTTTCACAGAAGTCCTGTGCCCCTAACCCTAGCGAATATGGAGAGATGACTGTATTCCCAAGATTCACATGTCTGGGAAAGGCTTTGGGCTTCTGTTTTCAAACGGCAGCCTTCCCATTCAATGTCACAAGCTTCTTTCTTCAAATAGAGGAGACAGTCAAAAGCAGTTTGTAATAGGGCACAGCATATTTGAAGAAAAAAATACTAAATTGTAGCCAGTGGTAGCTTTAGAGTTGTAGCCATGACTAGCATCCAAAGTACCCAGAATAATTTTATTCATACATTACAGCATCTGAGTTCCTCCTGGCTCTCATTGTACACACACATCTTTCCTATGGAATAATATGTCAGTGAGAAATCTTCATTAATAGAGATGTCTCCAAATTTCATCATTCTGTGAAACCTTAAGTACTTGTGATGGTTTCCTCAAAAATGAGGTAATTAATAAACCACTCAAGGTTTTCTTTAGTGTGGATTATTGAACTAAGCCAGAAAATACATCAGTTTGAACCCAGTTTCCACCTATCCATATGTCTCCAATGGCCACCAGTTTATCTTACTTCTACTCCAGTGGTGGAAAGGAAGGACGTGCATGTTGTATTTCCCCTAGTAGGCCAGCCAGCATAAAGAAAGTACAGTCAGCCCTCCACATTTGTGGGTTTCACTTATGTGGATTTGATTATTCACGGATTATTTGCTGTCACCTCTGCTGTCTCTCTATGCCATTTTTAACAGGAACTGCAAGCTTCATGGGACTGAGAAACTGCAAACAAAGCTTGCAAGTCTCTATTAAAAATGGTGTGGGGCAGCAGTGGAGCTAGCAGTAAGCCCCACTAGCCACCCACTTCTCCCTTGTGAAGGGACCCTGATTCCTCAAAGGAATCCATAGTGGGTTGAATATGTTGATTATACCTTTTTTTTGTGTTAAATATGGTTTGGAAGAATTATTGACTTAGAATTATTCACAGTTTTTCCACTTTCATGGGGGTACTGTGCCCCAGCCCTAGCGAATGTGGAGGAATGACTATATGTTTAAAAGTGAATTGCTGACAATGCCAGAGTAGCTATACATAGAATAAAAAAGAAGATACAAGTGGATACCTTGTAGATAATTTTGAAGATCATATATAAATGCACTACATGCATTAAGGTAATTTCAGGAGAACTCTGTAAGCACTGAACCACTCTGGGCATACCATGCACCAAATAGATGGTAAGGAGGTGTGCTATTTACTAGCGTCACTAGTAAAAGTTATGAATCACTCCTAATACAAACTCCGGTGATGAGTGTTGACATATTTAGAGCCAGAATAGGATCATTGAAAAACAAAAGGAGAAAGTCTTCTCAGGAACCCCAACCTTGCAGAATCGCCTCATCCCAAAAAAAGTTATTTTAAAAAAAGATCCTGAAAGGTCAGAATAGCTAACCTGATCAGGACTGAGCCTGCTCAGTAGCCACATATTTCTGAGTACCCGTTTGAATGGGAGATATGGACAGGAGGTTTAAGAGGTATAGAGTGGAATGCACTGCCTTGAAGGAAATGGCTGGCTGGAAATCTGAAGAGGAGCATTTCTCTCAGGAGATGAAGATACATAGGAACAGCAAGATTGGGATAGTGTGCAATTGTTCTTTATACAGAGGCATTTCTATGCAAATATGTAGTAAATTCTCATTGTCTCTTATCCTTTTTATCTATCTAAGGTTCTAGCTTGTGGATGGTAACTAAAAGCAAAAGTGGTAGAATTGTTGTATTAAAAAACAGCATTATTTAAAAGTCGGAATTCTGATCCTCTGTTGTAAAGGAGTGCAACTATGTATCTACTAGCGTCAAACATTTCTAGTTATATTAACAAATGCAATATTTTTATGTTTTTTATTATGAGAAGCATGAAATGAGATTTTTCTTGTCTAATCAACTTACGATAATAGTAGAAAGCTGATAATGTAAGCAATTTTTTAATGTTTTAAATAGGATTTTCACAATTTATCCATATGCTTACAATATTTTGAATGCAGATATTTTATAAATGAGAATGAAATTATGATGCTTGTTTATATAGAAACTATAAAAAATGCATGTTTTCCTTGATACTTAAATTCATCTGTGCTTGCATTTTAAAGGCTGTAGCTCTCTTTGTACAGCAAGTAGTGGATTGTCTCCTCTTCAGACAGCCCAAAGAACTGCAGCTGGAAACTCACTAATGCACAGCATTATGAAGTTAGCTTCTCAGACTCTAGCTGAGAACAGTATCATTCAGCAGATGACCTTTAGTCTTCTGGCTAACCTGGTTGTGTCTCATGACTGTAAAAGTGTTCTTCAGAAGGTAAGTGTGTCATCTTCAATTTATTTCTAAGATTCTGAAAGAGATGTATGTTCAGTACAAAACAAAATGAACATATTGTGATACCCAAGTGAATTCTGATGGTATTGAACTGTAGGATTAAAATATAGGTATCAGAAAAATCATGACAAATATTGACCAGAAGCCAACAGCGTATCTCCAGTGATGCAAACACTTCCATTAATACGATCAGGAAAGGGACCAGTTATCTGCATCACTCAGAACTCTGGTCTAAATGGTTACCTTGTTCTTCTAGAGCTGCTTCTATTAGTGGACATAAACTTTTGGATCCTGGCCATAGTCTGGTCCTATTCTTTAAGAAATAGTATGTCTGACCTTGCATATTGCATCTTTTGAGTATTTACAGTCCTCCCTCCACATTCGCGGGTTTGACTCTCATGAATTTCATTACTCATGAGGCATCCATGCCTCCCCCTGCATTCTCCTCTTCCCATTCCCCTGTGTTTTTCAAGCATGGAGAAGGAAGGCAAATGTACTAAGGCAAAAGGTGCCCTCCGGAGCTCTCCCCTCTTATTCCTTTGCTCTGCCCCAGTGCTGAGAACTCGCACTGACGCAAAAGGTAAGACAATGAGGGGGAGGAAAGACCCATGTGCTCCTCGAGCTCTCCCCTCCCATTCCTTTGCCTCTGCCATGGTGCCAAGGCAAAAGGTAAGGCAATGGGGAGGCACACGTGCTCCTTCTTCTCCCTTCTGGAGCTCCCCCGCTTCATTCCCTTGCCTCTGGCCTGGGCACAGAAAAGGAAGGTTCCTGCGCCTGAGCCCCAGAAGAGTTGTTCGCAATTTTTTTCTCTTCTGTGAGGTTTCTGCACCCTGAACCTTTGCGAATGTGGAGAGGCCACTGTAATGGAATGAGTTCCACCTTGTAAATCAAGGGTGGGCTTTTGCTGCTGCCAGGCCTTTCTCCCAATTTCTTGTATATAGAAAAAATGGATTTTGGTACTCCATGAATGGTAGGTTTCCCTTTAGCATTCACATCTCCAGTGAGTCCAAGCCTCTCCCCCAAAAATCAAAATCTACCAAAAACCCCAAAAATCAAAATGCGAAATGGTTCTGGTCTCTTCCAAGTCTGATTTTTCAAAAAAATTTACTTACTTATTTTGCATACTTTGTAATTCTGGTGCACACCACTGTGGATACCGGAGCTGTAAATTTTACTCCCACAACCATCCAAGTTACTCACTATTGCTTTAAATTATCTGCTTTTATTCCTTTTGTTACTTCTGTTTCCATTTTGCACACTTATATGGCAATATCAATTCATATTCTGTGCACCACTGTTTGCTGGATCCTTGCTCCAGATTGCAAATTGGTCAAAACAAATGTCTATGTGTATGCACAGGTTTCCACAGTTACCAGCAAATGCATAGTGCTGTGGGTGCAAACATTTATATAATGGACTGAAGAAAAGCTATGCTAGATTAGAGCCAGGAGCTATTCCAGTTCAGTATTCTGCTCATAGTATGGCCAGTTACACACAGGAAAGCTATCAACAGGATATAAATCTTAATTTTTTTTCTCTTTCTCATATTCTCCAGTGACTTATATACAGAGGCATACTGCCTATGATACACGAGGTCATTACACAGGCATCCAGCTAGTAGCCATTGATGGCCCTAAACCTGTGACATTTCCGATCCCTCAATAAAGCTGTCCATGTTGGTAGCCATCACTGTATATCGCGGCAGTAGATTCCACAGTTTAACTGTGTGCTGTATGAAGAACTGCTTTTATCAGTCCTGAATCTCCCACCATTCAGCTTTTGACAGTAGCTCTAAATTCTAATATTTTGGGGAAAAGGACGGAAGATTCTTTCTATCTACTTTCTTCACTATGTACATAATTTTGTACACGCCTGTTAAGTTTTTCCTTACTTATATTTTTTTAAGCTAAATAGCCTTAAATGAACAGCAAGGCCTTGCAGAAGTAATCAGGCTCCCTGACAACCTGGAATCATAATGGATTTATTTGGCATTACTACCATTTGATGTACATAAGACGTACACAAAATATGGAAAAGTCAAAGGGTGTGTATGTGAGTGCTGTTAACTTTCCTTATAAGCAAGGTGCTGTTAACTTTCCTTATAAGAGGAGTATCTCCAGTCCCAGGATCATTTTTTTTACCTTTTTCAGCTTTACAATACCCTTTTTCATATAGGACAAGAAGTATTGCACATGTTATTCCATATATATCCATACCATGGTTTTGTACAAGGGCCACCTATAACTAGCATTTTATCATTTCAGCTTTTCTGATTATAACCAAGATGAAGTTTTCTGTTTTTTACAGGAAGAACATACTAAGTTACCATTTTTACCAAGCTATCTATCGCAGTTTCTTTCTTAGTCATTCGCCATCAGACTCCAGCAGTGTGTATGTGAAGCTGGGAATGTTTTGCCCTAGTACACATCATGTTACGCTATTTGCCATTTTTTTCTTCAGTCTGCTTTATGTCTAGGAGTAGATTCAGTAGGTTCCCATTAGCAGAGGGAACAGGCTATGGATTATGAAAACTTGACTAAAAATCAGCCAGGGTCAAAGTTTGTTGGGGAACAAAACTGTACAGTATTACTGTATCTGATGACATCTCGTGTAAGTCAAGTACTCTTTCTCCGGAGATCTACATTACTACAACTAAAAGGGCATTTATAGGTCAACCTACTTCTACATATAATGTCAATCATTTGTATATTTGATTTTATGTCAATCAAAATTAGCAAATATTGAAGGGCTTAAACATAAATCAGTGAATAGGAAACACATAAGAGTGAACCAAAGATTAGAATAAGGATTTCTACATTTAATGTGAATGGAGCACTTTATTTGTTCTCACTTCGATAAATAATTTTGTGCAATCAGCAAACCTGGCCACTTCAGAGTCCACCCAAATTCCATCCAGGTCGTTTATGAACAAGTATAAAAGTATCTTACCATTGGAGATCCTTGAGGAATTGACCATTTACTCCTGCTTTCTACTTCCTTTTTTTAGCCAGTTGTAACTCCTTAAATCCTCTTGTCCCATGACTGTTAAGTTTGCTCAAGAGCTTTTGGTAAGAAATTTTGCCCAAGGCTTTTGGGCAAGCATTTTCTGTTTGAATCAACCTCTTATCTGTTGAACCAATATAACTATATATTATGCACTCTGTTCTCCCAGCTGATTCTTGTACTTCTGTGCCCCATCACTAGCTTTCAGTATTGTGTGTTATAAAGTCAAATTATTACTATAATTTGTGCATGGAGCCCAGGTAAATTTAGACATTAATGATATGCCTTGTCAATATATGTTGTCAAGTATCAGCTCTATTCTTTGTGGATAGGCAGGTCTCAGGCCCCTGATCTTCACTTATGTTCTTTGGTGCTTCTTTTCACATGTCAGTGTAGTTATTTTGTAGATGAAAAGTGTAGGAAATACCTTTCTTCAAAAATGATTGGTTTGTTTTGATGCAATAATTCTTCTTCCAATAGCACAGTAATTTGCTCATATGCCTGATGAAGGCTGTCGGAAACTTTCTCAAAGTAGTTTATCATTAGGGCAGTTTCCTCCCTCGTCTGTGAACTCATTACATTTCCTCTAATCAAAGCAAGGCAAGGGGTAGGACAAGGCACTCTCCCTGTTTTTGATCTTTTCAGTCAACAAGAACAGAAGTGTGGATCGGTTATCTTCTGCCACGTGTCTTTATAAGTTTGTGTCAACATAGTGTGGCTTTCAGCAGTTAGACCCAGCTGTGAGTTAAAATTACTTAAAACAGCTGCTATATTGTCAAGGCAAATGTGTAAATATATCTACTTCTAGATTACTACATTTCATAGAAACATAGAGTGGGAAGTGACCCCCTGCCATGCAGGAATATGCAAGTTAAAGCACTCCCAAAGGACAGCCATCCAACATCAGTTTAAAGAACACCAAAAAAGGGGAATCCTCCACTCTCTGAGGCAGTCCATTCCACTGTTGAACAGCAACATCAAGAAGTTCTTCCTGATTTTTCAAGAAGAGACTCCACCTAAAAAATTGGAAGAACTGTCTTTTCCTAATTTTTTAGATGGATCTCTTCTTGTTATTGCATCTGTTTCCCAGAGCAATTTTGCAAAAGCTATGGGAAACAGATTCAAATTACAAGAAATTCAAATTACAGGAAGAGAGGAAGTTCTTTCTAATTTTTAGATGGAATATCTTTTTGTAATTGCAAAATTGCTCTCAGGGTCACTAGCAAACTAGTAAAAACAATATACTTTTGACAGCAAAAGCAATAAAAAAAAGATACAGAAGCAATAAAATAACTAATCAAGAGACCCGAGATAAGAGCCAGCTGGGAGCCAGTGTGTGGTTTGAGTGTTGAGTGACAACCCTGGAGATCACAGTTTGATTTCCTGCTTGGCCATGGAAACCCACTGAGTTACCTTGGGCGCATCACACACAGAAAACCCTGTGATAGGTTCACCTTAGTGTTGCCATAAGTCAGAAACACACAACAGCAATAAGAAATAGCTGAAAACTTGTAGTAGCCTAGTCTCAAAGGCTGTGAGAAGTTCCAAAAGGCTGGGAGAATGAAAGGGCTTTGCCTGTGCCAAAAAAGAGAATAGTGTATGTACCAACAAAGGCTCCATGGGACAGGTATTCCACTAACTGGGCATCTGTCATTTAGAAGGTGCCTATGAAGATGAGGATACCAGGAACACAGTGTCATATGAAGTCTTGATGAAATAGATCATTTTGTTTCCAGCAACCTCCGAGCCAGTACAGATGACCAAACTGCATGTGACATTTTAAAATCCTGGGTACTTTTGTCATCTGTCTCTTCTTATAAATAGCATGTAGACTGGATCGAAATAAAAAACAGAAAAAGAAAGAGAGAAAATAGATGGTTTTACAGTTAATTCCATCCAGAAATCCTACTCTTCATAACCAGCTAAGGAACTCTACAATTCTGCTGTAATATTACATGGGAGAAAGATATATTAAAAATAACAATCAGATATAGCTCAGCTAATACCTATGTAACATGTATTTCCTTTTCTTAGGTGAAGTACAGTGTAGCTTTGGTAGCTTTTCAAACTTTCTAGAAAAGAAGCTGTTGGTCAGTACCATAGTAGAGCAAGAGCACTGCCTACAAAAGGACCAAGACCTTTCTGAATTTTTGGCATCTTTTTTTGGCATTCCCAGGAAGACCTGGGAAAGAGTCGTATCTGAAATTCTGGAGAATAATGCATCACTGAAAACATTGAGTCAATAATGTACATCTTCATGAATACATTTCTTTTCCTGGTGGTTCTTTAAAATAGAAGAGTCAGCACGGTTAGTGATTTGTCTATTGAACTGAAACATTGGAGACCAGTGTTTGAATCCCCATTCATCCATGGAAACCCACTGGTTGACCTTGGGCAATTCACATTCTCTTAGCCTCAGAGGAAGGCAAAGGCGTAAACCCTCCCTGTACAAATTTTGCCCAGAAAACTCCATGAGTTTTCCGTAGACTCCTTAGACTCGAACCTTCCATAAGTTGGAAACAACTTGAAGGCACCCAACACACATCTTAAAATCGGCTTTTGCAAGAAGGGAATATTACTCTGAGAAACTTGTAAATGAACGCATGCATGTCCATTTAATTCCACATGTTTCATAAATCCAAGAAAACAACAACAAAAAACAGTCAACAGCCCTGGATTCGTTTGGCATTTTATATCTGTGAGAAGCATCTGGCAATTCCAAACTTACATATTTTTTGCATCTTTAAGCTGATTCTAAATATACACACACTGAGAAAATGTGATGACAGACTAGAATAGGAAACATGCATAGTTGTGATAGCTGTAGTAAGCACTTGCTGTGTTTTCGATATGTTTCTGGTATGGCATTTCTATTTACAGAAGACGTGTTTCTCACTTAGCAGGGGAAAAAGTGAGAGTAGTTTCCTCAGTCTGGATTAGATTTACTCAAGACTTTTTGCACACAAGAATTTGTACGCCATGCCCATCCTTATTAACTGCCTTTTCTTGTTACATTGCAGTTCACAATAAACTTCCATGCTGTATTGTTAAGAGGTCTTCCCCAGTCTCTGCAGAGTTCATAGAAGGGTGCTCATCATTTTCCCCCTATCTCCACATACAAGTTGTTTGGTTTCAAATCTGTATATTCCAACCTATTTATTACTTATTGATTAATCATTGATTGATGCACATCTACAGTGACCTCCAGCTTCAATATAAATTTGATTGTAATAGTATCATTAATTATTGAACTTTAATTTTTCCAGACTACTATGCATAAACTGGATTGACTAAACAGTACAGGAAGACAATGATTTTATTTCTTTTTTACCAACTGATTGTATAGCGGAAATTGTAAACATTGGTAATAGAAATCTACAAAGGTGTTGTTTAGTAATGTAGTGTATTTTGCTTCTATCCTTTTCTAGAACAACTTTCTGCAGAACTTTTTGTCACTGTCATTGCCAAAAGGAGGCAATAAAAGCCTTAGTGCACTGGCTGTTGCTTGGTTAAAGCTGCTTTTGAATTTGTCGTTTGGAGAAGATGGACAGCAAATGATTGTGAAGCTGAATGGTAGTTTAGATCAACTTATAGAGATGTCCAAGTACAAACACCGAAGTAATCCATATATGATCCTTCTGATTTTGCACAACACTTGCTTTAGCCCAGCTAACAAACCCAGGATACTAGCGAATGGTGAGTATAGATTATTTCACATAAACTCTGGCCATGATATAATACTTAAAGTCTGTTGCTGAGTCTTTTGACAGATAAATTGTTGTATATAAATAAACTTAGGCCATGGTCCTATACACTTTTAGTGTAGTGTTTTATGTTGGTGCAGTTGTGCTGGATCTGGAGTTGAATAACCAGCTGCATTAGGTGCAGCCACCATGAGGTTACCCATTGGGCAACAGGTGAATCCCACCCTACCCAGTAAGTCAAAAGTAAGGAACCGGGCAGAGTATGTCCTTGCAAATTGATCAGTTGCACTGAAGTCCATACCGAGAAAGTACAGCTCTGTGCAGGCCTACTTCTATATTAGTACAATACCCCGGTGGGATTATGGCCTTAATCTTCATACACGTATGTCTAGGTATATTTTAGATTTTCAGCTGAAAAATTTTGTAATATATTATCACAGATTTTTTGTTTTAGAATATGCACTAAGCTTCCACATTGAAATTCAGAGATTCTTTAATGTATTTAATGATTTTACAAACCGCACTTTAGATTCTGTATAGTGGCATAGGTTTCAAACAGAGAATATGTAGGGTAAAACTAAGGGAAAAAATTGCAGAACAGGAGCCATAAAAAAGTAAATTTATGGGATACAGGAGAACTTATAGAAAAGAGATCTATAAAAATGCTAGAATACCTGGACCAGTGTTAGGAAATGGAATAACTGGGAAGTCTTCAGAGGGACACAGGCAACTCAGAACGTTTGGACGAATCTAAAGATTGTCTAGAAGCCAAGATGACTAAACTGAGACTGTTGCATTTTGACTATCATGAGAAGACATGACTCACTAGAAAAGACAGTCATTCTTGGTAAGGGAGAAGGCAATAGGGAAAGAAGAAAACTGTATTACAGATGGATGCACTTAGTCAAGGAAACCGTGGCCTTTACCATAAGTCAAAAGTCAGCTTAATGGCAGTTAACAACAAAGATTGTCAGACTAGTGATAACTGTGGCCAGTAGGGATTGCTGCCATGCCCATGTTAGACACATTGTGTAGGCAATATTATATGCTATCCTATGTTGTGATGACTTCTGTTTTCACTGGTACCTTGGAGATGGGTGGTTGTTAGTGGCAGAGTTGTAAACCTAAATCTTATTCTACATTAAAAGTATCTAGGGGGCAACCAGCGCCATCCACACAGAATAGAAAGAGAAAGAATCTGGGAGTTTGTTAAGTCTGATAAAGCTTATTGGTGCCTTAATTCTCTGTTGAAGTATCTGCTACAGTCAAAATGTGAATTAAGTATTGTATCCATCTTTGTTCTACAACTTTTATGTCTCCTGACTCACACTCAGCAGCTGGAAAGATATTCTTCACGTATAATTTATGATACTTGAAATATCTTGCCTTTATTTATTATATCTAAAATTAATTTTACAAAGAACAGTTTTGTTTTGTTTTTTAAAAAATAGTTTTTATTAAAGTTTATCTCAAAAATAAAAATCCCCCACACACACTTCCAGGCTTGAAACTTCCAGTTGCAATTACTTATTTCCATTACATACAAGCATAATTTCCATTTTACAGAGAAAAGAGCGATTACATTATTTCTTCTTTGATTTCTTATACATTTATATCCTTACCTAATCCAATACTCTTTTCCGTTCTTTTTCAAAACTCTGGATAGATTTGTACAAAGAACAGTTTTTAATGGCAGAAAACACAGGTAGGAATTAGTTGAAGTTAAATTATTCTGACGTATATAAGGTGTGTGTGTGTGTGTGTGTGTGTGTGTAGGCCTGTATGTGTTCAAGTTGCCCATGAATTTCATAGAGTTTTCTTAGGGAAGGAATACTCAGGTGGCTTTGTACTGTTGTAATTTTTATCACAGAAAGAAAGAGACAAATTATCCACTGGAATGCACTGAAGCAGCTGAAACTGTGATAGAATGGCCTTTTGTTAAGTACATGTGTGGTCTTTTGTCTTTCTCTTAGATAAAGCTATTGCGCTGCTGTCTTCCTGTCTGGAAAGCGATAGCCCTGTAGCTCAAAGAATAGGAGCATCTGCACTTTGGGCTTTGCTTCACAATTATCA
The DNA here is from genome assembly GCA_948472985.1 of Iguana delicatissima. Lineage (NCBI taxonomy): Eukaryota > Metazoa > Chordata > Lepidosauria > Squamata > Iguanidae > Iguana > Iguana delicatissima. The sequence continues at coordinate 103,097 of CAOKZL010001191.1, read as the reverse complement.
GAAGGTTAGTATTATAAGGACAAAATGCTTTTCTTCAGTCATGTTTGTGCAGGAGCACTGTATGATTTATTTATGTATTACATTATATATCCTGGATTTCCATTATTATGGTCAATGTGACTCATAAACACAGTGTTGTTTAAATTAGGGTTTGGTGTTTTTTTTTAAGGAAGCTTACAGCAAATTTGGTTAATCTTAGTTTACTCAGCTAGGATGACTGATTTTAGTTCATTCTTGAGAAACTGGAGAAATGTCATAGCTCCCTGGCAAAGCACATAGTTTGGACACAGAAGATCTACCTGTGTCTCCAGCTAGGGCTGGGAAAGATGCTTGTGTGAAACCTGTGAGATCCACTGCCAATCACTATAGGCAGTATGGAGTTAGATGATCCAATAGTCTTTCCATGTGTTGTTGCATTCATAGGATTAGGGCCACAGTCTGCCTACCACTGACACAGGAGTGAGCAACCTTAGTATGTCAGGGGATCAATTCTCCACCCTTCAGAATTACTGTGGGCCATGCAGACTGCCCAGATTGCTCTCCCCCAGAAGAAGTGGCTGGTTTTAAAAGGTTGTTTATTTAACAATCCCAGAGAATTCTGCATTCTGTTTAAACGATGAATCACTGCTTCTGAAGGCTTTTAGAAGAATCAGTTTACCCCCTTTTTGCCCAAAGAAAGTTGATCTGGAGGGCTCAGAGGTGCACAATCAGCCTTGGAGCCCCTCAGGGCCACACTTTGTCCACCTCTGCACTAAAAGAATGACTCTGCTCTTAGAAGGTCTCTCCACCCAATTTTTGTGGATCTCCCTCTCTCGCAAAGCCAGAATTAATTCCATTCAGCACAGTCACCTGATCCACCATGTAGCTTCATAAGAGGACTGGAGGAGCCAATATGGGAAGGAAGCAGCAAGGAAGCTCACTTCTGCAAGTCTTGTTGTTGTTGTTATTTTGTACCTTCAGGACATTTCTTACTTAGGGCAATGCTAAGACAACTTTCTCACAGGGTTTTCTAGGGCTGAGAGTGTGTGACTTAGCCAAGGTCACCCAGTGGATTTCCATGGCTGAGTGGTGAATTGAACCCTGATCTCCAGGGTCAATTGTCCTACCAGCCTCTTGGGCTGGATGAGCAGGATCCAGATTAAGGCACTGGTCTGATGGCCTGAGTGCTGGAACACGGTGGTCATTGTGGTAGTGTCTATACATGAAGAGTTTCTGTAATGCATAGAAGTACAGCATCCTTGGTGTAGACCTGTCAATTCTATTATACTGGTTTCCACATAACTAAAACTCATTCCTCATGTGGCTCTCTTCTCTGCCAACTACTTTCTTGTCTACTATATTGGACGCTGCTGGCTTTACACTCCCCCTTTCTTCTGCTGCTATACCTGTGGACTATCTCTACCTTTTGGTTCTTCTGAGTTGTGCCAGTTACCATGCCAGTCTTTACCTGCCCATTCTTCAGAGCCTCTGTAATGCTTTAGCCCTACCCAGACTACACAGAAGCTAGTGTAGTAAGGTCCCTGAGACAGTTGGAGCATTTAGCAGTATTTTGTCCCATCACACAACTTCAGCAATTGATGTCAAGAGCTTTACTGCCAGCATCCCAAGCTGGAGAAAGTCTAATTCAATCATTTCTTGCAAAGCATTCACTGCACTGAAGGGAGCAAGATCATGGCCATTGTTTCCAATTAGCTGAAACCTGTATCTAGTTACTCCCCCATTTCCCATATGGCAAGTGTGACTGAGTCTCACTGGCACTATTAGGATTCAAGTAATTCTCTTTATACAGAATCCTTACCTGCACTCATTTCCTCTTTATACCCAAGTGTAAGAAAATGTTGGTGGCTTTTTTAAAAAAATAGCTGCTACTTCATTGCCATTTTTCTGTCCTGATCACAAAAAATTAATGAAGCTTCTAATAGTATTAAGAAGGGAACATGTTACGATGTGTCTGTTTAAAGTGTTGTTTCTTTCTCTATTCCTGGCTTCTGCATAGGTGTTTTGTATAATGCATAAATCTATCAAAATAACACTGGTGTATGGCAGCATAATAAATTATCCTGTAAGTTATATGATGCATGGCTTTAAAATATGCTGCGTATTGTCATGTTACAGACAGCCTATTTTTGTTCTTGCACTATTGTATTCAGCAAGAAATTGGCAAGTGTGTCACTCACAAGGCAGCTTAATATTCAATGGAGCTTTCTGATGTGCTGAGCTTTGCAAACAGCCATGTTTGGGGAAATTGTGCTTCCTTTGATGGCTATATTTTACTGAATTATTCTCCCTTCTTCCTCCCCACAGCACTATTTGCAGTGGTACGCTCACACATTGCAGTCTTAAGTTTGAGAGTGTCATAGCCTTATGGCCTGCTGCCAAGAAAGAAATATAAGGGGAAGGAATGCGTTTAAGAGCATCAGCATGGGGGATTAATGCAGTCATTGAATTGTGCCTTTTTTTCTTTTTTTTTTGTGCTACAGGCAAAAGTGACTTTGAAAAATCCATCAATAAAAAGAAGAATAGATGAAGCCTTCATTTCCATGAAGAAAAGTATGTTTTAATGGAGAAAGCTTAGTACCTGTCTCAAAGCAATAGCCACTGTTTCTGTAATTGTTTTGTGAAAAGATTATTAATGTTCAACACTGGTCAAGAAGAAAAGTATTCTGCAGTGTTTATTCACAAGTCTCATTGTGTTCTGTGGCATTTACTAGAAAATGTACATCAGTCAGCAATCTTCCTGAGGCTTTATGAGCACTGGATGATACTTCGAAAATCTGTGTGTCCTTTTATTTCGAGGAAAAGACCTATAAAGGAAATTCTTTAACATTGTTTTGAATATGATCTATGTTTTTATAGCTTTCTGTGGCCTCTCCTCATCAGACATTGTTTAAAATCTTAGAGGAAAGCCGGAGAATAGTTGATATTCCTTTTAAAAAATTTACATTTCCCATCCATATGCCTGTGGATTATAATTTGGTGGCCATCTACCCTAGTGCAAAGGTAGACAATTTGTGGGCCTTCAGATATTATGTGACAAAGGCACGTGTTCCATTGAGAAATACACAGCCTTTTCATTCCACTGAAAAATATGCATGATAAGGGCTGAAACCCATCTTCATTCTATTTGTCCGCATAGGGCAATGGCTATGTGAGTGCTCTGAGGTTAGTCAGAACTAAAGCATTAAGAGTTTAATACATACCTAAGTTGCTTCCATGAAATACAGTAGAGTTTAAAAGTTCTTAATTTTGACTAGATTGTTCCAAGTATCACTTGTTCAGTTCATCAATTAGCATGCAATAAATTAAGGGATTTGCAGACTTTATTCTATGCCTAGCAAATGACAGATTGATCATACATACGAAAGCAGGCCGAGGAAGTTCCATCCCATAACTAGTCATGTAACAGTATGAATAATAATTAATGTTTTTAGCATATGCTAAAGGTAAGTGAAAATAGTTTGTCTTCTATTCTCCATATACACAACGTTGGTAGCTTGTTTCTAAGCTGAACCCACACTGAATTGGGATTTATTGTCGATGGTTAGTGGAACAACAAGCCTATAGGCCTTATATCTGAAGGAAAGAAGTAAAAGGTGGAGATGCTTACTGCTAACCTAAAGGCTGTATCTCTTCCAGGAAGGCTAAGCCCTCAAAGATATACTGGACCATTTATGAAATAAAGGGCACAACCTTGGAAAGAACTTCTGAAAGCATTATAAGCTCTTTGTTAGAGAATTGCTGTAGGAGTAGAGTTTAATGAAAGGGCCTCAACTACTTAAATGTGTTTTATAGCACTGTGATGAATCCTTTATTCAGATTGCTCACTCAGACACCAATCTTTTGAATCCTCTTACACATCTTGCCCCTATAACCTTTAAACTGTGTTTAATAACTGGGTTTAGTAACTGGGGCTGTGAGGTCACTAACACATTGAATGAAACAAGAGTGAAGATTTATTTCATAACAAAAGGTTCAAACATAAAGCGTTTAAGCTCGCTCTGTTCTTAGTTCAGTGTATCAACCTTTGAAACATCAATTAACAGCTTTTACTGGAATTCTTACTCTTTACCATCCCCTCAGTTTTCAGTGAATGAAATCTGTATTTTGATCTCACCTCTCTCTCTGTCTCCAACTGGCCCCACCTAATGCTTGGACAGTCAAACTTTCCATTTATATCAGTGTTTCTCAACCTGTGGGTCCCCAGATGTTCGTGGACTTCAGCTCCCAGAAGCCCCAGCCACTATGGTCAATGCTCAGGGCTTCTGGGAGCTGAAGTCCAAAAACATCTGGGGACCCACAGGTTGAGAACCACTGATTTATATTCTCCTTCTTTTGGTTCTCTTTCTCAGTATTTCAAGAGTCATGATTGGCTGCCTCCACGTAGACCATGCAGGCCTATGTCTTAACTATTTTCAAGCATTCTGTAAAATCATTCAGGATTGGCACAAGTCTGGGAAATTGGTGGGCCTCCATAAACTTTAGTTCTGATCAATCCTAATGAGTCTGGCCAGTGTCTGAGGTATAATGGGAATAGTAGTTCATCAACATCTGGAAGGAGAAATTTTCCCACCCCTGAAATGCCACTGATAGTCAGTGAACCAGATGAGCCAATAGATGAGCTCAATATAAGGCATCATCTGATGCTTTTATTCTAGTAGGATTTGTGTATCCAAAAATGTAGCAATGAAATATCACTTGTGATATTACTTACAGAATTATATAAGGAGACAAGGAGGTATATTTTAATAGGACAGTTTTGATTTATTTTTATCTTTAATTATAAGGTAGTGTTTGCAGTTTATTGCATATTAAAAATTATTACCTTTGCTTCCCCCTCTAGCTCATCAAACACAACAAGAAAGCCGGCAGGATGCCTATCACTTTAAATGTCTGGGAAACCTTGTTCAGCTTCTCAGCAGTTAACCCATCCTACATGAATGAATGTTGTGTGTTACGGATTGGTTTCACTGAAGGACACTAGAACCCAAATGGAAATTTAATCTCACTTTGTTGAAGAAATCCACTAGTGAACAAAAATGCTAATCCTTTGGATTAAAAATCCAAAGAAGGATGCCAAAGAATTTACTGTTAACATGTTTATTTCTCTGGAAATATTCCCATTCATGTGTCATCATAGATGAACAGATGGATGGAAGAACAGAATGGAAAGTATAGATTTTAATGATGTAAATTGTAATTATGTAAAAAAAAATAGTTCCAATAAGTGACTTTGTATAAATAAAGATGTGACCAAATGTTGATTGTCTTGTTCTTACTGGTAGCAAAGGGATAGAGAATCTTTGTTGTCCATATATTTTGGACTACTGTCTCCCAGAAGACCCAACCAGTATGGGCAATGGGAAGAGATCATGGTGGGTTGTATAGTTCAGAACAGAGGATCAAAGATTCTTCCCTATTGTAGCATAGAAAAGAGCATGACCACAGAAAGATGGCCTGATACGCTATCTTACAGTGAACAAAGTAAGAGGTGAAAAGACATGGTAGTGCTTATATTGCTGCATGGAAGCATTGTAGCTTGTCCCTCACCAAAGAAATCTTTGAAGCCTGGGTTTCAGTAGATTTTGTGAAGGGGAAAAATCACGACATGGTAAAGCCAATGTAAAGAAACACGGGAGCTCCAGGATGCAAATATGATAAAGCATATCTATGTGCAACATCGAGCTTTGTTTTGTTTTATTTTGTTTTGTTTTGTTTTTAAACCAGTGCTAATCTTGAGTGGAATATCCTCCAAGTCACTTTTATACTGTGTTATAATCCCCAAGTCACCTTTAGGATACATCTGAATGCAGTATGAACAACTTGATCTTACGTTTTGGGCCTCTTGGGAAGATAGAGATGAAGAGAGAGCCACAAACTCTGCTTTCTTGATGCCTTCAATTTCACTTTGACTGGTCTGTCATAAGCCATACTGCACAGTATTAAGGTTACTTGTATGGAAAATATTTAGTGCATTATTTATTATCGGGCTGACAGGAGGATCAATCCACTACGCCTGGGTTTGATCCTCGCGCCAGCATACGCAGGAGCCATTCTTGAGCTAGATGAAGTTCCGTTAAACCAGCTCCTGTCCCTCTCCTGTCAGTTTACTTTTTCTCCTGTGTACCAGCAAGATGCGAATCGGTCCCTCTCCGGTAACACAGGGAAAATAGTTTACTATAGACAGGAGTAAGGAAAGTTTTTGGAAGACATGACTACCGAAAGAACCGGCGTTGTGAATTCTATGCCTGGTGATGATTTGCTCCGAAGCACCACAGAAATGTTGGGCTCGGATGCTGATAAAAATAATACCGTCCAGAAAACTGCCATGAGGCGGGTCATGGACGATGACCAAGGAGTGACTGCTCCGAAATCTAAGCCACAACGACTTCATGAAGAAGATCGTTCAACAGACCTTAGAAAAATATTTCTGACCTCCAGTGAGAGTGAGGCAGATGAGATAAAAATTGTGGTGGCTAAAGAGAACAAGTCCATGGAAACAAAGAGGAAGAGAAAGATAAAGAAGTCAGAGAAGTCGGGGCAAGTAAAAAGCCCCCATAGTTGGCTTCTAGTGCCCAGAAACTCACTGGCAAGACTTTGGGCCGCCATCTTGGAATCAAAGATTCTAAGATGGCGCCGCGCCTGCAAACTGGCAATCAGAGGCCTCGGAGGGTACGCCCAGCATTCGGCCAGTGCGCGTGGAAATACTGACACAGTTCCGAATGATGGACGGGGAGCAGATTCGCTAAGGCCTGCCGCAGCCGTTATGGAGGAGCCGCATGCAGCTGAGAATGATATCTTCAGGGCAGAACAGTTGGACCTGGCTCCGGAACTGAGGAGCATTTTGGCAGGATGGCTGGTAAGCGCTCCACCTCAAAGGCCAGAAACTCAAAAAGACTCCAGTGAGACTTAGTTGGGGGGCCTAGGGAGCCCAAGGCAGCACCCCATGGATGCATTCCGGGGTGAAACGCATCAATTAATTAAAGAGGATGTAAACACACAATTTAACACATTTTTAACTGCTCAGCAAGTGCCAATGAATTTTAACAACTATGATTTGGGCAATCAAATAGCCATGTATAGAATGATCAATTTATCTAAACAATCTGATTTACATAATCAAATTAATCATAACAATCAAAGGAATTTAAATGACTGTGATTGCATTGATGCCCAGAGGGAAATGCCACAATCTAAGAGAAAAAGAGTGGAACAAGAAGAAAGGCCAAGTACTAGCAGCATGGGGGTTGCAGTCAGTAAGAACAAGTCTTATACTCCAAAAGGGAAAAGTATTGCGGGAATACAGAACACAGCAGAGCAAATGGATTTAAGAAAAGCTATACAGCAGGAAGTAGATGACAGTGAGGAAGATGTAGCACAGGTTGAACCAATGGACATGGATGAGAAGGAATTCCAGTACTCTGATGATGAGGAGGATGAGAAAACAGATAGGATGTTTGAGGCAGACATCTTCAAGGGTACTTTAAGAAGGGTGCTACAAACATTAGGATTGCAGAATTGTAAGGATGAGAGTGGAAAAAGTAGTAAGGAAAGTAAGTTAGCATCTGTGATTAGGAAAAAAGAATCTAGAGGAATGGAAATTCCTTTACCAGATTTGTTTAAGGATGTCATTATGAGTGAGTGGGCTTCTCAGGGAAGTCCCAGGAAAGGTTTAACATACAGTCAGAAGTTATGCTCTTTTGCTAAGGATGATGTTGAGTTCCTCAAAGTGCCTCCTGTGGATGCTCCGATTGCAGGCTTGGTTTCGGGGGCCATTGTCCCCAGGGAGGGGACACCCAGTTGAAGGAGGTAGATGAGTGAAGGGCTGAGTCATCACTTAGAAAAGCACATGAAGTGGCATCTGCGGCAATAAAGGCATCCGCTTCCATGTTCACTAGAGCAGGAGTGCTGTGGTATCAGGACATACTGGAGGCCCAAGATCTCAACATGCATGAGCTACTGAAGGCAGTGGAGTGGATTCAGAGGGTATTGAAGTATGTCGCAGATGCTGGTTTAGATGCTGCTGCGTTTGCAGCAAGGAACATAAATTTGCTGACAATCACGAGACGATCCTTGTGGTTGAGACACTGGGAGGCAGATCAGAAATCACGTAATAATTTGGTTTTTGTCTCATTCCAGGGGGAATTGCTGTTCGGTTCAAAGGCCTTGGAAAAGGTCTTAGTGGAGACAAAGGAGAAAAAACAGGTCATGCCCACTCTGCAAAAGAGGAGGGTTGATAGAAGGAACTTTCGAAGCTCCAATTATTCCTTTCATAGAGGAAGATCTTACGGCTTCTCCAAGAGAAGCTCTGAATACAGAGCTGGTAGATATCAATGGAATAGGCAAAGACCACAGTTCACCAAGCAGTACCAGTACAACAAACACGGTCAAGAGAAGCTTGGAAGCAATTCAAGCGAGGAAAAGCACGGTACTTACAACAGAAAGTGGGGGGAAGACTTCTGGCCTTCAGAAACAAATCATCTTGGATAACATCAGACCGCTGGGTTTTAAGTGTGGTAACTCAAGGTTACAAAATATATTTCTACATGAGACCGAAGGACAGATTTCTTCCATCTCCAGTTTTGAAGGAGCAAATCAAACAACAGGTTGTTTGTCAGGAAATAATTTGTTTATTAAAAATAGGGGCAATAGAGAAGGTCCGGAACATCAAAAGTACACAGGGGTATATTCGGTGTTCTTTGTGGTTCCCAAGCCAAATGGCAAGCACAGGCCGGTGTTGAATCTGAGGTATCTCAACAGGTTCATGGAATATCGGAAATTCAAAATGGAAACCTTGCAAACAATCAAAGAGAATTTGCTGTTGGGGGACTACATGGCGTCTATAGATCTCAAGGAGGCATATCTCCATGTTCCCATGTGTTTGGATAACAGGAGATACCTAAGATTCAACTATCAGGATTATCACTACCAATTCAGGGCCTTGCCTTTTGGCCTAGCGTCAGCATCACTTGTCTTCACAAAGGTGCTGATTCCGTTGGTAGCTTTCCTACAGCTGCAGGGGGTGCAGCTTTATCTGTATTTGGACAACATCTTACTAAAGGCACACTTGGAGGCCAAGTTAAGGAAGGACTTGGGTTTAACAATCCAGACTCTGACAGATTACGGGTTCCTTCTCAATTACGAGAAGAGCATGTTGACCCCAACAAAAGTACTGACACATTTAGGGGCAAGAATAGACACATTGAAAGGGAGGCTGTATCTTTCCAAAGAAAGGTTAGAGAAGGTGCAGCAGGAGGCTCGCAGGTTGACTCAGGGCAAGTCTGCAGACTTAATGCGGTTGGCGAAAGTTTTGGGTCTCCTCATTTCCACAACACAGTTGGTTCAATGGGGAAGTTTCCATTTGAAACCCACCACAGAGGTTATTGATGAAGCATCAGCTGGCAATAGTGATGAGAAAGCATTACAAAGTGGAGGTGCCACAGCATATTTGGACAGAGATGACTTGGTGGCTGAAAGGAAGAAATGTGGAGACAGGAGTTCTTTTACAGAAGCAGGACATGGTCCATATGACAACAGACACGAGCCTCTCAGGTTGGGGAGCCCACTGCGAAGGTTATTCAGTACAGGGCTGTTGGACTTACTTGGACAGGTGTTTCAACATCAATTACTTAGAGTTGAAGGCCGTTCGTCTGGCGCTCCAGAGATGTTTGCATCTTGTGAAAGACCGTCATGTGAAAGTTTTCATGGACAACATGACAGTCAAGGCATACATTTGCAAACAGGGCGGATTACATTCTGTGCCACTGGTAGTGAAGTCAGCACGTCTTCTCAAGTGGGCCGAGACTCATGTAAAATCAATCACAGCTATGCACTTGAAAGGGGAGTTGAATATACAGGCGGACTACCTGAGCAGAAATTGGCTGCATCCAGGAGAATGGTCTCTCAACATGGAAATTTTCCAAGACATAGACATTATTTTTGGTCCATTACAAGTGGACTTGTTTGCTACTGAAGAAAATATCAAACTAAAAAGGTATTTTTCCATCAATGGAGACAAAGGTGCGGACGCACACGATGCGCTATCAGTAATGTGGCCTCCAGGGACACACTACGTATTTCTCCCAATTTGAATTGTGCAGAAAATGCTTGCAAAGGTCTCCGCATAGAGAAGGCATCAGTGGTGTTGATAGCACCACACTGGCCAAGGAGACCATGTTTTCTGTTGCTGTTGCAATTAGCCCAAGGACCTCTGTGGAGGTTACCCTTGAGGCCGGACTTACTAACTCAGGGCCCAGTGAGCCATCCAGACCCCGAGTGGCTGCGTCTGGCAGCATGGAAATTGAAAGGCGGTTTTTAACTCAGCATGGATATGCGGAGAGTGTGGTCAAAACTATTCTGCATTCACAAAGGGAAACCACACAGAGAATATACTACAGGACATGGAAAACTTTTTGGAAATGGTGTGAGGGGAATGAGGTCCCTCTAGCAGACGTGGGAGTGCCGCAGGTATTGCAGTTCCTGCAAGACGGATTGGAGAAAGGGTTACGCCCTAACACCTTGAAGAGACAGGTGGCAGCATTATCAGCAATTCTATCTGAGGATGGAGACTCAAATACTAAGCATCTTCATATCAAACGGTTTCTCAAAGGGGCAACCTTGTCATCTTTTCCAACCGTGCACAGGTGCCCATCTTGGGACTTGAACCTGGTGTTGAATGCTTTGACTGGGCTACCTTTTGAACCACTGAGGGAGTCATCTTTGAGGCTGCTGTCTTTGAAGACCGCTTTTCTCCTAGCTATCACTTCGGCTAGATGTGTGTCATTGTTGACAGCTTTGTCAATCAATGAGCACTTGTGCAAGTTTGAACAAGACAAGTTAACTTTGAGATTCAACCCTTCCTTCTTGTCAAAGTGCCTGTCTTCAACATCCCATCAGCAGGCGATCCATTTGCCAACTTTCTGCCTGAAACCAGTGCATCCGTTGGAGAAGAGGTGGCACACGTTGGATGTAAGGAGAGCGGTAAAAGCCTATATAAAAAGAACAAAAGATTTCTGCCGCTCGGATACATTACTGCTGTCTTTTCAACCAAAGACTCTTGGTCAGCGGGCTAATAAATCGGTCATTGCAGCCTGGATTAAGTCTTGCATTTTCATCTGCTATGATTATGCGAAGCAACCACGTCCATTAAATGTGTGGCTGCATTCTACTAGATCAATGGCAATTTCAGTGGCCTATGACTCGTCCTGCTCACTGGAAGATGTTTGCAGTGCAGCGGGGTGGAAAGAGGCGACTACCTTCATTAAACATTACAAACTGAATAAATATAGGTCTGCCCAGGCAGCGTTTGGCTGCCGGGTGTTGCAAGCAGTGATATAGTTAGGATCCCGCCCATATGTCAGCTTGGGAAGGTCCCAGGCATAGTGGATTGATCCTCCTGTCAGCCCGAGAATGAAGAGTTGGTACTTACGTGAATGATCATTCTGGGATGACAAGAGGAGCAATCCACACCCACCACTTCAGGAAGGTTATAGTTTAGATGGAGCACATGGGAAATAGGAAATATGTTAGATACACTAGGGAAAGAAAACTGACAGGAGAGGGACAGGAGCCAGTTTAACGGAACTTCATCTAGCTCGAGAATGGCTCCTGCGTATGCTGGCACAAGGATCAAACCCAGGCATAGCGGATTGCTCCTTCTGTCATCCCAGAATGATCGTTCACGTAAGTACCAACTCTTCATTTATTTTGGTTTACATAGCTTCAGAGACAAGTGTAAAGTGGGACTAAGGATTATTTTGATGGTATAAAGCAGAGTTGGGAGGCATATAATTCCAGACATTAGACTGCAACTCCTATCATTCTTATTAGCCAACCCAGTTGTTGATGAGGGATAAAAGGCATTACAATGAAATAGTATCGAGAGGTTTCACATTTGCCCCATCCCTCATATAAAGTATTACGTGCCTAGCTTATCCAAAGTAACTGCCTTCCTTTGATTCTGAAGCAAGCAGTCATATCTCAGATGTCTCATAGCCTCGTTTTCTGGCAAAGGAGGTATGAGTTGAGCTTGTTTTATCCAAAATGCTTGGGACCAGAAACATTCAGTATTTTGGACTTGGAATATAGTTCCTCTTTGGGACAGCCTTGCATTTTGTTTGTCCACTACTAGTGTTCTGTATAAGATGCGAGGCTGAAAGAGACCGAGGATCTGTGAAATGGCTAGAATCCAAGCGTAGTGCTTGGCACAAATCCACATCTCCCACCATTTCACAGAACCTCAGTCTCTCTCTTTTGCCACCAGCTTCCTGCTTCCACCTTTAAACTGGCAGCAGCTGCACCCCTCAGAGCACCCACAGCCACTGCCTCGAAGATAGAAGCTGGCAGTTGGTGGCAAAAAGAGACTGAGGATCTGAGAGACAAACAGGCAAGAGCCCTGCGGCCACCACCTCAAAGGCAGAAGCAGGTGGCTGGCGGCAAAAAGCTTGGGGTTTTGGAGGTTTTTAGATGTTGGATTCCTGGATAAAAGAGGCTCAACTCATAGCAACTACAAATCCATGCTTTTGTGATTTTCATTATATAACTCCTTTTTGTAACTTACCCCACAAAATAAATAAATAAACAATAGCTATAACTGTTACTTCATTCTGCACTCATACCTATCAGCTTTCAGTTGCTTCATTTGTTCCATGCTATCCTCCTCATCCAATTTAGTAAATTGAAACATGAAAAAGAATTATTAAAGGTAAAGAAAGACACAATAAAAGGCTATGGACTGATATACAGTCATGTCTCCACATTCACTAAGGTTGGGGCAGAGGACCTCCATGAAAGTGGAAAAAGCATGAATAACTCTAGGCCTTCCCAAACCATATTTAACACACACACACACACACAAAAGTATGATCACTATATCCAACCCACTGTGGAGTCTGAGGCATCAGGGTTCCTTCACAAGGCGGAAGTGAGGGATTAACAAGCTTTGTTTGCACTTTCTCAGTTTCACAAGATTTGCAGTCCCTGTGAAAAATCGCACAAGGAGGCAGCAGAAGTGACAGCAAATAATCAGTGACTAATCAAATCCACAAAAGTGAAACCCACAAATGTGTCTAATAAATATTGTCTAAGCTGGCTGAAAGGAAAAACATGTACACTCTTGTCATATCAGACTGTTAAATAGTTTTCAAAATGGCAGGAGGGATACTTTGTCAATATCGTATATAATAGCTGTTTAGCTTCTCCCCCTGCAGTGCTAAATTAAGGACATGAAAGAACCATGTTGGATTGGACTCCAGCATTATGTAGTCCAGTGATCAGTTCACACCATGGCTAAACAATTGGCGATGGGAAGCTCATTAGTGGTGCATGAATACAATTATGCAATGTCAGGAAGTTAGAACCTGAGCCTTTTTTTAAATTTGTATTTGTACTTGTATTTTCTACTTCTATGCTGCTTGGGATTCTGAGTGAAAATCAGAAGTGCTTTAATTCTCATTTTAAACAATAAGGTTTACAAGAGGGTCTCTCAGCTTCCCTTCGTCTCTCATAGTGGCAGGGCTCGTAATTTAGGAAAGATAATGGCAAGTACTATCACTATTTTACGTGCATGTGCAGGGCAGGGGTAACAGGCTGAGAAAATTTCCATGCATAGTGGAAATAACAAGCGCCTGTGGTTTGCTAGGTGAAAAACCACAGATCTGAAGATAATCTATTTGTCTGCAACCGTCAAGGAAGAAATGACAACTGTCTCTCACAGAAATGGAGGGGGGGCATTAAAAATCCAGATAGCAACTTCATTAAATTAAATGATTCACAGTCATCAAGCAGCAAATAGGTGTCATATATGGTTTCCAAAGTATAGTTATTCCATCATTTCTGTTTACATGTGTTGTAAATATCGAGCATTTTATGTTGTCATATCTACGATCAAAAACAAAGCTTGTGTCTCTGTTTGACCTGTATTCCATGAGGAAATGACATTTTTCTTTGGTGCCTCAGTTATCACAAGCATCACTGCCTTGTGAAAACACTAGTGCACTTGCTTTTTGCAGTTTGCTTCCTGACAAAAAAAAAGAGGGGGAGATTATGTAGTGAAACAAGTTGCTCTTTGACTGTGAGAACCAGCTGTATGGTATAGATATGTAAAATCTTCATCCTGCGTCCTGATATACAAAGAGGATTGCTTTCTGGTGGTGTTGCTTCGAAACAGCAGTAAAGAATGCTGCTATGAGTCAAAGACATGGCTGGCATCTTGCATTGAAGTTAGCCTGGATTTATGATCATAACTGCTCTGTTTTCACCTATGCTGTGTGTCCATGATTGTGGTTCTGTTGCCACAATCATTAATACCACCTCTCCCAGAACCCACCTTAAACTTGAAAAGGCTTATTCTGAAGCTCTACATTCACCTGTGCCACAGACCTCTATTTTGTGGAATGGCTCCAGTCAGGACGCTGAAATACATGTATTGATGGACTCTGAAATAGTAGGAAAAGTTTCTTATTCATTCAGTTTGTAATTGTCCCTTTTTCCTTGGTATAGGACCAATATAGATTTTTTAAAAGTACACCTGAAAAATATGAATAGAAAAACTAGTTTCAAAAAAAGCTTATTTAAAACAGTTTTAAACATAGTAGAGATAAAAGTAAGAAAGCACAGCACACCCTCATTAAATGACCTTGAATTTGACACTTCCAGAGGCGGGCACAACTTTTGCAATAGTTTTAGCCATGCAAATGTATTACTGACCCTTGCTGGTGGTCTGAGCTTACAGATTCAGGGCTGAACCAAGGAGCAGACCCAGACTGCAGACCTGAGGTTTCAGGGGGGAAGTAAACGCATCCAGTTCGTTACCAATATCAGGCACTGGTTTAGCACCAAAAGGAGCTTCTATGGAAAGGAAAGATACAGTTGGTTGACATCAGCTTACTGGAAACATCTGACACAACTCTGGACAACATCTCCCAGTGGTTTTATGTATATGTCAATTATCATGAGGCGCTTTAAGAAGAACGAGCAGTAGCCTATTAACACCAGAAATGAAGAAAAATCTCAGTAGCTGGGAAACATAACCATCATCGTTGTAGGTGTAGATGCTGAAAAATAGCAATTGTAAATATGGTGATTTTGCCAAGACTAATATTCTGTTCATGGCATTATCTCCTGTAATACAGAATAACCAGCTGAAAATGTAGCAGTGGAAAATTATGAAACAAAAATTGGCACAGCAAGCTACATAGAACAGTTGATGAAAACCTTTATGAGAAATCAACGAAAGGTGGCTTTGGCATTCCAAACATATTTTGCTATTATTATACAATAAAAACATTTTAAAGAGTGGTACAATCCAAATACACTAGGAATAATGAAACTATCTATGGGAAATATGTATGGGTATTCATTTTGTTTCTTCTCTCTCTCTCTCTCTCTCCCTCTCTCTCCATTCCAAAGATATTCTACAGAAGCTTTCCTCAAAGTGTGGGATAAGTTTGCTGGTCTTAGGTCCAGGTTTCTCACCATTGACATCTATTGACACCAAGGAGGTTGCAAATGAAGACCTGGGTAGAATGATTGATATCTCACTCTGGGAAAAGACATTACAGGCAGATAGATGGATTAAAGGAAACCACATGCATACATATCAAGAAGTACACTACTATTAATTTCAGAACATGAGCATTTGCCTCTTTCCCCCCATTCTCTTGAATTAGACACATAGTAGGACAATTGCAAAAAATAATTATGGAATTATGGAAAATAGTACAAAGTTTGAAATCTTAAAAACGAAATCAAACTCATGTAAATAAATTAATCACTAAAGATTATTTAAAACGTTGTGAGGTCAATTATACTCATTTATGTCCCACGTGTAGGAGCAAATAGGCAAAAGATCTATTTTGATTTAATATCCTATCAATCAGATCTGGCTGTGGCTGTTTAAAGAATCCCTTCTATTCTAATCAGAGTTCATCTAAAAGAAAACTCCTTTAAAATGATATATCAATGGTTTGTCGTTTTGTGCCTAACTTATGGTGATCCTAAGGTTTTTCCTGGTAATATTTGGTTAGAGGGGTTTGCCATTGCCTTCTTCTGGGGTAGAGAGAGTATTTCCACAGCCAAGTGCGAATTCCATAGCTGAGCGGGGATTCAAACCCTGGTCCTCAACGCTCAAACCACTACACCATGCAGGTTCTATATAACAATGGTATCTCAGCCCATATTAACTATCTAAGACCTACAGAAAAACTATGCCCTCCTGGAGCTTCAGATATCTTGTGGCAGACTGTCAGCCTATCTTCTATTTTTGAAACAACAATGAGGACAAGGACAACAACAACGATACAGAAATTTTGGTGTGAAGTGCTGGGCATGATTTAAGAAAGTACTGTGTAAACTTTGAGACATAATCCTAAAATCTTTTGAAATTTTTTGCAATTTGAAGTTTCAGCAGTAGATTTAGAAGTACTCACATTACTAGGAAAGAAGTATCCTTTTTCAAAGGCCCTTTTCGCACCTTACCTTCTTCCAGCACTGGGTTGCGGGGATTGTGCGAGCAACCTTCGGCAAGAGGGTCTCGCATCCAGGGTCCTTTGGCTCCGCACAAGCTGCCTGCTCATGCGAGAGCTCTGCCTCTACCTTCGGCAGTGCAGCCTGGGACTTTTCCAGGCTGTACTGGGGCAGAAGCGTGGCCGGTGAGGCCGGAGGCTCCACACGCCAGGTAAGTGTGTGCAGGGCCCAGGAGCAATGCGCGATCGTGCACCATTTTCGGCTTCTAGCCAAAAATGAAAAAGTGCACGATCAGCGCCTGCCGGCCCCTGGAGCATCACGTGATTGTGGGTGCGTCGTGCAGATCGCTCCTCACAATCGCACAGCACTCCAGGTCCTCTTTCACATGGAAAATGCCTTGCGAAAAGGGCCAAAGATATGCCAGAGAATATATGATATATGGTAACCTATATTAAGTTAACATATAGGGGAAGAGAATGACACTTGTTGCAGAAACAAACATTTAGACTGATGGACAGTTTTTTAAAAAAACAAATTAAAAATTACTGGAATGAAAAGATCAATAATCCATTTTTATCCAGATAATTTATTGGTTGAATTATAATAATATGTTCCCTTTTTCTCCATGAGCCATTTCATTTGTTAAGTCATTTTTAATTTTTCCTCCTCTTTTATTTTTTCATTATATCTGTGTGTTCTACTCCTCTTTTATGTGTGTGAGTTTCAGAGTAAGGAACTGGTAAAACCACCTCTAAATATTCCTTGTCTTAAAAAAACCCTATAAAATTCATGTGTCATCAAAAGTAGACAGGTTAGTTGAAGGTGCACACACTTGGGTGTCTTTAAACTGCCTTAATCATTCTGGGGAAAATATAGTTTGAAGATAGCTAATTATAGCATGAATTATTAAGGTTTATTTTTTAATATTCATGTTATTTATTTACTGAATGGGTGATAGCAAATTAATATAAAGACAAAACTAAACCAATAGTGAATATCTTACTGTAATAAAAAATGGTAATTATGAGTGTTAAAACTGGTTATTTATCTATGAAATGCAACTGTGAAAATAAAAGCCACTGAGCTAAAATAATTTCCAAAAATTTCACAATTTTCATTCTTCTTGAGTTAAATAAGCACTGGCAAGATATTTAACTTTGTAGGAATGTGTTTAATGTCCTGCTTTTTACAGAAAGGTGTAACTTCTGCCAAACTGATTTTACTGCAGTCTCCTCTATGCAGCGAAAAAATGTAAGTCAATCTTGAATAGCAAATCGGCTTTACATCTGTTCGGCATATCTTCAGCCTCCAATCTGGGCTCCTTGGCAGTTTTAATCAGACCTTGCAAAGAGAAATTAAAAGCAACAGTAGCTATCTGATTTAAGAATGATAAACTATAAATGATCAGATCAGTGAGCAAACTGTTGTGAAGTTTTGAATGTTTTGTAAGTTATAGCCAAGTCCTCATGTTGTTTCTGCCTCTGGCTCGTTCTGTACCGAGTTCACTCATCTCTTTAAATCAAAATAACTATTGTGATGTGCTGCAAGACTTTAATTTATGTTGGCAAAGTACTTTTCAGACCTTGGATAATACGTCTGCTGTAGGAAAGAATGTTGTTCTTCTGCACAGCCAATGTGTTTGCCTACTGTCCCATTTAGAAAAAGAGGCAATCACAGTGGCAAACAGCTTTCACTTTCACAAACCAGCTTTAGATTAACTACGATGAACTGTTTCATGACATCTTTTGGGTATTATTATTATCATGGTATTACAGAAGAAACTAGAAGCACATCTACAGATTTTCAAGAGATCTTATGGGGGTTTTGTTTGATTGTTTTGCTTTGTTTTCACTAATAAAACAACTTTCCTTCTGAGCATTTTGAAATATGTCTCTAATTTCTTCTGTGATTGGATGCTCCTCAGTTTCTTCTTCTTTTACTATCATGGTTAAACAACTAAAATCTTTATCTTGGGCCATTTCCACACTGCACTATTATAGCACGATTATTCCAATTTCAACATCCTATGGAATCCTGGGGTTTGCAGTTTAGGGAGGGGCCAGCCATCCCCTCTCTAAACTGCAAACCCCAGGATTGCATAGGATGTTGAAAATGGAATAATCTCACTATAACAGCCTAGTGTAGAAATGGCCTTGCTCTTCCCTACTAGTCCCATTTCATAGATGGCAGATACAGACTGAAGATGTCTGATCTGGCCAATGCCATCTGGTGCATCCATTTTGTAAGAATTTCAAACTGCTTCCTATAACCACAATTAACTCCTCTATCATTGTAGTTTGTCTGGTAGTACGCAGTAGTTTCTCTGTTTGTGGTTTTTCAAGGTAGTTTGTCTTTTATGTCAAACTGAAACTGGATAATAATGAAGATGAGCTGATGTAACAGTGGATAATTTTTCAATCTCATACAAGGAGTTAATAACAGAAACCAGCTCTTTAAGACACTGTTGTCCCTGCAAGCAACCAAAATAACACTTGTGTACACAGTTATGCCTAGTAAAGTTTTGAAAGAACCATTGGAACAGCATCACCGATTGTACTGAAGCTCTTATTTTTCCGCAGTAGCTCAGATTATGCAGCTCTTAGAATGGTTAGTGGCAGAAGATCATTGCCTCTTGTTAAACATGTATAATTTCATTTTGTTGTGGCACACAGCTGTGCATATTGATGAGTCTAGATAGCCTGTTAACAAGACTGAGCCCTGAATGAGTGAAAAACATAGACGTATTATGCCCCCACCAACAAAATGGAAGAAATTGTGTTTGGAGCATCATTTGTGAAGTTTTGTAATGCAAAGACTGAACTACCTAATTATTTTGAAAAAGATATCAAGCTCTGAGGTCCTCATTATACTCTACAAGTTTATTTACATGTTGGATTTTTTAAAAAATGAGATAAGAATAAAGCTGAATTGCAAAGCTCAGTGCCTATAACAGCCTTCTTTGTGCTGTAGTGTTCTGTACAGAACATCTTTTGCTTTTGAGGCTAATGAATGTGCAGTAAAGATTTTTGCCTCAAGTCCAGTGACAGCCTTGCTTGCTCACTTGAGACAATATTTTTAGGCTTTATTGATCCAGCTAAATTGATGAGGGCAAATTGAATTAGTGTGCCTTTTACAGTGCTAGAATGGCAAGCCATCTCACTTAGTAAGACATTAGAATGGTGAATAAGGTGAGGGATATGTTTCTATGGAACACAGATCTATTTACAGTAGGAGACTTCTATATGTACTTTTGGTTTGGGGCTTATTTTTAATTTTAATTGAAGCTACTTGGTCCCTAAAGAATTCTGAGCAAATGAAATCACTTGGCCTAATTTTATTTCTGGGGGGGGGGGGCTGATTAAATCAAGGAAGTCACAGCCCTGAGTTTTTTAAGCCTCATCCAAGGGTGTTTATAGCAGAGTCTTTCCAGAGGTCTTCCATTTATGGGGTTGAAACCAACTTGACTGCACATAATAATACCAATAAAATTTATTCTGATGTGTTGTTAAGAAGTGAAATGCAGGTAAGAATACCCATACACAAGCTCATATACCAGGGACATGAAAGATGCTTTACAGAGAAAAAACAAATTGATCAGTCCCTTCTTAAGAAGGCCAGTTTCCAATAGTTTCATTCTGCTATTGCAAATAATGTTCCCTCATGAATCCTGTTAGTAATCCCAACCACAATAGATCCACTGAATCCATGGGACTGACATTAGTGTCGACTCACCTGTTATGGCCCCATGCACCCCCACAAGGACTGAGGTGGCTTAATTGATGAAATATTATTTAATTGGCTCATACATTAATTGGCATTGATATAAAATGAAACCTGAGGTGACTGGAAGGTCAAGCTGGGCAGAGGAAAATTACTGACTGAAAATGTGTGATGGCAAGGCAGATCAGTCAGCATTCCCTCTAGGTGTAGCCGAAGTCATTGTCAGGCAGATTACCAAGCAGCTCCGGTGATAATAGATTTAAGATGAAGCTGGAACATCTCTGTGCATACAGTGGTAAAAACGGAAGTTTGTACCAAACTGTGATTGTTTCAACCCTGTTCCCTCACACCTGGATGTTTCCCTGCATTGTCCCCCAAACCTCTGCACAATACAGAGCTATTACAACATTATTACCTACTGGTCACCTAAACACTAAGACCATTAACTCCATCTGGACCCCATTGTTTGTGTTGCAACTCCTATTATCTACTCAGCTGGGAGACTCATTTGTACCCATATCTTCAGGGTAGTTTTGCGGTATAAAACCCCTTAGTTTGGATCATCTCAGTGCATTTTCTCATCTTGCTGAATGCCACACTATCCCTCTGATTCCTGAATGAGAACTGTCCTTAGGTGCAGACCTAAACCATGTCACTGCCTTCCTCGCTGCTCTCTGGATCTGTAATTATCACTCAAACCCTAAAATTCCTCTGTCCACTACTTTTCTCCCTTTATCCTTTGTCTAGCTCTTGTGTGAGTGTATGAGTGCTTGGATCTGTTGCGTGTTTGTATGAATCTTTCAATAAAACACATTTTAGTTTACATTTTGGAATCTCTGGCTGGTTCTTTCCTATGTGATCTCATAAACATTGGTGGAAATAGCTTGTTAAGTTACCCCCCTCCCCGCCTTGCAGGCCTCCTAATTTTGAGCTAATTAATTCCCCTCTGCCACATGGAGGAACTGGCATCATGAGTGGATCCCTGAGT
Source organism: Iguana delicatissima (assembly GCA_948472985.1). Taxonomy (NCBI): domain Eukaryota; kingdom Metazoa; phylum Chordata; class Lepidosauria; order Squamata; family Iguanidae; genus Iguana; species Iguana delicatissima. The sequence goes on along the minus strand of CAOKZL010001191.1, from coordinate 81,928 downwards.
CACCCATGTTTTGGGATAACACACTGTTCAAAAAGCGATTCAATGGGTCTATCTTAGCTGATACAACCAATAGGATTCTGATGATGGATATCTCATTTTGTATTATGTGCAATGAATGAATCTAATGCCATTTCACAACTGCTTAGGGAATCCATCGCTGAATTTGTTGCACAACTAATTGCATAAGCCATAGCCTGTCTATGAACTACAAGAACAGATGCACTACTGCAAACACAACAACAGTTTTCCTTGTCAAATATCATGTTGGACTTAGACCATAAAAACTAAAGGAAGAGGAGAGAAGGAAAATGGAGTGAAGGGTAATTAGGAAGCAATTACACTCCAGCCTAAATCCAGCTGCTAGTTTCAAAGAGAATATTGAATCAATTCAGCTATTGAATCAATTGCTGAATTATAACACTTCAGTAAATCCCATTGATCTATTCTGCCTCAGTTGAGATTAGCAATTGGATTTAGATCTAGGGGTGCTAATTTGAGCAAGAGCAAAATGAAGGAGTTATTCCAAATATTGCAAATATTCAAGCCAAGAATTGAATCTGTCCAGAGCAACTGAGATGGCTGTCACTATAAAATAATTAAATTAAATGTCTCATATAATCACTGAATTGTGATAAGCCATGTAGGTGTGTATAGGCTCCTTTGCTGTACTACAAAATATTCAAAAAGTATCTGCAAAATTAGTCTTTTGTGTGATGTTTTTTCTTTATCATTACTACAGTTCCCCATAGAGAACTCTGTCTTGCTTATTCATTTTAGTAAGATAAAAATACCACCACCCACACCATGTGGCCAGGAAACAGGAGCAGCTTTCTTGAAGGTCTCACATATACCTCTTTAGCACTGCTGGAAATGGCTTGCCTTGCTTTCTTCGTTGCTGCTGTTCTACTATCTTATAAAAGTAAGAGCTATTTCTTACCTGATGTGTTATGTGCAGTATTTTAATTGCTTGCACACTGGTCCTAAGTGTACTTATTGGCAGTAGTTATGTATTTATTTATTTATTGTATTTCTGCATTACCTCCCATCCCACCAAGAAATAATTTAGACTTATTTCTAAGTAGTTTATTGGAAACAAATGTGCAAGTATGTCTAGCAACTTCTGTTTGTAATAGGGCAATTTTACATGTGCTTACATAAAAGAAATTAAAAAAAACTGCATAGTGTTCATTGGGAGGACATTTCTAGGTAAATGTGTATAACATTGGCCTACATTATGCCAAGAAATTATTTCTTACAAGTAATAGTGCCACTTCCAAGTTAGTGTTGTTCTTGCATTAAAAAGGATTTCATTTGGAAGGACTTTGCCTATTCAGTGGATAAGCAAATGTTGGTTCAGTGTTACTACATTTCTTTGGTTCAATGTTTTAATGACATTAACTCTTTGCTCTTCTGTGCTTTCAAGTCATTTCCAACTTACGGTGGTGGTGGTGGTGGTGGTGGTGGTGATGATTGCTATTATTATTTTGAGGGGAAGCAGTATTTATCAACATTAACTCTACTTGTTGGTTTTAGGCAGTGTTCCCATCATAGCGGATAGAATACATGTGGATTCAACTGTGAAACTTGCCAGCACTATGACTCTTGAATGTGTCTATCCAAAGACTGCATTTATAGCCCAGATCTCATGGCTTAAGGAAAAGGACAATAGCAGAGAAAATATTGCAGTCTTCAGACTGCCTCATGATTTGTATATTGACAGCAGATATACATCCAGAGTCCATGTTGGTAATGAAACCAGAAACAACAAATCTCTCATTTTTGACAACACTACTGAGGAAGACATTGGTTTTTACATATGCTCCTTTGAGACCTTTCCATATGGAACTTGGAAAAAGAGAATACAGATTGTGCCACCAGGTAAGGTAGATGTTTGTATTTTTAAAATTTAATACATTACAGGCAAGTGCAAACTCTAAATACTATCATCCAGAGACATTAGCCATTATGGATAAAGAAAAACCAGGCAACATTTTAGATGCAACTCAGATTTGTACCTCCCCAGCACTCACACATATCACACACATATTGTAAAATTACAGGAACAAGTACATATAAAGGAAGCTCACTGCCAATAGAGATTATTATACATCCCATCCTCTTCTCCTCTGCCTTAAAACTGGCTGATGTTTCCTCATGAGTTCCCTAGCAACCAAACAAAATGCTTAGAAAAGGAACTCTGTTTGGCATTCAGGTGAAGACTGCTTTTTTATCTTAGTAACAACCCTGTGGAGTAGGTTAAGCTAGAAGAATACAACTGGCTCATAGTAAGCACATGAGCTTTTAAGGGGAAATAAGGGTTTGAACCTTATAATTAAATTCCATGAATCTGTAGAATCCTATGCTCCTTTTGCCCCTAACAATACAGCATTCACAAACTGGGGTGATAGTGGTTGTTTCCACACTACACTATTATAGGCCCTTTCCGCATTGGATTATTAACGCGGGCCAATGTGTTTTGGCACGGAGCTGTTCTGCATGTGAGAGCGAACTAGGTTCGCTTTATTTACCATCGCTCCACACGTAATTCCGAGTTAATGCGCCCACATATGGTGGGAAGGTGCGCTATTTGAAAACCGGAAAAAATCCAAAACAAATTTTTAAGATCGAGCAGATTCGGATTTTCACAGTGGTGCAGATACACACATTCGCACCAATGTGAATTGGTGGGCAGCGGGGGGTGGGCTGCGGGTGTTCTCCAGCTGTTCCTGCCTACCAAAGGACAGGCAGGCACCATTTTTTTGTTTTGTTCAGCAAACTTTAGAAAATGGAGTAACTGGACAAAACACAGCACAGGCATGTTAAAAGGAGAGAGCTTTTCTATTTTGCAAATGTTTTACTTTATTTGCTGGCATTAGACACACTGCCCTATAAGAGCACCCTACTTTCAGACTATGTTATTTAGGGAAAAAATATTTTAGTACTCTGTTCCCACTTCCTGTCCTATTTGCTTGGGTGGGGGGACCTCCCTGCCCAGGCAGAAAGAAAAGGCTGTGTGTGTGTGTGTGTAAGAAGCTCCTTCCCCCATTCCTGGGGCAGGATCTTGCTGACGGCGGGGCAGAGATTAGTAGGGAGCACGAGAACACTCTCCCAACTTTGCTCTGCCAGGTGATCTGCCTGGGTGGGGGGAGTTACCATATTGGCACCTCATTTTCAGAAGGCATTTTGGCGGGGAAACGGCCTCTTATACATCGGCAAATATGTACCTACATAGGTACATAGGTACAGACAAACATACCAACCCAAAAGAAAAAAAAATAAGCCAATCACAGTCACCGGGGTGGGGTGAGAGGAGTAGTGGGAGTGGTCACTGCCAAAGTAGTGTGGATGCATGAATTCGCACTTCTCTGAATCAAAAGGAAACATACGGAGGAGCTGTGTGGAAGCAAATGAGGGGAAGCCCATGTTATTTGGATCTGATAAGAATCAGCATGAACCGCTTCACGTGGCTTGTGTGGAAAGGGCCATAGTCTATTATTTCACTTTCAACCTCCTGTGGAATCCTGGAATTTGCAGTTCAGGGAGGGACATCTAGAATTCTCAGCCAGAGAGCTCTTTGGCCTCAGCAAACTACAAATCCCAGAATTTCACAGGATTTTGAAAGTGGAATAATAGCACTATAACAGTGTAGGGTGGAAATGGCCATAGTATCTCAGAGACAAAGCAGCTACTATACAAAAGTTCATCTTGGTTTGTTCTGTGTTTCAAAAGTTCCACAGAGGTGACATTTTGAACCAGGAAAGGTGCAAAGAGAAAAGGAGCTTTCTTGCTTGCTTGCTTATTTATTTACTTCTTTTCTGCCAGACAGTTGACATTATGATTAAAATAAAAACAAATACAGTTAATATGTGAAAACAAATCTAAAACACACATATAAATATAAATATATGAAAACAAACAATTACTATCTTCAGAAGCAACTCAGCATAAATTACGAAAGACTGTCTGAAAACAATTGTCTTTATCTGCTGGTAGAAGGACAGCCCAAAGACAGTCTGGCTTCTCTCCAAAGGGAGTTTCAGAGCTGGGAGCAGCCACCAGGAAACCTTGTCTTGTATCTTCACTAAGTGTATGTCCATGAGTGTACTTTGGCAAAGGGATCTCTCCTTTGCCCTCTCCTGTTGGCCATTTCTGATTTATCTTTTTCTCTGACAGTGCATTTGCTTTCAAATCCCTAATCAAATAACTTCGTCACTCTCTTGTACAGAGCAGGTCATTGATTTAGATGAATATCATGATTCCCTCCAGTTCTAGAATTTTATAAAACCATGCTGTTCTGTTTATTATTACTATAATTTTAGAACAATATCTTAAAGCACTGCTTTCTGGTTCACAGTTTGTCTGCAAATATCATCACCTCTTCCCACAGCCCAGAGATCTTGATTATGTATATAACAGAGTTTTAAAACATTTAGATTTGTAAAAAGAAAAACAAGTTTTGGAAGCGTGGATTAGAAAACAGAGATGTGAGACTGTATGCACATGTGTGAGTGCATGTTTGTATGACTTAACCGCTTTCCCTCTTATCAGATGTGTATATGAACCTCTTTTCTCCTTCAAATGAGATTTCTCTCTTCCTTAACTCCATAGAATATTGAATTTGGAGGTGGTGAAGGGAAGCTTGCATTTCAAATTCTTTTGGAGAAAAGATCTAGAACAGGTAACTTTCAAGTGGGAAAAAAGATTAAAGAGTAATCCTGCCACCAGTAAGGCGTCCCTTATTAAAAGGGATGTTCCTTCTCTGAAGATCACAAAACTTGTCCCTTTTAGTTCTGGCAGGAGTTTGAAGGCTAGAAAGCTTTTCTTTTTGCACACACTGAATGACATCTCACAATGCTTCTTAATCTTTTCTTTTCCAAGGACTCTCTGGAAATGCAATTTTTTGCTGGGGACCCCCAAGAGTTAATTCCAGATTTAGATATTTAAATTTAGCTTTAAATATTCAAATATTTATTTAAACATTCAAATATTTTATTTATTAAAGGCTTCTGGAGACTAGGATTCAGATCACCACGCAGACACTGGGAGACCTTGGGCAAGTCACATTCTCTCAGCCTCAGAGAAAGGCAAAGGTAAACACTCCCTGGAAAAATCTTGCCACAAAAAAACAAAACTGTAATAGGTTCACATTAGGGATGCTATAAGTCAGAAGTGACTTGAAGGTGCACAACCACCAAGTACCACTGGCAGTGGGAGGTTCTTTCAATCCATCATCTCTCTGCCCTTTGAAAAGTGACTTATAGTGACCCTAAAGCAAGCCTATCATGAGGGTTTTCTTGGGAAGATTTATTTCCTTTTCCCGAGGTTAAGAGAGTGTGACTTGCCTGTTTGGATGTGCATGAACATCTACCGCCATGGCCCTTTCCCCAGGAAATCCATACTTTCTTTTGGTGTTCAGACAGAAGACAGACAGAATAGGCAGAACATTATTGTGCTGTCAACCCTGCATGCCATGAATTTTGACTGCCCCTTGTTGATATTTTGAAAACCTGGCAAGAAATCAAACCCCTGCAATGCTGGAACACATACTCAAAGCACCTCTGGCACATGGCCATCCAGCCTCTGTTTAAAAACTTCCAAAGAAGGTGACTTCACCACACTCCGAGGAAGCATATTCCACTGTCAAATGGCTCTCACCATCAGGAAATTCTTCCTGATGTTTAGGTGAAATCTTCTTTCCTGTAGTTTGAATCAATTGTTCTGTGGCCTAGTCTCTGGAGCAGCAGAAAACAAGCCAGCTCCATCTTAAACATGACATCCCTTCAAATATTTAAACATGGCTAACATGTTACCTCTTAACCTTCTTTACATCAGGCAAAACGTACCTGACTCCCTAAGCTGCTCCTCATAGGGCATGGTTTCCAGACCTTTCATGATTTTAATTGCCCTCCTCTGGAATATAACTTACTATAACTATGCACTGTAGCCTTTAAAACAATATAGGGGAGTTCTGCACTACTTTCTGATAGTATCTGGAGCGTTTATTCTCTTTTAGTTCTGAAGGTTACTGCATTCAGCCAGAGAAGTAAAGTCCTAAATGCATTCATCTCCTCCAATCTCTTTAACACTGCACATTTTGTATGAATGTGACTGATTCATAATAAAAAGCATGGGTCAATCATCTATAAGCATCTTTGGTCTTTCAAGGCTGCCACGCAGCTTTGTCAGTATTGTCAGCCAGTCTTTCAAAGGCTCCCAGGACACAGATTGTTCATGGTTCAGTTTAACTGAATTGCTAACTGCGCGAACACTTATTCTCCCCCTCCCTTATGTCAAATCTGCTTTAGCTAAAGAAGAGAAAATGCACTGAGAGAATTGCTTCTTTTGTTGTACAGAGGAACTACACTAGCTATCCAATTATTCCATCTGCTATGCCGGCTGTTTAATTACGGAAGGTGCTGTGTGTATATGGCCAACCTCAAGCAGACAGCCCTTGTTAACTGTACCCTTTTATTCAGCATTTTCCTCTCAAGCTCTGTCACCTTCTATTCTGGACTTTGAATGACTGAACTTCTAGACACTGGGTCTCCAGTCCAAATTATTAGTACATCCCTATGAGAAGTCTAAGCAGAAAGGCTCATATTGGGAGAAAAATCCTCTGTGTCTCTGTGAAGGATAAAAGGCAATTAGATGTCCAGCTTCTGGAATTCAACAGGAACTTGCCTCTTGCAGATGATGTCAAAGCTGCTCCTAAATGTTTTTCTGTTCGACAGACATAATAATTGTCATGTTGGGTTGAATTCAGTATCTTTTCATTGATCAGCTGTGGCCAGTAATATATTTCTAACAAGCGTAAGAGACCAGGCAGACATGGGCTGTAATTTCATGACAATTTTGAAGTTAGTACAGCATAACCCTTCTGTGCAACCAGAGAAAGCTCATATTGTGTATGAATTCAAAGATATAGTTGTGTTAGTCTGGATCCATGCAAAGGGATCTTGTAGCACCTTTGAGACTAACCGAGAAAAGAAGTCAGTAAAACAAGCTTTCATAGACATGTCTGTTCCATCCTGCATCTGATGGAAGTATACTTAAGTCTACAAAAGCTTTTACTACCAACTTCTTTCCCTGTTAGTCTCAAAGGTGCTACACGATCCCTTTGCATGTTGGGTATGGTATATGAACTTCTCAGTTTTTCAACAGTTAGTGCTTAGTAGGTGACAGTGAGCTAGTATTAAGAGGATACAATTTCCCTACAGTGCTCCAATTTATGAAATAATTGAAGGAAATCTCCAATACTAACATGAGTATAATAGAGAAATGTAGACTGAAATTTTATCCAAAGGAAGATGTAAAACTCCATGGTTTAGAATCAGGTTAATCATTGTAGGGCATAATTCTGCCATCAGTTCATTAGTGGAATTGTTTTTTGCCTATCTGTTCTAGGACCATTTTTATCCCTCTTGCAAGGTTTTGAAGAGAAAAAGGACAGAAATGTGTTAAAAAATCTTTATGCATATGATAGTTAATCTTTTCTGAATAGAATATCCATCAACACTATTACCTGATATCACATGGGAAATCAGGTTCCACATCTTTTTTAAGGATAAAACAGCTATGGAAAGAATGACTTTTTTAGAGCAGAACCTTGACTCTTTTATCAAGTCTTTTCCTTACTTAATCCCCCATTGCTATTAATGGGGTTGCAACGTGAGTCTTTCCCCATCCCAGCAAGTATCAGGGCACTGGGAAAGGAGATTAAATGAGTGTTAGGTTTCCACTAAATGATTAGGACTATGAATCTACTTCAGCTGCCATGGCTTCACCTTATGGAATCTTTATGGTTTGGAGAGGAACTAAACCTTTTGGCTGGGAATTTAAATACCTTACCCAAATGGCAAATTCCAGAGTTCCTTGGACTGAATATGGTAGTTCAACTGGAACAAAACACTACAAAATTTGTTGTTAAAACTGTTTTGTGTTTTTAACTAGTTCTTTTTAAACAGAACTGAATTTAATTGTGTTTTAACTTTTGTACTGAAAGATTTCTCTTTTAATTCTACTGTGTTTTTAGAAAAATAGTTTTAAGTTTACTTGGGTGTTTGGTTTGATTCTTGGAGCATTTGATTCCTTGAGTGTTTGATTTGAATGTTGGACAATGACTCTGGAAACCGGTGTTTGAACTCCTGCTCAGCCATGAAACCCACTGGATGACCTTGGGCAAATCAGACTCTCTCAGCCTTAGAGAAAGGCCATGGCAAACCTTTTATGAACACATATTGCTAAGAAAACCCTCTAATACATTGACCTTATGGTCACCATAAGTGGGAAACAACTTGAAGGCACACAACAAAAACAAAGCTTCCTTGAATCCTATACTGGGAGAAAGGTGGAATATAAATTCAACAAGTAAATAATTGTGTGGTGTGAAAAGCCCTCAGGAACACTTCTCTCTGCTGAGTTGTATATGACACTATGGCCATTTCCCCACTATGACTCCATCTTGACATGGCGATGTGTTGCAGCTGGCCGCAACGTGTGCTATTGCACATTGTTCAGTCCCGCTTCTGTCACATCTCCAGCTGGTGTGATCGCACATTATACTATTACCAGAAAAAAAACAACACCTGGTAATAGGTTCCTTTTGTGCAACAATCACATTGGCTGGGGCCATGTGGAAAGGATGTAAGTGCTATCTAGGAGCTTCCTTCTTCAGTCCAGCATTGGAAGAGGCTGGCTGCACTGTGGAAGGAAAGAACGCATCCCGACCGCTACCATCCACCAGCAACTGGCCAGGTGTAGAGGGGAGCATTCAGGACATGCTCCCATCCTGACAAAGTCACTACCGGGATGATGCCGGAACATCATGGGATGCAAACAGGGCCCAACACTACAAATCTTTGTATGTCACCTTCAAGTCACCTGTCAACTCCTGGTGACCCCATGAATGTCATAGGGCTTTTTTAGGCAAGGGATACTCTGAGTTGGTTTTGCCAATTTCTTCTTCTGCAATATGCTGTACAGCACCTAGTATTCATTGGTATGTCCCATCCAAATACTAATCAGAGCTGATCCTGCTTAGCTTCCAAGATCAGAGAGGATCTGGTGCCTTTAGGGTATTTAGGGTCTTTACATGGCCTCTAAAAACCCACCTCCTTTGGATTGCCTTTTTATAAGGTCTTCCAGTATTTCTGGTAGCATTTCTTAAAAGCAGTTTTAAATAACATGTTCCTATTGGAGTTTAAGCCACTGTTTCATTAATGTGACTCTTATCTAGTTGATTATTAGTTTTATTTTGAGAACAATGCTGCTATCTTGTAATTGTTGACTAGACTGAAAGAAAGAATAAACTGTTATAGAACAATTTTGACAACAACAACACAAGCATTGGCATTATCTGACACTCCCATGTAAAATCATTCAGAACACTCAATCAGTATAACATTTGAAGAACAGAGACCCCCACAATATAAAGTAATAGTTTTTGTAGTGGTATTTCAATATATTTTATGTGTAAACCATCTTGGGAGGTCTAAAATTTATTTATAAACATGGTAACCACATGGAGTACGGAATGAAATTGCACTTCATTTTTGCTGCGGCCCCTTCTCAATATTCATACGCAGAGCTGATTTTAAGCAGATGAAGAGACATCACTGCTCTCTCACATTACATCTGGCTTGGACCAGACTTTGTGGTTGTCTAGAAAAAGTAGAAACCACCCCAGTGTGTTGGGAAACTTCTTAATCTGTTTTCACATTATCCAAAGACATTGGCTTAGCATCTAGTTTTATCTGCTGTGTAAATCAGAGGCAGGCAGAAGGTAGCTTGGATCTATTGGGAAATTTGCAGCAGACTCTGAATGATTTCAGAAAGCTTCCCCACCCAATAATTAGACTGCTGAAATAAAGAAAGCTTGGATTGGGTAAGGGTTTCTGAGAAGATGAGTAGACTTGTCTGTGAAAGCATTTGTCTGCTAGTCTCAGTTCTATTTCTGAAAACAAATTCTCGACCTGTCCCTGCAATTTCATGTCTGCCTTCTTGGGACAGTATTTTGCAACCAACTCTGTTTTTACTAAACTCCTAGAGTCCACCACCACCAAGTCAAGAAGTCAAGAACACAGAAGAGCCAATTAAACCAAAAAGGACAGGGAAGTTTCTCAACACATTTTTGAGCTGTTTGTGTTGAAATTTTAGAGAAGACTTTCTATTGTAAATTATTGACTCTGGGAGTTAGAATAGCAGCAAGCTTTAGATTTAAATCAGAAATGGGAATCATGTGGTCTTCCAGATGTTGCTGGATGTTGCTATTGGCTGTGCTAACTAGGACTGTCGGGAGCTCTAATCCAACAACTTCTGTAGGTTCTGGGATTCCAACTCCTTGTTTTAATGAACACATTTGCAAATTGGAAGCCCTAGATTCCTGTCAGCTCCTTAGGTATCAGGTCTACTTGCCTACTAACCATTGATGCAATGAAAAAGACTTGTGTAATTCCAAGAATGTAATAATCAATGTTTAGTCATAAAGATGGGTAAAATGATTTAGAGAGCCACCATGGTGTAGTGGTTTGAGTGTTGAACTATGACCCTAGAGGCCAGGGTTTGAATCACCACTTGGCCAGGGAAACCCACTGAGTGACCTTGGATGCTTCACATAAATTCAGACCCAGAAAATCCTGTGATAGTTCACCTTAGGGTGACCATGAGTCAGAAATTTGAAGGCACACCACCACCACCACCACCACAACAAAAATAATTTAATGTCACTGTTGTACTGCTAAGAAGGTGTTACTAATAATTGTTATTTCTAGAGCGTCCACAATAACTGAAAATAAATCAGGTTTTCAAAAGCAGAGTAGAAGGAACAGATTTAAGAGTCAGATCAATTTGCAAGTGCCAGAGTTCAGAGACAACTTTTTCTTTTAGCCTCATAAATCAGGATTAAAAAATAAAAATAAAAATGTGCCTTGTCTGAGTTATGGGGTATTTTCAGACCAATGAGAATTCCAATGCATTAATGCAATTTTGTGTTAGAGTGATGGTTATTGCTGTGGCTAGCGTGAGTTCTTCATATTCTCATTGAGAAGTTCAGTGTCACCCTGATGGAAGAATTTTTTTATTTCACCTAATTGGATCCAATCCCCTGACAACCAGGGCATGTTTGTTTCACTAAAAAAAGCCATAGTTTTCTTTAAAAAACACACACACACAAAACAGTTATGTCACAAGTTTTGTGCCAAGGCACTGCATGGACATGGACAAAAACTACTCTAATCTCAAAAAGCAATAAATTTATTGGGAGCTCTCTTTTGTCCACTCCATGTTGTTTTTCATTTATTTAGCAAAACTATACGTGGTATGCAGCAGAAATTTTCAGGTCATGTTTTACAACTGCAGAGCAGAAAATTCTATATTGTACATCTAGTTTAGTGTGGATTCTGTAACAAAATATAAGACTTAGGAACTAAAATGTCCCTTTCACAATGCATAAATCAGATAACCCAACAAGTTGAATTTGGAAACATGAAAAATTGATCTGAATAATGGTCAAATTTCACTCAGTAGGGAAAAAAATCAAAGAGCCATGTGGAGTACCCAATACAGGCCTTCACAATCAGGCATACAGCCAATTGGTTAGGATTTCAGTTAATGGTAATTGTTACACTTGGGCAATTTTAAAATGACAGCAATATGAGGTTAAATGACAGAATGGAAACTGAAGAACCAATCATTGGCTTTAAGAAGTCATAAATACAGAAAAACTGAACCTGTAGTTCTACAAATGTTGTGTATGTTACCAAACGGCTGGAGAATAAGTTTCATGAAAATTCTAACTACTGTCTATCTGCTGATGAATAAACCAAATCTCACCTCTGATAAACCAGTGATAAACATCATCAAGAAACAATAATCCTGTTCTATGTTAGCACATTTATCTTTAGAAGATGCAAAAGTCCTAGCAAAGTTCATATCTGGAAGAGAGCAAGAACAAAACTGAAATTTGTATGAGGCAACCTCACGCTCATTTCACAGCAGTGCCTTATAGCGTCTCTGTATTGTCCTTTCTGATGCTCTTCACATTCTTATGTTAAAAGCAGGGTGTGAGAGATGCTGCTGCAGTTCTCCCACAGTCCTCTTCCTACTAATAAGAGACCAGTAGTTTCCTGGGGACAGATACAGGGCTGTCTGTTGTGGACTAACTGTTGCTTTGAAATATCTGATCACCCTGGTGAGACACCTCAGGATGAGGAGCTATAATTTCTTGTTAGCTCAGCTCCAGTGGGACAGAGAAGCCAGCTATGAAATTCTGAACTTCTGAACCTCAGAAGAAAACTGCACAGCAACACAGTAAAATATACTGAGTGGTGTATACTGTTAAGGACATTATCAATTTAATATATTAAAGATTATAAATCCTTCCGTGATGTTATCCATTGTTAACCATATGTTAACCTATTCTTAGTCTGAATACATCTGTAATATTGATTCCATTTTGTCTATTATTTAGTGTGCAGTCATTATCCAGGATGTTTTCAGTATTTATCTAGAGAAAATAGTGAGAATCTTGTTGCCCTGTCATGTGTTCAGGGGCTACTTAGTGAGCGTGAAAAGTCTTGTAATTTCCACTTATCAGAAACCGGCCAGGAAGCAATCACTGTGATTGATGGGGGGTCTTTTTGCTCTGAAAGCTGCTGAGTGACAATTCTGCCTCTCCAGTGCAAGTGATCTCTGACACCAGAGGGAACTGCGACAAGGGTAAAACTTTTGCCTGTGGCACCAGTGAGGGAGTGATGCTGCCCAATTGACAGAGAGCAGACCTCCATTGATCATAGTGGCTACTTCCTGGTAAGTGGGAGATGGGTGAGGATCACTGTGTAGCACCATAACTACAGTATTTGTGCATATGTAAATCCCCAACAGGATTCTGGCCATCTTGCTTAAAACACCCTGGATATATTTAATGCAAACATCAAACACTGGTGTTTAAAAATGGAGAAAAACTCAAAATTCAGCTTTGTATGTGCTGATTTTGACTAATATGTCTGGAGCATTTAGACTACAGGGGGGCAACTTGGGGATCATTTGGGGCCCTTTCATACTACATAATTGTGGGACTATGTTTCACTTTAATTGCCATGCCAACATACCACGGACTCCTAGGTTTTGTACAAGTCTGCGGCTAAGAATTTTAAATAACGCTGCATCCATGAGATGAGTCTTGTGTATCTTATGTATTGTTGTTGTTGTGCACCTTCAAGTCATTTCCAACTTACGGCAACCCTAAGACGAACACACCTCATGAAGTCTTCTGGGACTGAGAGTCTGTCTGCATGCTCTGACTCAAGATCATATATTCCTAAGGTACGGACATCAGATGTATGGAGCGTTGTCCAAAATGCAAACATTTGCCCTCACTATTAACCTTCCTACATTGATAACACACGGAAATTAATACCAAGTATGCCAGTATTATAATCTTGGATTGATATCTATAGGCCTCACTTTTTGAAACTGTAAAATTGGCTGAGAAAAAAGATTGGACTGCCATTACACTATGTATGATGTTTAATAATCCCTTAGCAAAAATGTATGACTTCATATGAGGATAATCCTCTAGTTGGCCCAATACATAAGTGCAGCATAGCTTTAAATTTCCCAGATATTCAAACAATTAATGGAAGAAAAGCCAGTGTGGTTCTACTGACTCATTGCAACAAGGAGTTTCTTATCATATTAGCACAGGTTTCAGCACACAGACATCCTGCATATCAAAAGTTTATAAAGTTTCTAAAGTTTTCTCTACAAGTTTACAACTATTTTGGTGAAATTTCAATGAAGTCAATGAATGTTCACATTTTGGCATTTTTTGGTGAAAATTTGCAAAAAGAAAAAAATTCACAAAGCAAAAATAAAAAGGTATTGTTCTTTTCACTGTTATGCAGGGGCAGTTGACAGTTTCTTCAATACTAAGACACCATTTGTCCTCAAAGAGAAAATTTGTGAATGGTGGCAGAGGACATCTGAGTTACAACCATTGTTATGTCTTTTATAAATAGCTTCCTTCATTCCCTTTTTCATTTTATTTTTTGGCAGATCAGTTTAATCCCCAAATCTTTTTGGATCCACGGGCTATGGAAGGTTTCCTGATTGCTGAACCAGGGGGAAATGTCACCATAACACATTGGCATGGCCTCGACATAGTTGTGAATCAAGTGATATGGGAACGGGTCCAAACAGACCATGTGGACCTCATAAGTCAGTGTTTCAATTCTGCTGTGCCAGTTTATGGTTCTGATTACCAAGAACGGGCAGAGATACATTGTGCCACTCAAGCAAAGAGCACCCTTGTTCTCTGGAATGTCACCATTTCTGATTCTGGGATATATCGCTGTTATTTCATTGGAGAGAATGGTAAAAATGCAACTGGCTGGACAAAAATGACTGTTAGCAGCAATGGTAAGTTAAGGGAAGAGATGGGGTGCTATAATGAAAAATGTAAGCAATCCCACTATGATTTGTGGGCATATATCCGTTGAAATGTAGGTGAAATTACTCACTTATTAGCACAAAATATGTGTTTGAAAAGGCATTTGGGAAGCAGGAGGACAGAAACCACAATGTTCACTTGGTGTACTGTAAAATTAGGCAGGAAAGAAAGACAACAGATAAAAATTAAAGAGGAAAAGACTGCAAGGGAAAGATGTCAAAGAAAATAATTGTTGCTTTTCAACATGTCTTTGTAGCCAACTTTTCCTGCGTAATAGGGAATGGAGGGGAAGCAAAACTAGATTTATGTCTTTGAACAATACTGTCTCACGCATGTTGCCTTGAAGATATGACCCACACAAAGAAATGTTTGAAGTCCCTTCTTTTGAGTTCTCAAAAGGAAATTAAGTAGCAGCACAAACAGATGTGGCCACATGCTTGTTTGCTGAAGTGGCTTTCTCCACAATTATGTAGAAACCACTTGGATTTAATGCAAAGGGGTCTTTGAAACTGTAAACATGCTCTATAGAGTCAGATCCATGGTTCAGCCTTGTATTGTATACTTTGACTGGCAGTAGCTTTCCTCTGTGTCTGGCAAAGACCTTTCACTATCACCTGAGATCCCTTTTAATTGCTGGAGAAGCCATGGATTAGTCCAGAGACATTCTCCGTGCAAAGAAATGATTCTTGCAGAAGTTAGAGCCCCAGGCAAGGAGTGTAAAGGAATAGCAAGGAAATATTTGTTCTTTTCTTTTATATGGTAATCCTTTGCCTGTGACACCCCCAAATTTTTTTTCTTGGTTACAGATCAGTAAATCTAGGTAACTCATATTCATGATTGCCACTTAATCATGATTGTGACATTTGTCATGATTGTAATTTCCTCTCCACCTATTTTACCAGGCATCAACTGCATGGTAAAGTTCACCAGAAATGAGAGAATGGATGATGTTTCCATCAGGTTTGGGATCTGTGGTTGGGCCACTGCATAGCTGATGTAGAATACTGGCCAATAATAACAACAACAGCAACAGCAACAAACGATTTTTTAAATTATGTGATATTTCAAAGTGGAAATGTCACCTTTAAACCTGGATACCTCACTGCTTATCCTCTGCCAGTTATGTCAGTAAAGTTGAAGCCAAATAACTGCCTTGAAGCAAACTTTCTAGGGCCTGAGATGTTACCGTACTCCAGTTACCTTTGTCTCCAGTTACCTTTGTTATGTAGAATGACTAAACATGATATTGGGCTGTAAACTAAAAACATCTGGAGACTGTAGCTTGAGGAAAAGCTAGGAACTACAAAAATCTAGCTTGGTTTCCATGTTCCTGTGCCTTTCTGAAAATGCTGTCTTGGAGACTTGGCTTTCAATATCCCAACTAGCAATGTAGATTACATATCCAAGATCTTACAATTCAGTTCCCCACTGCTGCTTTTGCCAAAATGTACCATGATCACAGATCATAATTTGGAAAAAAAAAATCATACAAAAATCCTTGTAATGTGAACCCTCAGTGGTGTCCATCTTCTATCCAGTTTGTGATGTGAAGCCATGGGTTCTCCAAGGCTGTAGAGAATGCTAGTTGCTTATGCTTGAGTGACAAGATAGAATACAGAAATAAATGACAAAACGTTTGAAAGTTCAGCACATGATAAATTTTGATTGACAAAACAAACAAGCAGGAGGAAACCACATCAGGTGTACAACATCTGCTTGGGTACACATTTCCTTTGCCTACTATTGAACATGTTTCTGGGGTTTCTCACTGTCATAGCCCTGGTTCTGCGCACTCTATATACTTGGCAAATGTTGTAAACCTCTTTGTGGCAAAGCAAAGAACACGCGGTTCAAACCGCTCATTAGGCCTTAGCCTGCTGTAACTGTCAAGCTTGTCAACATTTCTACTGCAGACCTGTAGGTAAGGCAGTGAAGGTTGAAGCCACTCACCCACAACATTTCTGGAATCCTGTGAAGGAAAAACAACAACAAGAATGACAACTCATCAATTTAAAACTACTGCATTTTGGGCAGCACTTCAGGGAAATGAAACTAAGGTTCAGAACATGCTTTAATGGTCTCCTGTTTTTCCCACGAATATAAGGCAGAAGTAAACAATGTGCTTCTGGCTTATAGAGCTTGTTTTTAGGAAACTGTGGATGTTGCATTAAAAATAGGTAGCTATGCTTGACTGGAAATATTGAAGATGCACAAACAGCAGGAGGGCATGAGTCACAATGAAGAAACTTAAGACTTCACTGGCAGTGCTTTTACTTTAAAGCTGTAGTGTTTAGCATGAAGTCTGTGGAGCACATGCACCAACCTAGCCATTTTGGTTGCTCTTCTGCCCCTCCCTATTTTGTGGACACAGGGTAGATTCTGAGAAAATACATTGTAGCTCCCCACCTCCAGAGGTTGTCTGTAATAACAGGTAATATAATATCCTGCTTAAAGGGTGGGATCATGTGCTAACAAAGTCCACAATGACCAGCCCTTGCTAACCAGGTAAGTCATGCTGTACATGACTGAAGTTGTTATGTATCCCAAAGGGCAGAATAACCCATTTTTCCTCTGAAGAGGTTGACTGAAAACAGTTGAAAATCATTCTTGGCTGATAGCTTCTTTGTCATTGACACAGTGAATTCACTCTGGGTTTTACTCCGAGCTTTAAAGCTGCCCAAGATGCTGTAACCCAAATTACTTTAGTGCCTTGTCCTTAAATGTTTATAATAAAACATGGAGTGCATTCACTGGTTGGTTCACTAACATGTGAACCAGAATTTGCTGCTGTGCTCAGCCATTGTGGATTCCAGAAATGACTCAAGTAAGTCATTGTGCATGGCAAAGGCATGCTTTTTCTTTTTCTTTTTAAAACAACTGTCCCTCTGATGGGCTGCAGAGCCCTAATATATGCTAGGATTTTGCAACTCATCTTAGACATAATGAGTTAAGACACTGTCCAGTTGCTGCATCCTTAGGGATGGAATGAGTGAGTGAGTAGAGCACAGAGTTTTCCATATGCTGCAAAGGCCCTAACCAAGCAGGATAAAACAAACAATCATTGTGAGGTTTTCCACAGAAGCAATCCCACTGCCATGGTTACCAAATGTGGGGCTTTTCCAACCCTTATCCCACCAACTATGAGGTTTACACTTGGGCAATGCCACCAGTGCCATCAAATATGAAGATTCCCTTAGGCAATCTCACCACTGAGGCCAAATGTGGGGTTTCTGCCCTTTAACCCACTAACTGTGAAGACATCCATGGTGCTCACTGCAATTTCCAAGAATAAGGACTTTCTCTGATCCCTACATCTGTATCATCAACTTTGGGGACTGTCTAAATGCCTTCACGGTAACTCTGAGGATTTAAGCAATGTTTATCCTCAATAGATACCAACCTTCTATATTTAATGCTGAGACCACAGACACCTTGTCTGAATCTAAGCTTTCAAATAGATAGTATTTCCAGAGGCCAAACAAAAACAAAAAATTATTTACAGAACTTAAACACGTAAAAGCAGAATAAATATTTATTATATTTAATACATCACAACCTCTCTCACACGTTTCTCTCATGCTAACCCACATGGTTACCAACTACTCAATTCAAACTCACTTCTCTCATTCCAATGACTCAAACCCCTCTCAAATTCTTTAAGTGCACTCCTCTCAAAACCCAGGCAAGATAACCTCCTCAGTCAAACTGAACACTCAGATGATTTCACCAGCCTCATGCAAATCTCTTCAAGCATTCTGCCAATCAGTATTTGCTAAAACATTCCATTCTCTTCCCCTCTCCCAGCGTCTTCTTACCTCATACCCTAATATAGATAATATAAGTCAAACATTTTCAAATACAAACCCATGGCATCACAACCACCACATGCAAAATCCCTATCAAAGTTTAGAACCCACAGAAAAAATAAACAATCCACAGTGTTCTTCAGAAATGGTCCCTCCCTAATGATAATTCCTCCTGTTTATATGGCACTGGGATCAGAATCTTTAGGTTGTTTAGTGTTAGTTTATATTCAGTGTTGTCGACTCTTTGTCAACAACGGATGCATTCTTACAAAATTGATTGGTGATTGTAACGTGCATAAGTGGTTATCTGTATGGAAACGAGGAGTGCTTGACTAATCAGCAAGCCCCATCTTTTCATTGTTAGAATTATTGAGTGGATCCATATTTAGAACTGAAGTTAGGGAATACATGCTGTATCCTGGTTTAATTTCTCATACTACAATATGGGAATATTAACATTCTGCTCTGCCAAGTTTTTATGAGGCTAAAATGCAGGAAGGTCCTTAGGAAAGGTTGTCACCATCTATGAAGTATTAGAGATTTTGATCTCTAAGTGTACATCACATAGAAGTCTTCTTTCTCAGAGCACAGCTTCTCTTTCTTGTTTAAATAACACATTAAGCAAGAAACCAACCTTCATGTAGGTGTTGCAGATGACTGTAGGACTTTTTATTATTATTAGGAGATGGTATCTGAAGTCTTCTTCAAAATATAAAGTGCAGGCTTTATTGTTTGCTTACAGTACAAAGCATTATGAGTCTTAATATCCTGCCCTCTTCAAGAGATGACAATCTGAGGGATTCTGGTTTTGCCCAGTGAAAGTTATTGATATTAAATAGGTACAGTGGCAGTTTCTTTCTCTAAACCTCTTGATGTGAGGTGAAGATGGTGACCTTATTTTGAATGTTATCTATGACTGATAAAAGAATATTGTTGACTCCTTGGCCTAGACTGTATTTGACCATAGTGGAGTGCAAAACTTTGCCCCCCTACTTGCACTGAAGGTGAACTCTGCTGTTCTTTTCCCCAGCTACACAATGGCAGCCAGATGACAGCTGGTGGCACTCCTACCGCCAATCAATTGCTGCTTGTTCACAATCTGGTTCCTTTTGTATACCTGGGGCAAGGGAGAATTGCACAAGAAGGTACTGGATACCTTCCTGGACAATAACTGAGAAAGGACTTTTGCTGGAATAAGGCCTGGTGCCTTGTGACCTTTGCCTCTAATACTTACCCTGTTCATTCCCCACAGTGCAATCTTATTGTGTTGTACAGTCAACAAATGAGGCACACCAAAATAAATATGGTACATTGCATAGGAGATGTGCAGTGAAAATACTTCACGGATGCAAGTTTAGCTCTCAGTTTCATTCTCCCAAGAGAATTGTAGCTTTTATCAGGCAACATTTTACTTATTCTGTTCTTTATTAAAGCTTTTACAAAAGAAGGTTATTAGCTAAGTGATTCTTTACTCTTGGGAGTCAACTGACTGCAACAGAATTAAGCTCTTTAAGTTAGACATTGGATTCTGGACATTAGCCTGAACTTCTTCACTGCCTGGGCTTTTCATATTGGGCTACCTTGTTATATTATGCCAGTACAGACAGAATAAGATGGTCCTTTCATTATCTGCAGTTTTTCAGAAATTGCAATATCTCCTTAGTTCTTTCTCACTTGATTTCCAGCAGGGCTTCCAATTTTCAGTCTATCTTTGTGCCAAGAGCCCCCGCTACAAACAAACAAACAAATGTTTTTTTAAAATGTATATGCAAATATGTATCTGCCTTTTTATAGTTGTATGTGCGTGTGTATTCTAACATTTGACCTTCATTTGTTCTGCTTAGGAGCATGATGCACAACGGCTGGAACTCCAACAAACTATGCGTAGTTAAAAAAAAATTAAATTAAAAAAAATCATCTCTTTCTCGCTGAACCAGACTGTTGATGTTTCCCATCCTCTTTTCTTTTTTAGTCCCTTTGGTGTCTATGCTGCATATTGTTTTCATTGCTGGTGCTGCCATCATTCTATTAATAATCATCTTATCCATTATTGTGACTATTCTTCAGCACAGAAAGTAAGTGCTTCGTTCTGTTCTGTGAAGGACAATTAATATGAGCCTAATATTTATTTATTTGCTTGATTTGTAAAGTCTCTTCTGTGGGCAGAGAATTTAAATTGTCAACCATGCTGGGAGAAATGGAGGATTTAAATAAAACAAAATACAAAATTAGTGCTGATTAGTGCTGATATAATAGTGATATGATAAAGGTGTATGAATATATGCTTTCGCTTCTTTGATTGGAAGTTATCTTCCTCAGCCTTCGTTCACAAGTGTCACAAAAGCACTTAGAGTGGGATGTGCAGGGGAGAGACCTATGGACTTGAAGATGTTATTGGACTCTAATTCCCATTATTCCTTACCAATGGCTAGGACTGATGGGAACTGCAGCTCAGTAATATCTGGAGGGCAACTGCTGGAGGATTAGTCTCCTTGGCGATCTTGGGACCTGAAATCACCCACCACAACCCTCCCAAATACTTTTGCCCCAAATATTTTTCCCAATATCCTGTAGGAACTGTGGAGGGGCATTTTCACTATGTTTTATGCCCCCTGGGCTCCTTGGGCCTTCCTTATTCCTTTCTTCTGATCAGCTGCTTAAAAAACAAAAACAAAACAAAACAAAACAAAAAATAAGGAATGACCAGGAGTAACTTCTGGCTTATTTCCAATTTTAAAAATTGCCTGTGTTTGGGCCTAAAATGACTTGGGGGAAGCTAAAACATGGCAAAAATGCCCAACACCCTCCAAAGGGCATTTGAGCCCTAGAACCAACAGAGTGTAGTGGTTTGAGCATTGAACTACAACCCTAGAGACCAGGGCCATTTCTGCACTACACTCTTATAGCGCGGTGATTCCACTTTCAACATCCTATGGAATCCTGGAGTTTGCAGTTTGGGGAGGGGCCAGCCTGCAAACCCCAGGATTCCATAGGATGTTGAAAGTGGAATCATCGCGCTATAAGAGTGTAGTGCAGAAATGGCCCAGGACTCAATTTTCAACTCAGCCATAGAGACCCATTGGGTAACACTGAGCACATCATACACTCCCAGTCCCCAGAAAACCCCATAATGGGCTCACCCTCGTTTCTCTGTAAGTCAGAAATGACTTGTAGGCACCCAACAACAAGGCCATGGGGGCACAAAAACTGTGTACTGATCTAGAGGGTCACAACTGCCTTCCCTTGTTGTAGAAAGAGGAACTGTGGTCTTACCTGCCGATTTGCATAAAAGAAAATTGCATGTCCTTTCTTTAACAAAAACCAGTTTTTAGCAGAGAGACAGAACAGAGCTATAAGCTTTCATCTACTATAGGTGAGTAAATGAACAATAAGGCATACATTTAAAATGTGGATTTTTTCCAGAGCTTGATCCATGTTGAAATGCTTGCCTCATATTGACAATAACACTCTTTTCATATGTTGTCAGAAAGCAGCAGGAGCAGAGGAAGAAGATGGAAGCCTTCAGAGGTGTTCAAAACCAGGTTAGCCTAGTGGGAGACATTCTTGTCCAATTCCATGATTTCTTTCTGAGGAACAGTTTCACCTCATGCAGTGACAGTCAAACTACATGACAAAAGTATCTTCTTCAGTGACCCACATCAAATTGCACATCTGTTAAGAAGCAAGAATCATGTTTTTGGGTTTGATGAAGGGGGTGCATAGCTACTGTCCTAACCAGAATT
The DNA here is from genome assembly GCA_948472985.1 of Iguana delicatissima. Classification (NCBI taxonomy): domain Eukaryota; kingdom Metazoa; phylum Chordata; class Lepidosauria; order Squamata; family Iguanidae; genus Iguana; species Iguana delicatissima. Next base: position 59,933 of record CAOKZL010001191.1, on the reverse strand, counting down.
AATTTTTGTATCACAAAAGTAAAATATGGACCAACTGATCTACTTCAGAATAGGAACAATACCTCAAAAGAGGAACAGTTAGTGAACCTTTAACACTATGCATTCATATCAAACTAACCAGAGGTAATTTTGTTTATGATGCCCCTAGACCAGATCTTGCTCCTAATGGATCATGTCATGGCACTGTGGTAAACCCACAAAGTTTCTGAGTCACAAAAGAATGTCATGCATTGTTGTTTTTTTCCGAGCAGAGGAAACCTGGCCTCAGCAAATCCTGTTTCATTCTTCTTATCCATGTATTTAAACACTCACTTTTAATCTTTGGCTCACACTTAAAGGCACAGCTCTATTAGTCTGTGAGGCTGAGCATTTTGCTTTCTTTGTTTGGCTTTATCATTCCCAACAGTGGAAAATTGGAATGGGGGAAGTCAGTTATAACAGGTATTGCTTTTCCATTCTTGAGGCATTATTACATGGTGACAATTTGTGCACTGATGTAGCACCATTAATTCTGAACGAGAATGAGAGGGAAGAAAATGTGTGAAGCCAAGTTGTTTGGACTCCAGCTATTGAAAAGATCTATATATTTGGATCTTTTCAATAGCTGAAGTCCAAACAACTGGCTGAAGTCCAAATAACTTGGCTATCCTTTTTCACTGAGAATTGCTTCTTAGGTTGCATTTTATATTTCAAAGACAAGGGATAATGCACTTCTGAAAACATGTGTAAATGTCTTACATGAAACTATATCCAATGTGTTTTTATGTATCACCACCAGGACTACTATATTAGGATTAATGTTAACCTCACACTACTTCTGTGAATGTCAAAAAGTCTGCACATTCAGAAATCATAATGACACACTTTACAGTTGAGCAGATTTGTCTTGGTTTGATGCTGCTGCAGGAGTCTTTGTTTTCTTGCCACTAGCACTCTCAATTGTACTGTTAGTCTCAACTAAAGCAGACCCATTGAATCAATGGGATTTTTCTACACATTAGTTGATCATATAACCATTGAGTCAATGGTTCTATTTTAGTTGAGTTAATCAATAGGATTTAGGCTGATAAAGGCAAATGAAACTGAGGATGATGGAAGCAACTATGGAAAATGGGGGTGAAAAATAGTAGCCAGAACAACAAAAGAAAGGCACACAGCAGCAAAACCAGGTGGACATCATAGATGGCTACTTCCTTCTGGTAATTTGTTTAGCTGTGACATGTACCTTAAATGTGGAGCAAGAACTGAAGAATATTTGGTGCAGCCATTGAGGTAGTAGAGCAGTAGCAGTAGTATTGCACTCAGGACTGTGAGTGGATATATTCGAGATGGGAACCTCGGCATAGTCTGGGTGCTGTGGATATATCAGGAATGGAAACCTGATAGTCTTGGATGGCATCTGTCATCAACTCAGCTTAAGATTATTTGGTTTCCCTGCCCTTTCTTTGGCAAAAAGCAACCGATTCTCTACCTTCCAGCACACTCTAAACTGGTTGGTTCATGGGGACTTTTGGCTTATAAGAGGTACTTCAGTAAGTTTCATGAATTTGACACAGAACTGTTTCCAGAAAACTCAGGAACATCAGACATAGACACTGCAGGCTGTCGCTGAAGTAATTCAGTGCTTGAATTATGAAAAATGAAAAGCAACTCTTACCTATTTGAAAGGTATTTTTCTCTGCAGAAAAATTCTTCATAAACGTCTTTCTCCTTTTCTAGGTTTCACATAAGTATGGAGAAACTGGATGCCACCCCAAAGTAGATGCAAGGAGAGGACAACACATGGCAACATTTGAGGCAGTAGAAGAACCAACCTATGCAAACTGCAAGAATTACACAACATTTCGTACATAAACTGGATAAGCAAGTGTAAATTCTTAGTGAATGAGTTTGCTCCAGAGATGTGTGTTGATATTTTCTCTGGAAAAATCTGTCTAATTCTTCTACCATGAGGTTTTCTCCTCTTCATATTTTCTGTGTTCCTTTGGGACAAATGAGAATTCTTCACATGTGGAAAATAAAAGTGTGTGAAAACTTTAGGTATCTGTTAGGGAATAATTAACATCCACAGAAAAATGATGTTTCTATGAGGAAAACAAATAGACTTTGATAGCTGTGCATATCAGCAGAGCTGTGCTATTTCATTCAAGTCTGAAAATAAGTGGACTAGAAAAATGATAGGGACTGATAATGGCCCCAAATTTGTGTTATCTCTAAGTATCTAGTGATCAAAGGCCATCTCCAATATGTCACTGGAAAGGACAATGGACAGGGTGGAGGCCATGGAAGACATACTGTGTCCATTACTAATGCAGAGAATGAATTATAGCTATTATTCAGACCTTTCCATTGATAGAGTCCTGTCCTAGTGGCTGGGGGGAATCTAGGGTCTGGCTTGATGAAGCATTTAAAAGAAATATAGATTATTGTATCCAGGGTAAACAGTCTGTCCTGATTCAACTAGTTCCTTGCTGCCAAATTTACAGCATGTTTCCCATCATGGCATGGAAAGAATTGTGACAAAAAAACCTCTTGTCCTCTTTTAAACAAACTGTGTTGTTATTTAGTTACCGTTTTTATACTCCCTGTTTCCTTTCACAGGCATATTCTGGTAATTTGGTTGCCACTCAACCGGAATAGGAATTTCAGATGCCTTGTTTTAACTCAAAACCTGAGTTTATCACTCTCTGCAGAATATTCCCAGTGTTTCAGCCATTGGTAGTAGGAGACTTGTTGGAAAAAAGTGGACAAGTACTCATACAGAGAATTACAAGGATTATTCTGAGCTTCAGTTAACACTTGTTGTTTTAAATTATTATTATTTTTTAATCTAGTACGCATTCTTTATATTTTCACTCACATATCTCAGATGCTTCTGCAGTCTGTTCTGCCCCAAACTTTTCAGATCCATGGGGGAAAATAATATGCAGCACATCTTAGCATTTGTTTAATCTGGTTTTAATTCAAATTTCATAGATGCTTTGGTTCACAGGGAAAACTGGATCATCACATCACACAGAGCAGAAGAGCAGTGTACTTAATTCTTTCCATTAATAGAACAAGAAATAACAGTAAATGTACCATTTAGTCAAAAAAGAGCATCAGTGAACAGCAACTGAATGCCATTTTAAAACAGCTGAAACCCACTTTGCCCCATACACACTTAAATTACGTACTTTCTATCCACGACAGACATTAGGGCAGCCTTTCTTTAAGAACCAACAGTTTCTTGCTGAACTAGATATACATCACATCCTTTCAGCCCAATTGTTAACTGTTTTAAAATTGGAGGTTTCTTAGTGTGCTGTATTTGAAAGGTGAGTTTCTCTTAAGGAAGAGTAACTTCAACAACCCATTCTAGCCTAATGAAGAAGAGTATAACTATTTTTTAAAAAAAGCAAATTTCCATGTGAAAGGAGACGGCAAGTATGGGACTGCATTTCCCATAATATTCTCTAAGAACCTAAAAAAATCATCAGGGAAACAAGAGGCTAAGTTTGAGATGGACAGGATAGATAGGGTTGGTTGAAGCTTTAATTATTTGGGCAACTGAATTTTATGTTTTATATAGTAAACCATTCTGAGAAGATTGTACTCTTGAAAGGTGGATAAGAAATTCACTTCATAAATAAACATGACAGCAATAATCAGGCAAGGAAGTGTCAAGAAGAGACGTCGCGCCATACCTACTAACTGCACTACTAATACATCAGAACACAAACAGAAAATCACATTTTAACTGTGGACTAGTTAACTGAGAATAAGCATTCGTCCTCTTATGATCACTAACAAAAATTAGATTCTGTCCCTAGGAACATGAAGGTTTAAGAAAACCCTCATCCTTTCACTACCTAAAGCAATTCTATCTAGGATTATTGTCAATTGTTAAAATGAAATAAATTAGAGCCAAACAACACAATACTTTAAGGATGTAGATTGCAGCCATGCCTTTCCCCTTCCGTTTTTTTATTCCACCTAACCACATGGGTTCTGGATAGGGAACTTGGTGGGCTGGTAAGAGGTCTTACCCTTGGTCCCCAACAATATCTGAATCAGTCTGCAATTAACAAAGTGATTCATCTGTTTCAATGGAGTAGGTCTGTGATGCTTACTTTTATTTTAGGAAAAAATAATATGTATGTGGGTAGAGGATATAGGGGTGGTGAAGGCAATCACTAGCTATTAATGTATCATGAAACTTAACCACTATTAATATCAGTTGTCAAACTCTCTGTAAACTGTTGTGCTCTTTATTCAGCTTGCTTTGAGATCATAACAGGGTCAGAACTTTGAACGGAAGGATTAATGGACGATGCCTGCCATCTCTATAGATTTCTCCATCCACAGCTGGTCTGGATGAGTTTGCTGAGCCACTATATCTGAGTGCAGAATATTGTATACTGTCATGTATAAGCAATGGGAAATTGTTGTCACCTCAAGGTTGCGTTTGCAAATTTTAGGAACCTCTTAAGTATACTACAATTACCTTATTTTTTGTCTGCCCACAATAAATTGGATTAATAATTTGGCTTTATTACATCAATAGAAGCATTTGGCTTTATTACATCAACAGAAGAATGTGATGCAGTCACACACAACTTACTTGTAAAGAGCTGTGGTCATCCAATGATTATTGATACACCCTCTGATAGCTTGTGTACAGAATAAACTTTAAGTATAAAACAGTGTAGCATTGTGCCCAGTCAAATATATCTTTCTATAAGTCAAAAGGCAACATGATCAACTGCACTAGAAAATTGCTTGAATTGGAAGAAAGTTTATTTGTCTTGGGCAAGTTACATAGCTGCATTAGACATGCAAGGCTGTGAACTACAGAAGCCTCATATTAAAACTCCAGGATTTATGCTAAAGATAACAATAGAGATAATGCGCTGTTGTGTCATTTTATTTATCCTTCACATTGAAGTCCTTGTGCATGTACATTGTTTTTAATAATGCAGCAATTCATCCTGAAGGCCTTCGTAATGTGTAGCCTTTGCACACAGCTGTAAGTAAACCAAAAGGACACCTCTTTCAACAATCAAAAGGAATTGTGCTCAGTTGGGAAATGTCAGTCTAACAGAATATGCTAGGAATAAAAATAAAGATGTTCCAATCTGCTAAGAGAGGTGATGTGATACAAATTTAGTCTACCCTGCTGAAATTACTTAGAAAAGTTCCACTTCACTGAAATTGTAGAACTGTTGGCCCTCCACATTTGCTGGTTTAATTTTAACAGATTTGATAAACTGTGGATTATTTGCTGCTGCCTCCTTTGCTTCCCTACTCCATTTTTAATAGGGTCTTATAAATGTCACTTCACACTCCCAGTCTTGTGAGACAGTAAGCGATTGCAAGAGACTACAAAAGCAGGCAGGGCTTGTAAGTCCCTATTAAAAATGCTGTAGGACAGTAGTGCTGACAGTGGCAAGCCCTGCCAGCTGCCTGCTTCTACCTCGCGAATGAATCCCACTGCCTCAAAGGCAGAACTGAGCAACTGGCCTGCTCTCCACCAAATGTATTGTGTACCATTCATTTAAATCTGGGGTAGGTTGAATTCATGGATTGTATTTTTTTGTGTATTAAATATGGTTTGAGGAAGCTTAGAGATAGCCATGTTTTTTCCATTTCCATGGGGTTCCTGTCCCCGCAACCATCACAGAGGCGGAGGAATGACTGTACTTCTAAGTAATTGAAATGAATGGAGCAAGCTGGATTATTTGAAAAATAGGAGCACCATGTATGTGGATTGGGAAGTCTTATCTGTGGAACATATAATAAATCTAGGGTCTAAGGACAGAAGAAGTGGCTTCTTCTTTTTTTTTTAAAAAAAATCAAATTAGAGAATGGTCTAAAACCAGTGGTATCCTTGTACTACACAAGGTCCATTCCATTGGCAGAAGTGAAGTTCTAGAGTTTAGTGCAAGAGAGAAATCTAGGCCAATTTTACACGGTCATATAACTGGTTGCACAACAAAACAGACTGTGGGTGTATGCTGTCTAGTAAATATGTTGCTAGAATTTTTCACTCTTCAAATGTTATTTGGGAACTAAACTAAATTAATGATGCTACTTATTTGAAGGCAACTAAATGTTTATTCAGATCTATAATCTCTCATTTGAGTGCAATCATTGTACTGGTGGAAAATATGGGCAGGTTTTTTTTCCATGTGTAAAATCTTGCTCATATTGTTAAGAGGATGCTAACATGAGATTCATAGACCGTTTCTGCACAACGTTGCTGTTGTGTTTTTGCCACAGGATGGCAGCGGTCAGCAGGTCGTGCTTCCGCATGACGTCATCACTGCCCCATTGCCATCCTGTCGTGGGGCATTGTGCTTGTGCAGTTTTTGTAAAACAGAAAAAATCTGTTTCGCGCCTGTGATCGTGTGGCGCTCCCATCACTTCTGGCCATGCGGAAGATGTGGAAGCACATTGGCAATGCTTCCTTCTGTAGTGCAGCAATGGAAAAAGCCCAGTTGCGCTGCGGAAGGAAGACATGGCACCACTGCATTCTCTTCTGCATGGACGAAGCGGGTGCAGAGGGGAGTGTTGCTGATGCGTTGGGACTGCAGTGAGACAACGCAGAAGAGCTTTGTTATGTGGAAATGGCCATAGTTGATTCATTGTCTGGAACCAAATGATTTTAAAAAGAAATGGTCACCTGACACACCAAGTGTGAATTTGATTTAATATTCAAAATGGCAAATGAAGATTCTTGCAGATCTCCCAGAAGAATGCCTGCACACTGGCAACAACTAAGCCCAGAACAGGATTGGATAGCTCACAGTTTCACCACAAAAGCTGCTCTTTTTGGGCCCTGAAAATGCAGTGGGTGAGATAAGAAGAAGCAACAGAAATTGGATGCATAGTGGAGATTATACAATTAATCCCATCAGATCATACCCCAGCTTCATTCAGCAGCTGTTCACTGAAGTCTGTAAATCTACAGCCTTTTAGACTGCTGGAAAGGCTTGGGGGAAGAAAAACCTCCCACTGTCATGTATCAAGAAATGTTTAATCAAAGCAGACATTTCTTCCATACTATGTATAAAAACCCTTTCTTCAATGCTTCAAACTGCAATAGATAAAACTTGGTCTTACAGAGCCAGAGGAGAGGGAGAGAAGACTTTCTCTTCCATTCAGCACATCTTGTGCTGGGCTGATAAACAATGAAAGGTAGGAAACTCTACTGCTTGGCATTCTGCTCACAGTGAATGTTCCTCCCTAGAGTTTCTAGTACTTATGAGGCTTGTTTCCTATACATTTGTTACAATGACCTTTATGGAGACTGAAGTGCAGAGCACACAAGGTTTCCTTTTGCACATTTCCTCTTATGCCTCTCACTGTGTCTGTGCCTTTACTAATTCATAACACATCTCACACTTTGCAATGGATTTTATATAGCATCTCTAAAATGCAGCAATGGGTGGGAAGCAACCTGATGCCTTCTTATCAGAATTACTCATTTCTTTTTGATTGGCAACACTGGCCTCTCTGAAAGTAGCATTCCATGACAGACATCTTGAGCCGGGAGGACATATTTTGCACATGCTCAGAGTTACAGTATTTACTTTGTATGAGCTGTCGTTCAAGCACTTCCTGAGTTGAGAACTTAGACAAATGATACAATTCACAGAGCATTCACATGGCCATTTTCCCAATGCAAGTTGACTCTTTTCATTGCATAGAATTTGCATGGAACTGGATTATGACATTCCAAAACTGTTGGAAAATTTCAGCACTATCTCTCACCTTCCTTTCTTGTTGTTAGCGCAATTGGGGTTTAGATGGGGCATAATTTCCTGCATATGAAACCCTTCTGCTTTTCACAGCTAAAGCCACCCCATTTGATTTTCCTATCCATTGAAATGCAGTCATAAATACATTTTGTGTATCCAAGCAAGTTGACCAAGTGACCCAGGAAAGTTCCCAGGGCATACAAAGTCTCTCCTTCTCAGGCTCCACCATATCTGCTGCTCTGCTAAAAAGAAGGCTGATTACTAACAGTTGTAGCTTCCATATTTTTCCTAAAAAGGTTTAACATCCTGGGAAATTGTAATTCCCAACATTTTTTGGGAAAGGGGTTACTGGTGTCCAGATTCAATCTTTTTTTTTTTTAATGTCCTTTATTTAATGACCAGGTAGGTGCAGAGTCCCTTGAGTGCCTGCTTAAATAATAGGAGATTGAGGCTGTGGCTAATCCTAATCCATGTCGTACCACTGAAAAGTTAAATGGGCATAATTATAAACATTGGTTGTGGAATATTCAAATGCAAATAATTACAATGGGATTATTTAATACTGTGAAAAGACAGTGACCCACACAAGCAAAAGAACTGCAAAAACAGTTCTATCTGGATGATGAGAAAGCAGCAGCTTACATATACCTCACAATAGATGCTAGTATCCAATAGTAGACAAGTGAACAAGAAATATGGGATAAACAAACAAACAAAATAAAAGATTCTCCAAGTAGCACCAATCATGCTGTTCTTATAATGAGGCTTGTGAATACAAAATTGTTCAACCCTCATTTTTTGAATGAGCATATTAATACTTCCATGTCTACTCTGTCGGGACTTTCTGGAGAATCTATCCCAGAGCCTGTGAAACTTGGATTGTTTTTGGCTAACCTTTTTAAAATATTATACTCCAACAATAATTAATGTTTTGCAAGTTAAGGGAGCTGTGACTGCAAAATGCTGTTGTTGAAATCATGGAATATCAAAACAGGCAGAATTTAATGGAATGCAACCTTGAAGCAAGGCTATGGACAGAGAATTAACCCATCTTGTTGAGGTGGATTTGTATTTCAAACTTCCTCTTTCCCTAGAACAAATGGGAAGAAGATAAAGCAAAGCCTAGGCCCCAGCAGTAGAGACAATTTTAAGAAAGCAACTTTTCATTTTAAACACAAATCTCTCATTGATATTAATGTTGGTCTGATTAGTGAAAAACTACTCTGAGAGTAGTTACTGAGAGTCAAGATACCAATGCAATCACAAAAACTGTTTGAATGTATGGCATTGGTATATAAAGGAACATCAAATTACTCAGCCTTACATCCCACAACAGAATGGTCTAGCAGAGAGGATCAACATTACTTTCAAAGAGGTGGAAGTTACCATTCTGTTAGAAATTAACATGTCTAAACGCTATTGGTCTGAAGCCAGAATAACTGCTACATATTTAAAGCAACCAATTGCCAATCAAATCCAGAGATGTAACTCTATTTTCAGTTATGGAATGGAATTAGGCCTAAACTGAATCATCTTAAAGTTCTGGAAGCAAAGCACATATATATTTTCTCATGCAGAAAAGAGACAAACTTGATTGCAGGAGCAAAGAGAGGATTTTTGTTGGTTGTGCTAGAAATGATTACAAGATTCTAGATCCAAATGTATGCATAATAAAATCAAAAAGTGCTGTTTATGTTGACGAACGACCACAACCCAAATCTAATGCAAACCAAGATGTCTATCCAGATTTATCTGTAATGAGCAGAGGCTCCCAGCAGCAACCAAAGCGTGTGGAGTTCTTTCATCCTCCATATGTCTTGCATCCAGAAGGGGCTACACATGAAGTGGGCCCATCAAATGTTGAGGAACTGGATGGCATGCAAGTGGCAGAGCCAGGTATCCAAGTCCAGAGGAGAAAGTCACGATGCTGCGGTAATGGTGTGCCACCTAACACCTTATCTACCCACAGAGGAAAGGATTCCACAGTTTTCTGACAGGCAAAAGGTCAAAGGACTACTAAAGTCATACTCTGACAAGTGGGTGCAAGGTGCTACTAAGGAGATGCAATCATCATATAAAAATAAGACATGGGCTTTGTCAGAATTGCCAGAAGGAAAAAGGGCAGTTGACTGTAGATGGATCTTTACTACAAAGCAGGATGCAAAAGGGGAAATTCAGAGATATAAAGTAAGACTTGTGACTAAAGACTATGGTAAAGGTTTTGGTGAAGACCACAATGCTCCATTTGTCATGCATACAACCATCAGAACTATCTTGGCTGTTGCAGCCTCCAAGGAAATGCATGTTCAACATCTTGATGTTAAAACAGCTTTTCTATACCCTGAACTAGATGAGGAACTGTGCAAAGAACACCCTCCAGAATTACAAATTCCTGGGAAAGTGCATGCTGTATTCAGATTGGAAAAGTGCATTTATGGTGTGAAACAGGATGCCAGAACATGGAATGTGGAACTGAATCAGCTTTTTATCATCTTCATCAAGGCACTGTTGACAAATGTGTGTATAAAAGGTGCAGAAATAATAAATGGACTTACAAGTTATGTTGATGATCTGACCCTGTGCAGTTAAGACAAACACATATTGAAGAGATAATCCACAATCTCAAGAAAGAAATAGATATTAAGAATTTGGGAGACATCTCACACTATCTTGGAGTACAAACAAAAGCAGTGATGGAAGTTTTTTCTTAATCAAAAACAGAAGATAATGGATCTTCTCGACTGTCTTGGTTTAAAGTGCATGTGTCAAACAGAAGGTCTGTGGGCTGAATCCAGCCTGCCAGGCCATTTCATGTGGCCCTCGCACCTCTCCTGCAGCTGCAGCATTCTCACCATATGGAGAGCCTGATCTCCACATTGCAGGTCCCTGGCTGCCGGTATTCTGAAGTGAGGCCCAGCAGCCAGCACTCACAATCTACTTCTACTTCTGACTGCTCCTCTGTCCAAGTCTTGCCATCAGAGTGTTGCCGTGAGTTACCATGGCAACACTCTGCATGGCTCACAAGAGTTGAACAGAGAAGCACTCAGAAGTAGGAGTAGATCATGAGTGCTGGCCTCTGGGCCCCTCTTCAGAATACCAGCAGCTGGGGGCCCCACAATGTGAGGATCAGGCTCACCAGGCACAGAAAGGGGCAGGGGGGCAGAAAGAGGTACAGAGGAGGGGGTGCAGAAAGATGCACATATTTGTCTGATGATTAAAAAAATAACTTTCTGTGCTCAAAGCTAATTTTTTCAATAAATTGTACAACAGTTGTACACTTAAATATCTGCTTACCATTATTTTTCCTAGACTTCTAGTTTTAGACCTAGTGATTACTAAAACCAGTAATAATCGAATGCAGAGACTATTATTTAATATGACAGAAAAGCAGATACATTTATATAGACTGGGTTTATATAAAATGAAAAAAATGAAACTGAGTTTGACACCCCTGTCTAAAGGATGCTAGAGTTACACCAGCCCCAATGGAAGTGGGTTTCTTAAAGGATACTGAGAAATCTGAACCTTTGAGAAATGGAAACCAGTACAGAACTGCAGTTGGAGAGCTCCTACATACGGCTAATCTCACCAGACCTGATATTGTAAATGCTGTTGAAATTTTATGCAGAATGGTTAACTCTCCTACTGAAAAGGATCTCATTGCAGTGAAGGTTGTTGTCAGATATTTGAAAGGAATTGAATATCACAAACTGATGTTGCCAGCCTGTGATCAACCACGGCTGATAGCCTACACAGATGCAGACTGTATTTCAGATCTGGCAGACAGGAAATCAACCAGCAGAAACCTGATATTTTATGTTGGAGAGCAAGTAAGAAGCAATCCACAATTGTTGATTCTTCCACTGAAACTGAGTGTGTTTTAGTAAAGGCAGAGTTTGATGAAATAAAATGGCTGCATAACTTACTTCTGGACTTTGAGATTAAAGAGCCCAAACAAACCATTTGGATGCAAGATAACCAAAGCTGCATCAAGATTTCTGAGGTGAGAAGCCACTCAGGAAGAATATTGACATTGCTTTCCATAAGGTGCAAGTGACGTGCCATAATGGACTTGTTCAGCTAGAATACTGCAATACAGAAATGATGATTGCTGGTATCCTTACCAAGCCTCTACCAAGAGATCATTTCCTGAAGCTAGGAGAAGGGATAAGAATCCCTAGTGTGGTTTGAAGAGGACAAGAAGAGGACTGTTGGAAAATTCCAGTATTCTCTCTCACCCCTCCTTCTCTGTCATCCCCCCCTTTTTAATGTTAGAGCAATCAGGGTTTAAATAGGACAGAATTTCCTGCATGTATTCCTGTATTTTTCTCATCACAAGTCTCCTGATTTGCTCTTCCTATCCATTGAAAAGCATGGTCTTAAATATCTTTTGTGTATCTAAGTAACTGACCTGGGAAGTTCCCTTCTCAATCTCTACCATTCTACCCCTGCTCCTAATGTCTACTCCTCTTCTCTGCTATCCTTCAGCCATGCTTCACTTTTCCATCAACAAAATGGTGAGTTAAGAATTTAGTTTTTTCCTTCATCTAATCTTTTCATTAGCCAGTTGGGACTTAAGCTCTCCATGCATATGTTAATACAAAAGCCATTAGTAAACTTTTTCTAAATTTGTAAAACTGAAACTGCCTGCATTGTTTATTTTGAGTCAGTCTCAGCTCAGAGAAGCAACGTGAGATTGTGCATGCTTATCTGCTACTCTGCTAAAAGGCAGCTGATTCCTACTGTTTTAGCTTTCATGTTTTTCCCAAAAATGACTAACACCACGGGAAATTGTAATTCCCAACAGAAAGAATGGTATCTCCTACAACAGAGATAGGGAGTGTAGTTTGGAAACTGCAGGTGGTGCTAAAACTACTGTTAGATTACTCATGGAGCTTGTTACTTGGAGCATTTGCTTCCACTTTTGTTTGGTCTTCAGATCTGTTAAGCACAAATGCTTGGGGTCACCAACTATAGTGCCTGGTTCTAGATATGAAGCCACAGCTGTGTGAGCTCTGTTCCTCTTTCCTCCTTTGCCTTAATAATGATGGCCAGCTACACCAACTCAGATACCTTAGATTGACTTGAAGTTCTGGTTTGGGCCACTAAAGCTTTATGTAGCTTGGGACCAGGATACCTGAAAAACTACTTGTCTTCACATGTGCTGGTCAGGATATTATATCCTATTAGAGTCCATCCTTGTGTTTCCTTGCTACCCAAAGAGAGAGGACTTTCTCTTGTGATGGTGTCCTGAATTTGGAATATTCTTCTTTGACATCTCTGCCAGGCACTGTTAGTTTTTGGTGCCAAATGGAAAAAAATTAATAAGCTATGATTATAAATTTGACTATGGTCATTGTTTTATATAGCTTGTTTTGAAGGGCTGCTTTTAATTTGTATACTTTGTCTTTGAAAATTGTCCAGAGAACATGATTGAAAAGCAGATTAAAAACACATATTATTAATTAAACACAGTGGCCTTCTCAGTCAGAGCCAGGGTTTGGAACTCTCTCCCTGCTACAGAGGAACCCATCTAATTTCCTCCTTCCTGATATTTGGGAGATTGCCTTCTTTAGCTAGGCCTTTAATATGGATTAATTTTACACTTGGAATACTGGACTGGTTATTTGGCTGCTGCCAAAGTGTTTTGATTAGATTGCGTGTTTCATGATTAACTTGTTTTTATTCAAAACTGTATGTTTTGTTTTTTTTTGTGGGTTGTCATTCTTTATACAAGCAAGACTATGAGATGGGAACAGGTAATGGGCTAGAACTGGAAGAATATTTGAAATTAGAGATGGAGTTGTGAGAAAACAGTACTATGTTGACATAGTGTGAATAGTTATTCCTTGTAGAAGGTATTGACTTGAATTGTGTTGGGCAACAGCATTTCGTTATTGCACACTGCTTCTTAGAGCTGACTTAGAATCTTTCCTTTTCCACTTCTTTTGCTCACTGGTGTGATTCATTTTTGTTCTTTGGGAAATGACTGAAATGAGCATAGCAGATAAATAGGAGTTTAATAAAACTCAAAAATCATCTTTGCACAACCCAGTTACATGCAGTAGTCCACTGCACGGGGACAGTTAAAAAGTCAACATTGCAATGATACAAACAGCTGTGAAATATCGTTCTGACAAATCTATAGCTGTACATAATGTCCACAGAATAGATGAACTAGACAACAGGAGAAGGAAGTGAATATAATGACAACAAAAATGCCAACAAAAAGGAGAACACATCCATTTTGTTAGTTACTATAGTTCAATAATAAGAACTTAACTGTAATGATACCTATCTTTTTACTAGTCAAGCATCTTGCTCTATAAAACTATGAGACATGGGGCTGGCATCCAGTGATGTGGTGTCAGTTCTCACCTGCACAGTATACAGAGTTAAAAGTATACTGACTGTAAATTCAAACTTCACTATGTAAATATTATCTACAGTAGGAAGATCTTGTCAATGCTTTATGACACAGTCTTCCTCTGAAATCTATAATCACTTTTTCCCAGTGGGAAGCTGCAGATATTTAGGATCAGAATGCACACAGGTAAGAGCAGAATCTGAGTACAAAAATTCTGTGTGGAAAATATTCTAAGTACATAGCCTCTTAATACACAACACAATCTATTTTCTGAAAGGCTCCTAACCATCATGATGCAATCCAACTGACAGAATTTATCTATTTATCTATTTTGTGTATTAGCTGTGGTTATGAAAATCTGATTAAGAGTCCCTGGCTCCTTCTCAGAATTGCACCTTGAGGCTATAGTCTTAAAGTTACTTATGCATAAATCCCATTAAAACAATAGGACAGTACTGTGCATAATTGTTGGGAGGGTTGCATCCTTCCTTTTGAAATATTTATTAAGGTTTTGTTCATTGAGTAAGAATGATCCAGCTGGTAGCCTGATACTTAAGACATAAAAATGGCCACAGCTGGTGGATGAGCAAACAAAACAACAGGCTTGACAGGCTAGCAAAAGCCTCACACTACAAGTGTCACATTATGCTCAATTTCTCCAGAGCAAGTAGTCTTGCGGTCATGCAGAAACCTGAACTATGCCCCATCAGGATTTCAGAGAGAATTCTTTCTTCTTCTCCTTTTAAACAAAAACAAAATTCAACCCAAACACATGGACAAAAAACAAATATAAAATTTAAATAAATAAAAGACTTAGAATTTGCCTCAGGGAAGCAGTGATCCAAACTTTCAGCTTCACTGTCACCAGCCTGGAGACTTATGTCCGCATTTTTCTCTATAGATTGTCATCTGTGGACACATAGGAAAGAACCAAGCAGTTTTCCAGGGCCTACAGGTAGCTTCCACACTAGACTGTCTCTCTGGTCAGACCCAAGGTTTGTGTCATTGGATGAGGCCGGAGCTGTAGCTGAAACCATAGCTGCTAGACAGTGACAGGCGTGGCTCATGTTCCTTATCTTGCTCTGAGGTGTAGCTGGGAAATGTCTGTGCACGAGCCACCTTTGTGGTGCTGAGGGTATGACCTGGAAAGAAGAAGTGAGTTGAGGGAGGAAAAGAAGATTAGCTTTATGAATTATTTAAAGCATTGAAATTCACATTATGAATGTTAAAAAGACTTACACCATGATCATGGGCTACGTCTCCTCTCTTACCCTTCCAGGACTCACCTTTTAGCTGCTGCATCCCCCAGTCCGTAGCCATTTAGTGGCCAGTGGCTGGCAGGAGCACCAGAGATGTGTCTGGCTATGGCCTTATTGCCAGATGTTCAATGTCATCACCTGATGAGGCCTCTGGAGGATCTCTGATGGTCCCAGCATATGATGTCACTATTTGCATATGGGACACAGTCAGATGCTTCTTTCTCATCCCTTGTTCTCCACTGCCACTAAATGGCTGGTTGTAGTAGCTGAAAGGTGAGTCCTGGGACTATTTGAGTCAAAGTCTATTGAGAAGTCTGATCTCTGCAATGATGAAAAAAAAAAAAAGAAAGTAAAAAAGAAATAGAAAAACAAAGATTTATAATGGCATATGTTACTTAATACATTGTAGGTCACAAATAGGAGACAGCCACACATTAGCATCCCAAAAGATTATCTTCACTTAAAAGAATATAGTAAAGTAAGTTGAGAAATCAGCATGTAAGCAGTAATTCTGAAGCTTACACTACATATAATTTCTTTTGTTAGATTTGTTTTTTTTCCTTTGTTTTTACAGCTACCGTACCTCTTTACATACAACAAAAATGAGGCTACAGGAGGGATACAAATCATGTGACTCTCTAGCTGTCATACAGCTGCAATTCCCAGCAGCTCTAGGCATGAATCCTATTGGGTAGTCCACATTAGACTGGAGGTGTTGAATCAATTTTTGAATGGTCAACCAACATGGGTAAATCCTAATCATTCAGTAGGTCTACTACAGCTGGGTTTGAGCACTTGCTATCATAACTCCAGTGGCGGAGCTTGGAGTGTGTGGAAGGGGGCGGGGCTATGATGCGAGAGGCATGGTTGTGGTGCATGGGGGCGTGGCCAGGGCATGTGGGGGCATGGCTACAGGCTGGGACAGCCCAAAAACACTGCTGCTCGGGGTGAATCGTCCCCATGGCCCTCACATCCCTATGTGACTGCATAACTCAAAGCAACTGATGCTGAGAGTTGCAATCCAACATCTCTGCCTCGGCCACAGCAGCTAATGCCATCTTTACCCAAGTGAAAGGACACTAGCCATGATATTTTGTTCTGTGAAGGAGAAAATCCTAGAAATATCTGTTTCCTATCCTGACAGAAAAATACAATGATAACAAACAAATAATGTACTGCTTTTTCATGATATGTCAGAGATGCAGCTGTGAGGAGTGGGTGTTTGAGGGCTTTGACACCCAAAAAAAATTCTGCACTCTCAACAAAATTTTCCTTCAGTCCTCTCACATCTAGTATTGTAGAGAGTAAGACACTGAAAACTGATCATACTTAAATTCTTATATTTGCTATGTTCACATTCCCTTGTACCTTTTATTAGGATGCCTAAACTGTCTTGATCGATGTTGTAAGTTACTGTGCTGCTAGAAATTTGGTTACTGAAAGAAAACTTCTTGAGGAAGCAGAAGTTTTATTGGGTGGACTGCTTCAGGTGGCATCTCACTTTGATTTATGGTAAGTCAGCCCTGCGAGGAAGGCAAGTTGACTCTTTTTGCAAAGTCTTATAACCTTTTTTTAAAAAATAGTAGAACAACTTGGAACTTTCTAATAGCAGAAAGTTCCCAATTCCTGACTGCAACCCTTTATATACATCTTGGAACAAAATCCAACTGTACAAACTCCCTTCCTGTTCAAGGCTGGAACAATGAGCTCTGTGGCAGAATGCTTGAATAATTAGGATGAATTTTTTAGCAGCACACAATGATGTGTCACTCTGATACAATATTAGTATTCAGTTTCTCCTGCTTAGATCACAGAAGGACCAAAGGTTGAATTAGCACTGTTGGATCTGCAAATATTTGGTGACCATCTTGATCCTGTCAAAGCAGGGGGGAACTTGTACCACATGGACAACCACCTTGGAGAAGGTCATTTCAATCTATTGCTGCTAACTCTGTTCTTCCACAAGCCAAGAACATCCACGTAAGGAGACCAATCAACAACTGTTATAAGCAAGAACAGCACAAAAGAAAAACAGTAATAGGATCAGACAGTGAAGTCACAGTCTGCATTTCCAGTGACAATGTAATCATCAAACAATCTACTCTACTGCATGAATAGAAAGAACACATATATACCTTTACAATTTGTATTAACATTAGCTTTTGAAATCCTGATGAAATGTCATGGCTTAGATGTCTTTTACTTTCAAGAAGCCTTTGCATTAAATTGCACTAAATGTACACTGGTAGATGAGTAATGAACACAAAGGAAACAGTATACACAGTTTTTGCAGACTCACTGGCTGCTGGTAAGATACTCCTTATACACAATATTTACCCATGATGTCTCACTTGGCATGCTTGTGATAGAAGTTATACCAAAATGCCTACAAACTTAACACAGCATTTTAAATAAAGAAGCCGCCTGACCCCTATGTTTCCCATTTCAAGTGAATGCCTTCCTGAAGATGTAATGTGTTATCTCCGAGTCCCTCAGAGTTACCCAGGTAGACATTTCATGCAGGCATTTTATTTTTGGAAGTTTACAGGTTATCTTTAACACCCCTGCTTTTTTCCAGTCACAAAGATAAAACATATATTAATGATCTCTCAGGCTAGCTCACTTCATCATATAACTTTTTTTTTGTGATACCAAGCTGTAATATGAAGTAAAGAAATGTTTGATGCTACCTATAGGAATTCTCAGAATGATAACAAGGGAGAAAAAAAATCTCTGGAAGAGCATAATTAACAAAGTCAAATTGAACGATGTGTTTTTGCTTTACCTAAAATGAAACTTCAGTTTCTGTAATACTGCATACCAATGGAAGCTTAGAGGGAGAAGAAGGGAGGAAGTAGAGAGGTAATCACCGTAGTCATAAATCTTTTGTACAAATAATTTCATTCTGCCACACTGTATGACTGACTGGCTTAACACTATCAGGTTTAACTCTCCCAAACTGACTGGTTTAACCCCTGGACAACTCCAGAATCCCCCAGCTTTGTGCCAGTTAGGGACCCAGTGACTCAAGTGTTAAAGTGTCAGGCCTTCAGGTTCCCTGACTAAAGGGTTAAACTAAGTTTTGTTCCTCTGCTGACTCATGGTCATGGTCACGGGCAGGCCGAACTGACCCAGCCAGTGTGATAAGAGACATCTGGCTTGCCTTCTGAGTTCCTGTGAGAAAGCCGGGAGATTGTTTGGATAAACATCCTCTCAATAGCTTTATCTACTGTGTGAGAACTCTCACTCTTCTGTGTTTCGCTGTGCTACTGTGCAAGCTCATTATTGCCTGCTTGCTGTTTTTGCTCTTTCTCTGTCATGCTGTAAGAAGGGAGAGAAGCGTAATGGATTTTACCTAGCTTTCTGCTGTTTTTATGTTACTCGCTTATGTTACCTAAATAAACACTAGTTTAGTTTTGCAGCTATACTTTGGCCTCAGCTCTGGACTTCTTTGGTTTTGAACCTGGGATGGTTTTTGGGTCTGCCTGGTTTGGAGCCCAGACGTTGTGTGGGCCATGCTGATGTACAGCATGTCCCCTGGAACCCGCCAACATCAAGATGGTACCACAGCCATCAAACACATAGATATATTAAAATTAATTTAACATTAATTAGTATTAAGTTTCAGATGTCTAGCTTTCATGGTTTGGGAACAACGGCTCAGGCAGACACCCTCTTTTAAAATTACAGTTAAGCAGCTTGACAGACATCCGAGTTCTCTTCTAGTTGTTTTTCTTCTGTAAATCATCAAAGGGATAATTGGGAAAAGTGTCATTTTTATCCAAAGAGCTGACTGTGCAAATTCATGAACTATATTTACTAAAGAAATCAACGAAGAAAGCAAGCAGACTACTGTAGCAACAAAGCCAATGGGAATTTGGATGAATCAGATGCTTCTGGGAAATGAAAGCGGAAAGTTAATAATGGATGTTTGAAGACCAAGACTGGATGGGTGTTGTCATTTTCTTACTTAGATCTCATGGTACTATAAATATGACCAGAAAAGATCATAAATCTGGAGAAAATAATTCTTTATTTTTTCCTGTCTATTTCTATGATCAGTAAAAAAAAGTCCTATACACTTGGGACCAGACAGCACTGTCAGTACTTTGGTTGTATCTCTCAGAGATATATCAGATTCTACCTTTGGACATAGCTTCATGAAGCAATGTGGCATTCTAGGGGAAAAAAAGGTGGCCACACTTAATTTCTTGTAGAAAGAATGAATAACTTATTTCTGGAAAAGTAACTGTTATTACTGCCATTAAGGACATTTTTAACCCCTTTACAGTTTGCTTGCACCACACACACCACTTTAAACGAAAGGAGAAGCACCATGAACGTTGTTTCTCCATCTGTGAAGTTGCTAGACTGTGAGACAAATGTAAGCGTATGAGATGATTACTAAGATGTGAAATCTAGGAATTCTGTTAGGAAATCTGCTTGAAATTTAGGAAATGTCCCTAATTCCTCTTTGAAACATCAAGTAGGAACTTGCATGAGTATGGGAACCACTATGCAATACTCATCAATGACAAAATGTTCACTTCATTCGTATATACAGAGGTAAGACAGAATAATATTATTTGACCAAAGAGGGTTCTTCCCTCTTTGGCAGTATTTAGCGCCTAGCAGGATGTGCAGTTAGGGCTCTCAACATCTTTTATGGGGAGGGACTGGAAAGAGGCATATTTATTCTGGGTGGTTGTGAATCATTTTCAGTTCAAAGGAACAATTAATATAGTTTGAGTATCCATTATCCAAAAATCCAAAATCTGACCTGATTGAATATCTGAAACTTGTGAAAAATGGAACCCAGTCTTCCTTCTGTAGGGAACATGAGGAAATCAAAGCAGCTTGCTTAGGACCACACACATGTTGCTTGCAAGGTCTCTCAGTCAGCTTGGCACCTTTTCCCTCTTCTCAGCTCACTTTGAACCATGTGCACTGCTTGCAAAGTTGGCTTTGTGCCTTTCCCCCCTGCTTAGCTTAGCTTAGGGAAAAAAAGGTGCCAAGTTGATGGAGACACTTTGCAAACAGCACGCATGCACATGGTCCAAAGCGAGCCTCTGTAATTCCCTCATATTCCTTACAGGAAGAAAGCAAAAGGAGAAGAACTGATGAAAGAGCAGACCTTGCACTGAAAGAGCGATATATAATTTCTTTATGTACACGTAAATATTCCAAAATCTGAAGAAAATCCAAAATCCCAAACACCTGAAAGCTTTTCAAATAATGGATATTCAATCTGCATAGCTTCATCTGACCGCAAGAAGAAGACAGTTCCAATGGTCTCTTCAATTTACCTATTTCCATCAGAAGTTTCCAGAATCCTGTCTAGTCTGTTTTTTGGGGATTAAATTCAGTTAATGATGCTGGAAGATTTGTATGGAGTTTGTTGCTTTACAATCAAGGTATGTATACTCATGTATGCCATGGCACTTTGTGTTTTTTAAAAATAAATTTAAAATCCCCAAACATTTCTGTAAAAAGGTGCTACTCACTGAGATTCATTATGTGAGAGGTCCATGGTTCTGCCTCTTCAGCATTTGGAAGGGTTTATGATAACTGAATGTTACTGGGGGAGAAGAGTGTGAGGGGACCACTGGCTTCCTGTTCTATTGGTGGGCTTCTCATTAGTATATGATAGGCCAGTGGGGAACTAGCTTGGTATTTTGTCTAATCATGTTCTTACATACCTTCTGGTCAACTCTGATTTTTGGTGACCCTGTTATAGTTTTCTTAATAAGACTGAGAGAGGGTGACTTGTCCAGGGTCAATCAGTGGCCTTCCATGTCTGAGAGAGGATCTGAACCCTGGTCTCCTGGAGTTCTGGACCACCACTCAAACCATTACACTATGGCACACCATGATGACTGACTATGCTACTTTGGTCTGATCATGCACATCGCTATTCTAATGTTCTTGTATCTGTTTCCTTTTCACTACTATTTCTTTTCTCTTGTTGTGCACTGTGAATAGATTGAACGGGTAGTTCTAACAATCAAGAAATAGTTTAGATTGAAAATAGTCTTTTATTATTTATTAAACTAAATATCTCTGAAGCAAAACCAGCGACAGTGAAGGTTCTGGTGTAGAATAAAATTTGAAAAAGAGAGGAAAACAGTTATTGAATGCTCTGCTAGGAATATAATGATTCGTCCTTTCAAGGAAATGCCCAGGGACTTCACTTTATGGGCACTAACAAATAAGAGGAAGTATAAAGAAATACTGGGAAAACAGTTTACTGTTGGAATGACTAAATGACCCATGATACGAAGAAAGATATGAAATCACAACCAGCCAGACAAAAAGAAGGAGACCACGGTGCCCAGCACAGCCCAATCTTCTGCAAGATAACATTAAATCATTATATGAATCAATGTAGTGCTGATTTTGTACCAATTTTCTTTTATATCTTTAAAAATTAGTTCTGCTGACGTGCAATAGGCATCGCTTATCAGCAGTGATGGGTTTTTGATTTACTGAGAGTTCATACTGCATTTTCTTCTTGTCCTTCAGACCACCATGCCATGCTAATTAACCAGTCATGGTCAGCAACTTTAGATGGTTGTCCATCTCTCTCCCTCTTCTATCCACCCACTTTTGTCTATTCTGTTACTACAATTAAATTGTACGCAAAGAACAATATTAACAAAAATTTGCGCTATCATACAAATGTCATTTGGTCCCATATACATCTCTAGCTTTTAAAAAATAGAAATCTGCAAAATGGAAATACAATGGAAACCTTTCTAGAGGTAGATCACTGGAAGGTTAAGCAGAGACTGGAAAGTGCTGGCTGTTGCTGTTTCCTCCTCTGCCCAACAAAGGCACACTTCATCACTGGCCTAGTCTTAACAGAGGCTGAGATCCTACATTAGGAACTATGGAGCTTTAGTTATACTGCTTTATCTGTGTCTCCTGATGCAATCTCCCTGCCCCAAAACCTACCTTTCAGACTGCAGAGTCTCCCAGCACAGCTATAATGGGGGGTGGGGTTTGAACTATTTAAAATATAGATTTGGGAGGAAGTTTTGGTCACTTTGTGGCCGGAAGAGATTTCCAACCTGCATAAGAGCTATAAAAAGTGAATTGTGATGGCATGAATCAGACTTTACTCCGTCATAATTTATGAACAAGATGCCTGCCAGGATTTGGTTACCAATGTTTGATATGGAGAGTGCAATATCATGCTAAACTTAAAGCAGGGGCCAAAATAGTACATCTGATACTGCTAGGGCTGCTGAACAGATAGCACAGGGTTTGTAAATTAATGGCAAACATTTAATCAATGATGAAGCCATTGGTGTAATGGTTTGATTATTGGACTAGGACCCTGGGAAAGCAGGGTTCAAATCTGGCCATGGAAACCACTGGGTGACCTTGGGCCAGTCACATTCTCTCAGCCTTAGAGAAAGACAATAGCAAATGCACTCTGAATAAATCTTACCAAGAAAAGCCTGCAGTATGTTCATTTTAGGACTGCTGTAAAATAGGAAAAGAAGGCACACCACCACCACTTAATCACTTGCAATCTGTCATTCTCTCTCCTGGCTCCCAAGTGCAGCCTAGCGTGTGCATTCCAGCTTCAGCTGCTAAGAACTTTCTGTGATAGAAGTATGCACTGACTACTGAGGAATTTAATGGGAGTATATTTTCAGAGTTACAGTTAGGCAATTTTCACTGGGTGGCGAGACAAAAAATGCTGTGATTTCTCTGCACACTTACAGAAAAACTGTCCACTTAAATTCCTTTATATATGTTATTTTCAAAAGCCAAGATTAGTAAATTTGCTTTTCTCTGATGAAGCACTGAATGCCTGTATGCTGTCAGCACATGTGCCAAAGTTGAGAACGCATTTTCACACACAGCTGTAGATGTGCCAAAAATGAGTCCCAAAACATAGAAAATGTACATGCATGGAAAGGTCTTGCTTTTACATTCACAAAATTTTAGTAAGTATGGAATGTGTCAGTGTTGTGGTTTTGCAAGATTCTACTATATCCTTCTCTTTAGATCCCTAAAGTGCATTTTACATGTTCAGCTAGAAATTTGGAGGAGACTTTATTAATCTCATGTCCCCACTAGGCACTGTTGCCCTTAAAAAACTGCTGCTATCACAGTGTGCTAGAAGTCATGCTTTCCAATATCCTTTATGCATCATTCTCAGAAGCACAAATACATAATATAAAAATGATTTATTAAACAGAAGTGGAACATCAAAGATCATCTAAATCCTGATGAATCCTAGCTGACTCCAACTCACATTTCTCTCTCATATTCCTCTCTCTTTCTCTTCCCCCCATATCCTAACTAATCTCTATTTCTGACCCTGACTAACTGTCTTAACCTTTCTAACTCCCATTCCTCTCATACACACCAGCCTTTTCAAAATCCCCACGGACATTTAGCCAATGACCAGTAACTTCCAACATCCCGTTTTCTCATCCCCTGCCAACGGACCCTTACCTTATAACACATACTACACATTTCATATATAATGATACATTAATTTACTAATAAATACAACAATATCTTCTACACAAGTCCGGAACAGCACAGTTCACCAAATGCATATTGTAAATGACAGGACAATCAGATACTCTCAGGGAATAACACAACCTCCTGTGAGACACCTCTCTTGCAGCAAAGCATCAAGACTGCAGTTGGGGAGAATATTAGGAAAAATCCGAAGAAATGGGCTTGAAAGTAAACAATGTACAACCCTTGGAGAAGGGAGACTGAGAATCTATCCTGAGTCTTGTAATGAACGGAAGATGAAAGAATATGTTGAGAATAAGAATTCAGGGCAGACATAGATTTCAAAATGAAGGGTACAAGAGGATCAAAGGTTCTGGGCAGATGGAGAACAACATTAGGATCAATAACTTGACTCTGAGAATGGACAGGAGCTTAATGTTGATGCCAACAAAATTAAGACCCCCCTCCAAAAAAAACCCTACATGTGTACATCAAGGCATCACAGTTGAGCTTCTGTAGTCCTGTTTGGGCATTCAGAATACATTTAGAAAAATACACAAGGAATGGGAGCACACTGGCCCACTCTACTCCATTATCACTTACCACATGAACAAGGTGAAAAAGAAAGTCTCCATCACTAGATGATCTCAATTTCTTAAGTGCTTCAGTTTGTACTGAAAGCCTCTTTGTGTAGAAGAGGCTCTCTGCTTCACATCATCACTCTCCACATGTAGAGTGACTCTTCCAGAAAGTTATTTCAAAAGCAGAGTGACTCTTGAGGAGAATGATGATGGTGGGACATGAGTTAGCATGTTCTTTTTCGTCACACGTTTGAATCATTCTGAATGCCTGAACAAGACTTCTGTTAACACTCGAAACAACAACAATAGCAACAAAATAGTTAAGAGTTAAAGAGCATATTCAAAAGAAGCAAAAATTCACATAGCTGCTTACCCTATCTGCTGGTGTATAAGACTTACTTTTTTTCCTGGAAAATACAATTTGAAAATGGGGTGCATCTTATATGCCAGTGCATCTTATATGCTAGCAAATAGTATTTGCTGGTGTATAAATGTGGTGTGTCTTATATGCTGGTGCCTCTTATACGCCAGCAAATATGGGTATATTAGCAAGAGAATGTTGTTGATGCAAATACTGAATTTCCCAAATGAAGCCATTTATTTATATCACTTGGAAAAATAATTATCAGTCGAAGTCTGCCAGGGTAAGAGAGTTTATGGTTCCAGGTGCAAAGTCCATTTTGGTAAATGCCCTGAGTTCTCTATCCTACGATATTTTCATCCCCTAAATTTTTGGCTGATTGTACAATCCTTGGACCTTGCAGCAGTCCTGTTTAAACTGATGGACTTCTTCAGAAAATGGATTGCAGATTTTTGCCCTAAGAATTACTGTATAAATGGGAGCAACCTTATTAAAATCAGTAGAATTTAAAGCTGGATCATAAATGTAAAACTGTATTTGGAGAAGTCAGCAGGATAACTCAGAATAAGTAAGAGGATTTTAAGCCTTTTACCTTGAGACCAAATGGATTAGGGGAAAAAAAGCTTTGAAAGGCAAAAATTACTCACAAGCATCTACGCCAGCTGAACAAATACCTATAGCCTTGGTTTTTCTTCTTCTTTTGAAGGGTGTTCTCTAAACTCTATTCTTGCTGTTGTTGTATGCCTTCAAGTTGTTTCTGGAGCTATGGCAACCCTAAGGTAAATATGGTCTTGCTTCAGTGATGAGGGCATAAAGTAGAAGAAACCAAAGGAAAAGATCCTTTAAGCTGTTGCAAGACAAGACACCACAAACTATTTAGCCACTTTCTGAAGAGAATGATGTATACATACTTGTGTTGAATATATTTTTATTGTGAAAGAGTTAACCAGCCAAGAGAAGCATCTGTTTTTCTCAGGCTTGTCCCTAGAAGACAATATATGGTTTATCTTTGGAGTCTGGGTTTTGCAGACTCCAAAGATAAACCATATATTATCTTCTAGAGTTGCAGGTAAGAACAGATTCTGGAGGCAGATTTTAGTGCAGATATAACAACAGACTGGGACAACTATTAGGGTTTAGGGACTGACCCCCTAGAAGACCTTGCAGGATGGCACCTCCAAAAACATTAAATTATCCCCCAAAATGCCCTTTTTTGTTGTTAGGCCATTTTAGGCCAAGGGTCCTCAAAACACAACAATTTTCCCCACTCTCTAGGAGAATGTTTGAGTGAAAAACATTTTTTTCTGATTTCTTTCTCAATATTTCTTGGGCGGGGGGCTGTAGGGGCTTGGGGGAGCCCTGGAGACAACATAAACCCTGTGAGCCACACTTTCCCCAGCCCTGTTATCGAGGGAACCCTAACTGTGTATGTATGATTTGTGTGATTTCAGAACTTCTTGTGGAAAGTTGGTGTGGGTTGTTTGGTCAGATGTTGCAATGGAGCTTTTGCAAATTTGAATATGATGAGGTTGTTCACTTGGCAAGATGGTCTGTAGAGGGCATAAAAGTGCATGCAGAGACAGAGGACTGGCATCAAGAGCCAGGAGACACAGAGGAAGAAAGACAGTTGAAGAATGGATGAAGGTGCTGGAGACAGCAACAAGACCATGCTGAGATCACGCAAGGATGACCTATGAATCCTTGGGCCATGGGAGAAGTGAAGAAAACAACTTCTGTAACAGTCTTTTAAAACAGCAAAAGTAATTGGCGGGAGTCTAAAGAGGTTGTTTCTGGACTAGAGGGAAAAGTCTGGTGAGAAGCTGAGGGGCCTGATAAAAGTCCAAGACATGGTAAACTCAGCCGTAACACAGACTACGTATCCAATGTAACAGTAATGACTCTTGAGCTGACATAGGATGGAGCTGGATAGGGATCCTGGCCTACAGTTAGGTAAGGAATGGAACTAGAGTCTGTCAACCGTTACTCAAAGCAGATAATATAGTATTTATGTTAGTGATATTTAAGATATAGGCTTTTTTAAAAAAAAAACAGGAATAGCATTTTAAGATACAGTAATTACTGTACTTATAAAGAATTCTTTCAATGCTTCATTAACAAAGAAAATTATTTAGTTTAAATTAAATTAAATTAAATTAAGTTGGAGTACAGTAGACTGCAGTGGGGTATAAAAATTACTTTGACAAGAAGTAGTCACTGAAGAATAACGCAAAGGCAGTTCTCTACTTAAATTAAAGGTGATTTGCCCTAGCATGCTAGTGGTAGATCATTTCAAAAGAAAAAGTGGCCAAACATAGGAGCAGCAGTGGGGAAATGTTGCCTCTTGTAGTAGCATTGATTGGGACTATGACCATTTCCACACTACACTGTTATAGTGCTATTATTCCATTTTTTAAAAAAACTGAGGCCAAAGAGCTCTCTGGCTGAAAATTCTAAATACTCTTCCCTAAACTACAAACCTCAAGATTCCACAGGATGTTGAAAGTGGAATAATAGCACTATAACAGTGTAGTGCAGAAATGGCCTATGTTAAAATGATGTATTAAATCATGTGAACAAGTGGTAAGTGAGATGCTATAATTTTGGAAATATTTGGAGCAGGCCACACTGGGGCCCTTTTCGCACACCGGACGACGGCTCCGCAGGCCCTCTGGTCACGCGACCGATGCATGAAAGGGACCTTTCGCCTTTCAGGCGAAAATAAGAAAACACGCTATCAGCACTATCCGTGGCTGTGATAGCACCTGGTTCGCCAGAATGTCATGCCGTATGGCGGTTCGTGAAGGGGGGAGGAAGCATGCCTAATACGCTTTAAAAAAGCCATGTGAAAAGGGCCTATAACAGTGTGGTGCGGAAATGGCCTATGTTAAAATGATGTATTAAATCATGTGAACAAGTGGTAAGTGAGGTGCTATAATTTTGGAAATATTTCGGGTAGGCCACTGTCCAGCATCCAACTCAGCCTAAGTATCTCCATATGGGGATACACTACGCCAGCATTATGCAACCCCAATAAAAGACAGCAACATTGCACAATACATCTCATTGACTGGACAGCATGGTGTAAAATACAACTACAACATGCAACACAGAACATGTAATGTTGGTGTATGCACGACTCTACTTCGATTGCTTTCAACAGCATAATCCTGTTACTGACACACACTTGTGTAAGTTGTACTATGCATGCAGGTGACTTATTTATTACAGTGCAACAGAAAACGTGCTGTAGTAAATAATTCACCCTGCATGCATACTGCAACTTACACATGCATACATCACTAACAGAATGCTGGTCTATGTATCCTTTCTTTCCCTCAATATTTAGGAAAGATGCAAGTAGTGATATTGATGACACAGACTGCAGTATACTGTGAATGGAGGCAAGCTTTTAGGTGGAAGTGAAACACATATTATTATTCAAGCTTGGGTCAGCTTCCTGTTCAAAGAGCAGTAGTTTCTGAAACACAGTTTTATTATGTTATAAAATAGCAAACAAGAAAAAACTGGTATTTGTCAAGTTGCTATGTACAACAAAACCCCAATGCAAACATGCACAATAAACTTTATGCATGCCATCTTAGGTTATCCAACATTAAAAGAAAACAAAAAAGAAAAGATATATGCATTTAAACAGCATAAGAAGTCTGGTGATGAAGAAGAGACATAAGAAAGCTCCAAAGGCTCAGTGAGCAACAGTTACATTTACAGTTTGTCTTCTCAGAAAATAAGACTGTCTAAAAGTAATTCAGCTATAATAACTGTATTTCACTTTTAGTTAATGCCAAATCAATTGGAGAACAAAGCAAAGTAGTGTACTCAGCTGAATACATCAGACTCCAGCTGAAACAGCTGAAGTGTGGGATAGTAATGCCATTAACGGTAACACACAAATGATTTCTACTGAAACAAAGCCTAAAATTTATTACAATGGAGTTTAGCTCTGTAACATCTAAACCACCTTGATTACTCAGGGTGTTGACCGTACATGATAAAAACCATCCTACTCCCTCCCTTTTTTTTTTTTTACTATTTATTATTTTTAATATTTAGGGTTTTTACTCTTTGTAGCAACAAATTAAATCTTAATTTAGTTTTTTTTTAAGTTTAGTATAATGAGTATTCATCTTTTCATCCCAGATAGAGACAAGTGCCTATAGGCCAATGGTTAATTATATACTTTGAGGTGGAAATTCTGGGTTCATCTGATGGTGTATCAAGTTAAAAGGATATAAGGCTGGGAAAAACCACAATCTGAGACCTTGGAGAACCTTGCCACTCAACAACAGTCTACTCCCCTCTTTCAAATCCCCAGTTTTCTGCTCTAACAGAAATTTCACCAAAAGGCAAACTGCTAAATCTCAGAGTCAAGCAACCGGGCCATGAAACTAACTAGAGGCCAGAAATGAAATCTAAACCCCAAATGATGAACTGAAACACAGCAATTAGTCCTAAAAGGGCATTCAGTGAAAGACAGTAGTCAATGGGAAACAAAAAGGGAATATACTACAGCAATCTTAAAAAGCAAAGAAAAGGATAGTGGATTTCTAAGAACAATCAACAGAAATTAGGCATTACACTTATAATTAGGGACAGCTGTAAGTCATGATAAGTTTGTTTTAGGGTCTCCACAAGTTGGAAACAACTTGAAGGCACACAGTAACAATAATAAGGTGTGAAAATATTAAAAGCCATATCTCAATATAAGAATATCAATATTAGAATGATAGAGTTGGATTAGTTTAATTCGCCAGCTTGATGCACATAATCCATAGCTAGAGCATTCCCAAAAGATGGAGCACTCAGATGTTGAAGAACTCTAGCAAAGTAATTGATTCAGTTGCCCAAGCAAACCAAAACTGAACCAAAATCTATTCACTTGTAACTTAAGCCCATTAGATCTAGTCCTGCCCTCTGGAGTAGCAGGAAACAACTTTTTGTATGTTTGAAATTATGTATCTCTCCTCTTCCACCTAAACTCTAGGTTAAATACTAAACCATGCCTATTCATCTCAAACCAGTGATGTTATTAGGCTGTAGTTGAGAAGCTTGTAATGTTACATGACAGACATATCCTTTGGAGGAACAAGTGGTTTGTAAGTTTGATCCTTGGCAATCTTAGGCAGGCAAAAATCCAGCTCCAGTGAGACCCAAACTATTCACACTAAGCTGTTTAGTGTGACAAGCAGATTGAAACAGTGAAATAGCAAACCAGAGATGCTGAGAATTTCAGACTAGCTTTTAATTTACTTTTATATAGACCAAAATGCAACGCAGAATCAGGAGCCAAACCAGCAGCACCTTTAAGAATCTGGACAGAGCAAGCTTACTATCTATTTAAAATAAACCAAACTCCTAATTTTGAGAAGAAAGCATTCAGCTCCCGACACTAAATCTTTCAGAAATCTTACCACCTGCTTCTTTCTAATATTTCTTCTTTGCCTTTTCCACCCAGTGATGCTTAAAACATATATTGGAAAGAAGGAGATGCAGAAGAGATGGTTTTAATTTTTTTGTTACTTGAACAGGTGCAATATTTTCCAGATGTTAGTATTTCTTATTCAGCCATTTTCTGGTTATGAACAATTCATGAATATCTTTGTTTCAACCTTAGTAATGTTCATTAGGTATGTAGTAGTAGTAAGAGTAGCTGTTTAAGTAATTTCTTTCTTATAGTGATTCTAAAGTGAACCTGTTATAGGGTTTTCTTGGCAAGATTTACTGAGAGGAGATTTGCAATTGACATCCGCTAAGGTTAAGAGTGACTTGCGCAAGATCACTTAGCGGGTTTCCATAGCTAAGTGGGAATTTGAACCCTTATTTCCTGGAGTCCTAGTCTAATATTAACTCTCTATTTAGGTATGTAGGGACTCAGAAGTGCTGTTGGAGCCTTTCCAAGTCAATAAGCCAGTCTGCTGATAGCTGGGTTGTATGGATAATTAGGCTCCTACTGTTTCAGGTGGAGGGGAAAAAATTCTGTGTTGTCTGGGAATCTTTGTAGGAAAGGACTTACTTGCTGTCTGACTGTGGAAGATTGTGGAGCAGGCTAGCAACTAGTGTCACCCTATGATATGGTTTTATGCAATGGGGCTGGCTAGGTGTAGACTGCGCCTGCGCTAAGTGTATCCTGAGGGTATGGACCTACTTGGTCCTATGGACCAACCTCTATTGTAGTGAGCTTCTGAACACATGGAGTGTTAAAACATTATCTGTGACCCAACTCTTTTGTTTCTATGGGGTAAAAATAGTAATAGTAGTTTTGCAATTAAATGTAGCTTTATCTTTTATTTAAATGGTGTGAACAGTAATATAAATCACTTTTCCCTATGCTTCAAATGTGCAGCAAGATTATCTTGCCTTATTATGTGTCTGTCGCAGTTTCCTTTAGAACAGGGATGGAAAAATATCTTGTCCTCTATGTGTTGTTGGACACAACTCTCATCATTCCTTGCTCTTGGTTATGTTGGTTAATGGAAGTGACAAACTAGTAACATCTAGAGAGCAGCATGCTCCTCATCCCCTTTCCTGCTTTAAAAGCAGCACAAAATCTCAGCTGGGCAAAACTCTGTAAAAGACATTGAGCTCTATTTCTCCTTGCCCCTTAAGTCAGCTGGGGCTGTACAGATGCTGGAACAGTGTTCGGATGGTGCAATGGACTGGATGAGGGCCAATAAACTGAAGTTGAATGCCAGTAAGATGGAGGCTTTGCAGACTAGTGTTTCACAGGTCCACAAAACTGGTTAAGCTACCTATCCCAGAGAGAGCTGTACTCTCCCTGAAGAGGCAGGCATGTATCTTAGGAGTGCTCTTGGATCCATTTTTGTTACTGAAGGCTCAGGTGGACTCCATGATTCATAGTGCTTGCGACCTGCTTCAAC
Organism: Iguana delicatissima; assembly: GCA_948472985.1. Classification (NCBI taxonomy): domain Eukaryota; kingdom Metazoa; phylum Chordata; class Lepidosauria; order Squamata; family Iguanidae; genus Iguana; species Iguana delicatissima. The sequence continues at coordinate 28,243 of CAOKZL010001191.1, read as the reverse complement.
TGGTCTGCCAACTATGGCCTTTCCTGGAGAGATAATTTAGTCCATGTACTGCTAACTTCCTGACTAGATTAATGCAATGCACTCTTCATGAAGCTCTCTGTGAAGAAAACTCAGAAACTGCAGCTAATGCAAAATGTAGCAGCTAGACGATTGACTGGAAAACCAGTCAGAAATCATCTGACACTAATTTTGAAGAAATTGCACTGGTTGTGACCACATTTCTGGCCTGAACTGAAGGTGCTGGTGATAACACTTTCAGTCCTAAATGGCCTGGATCCTTGATTCTTGATGGAGTGCCTCTCCCTATACCTTCGTATCCAATACTTGTGAAGTCATTTGAAGGGGACTTCCTCTGCCTCGTACTGATAAAGGCAATACATTGTTGGAAGATATAGGAGAGGGCTTTTTCTGCTGAGGCACCCACATTTTGAGTATAGCATGGGATATTAATATTTTACTAAAATAACAACAACAACAACAACAACAACAACAACAGCAGCAGCAGCATGACTGAGAGACTTCTGAAGCCATCCATAATCTCAAAGTCTTACACAAGTGTCACTCCGTTTTTCTGGAATTTTGAACCACCAATATCCATGTGCATTGCTGATTCAACAGCATGGACGAATATTAGCATATCGAGTAAGATTTCATGCACTTTGTCAAGGTAATATTGCACAGTCAGACCCCTTTCATGCTTAACTTGTGAAATCTTCTTCTAAATGATTTCAGTGACTAATCGGCTTCTAAATGACTTTGCTACTGTTGCCATTTGAACACTGGAATTATGGAGACACTGTTCATGGTTTTGTCACTCTGAACCCAATCACTGCATGGGGGTTGGTACAATTATGATGGTGACCTACTGACACATGTGCTTAGTAAGTAGTTTGGTTTTAAGTTTTTTACTTAAGTAAGAGAGGTAAGTCTATGTGGAGATCTTAGAGTATTCCAGTCCTAAATGTGAGAGGCTTTAAAGGTCAGAAACAGCACTTTGAACTGAGCCAAGAAATTAACTGGAAACTAGAGCAATCAATGAAGAACAGATGTAACGCGTTCATAAACTAGGGATGGCTCAAGGGATTGTGCTGTTCAGGTAGAAAGCCAAATAGTATCCAAGTCAAGGTGCATAAAGTCAGAGTCCAATTCCCTGCCTGTGCCTCACTGCCAGCAAGGGGGAGGAGGCGAGAATACTTGCTGCGAGGAGGAGGAGGAGCAGGCAGCAAGGAATGTCCGATACAACACCTTTTAAGGAAACCGAAGAGCCAAGCTAGGTTGAAGTCCAGTCCAACAGTCTAGAAAGCAGAGGTCCATCCTGAAGGGTCAAGGGACCCAGAACACAAGGGTTGTGAGGCTTGCAAGTAATATGCTACAAGCAAAGAGCAAGTCATGCTGACAGACCTAAATAGCCACAGAGACAGATGTTACCTGTCATTGCTTCCTTAATCTAGCCAACACAGCTTCCCTCTGAGCTGCCCGTTTCAGCCTTCTTTGTGACTGGGAGCTAAAGGGCTTAGGTGACTGTAATTCTTCCAAATCACTGCTGGTTCCTTCTCCCTCTGGAGCTGGTTGGGGCAACTCTGCCTCTGCTTGTCCTTCAATTGCTGGGAATATTTTCAAGCCGGTTTGGTCAATCACTGGCTCTGTTCCTGGCACAATCAGTTGCTCCTCAACCTCACAGCCATCATCTATCACATATAATGTGCTAGCCATGTTATTTGGGTGCATGAAGCAGAAAATTCAACAAGGCCTTGCTCAATCTTCATTACTGAAAACACAGTAATAACACAATAGGTATCTAAAATTATGATGCGTTTTTATGGCATGCATAATTTGGTACCTGAAGCAGCTGCCTTACTCTGCTTAATAGTAAGGCCAACCTTGTAACGATGTCATGTATTAGGCTCTATCTCCCAATTGTCTTCAAAGGCTCTTCTGTTATTTAAGACATCTTAGCAGCCTAATTTATAAGTCACTGTCAGGTAGCTAAGTTTTTTTAAAAACATATTTTTATTAAACAACAACAACAAAAAAAACAAAACGGTAATATCCATTTTTAAACAAACCACTTATTTGAATACAATAAAAATCTTCCCTTTCCCCTTCCTTATTATCGCACCCTCCCATCCAATTTCTGTCTTCCTTATTAGTGCTTTTCACACTGGAATTATATCAACAAATCATGGATCCTACCAATCGACCGATTTATTACAATCTACTAGATTTGTAAAAATTCTGACGTTTTTAAAGATCAAAACAATTATTCATACTGATAACTTCCTTTTCTCCTTTCAGTTTAATATAGTCTAAAATTGGTTCATTCTTGTCCAAATTCTTGGACAGATGCACCTATCAATAGCATTGTTAACTGCTCCATTTCTACCACATCAAGTACTCTCAAAAGCCAGTCATCAACCAGGGAGTTTTCTCCAGATTTCCATTTCTGTATTTAGCCCTAAGTTGGGGCCCAATCCATTGAACTCAACAGGATTTACCTTTGAGGACACATAAATTGCAATGTTAGTCACAGCTATTAGTCTTAATTTCAGTGGGACCTAAGTGCAACTGTCTTTGTTTAGATTATGTCCAGATTTGCTTTAAGGTACAAAACTACGGTTTGTCATTTGGTCACATGGCGAAGGTACTGTATGTTGTACTTAGCAAGAGGTAGTTATCTATGTGATTTCACAGTCGTTGAAAGGCATCTACATTCCACCACAAGGGAAATCCTCTCTAACAACGGTTCAGTTCTGTGCAATTCAGCTAAGTTACTTTGAAGTGCCAATGAATGATAACCTTTAAAAGATGTAACCTGAAAGAATGGAAAAATATTTTCCAGGACAGGCAGACATGCTTGCCAGCAATCAGAAACTTACTTTGCAAAGCAATGCCTGTAATTTAGAGTCACACTTGACTCACCTTTATGTACATTTGAACCACTAGCCCAGAGGAGCATGACAGCAGTGCAAAGAGACAACTGAAGCAAGCTCTGCCTAATCCAATAATTGTGATTCCAGCCACAGTTTCACAAAGGAGTCTGCTTTCTTTTACACTGTCCATGGCTGATATAATTGATATGACATTTGGTTTTCTTCATTCTCTGATACACACTGAGGCGAAAATGGAAGCAAACATATTTGTACTTTCTGTAACAAAGCTTACACTTCTGTGGTGGCATTGATTCCTAATTTCCTCCTTTCTGTCACTGCTTTATAAAACTCTACAGAGTTACACTAACTAATTACACTAATATAATACCCTCGTTTAGATCATGGGATCATTATGGTTTTCCTTTTAAAATAATCTGGTACTGGGTCAGAAATGCACATGATTGGGCATATTCTGTTAAGAAAGGTTGGGAAGACCTAGGCCCTTTCCACACGTGGAGGGAGAAATGGGGTAAAACGCGCAGAAACGGGGCTTACCAGAAGCCGGGTAAGTCCCGTCGGCACGAGGAGCAGCGCGAGTTCGCTGCTCCACACTCCTGTGGCATCCTGCGGCATCCAAAATGGCGGCTTACGGCTGGCGGAGGCTCTCCACCAACCAGAGAAGCTCGCCAGCCAGAAGCCGCCCCCTGGCAGATCTGCAAGCACGTACTTGCGCGCACCTGCAAATCTACACCGGGGCGCTGTGACGGGGTGGAACAGGGCTGCACGCTCATGTTTTATAAAAACCACTTGAAAAGTGGTTTTTAAAAAACACGTGGTGCCACCACTTCCGGTCGCTTCAGGGCGGTTTGAGGTGTAGAACTTCAAAATTATAAATGCCCCAGCGCACTCCACGGTGTAGATGACCTCCGTTAGAGGTCACTCTACACCTTTTTAATTACCCTGTGTGAAAAGGTTCCTAGATATGTTTTTCCTGGGGAAAAAAAGAGACATGGAAACTATCCTCAACTTTTTGGGCTCTGGCCAAAATGTTTGATCATTATCAGCATGATTCACATGCTGTTCCAGCTTTTCAGAATTTTTTATCTTTAAGTGTCTAAAGATATGGAAGAATTCAACAAGAGCAGCATTGCAGTTTCCTTGATGAATGAGTAGAGGGTTGTCTGGTTGAGGTGTGTACCTGGAAATTTCAATGCTCCCCACTAGAAAGCTGAGGAATCATAAAAGAATCATCAAGGTCAGCTAGACAGAAACTTTTCCAAACAAGGATTTACAATATGATTAACAGATCTGTGAGAGCCCATGCTAAACAGAGAAGGAGAACTGCCCAGTTTGGTTGGAGATTTACTATGTTTGAGTGAAAACAAATAATCTGCATTGTAAATATCCAAAGACTAGTCTCCATTATTTAAGCACTTAAAAATCAAAACTAGTGCTGAGAAGAGACAAACAGCATAGAGCTCAAAAGAACTAGAGACTATATTAAGCACAATTTGGACTGGAAAAAAGAAATATAGTGTCTCTAATATTTAAATAATTAAAAGGCTTATATGGGAGCCACATTATAGTTCTAATGCCAAAATTCAAGTAGACAGTGTTTTACAACATGCTACAAAAAGCACCACAAAAATGGCTATTAAAAAAACATACAGAGCAGAGTTGGTTGGAACTGAACTGATGCTGACAAAAATTAAATTTTAATATCTGAGATTTCTAACCAGATTTTAGACCTGAAAAACCTGTGACAGAGAATAAATATTAGAGACTGAAATTAGAACAGAAGTTTGAACAGAAACTGGACTTGCTAAGATTGGATATTACAGGACAAATATGCCATTTTAATCCAATGAAAATCAGTTTAAAGAGATTATGGCATCAATTCACAATCTTACAGACACTGCATATAAACATGAGCAGAAGACCTCTTGCAACTTAAAGAGAATAGGAATTTTATAGCAGCATTTGGAAAAGGCCCAGGACAAAATTATGGTGATGAGTTTAAAATAAAGGGAAACACTAATTAGACTACGAGTTGTGCTGGAGAAGCTGACTATTCTAAAGAAGCTGACTGTTAAAAGCTAGGGAGAATTTTATAAGCAGCCCTCCTGAACAGATTGTTAAAGAGATTGAAGCGGGTAAAACTCTACATATACACAGAGGAAAAGATTTCCAGGAGATGTGATAATTTGTTTTGCACAAAAAAAGTATCAGAGATGAAATACTGAGGACACACTTTAAATTTTTTTTAAAATAAATGAGAATGAAATAATTATGTTTAAATAAATTCCAGAAAGAATGCTGAATAAATGTAGAAAATGCAAGTTCTTAGTGGCGCTGCTCAGAACTTTTTTTTAAAATTATATTTAAATTGAATTTAATTATACTGATCTCATGGTAGTTTGGGATGCAAGCAAAACGTATATGAGTGGACAATTTGTATAATATGGTTCCAGATTGAAAAAAGAAAGAAGCAAAAAGCAAAACAAAACAAAACAAAACAAAACAAAACACAAAACAAAACAAAAGCAGTAAATTGAGGGATGAAATACAAAATCTAGAAGAAAAACTCAATAAAAATTTGGGTAAAGTGACTCAACAAAGATTAAATTTCTTCAACAACAGTTCTCACTGTTTACAGTCCAAGAAATGAAGGCCAAATTAATATATCTTAAACAAAAGAATATTGCATTTGCAAATAAACATGAGAAGTGGCTCTTACAAGTTGAGAAATTAAAGGACAAGAACAGGTTGCTTACCTGTAACTGTGGTTCTTTGAGTGGTCATCTGTGCCCTCATACATTAGGAGCTTTCGCACCTGTACGGTAGTGTTCAGAAGATTCTAGAGCTCATTAGCTTGGCGGGAACCCCTCCCTCATGCTGGTACTCCTGACGGTTGCTCCTCAGTTCTGGTCTGCCGAGTAGAATGCGCCCTGAAAAAGAGAGGAAGGATGGGCAGGCATGTATGAGGGCACAGATGACCACTCGAAGAACCACAGTGGTCTCTGTGCCTCATACATTAGGAGACTGTGTAGCTTACCGGTAGGATGGTGGGTCAGGTCCTATTGAACAGAAGCCAGTACAGCACATCCAAATTGAGCATCTCTCCAGGACTACAGGTCCAGCTTGTAATGGCGCACGAAGGTCGATAGCTGGGACCAGGTCGCCACATGGCAAAGTTCCTGCAGGTCGACTCCTTGCAGGAGGGCTACAGATGTCGCCACGGCTCGGGTGGAATGAGCCCGAAGGAGGTCTGGCGGAGGCTTCTTGGCAAGCTCATACACCAGGTGGATAGTCTGGGCCACCCACTTGGAAAAACGCTGGGTGGACACCTTGTGGCCTCTTCGGCGCCTGCCATAGCACACCAAAAGGTGCGGGGTTTGTCTATAAGAGGTAGTCCTGTCCTTATAGAACTCCAGGGCCCGATGAACATCCAAGGAGTGGAGGGAACGCTCCAGAGGCGTAGTCGGGTCTGGGTGGAAGGTGGGCAGGATGATGTCCTGGCTCAGATGAAAACTGGACACCACTTTCGGCGAGAAGGAGATGTCAGGACGAAGAACCACTTTGTCTCTATGGATGACTAGGTATGGGTCGTCACAACGTAGTGCTGTCAGCTCTCCTGCCCGCCTGGCAGAGGTGACAGCCACTAAGAAAGCAGTCTTCATGGCGAGCAGCCTGTCATCTGCTGTTGCCATCAGCTCGAAGGGTGGCCTAGTCAGCTGCGACAGCACCAGCGATAGCGACCACAGTGGTAGTGGTGGCAATACCAGCGGGTAGAGATGCTGTAGGCGTTTCAGGAATTGTTTAACAGTACCGTCTCTGAAGAGAGCCGCCGATGGAGATCGTGGCGGTTGATATGCCACGATAGTGGCGAGGTACACCTTCAGTGACGGGAAGGCCAGGCCCTGCTGTCGAAGGTGCAAGAGGAAGTGAAGCACGGTACGCAGGTTGACGGGCGATATCAGCTCTCGACATTCCTCGGCGAAGGCAACGAAGCACTGCCACTTGTAGTGGTAGTTGTGGCGAGTCGATTCCTTCCTGGCTGCAGTCAAGATGATCCCGATGACAGGGTCATCTATGGCAATATCCTCCGGGCATGGAGGACCAAGAGCGGCATGCACTTGGTGAAGACCCGCGGTGCGGTCGAGAGGCCGAACGGCAGCACCCGGTACTGTTAACAAGTGCCGTTGACCGCGAACCGCAGGTACCGTCTGTGCTAAGGGCGGATGGAGATGTGGAAGTAGGTGTCTTTGAGGTCAATGGACGCGAACCAGTCCCCTCGCTGGAGGAAGGGCAAGATCGAGGGCAGCATGATCATCTTGAACCTCTTGGGGTGGATGTAGTCATTCACCCCTTGCAGGTCTAGGATGGGCCGCAGGGATTCATCCGCCTTCGAGAAGAAGCCGGTGGTCTTGGCTGAAGGCGAAAGAGCCTCAATCGCTCCCTTTTGTAGCAGGGACTGGATCTCTTCCAGCAGTACCGAGCTGGCTGGGGTGGAGTAGTAGACACCCCGCGGCGGAATATCCTGGAACTCTATGGTGTATCCCAGGCAGATGATGGTAAGCACCCAGGAGTCCGCAGTGATTTTCCGCCACTGGGAGAGGTGTCTGGCCAGGCTCGGTTGCTGTCGAAGGTCTACTGGGAGGGTGAAAGTTGGCATCGGTGGTGTCCTGCTGAAGCCATCAAAATCGTGACTTCGTCCCGGACGAAGACTTCTTTGAGGACGATGATGGGTGTCGTCACAGAAGCCCTCGTGGGGCGGACGAGGTCGATGGCCGAGATGTGGTAGATCGTGGAGACCGCGGCTGGTATGCAGAAGAATAGGAGGACCTTCTCCACGATGACCTGGGGGCGAAGCTGCGGTGGGACTGGGCTGGCTGGTTTATGCCCATCTTCTTCGCAGTCAGACGGGCCTTAACGAGGTGGTCCATGGTCTTGTCTGTTGAAGTGTGGAAAAGCCCCTGGTCGTCAAATGGAAGATCTTCAATCTGTCAACGGCTGTCCTTCTGTAGCCCTGATGACCGGAACCAAGCGTGTTGCTGGAGGGCCACGGAACTGACCATCACCCTCAAGGTAGCCTCCACGGTGTGCCTCGAGGAGGCGATCTGTTGGTTCGCGACTGCAATGGCCTCACCAAAGAGCTGCATGGTGGTGGTGCGGGACTCCTCCGGCAGTTCAGCGAGGAGTGAGGCGAGTTGGTCCAGGATATTACGATGGTACGCCACGAGGCATGCCATTGTATTCAGGGTCCTGGCCACCAGGGAAGATGCTGAGTAAAAGCGCCTTCCAAAGCCATTGAGCTTCCGGCCTTCGCGATCCGGCGGGGTGGTATGCACTCGATTGCCTCCCTTTGTCTGGGCCGACTCGACCACGATCGAATTAGGTATAGGGTGGCAAAAGAGGAACTCCAAGTTCTCTCTTTGTGTCCTGTACAAGTGCTCCAGCTTGTGTGGTATCGGCTGCGCTGACGCCGGTTTCGTCCACGGCTGCTTCACTGCCTCAACCAGCATTGGCAGGAAAGGCAGCGGTGCTGTTGATGGTGGGCGGGTCTCGAGGTATTGAAATACCAGGTCCTGAACTGCTGGAGCCGGCTCCGTCACCTTCAGTCCGAGGGCCGTGGCAATGTGGAGGAAGATTGCAGAGAACTGCTTCACGTCCTCCGGTGCCAACTCCGGACCGGGTTCCCCGAAGACCAGCGGAGGCGACTTGTGTGATGAAGGAGTCGACTCCGCAGAGTCCGAGTCAGACTCATAGGACGGAGTCGGAGACCTCTCCTCTGCTCTCTCCTGTGATGGTTTGCATGCCGGGCATGCAGGTGGAGCCAGGGTCACCGTCAGAGCTACGGGCTGCGTCGGTATCGAGGTGGGCGCCGTAGCTGGTATCGGCGTCACCTGCAGGGGCACCACAGAGGGCTGAGGGCGTTGGGTGGCCTGCGTCGTCGACGTCGCCGGTGTCGTCAGTTGGGCCACGGTGGTCTGTGGTGCTGAACGAGTCACAGTCATGGTCGTCCTCGGAGGCGGCGAGACTGCCCTATAATGGGGTGAGGGCTCCTGGGACCTTCGATGACGCGGCAAGTCAGAGCGGTGCGGTGACCGGCTGGGCATCCTTTCGTAATAGGAGCGATGGGCCTCTCTTGAAGGCAAACGAGACCGGTGTCGTGGTGACCAGTACCAAACGTCGGGATGGTACCAGTCCCTGTACAGTGGGGAATATGAATAATATGATCCCGCCGGCTCGTGCCAAGGGTGTTCCTGGCTGTACCTACGTAGGTAGGAGGCAGGGGAGTATACGGTCTCCCCAGAGTAGGCCCTCTCCAGGCGCATCTCCCGGTGTCGTGGGGATGGAGGCCTGGCTCTCACATCAGGAGAGTGGGACGCAGTGCGTCCAGAGGCTGGCCCATGGGCGGGCAAGGGTCGGTGTCTGACCGCAGCCTCCTCCCGGCGGTTGGCCGATGAACGGCAATCCGACGGGGTAACCTCAGCCGTGAGCTCAGGCGGCTCCGAGGGCAGAGCCTCCACGGCCTGCTCCTCATCGGACACCTCGAGGACCTGTTCCTCCTCCGGGAGCTCTTTAGGTTCCTCGGCGGGCTGGGTGGGTGGAGGTGTCAGAAGGCTAGTCTCCCTTTGGGGGGAGCATCTCTTCTCCTTTCTCTTCTTCTTCTTTTCTCGCTCCTTCCCAGCATCCTGAGTGGGAGGGCGCTTCTTCTGGGCTGGTGTCAGCGGCTTAGAGAAGGATGAGGAGGCCTGCAAGCCTGCAGGGTCCTCCCGCACCAGAGGAACCGAGATCCTGGGGATCCTCGGGAGCCTCATGGTCAGTACCAAGCCCGGTACCAATGAGTGGAAGGTGTGGCAGCCGCCGCCACTGCTGAAGAAGTTGTTGGGCGCGCCGATTTTTCGGCCATGGTACCATGGGCCTCGGGCTTTTGGGAATGCAAAGATTCCTCCCAACAGTGAGACTTCAGTCTCGCGGAGTGGTTGTGGAGGGTCTGATGGGTAAATTGGCGACAGACTGGGCAGGCCTGAACATTGTGCCCCTCGCCCAAACAAAAAAGGCACTCACTGTGTTTGTCCGAGAGGGCAACCTTCCTTCCACAGGAGGCACAACTCTTGAACAGGGCCAACATAAAACAACGGGGAAGTCCGAAATCGTCAACGCTAGTCCGAAATCCAAAAACTGTAGTCAAGCCAGAAATGGGTCAAACCAGTCGATAAACACCAAAAGCCAAGTCGAAATCCGAGAAGAGTGGTCAAAAAACTGAAAAGCCAAGAATCAAGTAGGAAAGCACAAGCCAACAAGAGAAGCTTCTGTTCGCAACGGCAGACAAGAAAGAACTGAGGAGTGACCGTTGCTCTGCGGGCTGAGCATGCGCAGTACCGGCATGGGGGAGGGGTTCCTGCCAAGCTAACGAGCTCTAGAATCTTCCGAATGCTACCGCGCAGGCCCGAAAGCGCCTAATGTATGAGGCACAGAGACCATGAAGAAGAAAGAAATATGCCACAATGATCAGAAAGAAAGATCAGTATGTAATGGACAACTTGAAAATATTAAAAACCTTTGAGGAATATTACAAAGATTTATATGAAAGGGGTAACAAAAAATTTCGGATATGGAATATTATCTGGATAGACTCCAATTGGATAAACTATGCCTGGCACAAAAACAAATTTTGTAGCATCTGTGACAACTATGAAGCTTACTGAAGCAATTAAAACGATTAAAATTGGGAAAGCTCCAGGCTCAGATGGACTATCTGCAGCATATTACAAGAAATTTTAAGATGAAATGAAAGTGATGTTATTAGGAAAAGAATGAATGCCAGACTCAGATGAAACCACAACAAAGAATTATAGATCTATCTCATTACATAACAATGTCTATAAGATATCTACTATTATTTTGGCAATAAGATTGCCACAATATATTTCTCAAAATATCCATGAAAATCAGAGAAGATTTTTGCCAAAATGACATTGAAGGAGTACTGTTAGAACTGTCCTTCATATTACTGAATATCTGGAATATAATGACAAAAAAGGCTGTATTGATTTTTTTTTTTTTAGATACAGAGAAAAGTGCTCGATAATATTTCTTGGAATTAAGAGATATTCATTGTATCTATTGTAAAATGGAAGAAAGAAATTTCCAGATTTGTCTGACAGGCAAGGAAACCCAGAATAAACCTTAAAATCCTGTACAATGCTAAAGAAAGGAATAGTCTGGGAATCCCTAATATTAAACTGTATTATGAGGGCTGGGTTTTTTTCTATGGACTAATTACATAGAGATGAGAGACTCTTGGAACTTGAAGGTCAAGATTTAAGATTTGGGTGGTATGTATATTTTTTGCTACGATAAAGTTAAGGCACATGCTGAATTTAAAAATCAATGTATTAGAAAGGCTCTTCTATGAGTGTGGGATAAATATAAGCAGAGACTTTTTCTTAAAATAATATTAAACATCTCACTGTAGGAAGCCTTCTTCAGGAAAGAATGGATTAAAAATTGGAGTTGGTTGTTTTATGATGACCTTTTTTATTTTGAACAAGACAGCTGGAAATTTGAATCCAGTGAGACGTTTCTTAAAGGAACACAAAGATCTTAATTGGTTTGTTTATATGCAACTCAAGGATAGATTTAATCAAGATAGATCTAGCCACATAGGTTAGGGAAAATGAGCTTTATGTAGAGCTGTGTAAAGATGAGGACCACATAATTTAAAAAGTGTATAACTGCCTTTTGAAACTACAGACAGAAGATGAACTTATTAAGGATTACCTGTATTTGCCAGCATATAAGACGCATGGGTTTATGAGACGTTCCCCATTTATACATCAGCAAATACTCTCTGCCAATGTACAAGACACATTGGTGTATAAGACACACCCTATTTTCAAACAGTACTTTTTTGGGAAAAAAGTGAGTCTTATACGCCAGCGAACAGGGTATATGATAAGGTGGGCCCAAAATTCTGGGCACAATGTTCAACTGGATGTAAGGAAAAAAAGTGGCCTACATATAAGAAAATTACTTTCTGTAGTAATTTAAAACAAAACATGTACAAGATGATACTAAGATGATATGTAGATGGTATCCAACCCCAAATAAGCTGTCAAAAATGTCTAAAAATGTTTTAGATCAATGTTGGGGATGTCAAGGTAAGGTGGGTTCCCTTTTCCATATGTGGTGGGCTTGTAAAAAGGCAAATTTATTAATCCAAGATTTACATGTTAATCCAAAAAAAAAATCAAATATGTCTTTTGTAATATCACCTGAAATTTTTTTGCTGGTTATTATGGCTAAAGAACTGGATAGTAAATATGGATTATTTGTTTGATATATGCTAACAGCAGGAAAGGAGAGTCAGTGTGATACAGTGATTTGAGCATTGGCCTACAATCCTGGAGACCAGGATTCAACTCCCCATTTGGTTGTGGAAACCCACTGGGTGACCTTGGACATGTCACACACTTCAGCTCTAGAAAACCCTGAGACAGTTCACCTTAGGGTCACCATTAGAAAAAACTTGAAGGCATACTAATACAACAACAACAAGATAGCACTTGTCTTCTTTGTCCCAGCATCACACTGTTAGATCATGTTCAACTTAATCATCAAAAATAATCCCAAGGTACCTGTAGTACTGCTGAGCCAAATACAGCATTCCTTCCCCTGCATTTGGTTTTTGTGGCCTAAATGTAGAATTTTTGCATTTGTTTCATTTTATTAATTTCAGTCCAGTTTTCCTTTTGAATTCTGTTCCTGTCCTCCAATGCATTAGCTACCCCTCCCAGTTTTATATCATCTGCAAATCTGATAAAGATTCCCTCCAACCCATACTCTAATCATTGATAAACATAATGAAAAGTGTCGGGCCTACAACAGAACCCCACAACACTCCATTTGAGACCTCCTTCCAATTTGAAGCACAGCCACTAATGACAAGTCTTTGAGCACAGTTTGCCAATCGATTATGGATCCATCTGGTGGCTTTTCCATCTATCCATAGTTACTCAATTTGCTAATCAACCTTATCTAACACTTCACTGAAATCCAGATAAATGACATTCAAAGCATTCCCATCATATACTAAACTATATATACTAAATATATATCTATATATCCATATCTATCTACCTAAAACTATATATACTATAATATATAGTATATATTATTATTTTTAGTATATACCAAATATCTATCTAAAACTATATATGCTATAGTATATATAGTTTAGTATATACAGTTTAGTATATAGTTTCGTATATGATGGGAATGCTACATATAACTATATATATATATACACACACACACAATATATATATATACATACACACTAAACTACTTATCTATTAAAAAAAAGAAAAAGAAAAAAAGATTAATTTGGCGGGATTTGTTTTTGGCAATACCCAAACATAATTCCTTTAGAATCAATAACGTTCCCATTTGTTCTGCTCTGGAAGACATGAATTTTGGTTTTCCATCAGAAAAAAATAAATTATTTAATAATCTACAGAGGAAACTATTGATTTTTTAAAAACTATGTCTGCCACTTTTGAACTATAACACTGACACAACCTTGATTTATTTTAGCAATAGCTATAACAGGGCCGTCTGTCAGAGAACAACACACAAATTCACCACCCAGTAGCAAAATACATTCTGATTGTGCTGTGGGAGATGTGATCAGATAAATTTGTTTTGTATTTTCCTGGGATAGTGTTATTACATTTTCTCTCAAAAGCTTCAAGAAAGCAAAACCACTGGCCCATCAAAAACCCATAATGAAGAGCACCTTCTCCACTGCAACTGCTTTATATATTCTACACCTGAAGTAGCACTAACTTCTCATGAATGCCTCATTATAAAATCCTGAGGGGAAATTTTATAGTCAACAAGCCATAACTGCAATGTAATATTATGCAGGGATAAGCAATCATTAAAGATTATTAACCTTAAAGTAGGGCCATTACAGTTATTTTTCTAGGCAAAGTAAGACCCCATATGAGAAGAAAATGCTAAGGCAGTGTCAAAATGAGAGGAATAAATTTCACTTGCTTCATGAACTCTCTCAGAGAAACTCTCCGCTGTTGACTTTTTTTTATGACACCTCAGTAAATTTCAAGGATTTTAAAAACCCTGCTGCTTTAAGACTAGACTTAAGTCTATCTCACGTTCGACAACACTCTAAAGTACCAGGACAGTGGAAGCTAAGACTGATGCTTTAACAGATGTGCTCATGATCAGTGATGATGAGTAAGATCACTAACTGTGCTTGTTTACTCTTGAGATTTCAAACCAAGATCCAGATGGTAAGGTTGGAGCGCATGGAATTAACTCATATGCCCCTCCTTGTCTTGATCCTATATTGTCTTTACAAAGTATCTTAGGCCATTTCTGCACTACAGTGTTATAGCGCCATTACTCCACTTTCAACATTCTGTGGAATTCTGGGGTTTGCAGTTTACTGAGGCCAAAAACACCCCTCTCTAAACTGCAAACCCCAGGATTTCACAGGATGTTGAAAGTGGAATAATAGCACTATAACAGTGTAGTGCAAAAATGGCCTTAGTCTTACTTGTTAGAGAAATCCTCCTGTGAACTGATACATGCCTTTTTGTTGCTTCACCAACAACTATATGACATGCCTTTCAAAAAGAAAAAAAAAGAGAGAGAGAGGGGAGGCTATATGTGTTAATTTTCTGCACCTTTAAGATTTACTATATTTCTCATAATACTTTTTGGATCTTTTGTGGAATTTGTCACATTTGTGAAGCTTATCAAGCAGATCACAGAAAATATATTTCAAGCTTTTAGTTTTTTTTTTTAAAGAATTTTGAATTCTTTTTTGTCCGTGACTCAGTACTGTATTCCTTTAATGACTGAATTTTTGTTAAAACACATTTTTTTAAAAGAAAAATCAATTAAATTTAGGATAGAGAAAGGGAAGATATGTCAGAATTAACAAAGTTACCTTTTCAGAATTGTCAGAATTGAACAAAGCTGCCATGTTTGTAAGTGAAGATATGTAACCTATGTCAAAAATGTCAGTCAAGGAATATATATTAATGCAGGTAAGAGCAACTACATTAAGTTTCCCCTTATTTTAATGGGATAAATTTAAATATCTGCTTTATACTCTCACTGCAGTCAGATTAAAAATGCTCAGCCTGTTGCAGCTTTATGTTAAGGAAAAAAACACTGAATAAATTTTAATTTTTCAGGACAGTCAAAACAACATTCAGAGTAGAAGGAGAAGTCCTGTTACACCTGTCTTTGCATCATGGTAACATATGCAAGGGTAACACAGGTTTCATCCTGCATGTGAACATTTTTACCACTAGGGGCCACTTTTGCTCTGTTAGCCTTTTTGTGGGAAAGGGCCATTAACAACACATTTCTCTGTCAGAATATCAGTTGAAATCAAGATTGTGCAAAACCTGTAACCTACAACAAACCTGTCAAGCACAAAGTCAAAGTGACTGTTGCCAGATAAAACTTGTTTCCAAATGAATGGGCTTTGTTTGAGTTTATTTCCTGAAGCTTTTGTTTTCTTTATTGTTCCCATTATCTCTAAGGACAGACGGTCTTTAAAAATATGTCCTTCCTTTGAGGCCTACGTGGAATTGCACTTATCTATGAGATAGTGAGAAATCACTTAATGTACCTGTAGCATGAATCATCTGACAACAAAACTGAGTTTTGGAGGAAAACTACTGTCTTACTTTGAGATGATCACGAAAATCTGTAACATTCACACACTACAAGTCTATAGTCTATCAACTTATTTCTCAGCACAAACACACATGTATACACAGGTATTAAATTGCTTGTACTAATCTAAAATGATTAACAAGTAAGATTTCTCATCCATTATATCAAACTAGATTGGTGGATCATTTCCCAGCTCGCTTCCCTCTAACAGCTCTTCCTGTCTCCTGAAAATGCTACACAAAGGTGATTTCTGCACTAGACTGTCATAGTGCTTTTATTCCACTTTCAACATCCTATGGAATCCTGGGATTTGCAGTTTAGGGAGGGGCCTCAAAGGATTCCATAAGATGTTGAAAGTGAAATAATAGTGCTATAACCATTGAGTGCGGAAATGGCAAAAGAGTTAGGAGTGAGCTGGTTCTTGTCTCTGAGACCTATATAATAATGTGTGGCAGTACTGAAATTATGTATCATTTATGACAAGAAGGCAATCTATCAGTCAAAGAAATCTGATTTTCTATACTTATTTAATCCATCTATGATAGGTCAATATGAAAGGTGCTTGGTGAGCACTAAGGGAAATGACATATCTGCATATCCTAGCAGCTGTTCCTGAGCTATTGGGTAATGTGAAAGAAATATATTGCTTCTAATATTAGGGGTACCTAGATTAGGCATAATGAAATCAATAGAACCTAAATAACTTATTCCATTGATCTCAACATATCTTCTCCAAGCAGAACTCACACTGTAGCCAGCCTGGGTAAGAATCACGAGACACATAAGATGTTATATTGCAGCTTCTGGCGTTTTTCACCACTGGTTTTGGTGGTTAGCATTGTCACAACATGCAATCCACAGCATCTGAAAAAGTGCACCCTTAATTTAACCCATAGCTTTTGGACTTGTGTTTAAACCTCTAAAAAGTCACACATTCATAAAAGCACTGCAGTAGGAAAATGTTTCTTGCTTATTCTGCATTCTTCTAAAGAAGTGAACATGCCGAAGTTTACTGCTAAGCCATAGGAACTGTTTTTCCCTCTACATAATAGTGGCTGTACAATGTTCAGGGACAGAAACACATTTGCTTTTATTGTTATGGGTTATTTAACAGGTTGCTGGCACTCAAAATATGTAACAATAGAAAATGGAATCCAGGGGGTCCTATAATGTGCCTTAAGTACACTTACTGGTCCATATGAAACCAGTGAAATCTCTGCAGCTAACCTAGTGCTCACCCTCCTGAGTGACACAGACTATTTGTTAGCAACTGGCCCCCAATTAGGAAACTTAATATGTTTCCCTAAGGCTCCTCATAAATTGCCAGCATGGCCATCACTTGGGGGCAAAATGTGGCCACCTTCTTTTTCTGAGCAATCTGTTACTTTAGCCCTTTGAGAGCTATAATCAACTTCCATTGTGAAGCCAGCACAGTAAGCACATTTTGTCTTGCATTTATGACTGAAGTCTAAAAAATCTTGATGACTGGTTATAATCTTATAGCACGTTAGGGGTTGTTATATCATCTCATTTCAATTTTAGTTTTTTCAGAATGATGAAGATGCATATAAAATGAAAGAAGTCCAAGGAGTCTTTTTAAAAAGAAAAAGAAAAGGTATCCACAGTGGCTAAACAGAAAAACAGAAACACGACAGCTTCCAACACCATGATCAACTGCTCTCAACATGTACAGACCCTTTGGTTCATGTAAGTTCCACTTTATACTAAGTCTCACCTGCTGACTTCAATGGTAGGGGTTCACTGGCTTAGCACACATAAATCAGCAGGGAAGTCCACTCCCTTGAAGCAGTACTATTATGCTCTGAATCAGATATGTAACTGTACGACAAAGACAAAAAACGAACAACCACCCACCAAAACAAAACTGCACATTTGACTGGAATATCACTTTTTATTCCACCCTTTTTCTTCCTTATACCCAATTAAACAGTGCAGAGCTTAGAAAAGCTGTTTTTGGACTGCAACTCTCAGGATTCTCCAGTCATTTCAATGAATCAAATTGAGATTTAAGAAGAATAAATCTTCTTATAGAAGAAGGAGGAGGAGGAGGAGGAGAATGGATAACATTATTAGACCAATATGGTTCATATTTGTTTATTTCTTCAGTAGTTGTTTATAATGTTTAATAAATGAGGCATGAAGACCCCATGGTTATGCTTATTCAAGGTGTACAATTTCAGCCTAGCACAGATTAGAGTTTTTAGAAATATAATTAATAAGTCCTTTGTTCAACTTGGAACTCTGTAATTAAATTTAGTAACACAATTAATCATAAACGCATGCCTAAATAAAGAAAGAAATGCAGAAGAAGAAATAAAGTGCGTACATTAGTGACTTTGCCAACCGGCCCTTAATGTCCCTGCATCCTTTCAGCAAACATCTTTGCAACTCTGGTCATTTCCACACTAGACTGTTATAGTGCTATTATTCCACTTTCAATATCCTATGG
Source organism: Iguana delicatissima (assembly GCA_948472985.1). Classification (NCBI taxonomy): domain Eukaryota; kingdom Metazoa; phylum Chordata; class Lepidosauria; order Squamata; family Iguanidae; genus Iguana; species Iguana delicatissima. The sequence goes on along the minus strand of CAOKZL010001191.1, from coordinate 10,177 downwards.
AATCCTGGGGTTTGCAGTTCAGGGAGTTTAAGTTCAACTTAAACTGTAAGCCCCAGGATTCCATAGGATGTTGAAAGTGGAATAACAGCACTATAACAGTCTAGTGTGGAAATGAGCTAGATATCATGGTTGTAAAACTTGTGGCCCTCAGGCGCTCCCTATCCATCCACTAAAGGCAGTGGGAATACACTCACTTTCCCTCTGAAGACCAGTTGATCAGTTGGGTTACATGGATACAAAGTGTCTCATTTATGAGATCACTGTTTCCCCAACAAAGTGGTGTGTGTGTGTGTGTGGTGTGTGTGTGTGTGTGTGTAGAACCCCACTCAAGCATTCACAACAGTGTGAGCCAAGCATGTGAGGAAAGGGAGGAAGCAAGGCCTGCTCGCTCTGTTGTCACTCCCTTCATGTTGAGAACATTGCTATGATATCTTTCCTCAAATGGAATCCTGACCAGCCACCGTTTCTGATAGAGTACACATCTAAAATACTGTCCTCTGCAGACAGTAGGTCTCTACATGAAGACACTGTCAATAGAGGGGGAGAGGCTAACCTCCTCCTTTTCCTCATGCATTCAATTAATTGCCATGAATGGCTGAATAGAGTCTGTTAATCCTGAATGTTTAAATAGGACTTGTGTGGGAGTGTGTATTAAGCACAGCTAGTGATGATGATGTAGTACTTTGAGAGCTGGACTACAACGCTGAGACCAGGCTGCTATTCCTGCTTGGCCATGGAAGTGCACTAGGTGACCTTGGGTGCATCTCACACCCTCAACCCCAGGAAAACCCACGACAGGTTTGCCTTAAGGTTGCCATAAGTCAGAAATGACTTGAACGCACACAATAACAAGTGACAGATTCTCAAAAGAAATATAGAAATCATCAAACTTAATTACTTTTTTAAAAAAGCAAGTGATGTTAGTTCCTTCCAGCAAAGTGAAAAAAGAAACCTATAGCACCTCAAAGACTAATAGTTTTATTTATAGCATGAACTTTCATAGATTCCAAACCACTTCTTGAGACTCCATGCATAAGAAGAAGTGGATTATAATGCATGAAAAGGAAACACGTAGTCCCTAAAAATGACCTGGAACAAACAAGGGCTTAAAATTTTTGTTGTATATTGTCTCTAGCAACCCTAGAAAAAAGGTTAAACATATAACAACATAATAAAAAATGAAGCAATCTGGAGCCACTTGTGGACAATGGGGACTGGGAAGAGCAAGGTCAACTTTCAGACTCAGAGGCATAGGATAGGGTGGCTGCCCAAATGAGACTTCGGCATCTTTTGTAAAGGTTCAGCTGCAAATCTCACAAAAAAGCAACAGAAGCAGTATGAACCTGCTTATATTGCTTACTTTAGAAGTAAGGTAAACAGACAATCCAGTAACACTGAAACATTTCACTCACCATTCAGAATTAATAACTTGGGATATAATTCTCTACAATAAACAAACATTTATGCGCTACAAAATAGTAGCTCATAAGATCTCTTAAAACAAGACACTTTCATTAGGAAACTCATTCATTACTATTCTACAAAGCTTGGTCAAGTAAACTATCTCTCCAGCCATTCTTCTTTATTTTGAAATGCAGGGCAAGTTTCATGGCTTAACAAAGCCTTGTCAAGGACATTTACATTTCATATCTTAACAGCTTAGCGGTTCTTCGAGGTTGATCTAATTCTTTTTCTCTGTGAGCATTCAGGTCAAGAAACATGTTCATAATAATTATGACTAAAGTTCCACATTTCTCAGTAAGGAACAAACTGCTACATTTGTAGGCCAGGAGATTGATAACAGTGACATGAACCACTGACCTAATTGTATAATGAATGTTTCAGCAGTGATCTAATTTTTGACATAGCTGCAATGTTCTCTCTCTCACACATACACAAATTTCTTACACAAATCTCCCAGACAGTGTTCAGTATATAATTTAACAGGGTATGGCAAGCTGTTCTTTCCTTCAGTTCAGTATTGTTGTACAGAAAACTGTAGGAATAACAGATCAATATGAGGAGAAACAGCCAAAAGGGGGGAAAAACAACGCTGACCAAGATCAGATGGTAACAGACCTCCCCCCACCAAAAAAGCTTTGCGAATCTAGCCAGAGAGAGAGACACTTTTTGTTTCTGTTTACTTTTCTTTGCTACTTTATGATAAAGCTTAGAAAATAAAATTTTATTAGAACATGCTGGTTTTAGATAAAGAGTTGTTGCAACAACTGTCACATGGGTGTTGTGGGTGGGGAAGAGATCATAGTTCCTAAAATTGAATAGCTGAGCCTGCAAGTGTGGGAGTGAGGCTGAAGCACTTCTCTCGGCTGCAACTGCAGAAGAGATCTTTTCATTTCAGGTTGCTTCTACGCATCAATAAGCTCAGAACTTCCAATGTCAAAAATGGCTTTCAGAGAGATAAAGGTCCCCTGCTGCCTAAGAATAGGAATATTATATTACAGACTTCTAATGAAACAGCATGTACCAACTCTCCACGTATTATCTTCAGCTGTAGATACAGGCTTGGGACAATCTCATGCTGGGCAATGATATTGAGAAAGGGGCCAAGATCATTTGACAGTTTCCAAGCGGTGTTACTGATACTCGCAATAAGATTTTCTACTCAGTATCTATTTTATCTTTTTAAAATTCTCTTTTTTTACAAAGTATTTTACCAAATATACATTTTACTAGCCACACAATGAAAACAACAGCATTCCTACTTATATTGAAAAACCTTTAACATGAATGCCTAACTTTTTGAGAGACGTTATTTGTTAAGACACATTTACAGAGAAAATTAGCAAATGATCAAATTCTGACTATGGCTTACTTAAGCAAACTCTGTTTCTATAGATGTATGTACATGCATGTTTGTTGTGTGTGCATGAATGTTGGACTAGAACTCCAGAAGACCAGGCTTCAATTTCCTGCTCAGACATGAAACACAGCAGGTGCTTTTGGCAAGCTGCAGTCTTTCAGTCTTAGAGGAAGACAATGAAAAACCATCTCTGGAAAATCCCCCCCAAAAAAAAACTTAGGAAAAGGTCACCATGAATTGGAGTCCACTTGAAAACACATAACAACAATATGTATAACATGGTACTTAGTGTACATGCAAAAACAAAACTAAACAATAGAAAACAAAACAAAAACTCAAGCCAAAATATTTTTTTTTCTGTCATATATATTCTAGCTAGCTAGCTAGATATATTAGAGAGCCAGCAAGGTGTGGCGGTTTGAGCATTGGACTATGACACTAGAGCTCAGGGTTCAATTCCCCGCTCAGCTATGCAAACCCACGGGGTGATTTTGGGTACATCACATACTCTCAGTCCCAGAAACCCCACGGTATGATCACTTTAGGATCACTGTAAGTCAGAAACAACTTGAAGGCACACAACAACATTAACAAAGGTCATGAAAATGAAAGTAGCTGAGAGAGACGGAGAACCCTGCAGAACTATTTCCTCAAATACTGCTTTGATAAGTGCAGACTAATGAGACAGTTGACAAGAGTGATGACAGATTTCCACTTGTTAACCTCAAATAGGTCATCTGACCTAGGGCAAACCATATGTGACATTAAAAGTCTACTGAGTTATGACAGACTAATCATCTCTGCAAATAAAAGCATTGAAAAAAATGCTGATAAGTTATATATTGAACATGAGCTATAAGTTATATATAAGTTATATATTGAACAAGACTGACTAAAACCTCTAACCAGTAAAGGGAAAACTAACATGGGCTAACCCTGGAAAATGCTTATATCTGTTTTAAATTGGATGTCTTGATCTCAGGAAACTTCCTTCAGAAGAATCAGCTTGTGGCTCAGGGCTCCCATTTTCTTCAGATTCTGCTCTGTCAGTGTGGCAGGCAGAAATGCATTTCTTTGTCTAAATAAATTTGGATCCTTGATTTAGCAATATGACTTACTAATCTTTCCTGGTATGGCTGGGAGTAAATATTCAGCATCAGCATCTGAACAAATGTATACTTTTACCTGATGGGTAGAAATATGATGAGCTGCTCCTTCTAATTGAAGTTCATTCTTTTGAGTTTTTGAAAACAAACTCAAAATTCAATATGCCTTCATCTGATGTTATCAGTCCATGATCAAGAATCAAATGGGTAGTCTCATCAGACAGCTATATGATACAATATATAAACCTCACTTAAAAGTAAGCAGGCTTTTCTCATTTAAAATGTATATATAATTGCTTTTTATCAATTATGTTAAGGCAGTTTACGAAAATTACAATCAATAAAACTCCAATAAACGTATACAAAGAAAATATAAAAGTGCAATTAAATGGTGGAACTGATTTTTTTTTTTAATGAAAGGAAGAAACGCATAAGCTAGTAAAACATAGTTTTGTGTACTTTCTGAAAGGCAGCAAAGCAAGTGTCAATTGTATCTCTGGGGAAACAGGTTAGAGTACTGCTTCTGAGAAAGTCTTCTGAAGCTTAAGTGGAATCAACCTTTCCTGCGAGGTAAAGTGGACCTGGAGAATGCTACTGTTGAACCACAGATCAATAACATCAGAGGTAAGGCAAGTTTCACCACAGCACATGGGTAACCTAATATCAGAGAAAATACTCCTTCCAGTAGTTGAACCTCAAGCTATTTAGAGCTTTAAAGGTAAGTACTAGCATGTTGAACTGGAAGTGAACAGGCAGCCAGGTAAACTCAAAACAGGTAAAATATGATTTGTGTGAGCAGGTCCAGTCAAAACTCTGGCTGCTGCATTCTGCATTTAATTAAGCTTTCAAACCATTTTCAGAAACAGTTTATGTATAACCACTGCAGTAATCTGGATGTTACCAGAGCATGGATAACTGTCCAGGGGAGAATGCAGCTGGCATACTAGATGTAGCTGTTCAAGCAATCTGTGCTTCAGAAATCACCTTGGTCTCTAACAGCAAGGTTGGCCTGAGGAATACCTCTCACATGCAAATCAGTAACCTAAAGGAAAGTTAACTATACCCAGATATGGTTGGATACCATCTTCTTGAATGCATAGACATGGGTTTTAACAGCACACTACAAGCAAATATTCATGACATACAATAGGCCTGCTGTATTCATGAAGGATTGCTTCAGGACCCCTCAAGAATATTAAAAAGTATGTGTTCTCAAATTGCTATGAAAAAATGGTGCAGGGAAACAACAGAAGTGGTAACAAGCCATGGCGGGGGTGGGCGCAGTTAGTCAAATGCTGCTGCCATGTCTTTGCTGAAGCCCCAAGGTGGCCAGCAAGTGCTGGCCAAAGCTCCTGATTACTCTGTGATTGTTGGCAGTGGGAGTATTCTTGTTCGTGGTCACTAATTTGCAAGCATGTGTCAAGGATTGGTACTAGATCCCTCAACAATCCCAGAGTGGCCAGCAGTGACCATCCTGGAATTGTTGATGGTGTTGGTGACAATCCCAGTCACTTGTTCACAAACTTCTACATAAACCAAACGTTACAACCTGTATTGAAATCTGGAGATGGACAAAGCAGATGTGTAATTGTGTAAATCAACTGGAATGAAAAGATAATGCATTTAATGGGCATTTATGGACCAAATAATGAGAACTCAACATTTTATGAAAATTTAGTAAGAAAGACACTGGCAACGAATGTACAAAATTTGATGGACATTTTGCCAAAAACTTTAAGACAATAACTCACCATGATGTTTCTGAAAATGGAGCAAATACAGTTTAGATTGAGACTTAATGAACATCTACTTCTGAAAGAAGATAGAAATACCAAAACAATGTAAACAAGAATTGATGAAATTTTTGGAACTAAATTTAAATAAGGATCCATATCCCATGGTAGTTTGGGATGTAAGCAAAGTTTATATGAGAGGACAATTTATAAAAGATGACTCTAGAATGAAAAAGAGAAGCAGATAAAAGAGTAAATTGAGGGATGAAATACAAACCCTGGAGGCAAAACGTACAAAATGTGGTCAAATGTTTTTTGGATAAACAGACTCAACAAAAGATTACATTTCTTCAACAACAAGTTCTCACTGTTTAGAGTCCAAGAAATGAATGTCAAACTATTGTATCTTAAACAAAAGAATACTGCATTTGCAAATAAACCTGGGAAGTGGCTCTCTTATAAGTTGAGACAGTAAATGATAACAGAAATTTGTCACAAAAATCAGAAAGAAAGATCTTAAAAACCTTTGGGGAATATTACAAAGGTTTATATGAGAGGGCCAACAAAACAAAAATCTCAGATATGGAAGATCATTTGTACAGACTCCAACTGGATAAACTATGCTTGGAACAAAAACAAAGTTTGTATGGGCCTGTGACAACTATGAAGCTTACTGAAGCAATTGAAAAGATTAAAGCTGGGAAAGCTCCAGGCTCAGACGGACAATCTCCAGCATATTTCTAGAAATTTTAAGATTAAATGAAGGTGTGTGATGAATTATTAGGAAAAGGATGAATGTCAGACCCAGATGAGACCTCAACAAAGAATTATAGGCCTATCTCATTACAAAACAATATCTATATTTACTGTAATTTTGGCAAACAGATTGCCAAAATACATTTCTCAGAATATCCATGACAATCAGAGAGAATTCTTGACAAAATGACATTTAAGGAGTAATGTCAGAACTATTACTGAATATCTGGAATATAATGACAAAAATGATGCATTGCTTTTTTTAGATGCAGAGAAAGTACTTGATAATTTTTCTTGGAGTTAAGAAATGGAATACCCCTTGTACAATGACAAAAAAAAATATATGCAGATTTATTTGACAGGCACACCAAAATAAAGCTTAAAACATTGTATGATACTAAATAAAAGTGTGGTCTGGGAATGCCTAATATTAAATTGTATTAAGAGGGCTGTGTGTGTGTGTGTGTGTGTGTGTGTGTCTGTATGTATGTATGGTTGAAGGAATGGATATTGTTTAGAGATGAAAGACTCTTGAAAATTAGGATTTAAGATTTGAGTGGTATGAGTATGATAAAATTTGATATGATAAAGTGAAAGCACATGCTGAATTTAAAAATCAATGTGTAAAAAGGCTCTTCTATGAGTGTGGTAGAAACATAAACAGAGACTTTTTTTCTCAGGATAGTATTAGCCATGTTTTTATTTTAATTTCTTTCTTTCTTTCTTTCTTTCTTTACAGTTTGGGTTGGGGTATCACAGTTCTTCTGTGTTTCAGTACGTTAATATTTAGTGTTTTAGTTGGACAGTGTTGAATGATTTAGTTTAGTGTTTCAGTGTTGTGTATTAGTCTTAGTTTAATTTTAGTTTGTGAATTAGATTGTGTTAAAATTAATATATATATATTTAAAGTAGATGGTAAGAAGACTGGAAGCTTGCATGAATGGAAATACTGGCTTCCATATTTGATTAAGCATGGTTTACTGTTATTTCTAAAGTTATGTTTTTTAGGATCTCAAGGCACTGAAGTCCTAAACAAAAAAAACATGGCAAGATCCTTTAACTCAAGGAACCTGAATCTGTGGATGAGCTGCAAATTGAGAACCTTTGTGGATGACCTTGTAATAACACTCGAAGATCTGATAAATAGTATAAAGAGGGTCCTTAAGTATTTCAAGAATACAAGGAAGTTGCTGGATTAAGATTAACAAAGAGAACAAGGAATATGTCAAACTCAGAAGGAATTATCAAATTTATCAGGTTTTAAATTAGCAAAAAAAGGCCAAATTGTTTGGTCTAAAAACAACTCAGTTATTTGATAATAATTATAAGAAATTATGGAATAGGAAGATCTAAAAAGATGGAGTATGTTGGATCTATCTCTACTGAGAAGGATTGCTACAATCGAAATGAACGTATTATCCAAAATGATATTTTTATTTCCAAATGTCCTGGTAATTCTCAGTGATCAATGCAATAAAGACTTAATGAAATAGATTTGGAAGGGAAGAAAACCAAGAATCAAGTGGACGAATTTAAAAGACATTAAAGGAAGAGGCATGATGGTTTTACCTGATTTAAAACTTTATTATCATGCTTCCTGTCTCTCCCGGGTTATGGAATAGATTTCATTAAGTAAAACAAAATCATTAAATTTAGAGGGATTTAATTTGAATTATGGATGGCATGCATACGTCTGGCATGAAATAGCTAGAGTAAATAAAGAATTCTATGATCATCTCATCAGAAGAGCACTTACAAAGGTTTGGGTGAAATATAAAAAATAAATTCTACCCAAAGTTACATTGAGGGTCTCTCCCCATGAAACCTTTTACAGGCTGAAAAAACCACAAGTAGGTAAATGGATAGTCTATAAAGATATTCTGAAATTTAGCATTCAACTAGAAGCTAAAGGGGAGTTAATTATGTATGGATATACTGTTAGAATCTTAACATATACTACACATTGCTCCCACACAGACAAGTGACAGAGAAGTTCAGAATGGACAAAAAAAACAAAAACAAACAACTTCCCCCCAAAGATACAGAATTAAAAGAAAGAGAATTTGACAAATTACTGAAACCAAGAACAACTCAACTTGTTGAGAAGTATTACAAATTATTACTGAATTATGATTTGGAACAATATGTAGTCAAAGAAAACATGATTAAGTAGGCACAAAATATAGGCCACCCAATAAATTTAGACAAATGAGAGAAATCTTGGAAGGTTAACCAGAGATTCAGAAAGAATACCAATTTAAGAGAAAATTATTAAAAGATGTTCTTTGGATGGTACCTAATGCTGGTACAAATATCCAGAATTGGAAACAGAATACAAGTAAAAGTAAATGTGAACAAAATGGAATGTTTTACCATCTATGAGGGCAGTGCAACAAGGCAAGGAAGTTTTGGAAATCAATTCATAAACTTATAACAAAAACTCTCAGAATCAACTTTTTGATTCTGCCAGAAATATATCCACTTAATTTCCTAGGTGGAATAGATACTCAAATAAAAAACAAGATGCCTCTATTCCTTCAGTTGATGACTGGGTCTTGAAACTTTATGAAATGATGGGAATGGATAAAGTTATAATGCAATTAGTGGATAAACCAGTACAATAATTTAGGCAAGAGGTATTGACTCCTCTCTGAGAATCCAAACAAGGAAAATTATCTATAGCAAACCTTGAGGAATAAGTCCAGAATCTCATTTAGTAAATTTATTTAATTTAAGAATAAAGTGTCATTTAGCTGTAGAGGTACTGGTAAACAGAAGAAAATACCTATTAGAAAGTGTTTATTACTGCTTGGGAAGGAAGTCATTTTTAATATTCTGTTTACAAATTTTTGTATTCTCTTTGCTGATCTTGATATTTTTTTCTATCATAGGTTTCCTGTTCTTTTTTATTCATGATTCATGTAATTTTTTCTCTTCTAATAGATAGTAAAATGAAAATATTGTAACATTTGAGACAAATTGTATTTTATTTTGACATATTTATCATTAAAATAATTTTAAAAAGTTATGCTTTTCCCCCTGCAATTCCCAGTCTCTGTTCTGACCCTAAGAAATGCTTAATCCTAAATATGGCTTGTTGAAACAGGAGCTTCATAACTCATGGTCTAAAGCTGGTTTATTTTAAAAGTTTGGTAAAGTTAACCATATCTTGTTCGGTTTGACGAAGTGCACAAGCAACACCTGCGATGAATATTTCAGAAATCCTCTTTGTGGTCACAGCAGCGATGAAAGAGGGAGCCTGGAAGCCAGAGGCCCTTTGCAACTCATTCCCATCATGATGAGCCATGGTTATCCATAATGTCCAAATGCAGGCAGACTGCAATCTTTTATATCATTTTAATTGTTTCAGCGCCACTGAGAGACGCAAGAATAAATTTAGCACTGTTAATGTGAATATGAACACACACAGTATATGCCAAAATGATGAATGCCCCTGCAATTCTTTTAACGTGCTTTAATTTGCAGAAAACTATAGATGCACAAAGGAAATGCCCATAGGATTAGCCAAAACAAAACAAAACAAAACAAAACAAAACAAAACAAAACAAAACAAAACAAAACAAAACCACCCTCAGTAGAATGACTCAGGCAAGCTTTTCAATGTTTTGTAACTGAATGCCTTTTTTTAAAAAAAATATAAAGTCATGATTCTGCAATGAGTTTACATTTTACTTTGTATTTTCAACTTTGACAAATTCATTCACAACTTATACTGTATCTCTCTTAACAATGGAAACACT